>OZ014524.1:448960006-449614003 GCA_963966055.1 Lathyrus aphaca
CTTCTGTTGGTGAGGGTTCAGGAAGGCATCTGTCTTAGGCAGGTGTCTGAGCAGCCAGGTGTAAAACAAAGGAGCACAACATCTCACCAACTTCCCCCTTTGTTTCTCATTCCTCTGATGAATGGAGTAGTAAAAGTCTCCCAGCAGTGTAGGCACTGGGTTCCTCAGAAGAAACAGATGGATGGCATTCTTGCTGACAAATTTGGGCTCATCTGCAAACAGTATAGCCCCATATATGTTAAGGGCTAACAGTGCACAGACTGCCCTCCATTCTCCCAATGAGGCCTTCAGGATGGCCTGAGAAATCAAGAAGTCCAAGTGCAAACCAGGGATCCCAGCTTTTGTTGTCATACTTTGCTCAATCAAGGCAGGCTCCAGGTATATTGCTTTTGCTACTTCTCCATTTCTGGGAGCTGGCATTTTTGGGTTGAAAGGGATTCCACCCCTGATAGGTACTCCAATCAATGAAGAAAACTCCTTCAGCAGAGGCCCTAGCTGGAAGTCTGGAAAGGTGAAACATCTCAATGGAGGATCATAAAACTACAAGCATGTGTGGACCATGCTCCTCTGAGAAGGGTCAAGGTCCATAACCATATCCAGGATACCTCCATAGTGTTCTCTAAACAATGGGATGTGGTCAGGTGTGATAAGTGACTGGACCTGCTTGATACCAGTCAACATAGGTTCAAAGAAATGGTAGGATATGTTGCTCTTCCTGGGAGTAGTCATGAATGCTGCTGAAGAAACTGAAGATTGGTACTGATGAAGATCACAGTCTGATGCTGGAAATGAGCCACTGACAAGCTGATGCTGGTGATGATGAGGATAGCTGAAGCAGATAACTGATGAAGCACAGGTCTATTGTCGCTCCCGATAAATGAAGCTGGTTCAGATAAAGGTACAGACGCGAACGGTCGGCGAGAGGGACAATGAGAACACACAGCCGTGAACTCACTGGAGAATGAAAAGAGTCGCCATCTAGGCATTTTTATCCCGGAGGAAAGGTAATGCTGCATAAACCTAGAAAGACATGGATAAGACGGTTGCGAACCAGAGAGACTGAGAAAGGGGGTTGGTTACAACCTGGGAAGGTATTAGCACCCAAATTGTCCGTCGTACTCGACGGGATCCACGCTTAAAAGATTTGTGTTTTAAAGGGGTAGTGTCAGTGCAATTTGTGTGTCAAAGAGCTGGAAAAGGATGTGTACAGGTGTCAGTGTAAAAGAAATGAAGTGTATAAGTGATGTGAAGTATGAAAGTGTCAGTGTAAGAAAGGAGTGAAATGCTCAAGATCATGAGGCTAAAGAATGAAGCTAGAAAGAGGGGGAATATACAGAGACTTTTGTTCGATAACTGTTAAGTTATGCCTACGTATCCTCTCGTGCAATGAGGAAGTCAGAACACCATAGTTCGACCCAAAGAGACTGAAATATGAATTGACTTGTGAACTGCTTATTTGCCTATGCTCAAGTGTATGATCTGTCTGGCACAGATGCAAACTGTCTTGCATTAGACGGAAGAAGCAAGTTCTCGTTTATGAGTGAATGAGATGAGAAAAGAATCCCGGAGGAGACGATTATTGTTTGTATTTGTATTTTCAGTCTTTTATTGCTTTTTGGATTTTTGTCATAAGAAAATGAGCTTAAGCCTAAACCAATGGATTTAGTAAACTCATCACATCTTCCCTCTGTTTAGGGGTAATGAGAATACCTTAAGTGTGAAGTCAGCTTCTCACACTTAATCACCTTTGGTATAGGATTAAGGTCATTAACCCACTTGTGATTATTTAGATGTTTTTGTGGTTTTTGTTTAGTGTTGAGTAATGAGGTTAATCCATAATCAGGGATTAAACAGACTCATTACACCATCCTAAGAGAAGGATAATAGATGAGAATGTTTAAGCTGAGGAAAGCTCCTCAACTTAATCCATGATTAGGGATTAAACTCATGACAAAACAAACCTTTAATTAAGTGGATTTTAGATTAATGGTATGATGATGAAGTGAATTTTATGATTTGTAAGACAACTTGAGGGGGACTTGTCCATTAACACTAGGGTTAGTCCTTCTTAACCACTTAAGGAAGAATTAGAACCCTGATGCAAGGCCCAAGTTACAAGCTTGATGTCTTGATGATTATTAAGTGGATTAATTAAAGGATTTAAACACATTAAGGGTTTAACACTTAGGATTAAAGTTATACACTCCATCCTAATAGAAGGATGCAGGCATAAGCTTAATCACAAGGCCTTAAAGCCTTTAGGGTTTAGTCCCTGATTATGAGGTGAGAAGAGAAGACTCAAAGAGACACAAAGGTAAAACTAAGAGGGGAGACTAATCAAAACCCTAATTCATTATCATGCTTGGTTGTTCCTAAGGTTTGTGTGGTTTGCAAGAACAATCTTCAAAGGAGCCACCAGGAAGCAGATGAACAAGATCAAGAGAAGCAAAGTGACTTGCTTCATTCAAGAAGTCAAGTCACTTAAAGAAAGAAAGTGGGAGGAGGAATGAGCAAGCTCAATCTCAAGCACATATATAAATGCAGCAATGGATGCCAGAGAGATGAAAAGAAAAGTTATGAGAAGTGAAGGCAAATTCACTTCTCGAGTTTACTTACCACCTGAAATGTTAGAAAGAAATGCAATGCAATGCTAGATGGGATAAAATGGTAGGGTGCTAGACCAAACCAGAAGCATATTGATGATGAAAATGATGCTATGAGGTGCTATGAACATGAGGCAAGGCATGGAGATGCTCATACAAGATTATGAATGCAAATGATGCAAGCTAAGGAGCATGAACAAGCATGGAAAGCTATGAAGCAAACAAGACAAATGGCATGGCAAATATGCAATGCAATGATCAAACATGCTTTCTATATGTCTTGAGATGTCAAATGGATCAAAGGCATGCACAAAATGCAAAGGCAAGTCATGTTATGCAAGGAAATGCAAGAAGGATGCAAGAGAAATCCCAAATTAGGGTTCATGGATTAAACATCAAACCAAAACTCAAAACAAAAACAAACCCTAAGATAAAAAAATGGATAATGCCATCCAAAGAAACCCTAAACCTATAATGAAACACTGCCCAAAGGGGAACTCCCAACTCTTAACCAATCTCAAGATATGAATTTTCTAAGTTATTAGGGTTTTTTAGGGTTCTTAACAAAAGAAATGTCAAACAAATAGAAAATGCAAGATCAAATCATGGCCATTTTACCCTAGAAACTACATGCCAAACACAAAACAAAGCAAAAAGAATCAATGTCCAAACCTTCTCCAATAGGCAGAAATGAATTTTTGAACCCATGATCAAAATAATGCATAAAAAATGATTTAATTCAATGAAAAATTCTTAAAATGCATCAAGATCAAAAAAGAAATTTGGTTTGAAGGTTGGACAATGTTTCTAAATGTCTTAGAACATTTCATGAATTTTTTTGTAATTTTTAAATACCTAAAAGTATTTTTAATTAATTAATTCCCATTAATCAATTAAAAATAATCTTTTAAATACTTTTTTAATGATAAAAAATAAAATAAAAATGTTTTTGGGTCTTAAAAATTAAATAAACTTTTAGGAAAAAGTTTCATAATTTTTAAGAATTTTTAACTATTTTAAAATAATTATGCAAGTTTAATGAAATAAAATGAATTAAAAATCAAATAAAATAAAAGTAAACAGAATGAGAGGCTGAGATGCAATCTGGTTTTAAAATGGTTGACTGGAGCCAGATCTTGTGGCCAGGATTGATTCTGAGTTAATTACAATTAATTAAAACTAATACAAGAATTAGGGCTAATCAAAGTGATCTGAGCCCTTCCCTCACGCGCGAAGTCAACAAGTCAATGGTAATCAACGCTCAGAATTCAAACTAACATTAATGACCTGAGATTAGGGTTTAATGACTCAGGCTGCCGGAGAAGACTTCCGGTCATCTTCTCCGGCCAGCTCCCTCCCTGAGAAACCTCAAACTCCCTTAAAACGTATCAAAAATGAAAACTAAAAACTGGGAAATGATCTCCATCCTCTCACGAATCAAACCTCTCTCTCAAAACACATTTCTTCTTCCTAAACAAGCTGAATCGAAAGAAATAAAAACTAGGGCACGCAAGCTTCAGAGACAAATTAAATACTCAAATCAAAACCATTTTCAAAACCAATGACATCAGGATAATCAGTGAATCACATAGAACAAGTTTGTACCAAGAAAAATGATTTCTGGAAAAAATAATTTCGAGCTACCTGAGATTTGGAGCTTTCAACTTGAGAACTTTCTGGCCACCTCTCCTTGCGCAATCTACTCCTTAGGACCTCTTGATGATGTTTGAATGCCTTAGAACAATTTATGTAGGCTGGTTGATGAGCTTCGACAGTTTCTGCTTCACCTCAGTCAAGAATGGCTATGATGATTCTGGTAGTTTCAGGCCATTGTGAATGGTGGTTTTGACTCCTTGTGATATGCTTGGCTTGTTGGTGAAGAAAGATGAGGTGTTTGATGGCTGAATAATGAGATTCGAAGAGAACTGGTTTGGGAGGTGAGAAATGGTGGAGCTCAGGTCAGGCTTGTTTCAGGCTTGAGCTTTGGTGGTTTGAGGCCTATGGAGTATGGTGAGTTGAATGGTGAAGTGGGTTTGAATGTTTGCAAGCTGTGTAAGCAGATTCGAAGCAACTTGCAATGTGGTGTGTTTTTGTGAATGTGATTGTGTAGAGAGTTTCAGCCTGGCTTGGTCTTATGTTTTGCTTGCTAAAGGATACAATAAACAAATGCAAGTGGCCAGAGGATGTGACATGGCCTGTGGTGATTGGGATGTTTGCTTTTGCATAAAGTCCAACTTTTGTGTAAGTGAGGCATGGCTCAAGGTCTAGGCAAGTACAATGGGCATGGGCTGCGCAGCATGATGAGTGTTTGAGGCTAGCTTGATTCAAGGACCAATGCAGCAAGTTGGTGAAGAGAAATGAGTGGTTTTGCAACTTGTTACTTTATGGTTCACATGTGAAAGATCTTGTTCCCAAAAGCCATGAAACATGAGCAATGCCTAGTTCATTCTGAATTTTAGGACTTACATGATGTTTATGTGAAGGTTTGATACCAATTAGAAGTTGCAATTTGACTTGGTACATGATTTTGCAATTTTCTCACTTGGTGCATATCTCGAAAATAAGTGATTTTTGGCAACTTTGTCATACCATAACTTTTGATCCAAGAAGAGTTTGATCATGTTCTTGTACTTTTTGAAAAGGGAAAGATGAGATCTACAACTTTCATGACCAAAGTTTTTCCATTTGAAGCATTTTTGGATCAAAAATCAAGGCTTGAAAAATGACCTAAAATGATGCATTCTTGAAAAGTCAACTATGCCCAAAAAGTCAACATTTGCAAAAACCCTAAATTCTTGATTTCTATGAACTTCAACCTTCTTCCATGATCAAATAAAGATCATATACACTCAAAATGATGAAGATCACCCATTGGTTGGGTCATTGGGGGCCTCAGATGCCCTGATTTTGCACTGACTTGTCTGAAAAGTCAACCCTTGATCAGATGACTTCCCCATGGAATTTCTTCATGAAAATTGATATGCATACTCCCTATACCATATAAAGAGCAATGGAAACAAGAATGACCAAAAAATTTGGAGTTATGGCCTCTGAAACCAAAACCCTAATTTTCAGTCAACTGTGCAGTTAAACCTGGCTCTGCATCCACTCAAACCCTAGTCCTTGTGATTCCTCTGCATTTTTGACTTTGAAGAGATGGAATATGACATATGAACACACATGGACCCCTTTGAGGTGATTGGTTGCCTTTGGAGTGGCTCAATGGGCTCTTGGATTGCTCAGATCACAAACCCTAGATGCAGATGACTTTGAATCTATGCAGTGAATCAAAAATGAGACATGAGATGATATGATTGTGTTTATGCATATGAGATGATCACAAGCCATGGTGTGAATGGGTGAGGGCAAATTTGGGGTGTTTACAGCTGCCCCTATTCAAACATGAGTTAGCTGTGCAGGTTGTAAGCGACGGCTTAACAGGCAAACAAGATAACTTGTGGTTGAATACCAAAGACAGTCCAAAATTTGCACTCACGGAATGAAGAAGAAAAGGGATATAGATTGTAAAAGAAAGTAAAGTATATTGTAAAATGCGGGCGACGGAGGACGACCGTCGAGCAGAGGACGACTGCTGGGTAAATGGCAATGACGGGGACGGCCGACATGCTGGGAAGGTACTGAAAGTAAAGCCAAGACGGGGACGGCCGACTAGCTGGGGAAAATAAAATCGTGATGGAGACGGCCATCGAGATAAAGCTGTAAAATTCTCTGGGGATTAATGAAACATGACGGGGACGGCCATCAAGTTCATAAAGGTAAAGTAACCAACGATGGGGACGGCCATCGGGCTAAAAGGAAAAGGGACCACGACGGGGACGGCCATCGGGTTAAAGAATAAATGAAATAAACAGATGATGGGGTACGGCCATCAAAGGTGAAGGACGATCACCTAGCAGGGGACGGCTGCTCTGTTGGGAATAAAAGAAGTATGATGGGGACGACCATCAAAGGTGGAGGACGACCACCTGGCAGGGTACGGCTGCCGAAAATATCTATGACGGGGACGGCCGTCAGATAGAGAAAGTCAACGATGGGGACGGCCATCGGATGAGCATGATGGAGGACGACCATCAAGAAGTGGAGGACGACCACTCAGCAGGGGACGGCTGCTCTCGGGGTATCATAACACAGGATGAGTGTTAGATAAAAAGGAAATTTGCTTTGTTGGCGATCTACTGGGGAATAGTAAACACGGACGAGCGTTTACATCCAAGAAACAAAAGGTATAAGTGTTTGGTATTGTATAGATTAAAGATGCGGACGAGCATCCTTAAGGCTATGATACGGACGGGTATCATGTAGAAACAAACTGACACATGTTCAGAGATGATGATACGGACGAGTATCAACGGGTTAACAAGGAACACGGACGAGTGTTGAATCTGAAGGGACTCTTCTGGGGAATAGTAGACACAGACGAGTATCTATGTTCAAGAAGACACAAGTGTTTGACACAGTGTATGGATTAAAGATGCGGGCGAGCATCCTTAAGACTATGATACGGACGAGTATCATGTAGAAACAAACACTAGACGCAATGTTCTGAGATGATGGTACGGACGAGTGCCAACTGGTTAACAAAGAACAAGGACTACTGTCGAATCTGTGGGGGTATGAGTGATGGTGTATACAAGATACGGGCGAGTATCTGTATAAGTGTACCAATGAGTAGTGAGTATATATATATAAGTGTTTATCTGCTGGGGAGAGTGACACAGACGAGTGTCAAAAGAGAAAAGGTAGCATTATCAAGTATATGGGTGGTAAAGGTGTAAGCGACTGCGCTGGGGATATGACACGGACGGGTGTCGAGAAAGTGTATATATAAGTATATGTGAGTGCCAAGAGGATGTCTTTGGCTTTCTGCTGGTGATTTGACACGGACGGGTGTCAGGAAGTATCTGTAGTACGGGTGATTTTGTTTGTAAAGTGTATTCAGGCAACCTGTTTGGGGAAGTGATGACACGGACGGGTGTCAGAAATATATACTGGTGTTTGGTGATTGGAGAGGCAACTGCTTTTGCTGGGACTCTGGTGGGGATTTTTGTATAACGATGATGAACGGTTTGTTATTCACAAGTGTTACTTCAGAACATGGCTTATGATTATGCTATGTATTTGATTTTTTTGCCGTAATGCTCCGTATTAGACGGAATGCTACGCTCTGAGGGGATAATATGATGCGAATGCTATGATTATGCAAGGAGGCACAGATCCGGGATTCGGATCCCGTTGCTGCGAAGATCTCTGGTTGATCTGCCGAAGTGGACCTCCCAGCTGGGATGAGATCAGTGATAGATCTGATGACGTATCTGCTTGGGGATATAGGTCACCGATTGACATATCCTTATAATATGGGACCCAGCTGGGGTTTGTAGAAGCTTTCTTCGTGCGTTGCTCTTCCGAATAGAGGCTTGAAGCTCTGTGGGGATATGATTCCCTGACTCCCGTACTCAGCTGAGGATGAAATGGCAGCTCGGCTGGGGAATTATGAGAGGCAACTCAGCTGGGGAGAGCAACAAGAGGCCACTCGGCTGGGGATAGAGCATTTCGGATGCCGAGATTGAGTGTATGTTGATTTGGCAACTTTGCTGGGGAAGTGGGCACTCTCCAGTGCCACGTGGAAGATAGACCGAGTTGATAATGATTCGCCTGCTTGCTGAAACGTAACTTGCATGCCCCAGGTTGCGTTCTGGATACCTGCAATCCTGCAAAGATAAGGAAACGCACAAAAGGTCCCGAGGTATCCTCTACTGGATTCCGTCATAGGAGTCAAGCACTCTCAAGAGTAAGTATATTCCCTGTAAACATGTGTTTTATTATTATTACTTTTGGGAGAAAAACATCTGTACTTATGCAATTGATTTTTTTTTTTTTGAGACATCAGACATCCTTTGCAAATAAAAATATACAAAACGAAACATGACTGAAAAAATCTGATTTTATTAATTCATGTGCCCTGAATTGGCAAGATACAGTCAAAGAAACATATCTCCTGAAATGAGGAGACTGTCACAAATTGAGAAACAAAAGTGCTGGCAGTGTTGGCGACGCTTTGAGGAGCTTCCTCCTTACCATGACTCGTATGACTTTTGACGTTCTTCTCATCTTGCTTTCTGAAGAATGTTGATTCCGATTGAAGCTTTATCCTTTTGAAGCTTTCCAAGTTGTAAGTGATACAGACGAACTCAGAGTGCAGTTGTTCGCTTATTCCCTTATTTTGCGTGGATCGCCCTTTCGGGTTTTCAATCCATCGGGATACCCATTTTTGCCTGAGTTGTCCAATGCGGCTTTTCAACTCAGCGGGTGTACATTTTTTCATTTATTTCCCTTATTTTTGCCCGAGTCTTTTATTCTGTTTTTGACTCGCCGGGATGCCCTATTTTTGCCTGGACTTACATTCTGTTTTTATGTCCAGCGGGTCATTTTATGCGAAGTATTTTTTAACTGCATCTGAATTCACAGGGGATGGAAAATCTTCACCATCCATGGTGCTGAGCATCAGTGCTCCACCAGAGAAAACTTTCTTTACCACCAATGGCCCTTCATAGTTTGGAGTCCATTTGCCCCTGTGGTCTGTATGAGGAGGGAGGATTCTTTTCAGCACAAGATCTCCCACTTGGTACTCTCGGTGCCTGACTTTCTGATCGAAGGCTTTCTTCATTCTTTTCTGATACAACTGCCCATGACAGATTGCAGCCAATCTCTTCTCTTCAATCAGACTCAGTTGCTCGTATCGGGACCTAACCCATTCTGCTTCATTCAGTTTAACATCCATCAACACCCGTAGGGAGGGTAATTCAACTTCAACAGGTAGGACTGCCTCCATACCATACACAAGTTGATACGGTGTTGCCCCAGTGGATGTTCTGATTGACGTACGGTACCCATGCAAGGCAAATGGTAGCATTTCATGCCAGTCTTTGTAGGTAACTACCATCTTTTGCACAATCTTCTTGATATTCTTATTAGCTGCCTCAACAGCGCCATTCATCCTTGGCCTGTAAGGAGAAGAATTGTGGTGTTGGATCTTGAAGTCCCGGCACAGCTCTGCCATCATTTTGTTGTTTAAGTTGGAACCATTATCAGTAATGATTCGCTCGGGAACTCCATACCGACAGATGATATCTCTTTTCAGAAATCGGGCTACCACTTGCCTTGTAACATTTGCATAGGAAGCTGCTTCAACCCACTTGGTGAAATAGTCAATAGCAACCAGGATGAACCTGTGGCCATTTGAAGCAGTCGGTTCAATCTTGCCAATCATATCAATGCCCCACATGGCAAAGGGCCAAGGTGAAGACATCACATTCAGAGGATTGGGAGGCACACGCACCTTATCCGCATAGATCTGGCATTTATGGCATTTCCTGGCATAGGCACAACAGTCGGCGTCCATTGTGATCCAGTAATAACCTGATCTTAGCAACTTTTTAGCCTTGGCATGCCCTCCTGCATGGGTACCAAAGGATCCTTCGTGCACCTCGTGCATCAACAAGTCTGCTTCCGTCTTGTCAACACATCGGAGGAGTACCATATCAAAGTTCCTTTTGTATAAAGACCCATCAGTGTTCAGAAAGAAACTTCCAGCAAGCCTTCTCAAGGTCTTCTTATCATTGGAAGATGCCCCAGGTGGGTACGTTTGATCCTCCAAGAAGCACTTAATGTCATGGAACCAAGGCTTATCATCTTTTACGACATCTGCTGCAAATACATATGCTGGCCTGTCGAGTCTGGACACTGAAATCTGAGGTACAAAGTTAGCAGCTTGAACTTTGATCATGGACGAAATGGTAGCAAGAGCATCTGCAAACTGATTCTCATCCCGAGGGATATACTAAAGTTTGACTGTTGTGAAGAAAGTCAATAACCTTCTTGTATAATCCCTGTAAGGTATCAGATGATCCTGATGTGTATACCATTTCCCATTGGTCTGATTGATTACCAAAGCTGAATCTCCGAATACGGTCAATGTTTTGATCCTGAGGTCAATGGCTTCCTCAAGACCCATAATGCAAGCTTCGTATTCAGCTTCATTGTTAGTGCAGTTGAAAGTGAGTTTTGCCGAGAAAGGCATGTGAACTCCTTTAGGTGTAATGAGTACTGCACCAACACCGCGACCATTCATGTTAACAGCCCCGTCAAACATCATAGTCCATTCTTCCTCCGGGTCAGGCCCTTCAGTGTGAATAGGCTCTTCGTGATCTTTTGCTTTAATGAACATGATGTCTTCATCAGGGAAGTCAAACCTCATAGGCTGGTAGTCATCAATGGGTTGCTCAGCAAGATATTCAGATAGTACACTGCCCTTGATGGCTTTCTGAGAGGTGTACTGGATGTCATATTCTGTAAGGATCATTTGCCATCTTGCAACCCGTCCGGTAAGAGCTGGCTTCTCGAAAATGTACTTAACCGGATCCATTTTTGAGATCAATAAGGTAGTGTGGGTCAACATATACTGTCTCAGTCGGCGAGCAGCCCACGCTAAAGCACAGCAAGTTTTCTCGAGCAGTGAATAACGTTGTTCACAGTCGGTAAACTTTTTGCTTAGGTAGTATATTGCATACTCTTTTCGACCAGACTCGTCATGCTGACCTAGTACACACCCCATTGACTCTTCTAATACTGTCAAGTACATAATCAAAGGTCTTCCTTCAACTGGCGGCATGAGGATTGGAGGTTCTTGTAAATATTCCTTGATCTTGTCAAAAGCTTTCTGGCAATCTTCGTTCCACCTGATCGTTTGTTCCTTTCTTAACAGCTTGAACAAGGGCTCACAGGTTGCCGTAAGGTGAGATATGAACCGCGAAATGTAGTTCAATCGACCTAAGAACCCTCGGACTTCTTTCTCAGTTTTCGGTGCAGGCATCTCTTGAATGGCTTTGACTTTATCAGGGTCCACTTCAATCCCTTTCTCGCTTACAATAAAGCCCAGCAGCTTACCGGATCGCACCCCGAACGTACATTTGTTGGGGTTCAGCTTCAATTGGTACTTCCTCAGACGCTTGAACAACTTCAGCAGATTTACCAGGTGATCTTCCTCTGTAAGGGACTTGGCAATCATGTCATCCACATAACACTCGATTTCCTTATGGATCATATCGTGGAATAATGTTACCATAGCCCGTTGATATGTTGCACCAGCATTCTTTAGTCCGAATGGCATCACCTTGTAACAGAACGTGCCCCAAGGTGTGATAAATGTTGTCTTCTCCATGTCTTCAGGTGACATCTTGATCTGATTATATCCTGAAAATCCATCCATGAAGGAGAATACCGAGAACTGAGCCGTGTTATCCACCAATACATCAATGTGAGGTAATGGGAAGTCATCTTTCGGGCTGGCTCTATTCAGATCCCGGTAGTCAACACACATTCTTACTTTGCCATCTTTCTTAGGCACAGGTACTATGTTAGCGACCCACGGTGGATAGCTAGTCACAACAAGGAACCCGGCGTCCCATTGCTTTTGTACCTCTTCCTTAATTTTCATAGCCATGTCTGGGCGAGTTCGGCGCAGCTTCTGTTTGACTGGAGGGCATTCTTCTCTCAAAGGCAGCTTGTGCACAACAATGTCGGTATCCAACCCTGGCATGTCTTGATACGACCAAGCAAACACATCCACATACTCTTGAAGTAGATCAACCAGTTGCTTCTTCACTGAGTCTTGCAGGCAGGCCCCGATTTTGACTTCTTTCACGTCTTCCTCCGTACCAAGATTAATCACTTCAATCTCCTCCTGGTGAGGAGTAATAACCTTTTCCTCCTGTCTCAACAACCTGGCTAGCTCTTCAGGAAGCTCATATTCTTCTTCAACCCCTTCATCATCTTGATTGATTGGATTGTCAAAGTCATACGATGTCATAGCCGTGCTGTTGTCGGTGCTGTCAGGAAGGCACTCTCTGCAAGGGTTCAGTTTGTTTATTTTAGTGATTGATTTTAATCTTGATTTAGAAAAAAAAGTGAAATGAAGTTATCATTTTGAAAACACCGCCATTTATTTTTGTACAAAAAGAAAAATGGAAAAACAGTGAGCAGAAAAGAAAAAGACTCGTTTGCAAAAGATGTCTGATATTTCATTAATTTAATCTTGTTTGCACAAAAGTACAGATGGCCCTGATTACAAAATGAGTCTTGTCATCTTGGGCAAGATGCAAGACTTTGATGCATGCTATAAAAAATACAGGAAATAATAATTACTCTGCATGAGTAACTCTTATAATTTCCTGGGAAGACCAGTTCGAGACACTGCTCCCCGGGATCTTTGGACGAATCCAGCTTTCCAGGTTGCGTTCCTCTTCCAGCTCGTCTTCCAGACAGTTGATAGCATCGGGGGTAAGCATCCCCCCACTGACAAAACCAGGCTCTGCAGCAGCCTTTGCTTGATGTCGAGTTGGTTTGTAACCCAAACCAAATTTGTCCTTCTTCTCCCCCACAGCTAAGACCTTGCCCCAGCCTAGGGAAGTTCCTTCCTCAACAACCTTCCGGGCCTGCTGGTAAGATGACATGGAGATACCTGACACAGCAGATGCTTCATTGACATTCAAGGCCTCAAAACCTTGGCTCATTGTTTCATGGATCTCCCCATCCATCTCAATGTACTTGTAGGTAGCCAGATGGCTAACGAAAATATCCTCTTCCCCACAGATTGTGACAACTTGACCTTCCCACTCAAATTTTAACTTTTGGTGAAGGGTAGACGTTATTGCGCCGGCGGCGTGAATCCAGGGTCTACCCAACAAACAGCTGTAGGCGGGCTGAATGTCCATCACATAAAAGATAGTTTTAAAGGTTTGCGGGCCAATTGTCACGGGCAGCTCAATCTCTCCCAGAACCGATCTCTTCGAACCATCAAAGGCTCTCACCACCAGGTTGCTGGGTCTCAATGCCAATCCGTCATATTCTAACTTCACCAGAGCCTTCTTTGGTAAGACATTCAGGGAAGAACCTGTGTCCACCAGCACATGAGAAAGGACAGCTCCTTTGCATTCCATGGTTATGTGCAAGGCTTTGTTGTGATTGCGGCCATCCGCTATCAAGTCAGAATTGGTAAACCCTAGCCCATTGCTAGCAGTAACATTCCCAACCACGGTTTCCAATTGGTTGACAGTAATCTCCTCAGGCACGTAAGCTGCGTGCAAGACTTTAAGTAGTGCATTCTGATGGGCTTCGAAGCACATAAGCAGTGAGAGGATGGAGATTTTGGATGGCGTCTGGTGAAGCTGATCCACAATTTTATAATCACTCTTTTTTATGATTCGCATAAACTCATCAACTTCCTGATCGAACGGAGTCTTCAAGGCTTCTTTGGCAGCTTGATCTTCCTGCACCGGGCTCTTTCCCTTTGCCTTGGCAGCAGCTTCTGCTTCGGCAGTGGGTCTTTGAACTTGTGAAGCAAAGAGACGTCCGCTTCGAGTGAAGCCTCCGCCTCCCCCCACATTATCTACTTGTGGTGCAGGTGTGGATGTTTCAAGAGTGATTCTTTTCCCTTCACAGTACACGTCAGAGCCATAGTGCCAAGGGATGGCCCTATTGCTTTCATATGGTACTGGTCCAGGCACCGTGACAGTGACTGGACTGATTGCTGCTGCTGAAGGGGCTATAATTGTTTGTGGATCATAAAAGATTGTAACTGGTGCTCTGGCGGGAGCAGCACCTTCTGAATGGTAGGCGGAATTATTTTCAGGATCGTAGAAAATGGTAACAGTAGAGACATCTTCATGATTGATTGCTGGTGTTGTAGGAGGTATTGTTGGAAGGACTGTTGTTGTTGTTGATGGAGATTCGAAATGGAATGAAGCTGGAGTTGTAGCAGGAGAAACTGTTGAAAACTGATCATTTGGGAGGACAGATGAAGTACTTGTTGATGTTGCTGGTGAATTGTCGGGAACAATAGTTGCTGCAGTTGTAGGAAGGCCTGAAACCGTTGTTGATGAAGTTGCCGGATTTGTCGGAAACGATGTGGTGATCTGGAGCAGGCCACTCTGAATAAGGCTGTCAATGCCATTCCTCAGGTCCTCACACCCGTTCCATGAAATATTGCAGTAGGGGCACCCTAGTTCACATCCCGGAAATATTTGGCTTTCACGGAGTTGAGCTTTGATTTCCACCAATGGTGTCCTGATCTGATCCACACTGGTTATTAAATAAGACGGTCTGTCTTCTTCAATAGCGTTAATTCGGGGACCACCATGGTTTGGCATAGGGTTTTTATTGACATTGGGCGGAGGTGCAAAATTCAGAGCCTTGGAGTCTACCAAGTCTTGTACCTTCATATGCAGAGCCCTGCATTTTTCTGTACTGTGACCAGGTGCGTTTGAATGAAAAGCACACCTAGCATTAGAGTCATAGTTTCTTGGTAGACTATTGGGATCCGGGGGTGCCAACGTTCTTAGCTCAACTAGGTTGAGTTTCAGAAGCTGTGGCAACAAGGCAGCATACGGCATTGGGATCGGGTCGATCACTCGGTTAGCTTGGGATGGCCTCTGTTGGAATGGCCTTTGTTGATTGTTGTTGGTGTTGTTGTTGTTGAAGTTCCTTGGAGGATACTGATTCTGGTGATACTGAGGTTGTTGTTGGTAGTTTTGTTGAGGAGGTTGATAGACTGGCTGAGGATGAGCTGGAGCAGGAATGGTGACTGCCGCTATCGACCTTTGAACGTACTGGGGTCTACCCCTGTTGGTGTGAATGGCATTGGTCTCGCCAGTTCTTCTCGGGCCTGCAAAAGGCTTTCTTGTACTACTGGACGAACTGGCACCATTATCAGAGATCTTACCCATTTTTAACAGGCTTTCAATTCTCTCCCCAGCTATGACAACATCTGCGAAGCTAGTGGAGGAGAAAGCAGCCAACCTGTCAATATATGTTCCCTGGAGAGTGTTCATAAACATGTCTGCCATTTCTCTCTCAGACATTGGTGGTTGAACGGCAGCAGCCAATTGCCTCCATCTCTGGGCATATTCTCGGAAACTTTCCCTTGACGACTGTGACATTCCCATTAGGAGAGTCTTGTTGGGTGCCATGTCTAGATTATACTGGTACTGTCTGATGAAGGCCTCTGCCAGGTCCTTCCAGCATCTAATTGTTGCTCTTGTCAGATGGGAATACCACTCCCTCGAAGCTCCAGTCAAGCTATCCTCAAAATAGAACATCCACAATTTCTCATCCATTGTGTAGGCCTTCAGCCTTCCCAGAAATGATTGTAGATGAGTCCGGGGGCATGAAGTCCCATTATACTTTTCGAAACAAGGAGGCTTGAACTTATGGGGGATCCTGACCCCGTCTACCAAACCCATGTCCATAACGTCGAAGCCCAAAGAGTTTTGAGATTCTAAGGACCTCAACTTCTCAGCTATTTCATCCAATCTTCTATCATAAGCCTCTTCTCCAGCACCCATTACTGTGAACTGGTCTTCTTGAGGGTCTTCCTGTAGTACCCTCCCTGCTGTGGCAGTCCCTTGTATATTGACAGGGATGTTGGTCTCTGGATGGAGATGGGGTCCAAAAACTGGGGGATTGACATGAGGTTGGACCCTCTCGTTGTTACTTGTGCCAGCAGTTCCCACATGGGGTTCCTCTTGATTCCTCCCTTCTACCAAAGCTCTGAGCCTCTCCTGGCTTTGAGCTAAGTTGTTCATTACTTCCATGAACTGTGTTATCTGCGTTCTCATCTCCAACCTTTCGTTGGCCATCTGGTTTCTGACCTCCGTAAGGTCCTGCTGCATCTGATCCATCTGAATTCCCGGAAGGTTGTTTCTAGTTGGGTACCTGTGTGGCCTGTTGAGGGGAAATACCCGGCGGCGAGCAATAATTCCTGAATATCACAACAGAGGTTAGTAACAACATAACAAAACCCTACAAAACAAAAGAGGTTAGCATGCAATGCAGTTATGCTTATTTGCTCTCAAGGTATCCGGTTTGGTCTTCAGTTTTGACCCTTCCAGACCCTTGAAGATGTTGCTGTTGAAGTTGCTTTCAAAATAAACCCAGATGGAAACTAACACAAATATATTACAGAAGGTGAAATAATACATCTTGTTCATTTTAACAACACCAGCCCTCTAAGAGGTCAAAATACATCACAAAAACAAAAGTACATGGAATAGGAATAACAACAAGCAAATGATCAAACTCCAAGGCCAAACTCATCCTCACGAACTTCCTTAAGAAGTGCTTCGGTCACAGGATCAGCCGGTCGCTCCGTAAGATTTCTGATGAGAAGGTTTCTTGTTGCAACAGCTGCAGTCAACTTCTTGCTCTGACTTTGGTCTTTAGACCTCTTCACTCCAGCTCTGATTTCTAGCTCTGATATTTCCTTCTGGGCTGCTGCCAGGGCTTTTTCTATCTGCTCCATCTTGTCCTGAACTCTCTTGTCTTCTAGAGTACGGGCCTCAGTGATCCGGACCCACCTGGCCTGACTCTCTTTCAAATACAAGTCTGTTCTTGCTCTCTGGAACTGGGCTTCTTTACAAGCATTCTTCAGAATCTGCTCACCAGCTTTAGACTTGTTGATATAATCTCCAGACTTCTCAATTTTAGTCAAGTGTTCCACCCTCAACTTCTCCAATCTTTCAATCTCCCTCACACCTTCACTCCTCTCCCGGAGGGTCTTCTGCAAAGCCTGGGTTAACTTCTCATTTCTTTCCTTCAAGCTTTCAAACTCCTCCAGACTGATAGTGGCAGGGGGTGGTGCTGAAGATGACTCAGGCATGTCTTCTATGGTGAAGAGCATTCCAGAGAATTGGGCCCTGGCACGGGACCACTCATAATATTGGACTGATGCCACATTATTGCACTTCCCCAGAGTGGTGATTCCCTTGGTTTGAACATGATCCCAGGCCCAGGCAGCCTGCCTAACAATCGCCAGACTAATCTTGTTCTCACAATAGAGGGTCTCAACCAAGTCTTGCTCCCTGGGAGTATGGACCAGTGCATAGCCTAATTGCCTCCTGAACAGCAGAGGGTTGTAATTGATACTTCCCTTGACCCCTATTAAAGTCACATTGGGAAAGTGCCCACAGCTTGTAATGATATCTCTGCCCTTGGTGCTTTGAGTACACCATCTGATGTCTGCTGAAGTTAGAACAGCGAGTCTCTTAGCCCAGTTGCTTTGCTGATGAGGATTTAGAAAGGCATCTGTCCTGGGTAGATGCTTTAGAAGCCAAGCATGGAATAATGGAGCACAACACCTCACTAGCCTTCCCCTCTGCTTCTCATTCTTCTGATGTACTGAGTAATAGAGATCTCCTAGCAAAGTTGGCACTGGGTTCCTCAGGATGAACAAATGGATTGCATTCTTGCTGATGAATCGAGGCTCATCTGCAAACAACACAATTCCATATGCGCTTAAGGCCAACAGAGCGCAAACAGCTCTCCACTCCCCCAGGGAGGCCTTCAGACTAGCTTGGGAAATCAGGAAGTCAAGATGAAAACCAGGGATCCCAGCTTTAGAGGTCATATGCTGCTCAATCAAAGCAGGTTCCAGGTGCAGAGCTTTTGCCACCTCTCCATTGCTGGGAAAGACCATTTCAGGGTTGAAAGGGATTTCCCTCTTGATAGGCAAACCAACCAAAGATGAGTATTCTTCTAATAGAGGGCCCAACTGGAAGTCTTGAAAGGTGAAGCATCTCAATGGAGGGTCATAAAACTGAATGCAGGTGTGGATCAAACTCCTCTGGGATGGGTCCAGATCCATGACCAAGTCAAGTATATCCCCATAATGCTCCCTGAACAAAGGTATGTGATCTGGAGTGATCAGGGTTTGGATCCTCCTGATGTCTGATAAGTCTGGTTGGAAGAAATGATAGGTGATGTTGCTTTTCTTTGGAGCCATGATGCTGAAGACTGAGTAGGGTGCTGATGAAGATGCTGAGGAGTGGGCCACTGGCTGGCTAGTGCAAGTATTTGAAGTATATGGCTGACAAGCTGAAGCAAGTACTGGTGGAGATAGGTCAATACTGCAGATGGGGTCAAAACCAAAACCAGATGAAGGTGGATACCCTGAAACACAAATAAGCAAATGTTAATATGATGCAATGGTTATGTATGCAAATGATATGCAAGGGTTTGTGCCTGAGCTGGATCCGATCAAAATGCCCTGATATAAGTCCATGTGTGTTCAAGAATCCCAGATGGAGGTCTATAAATCCAGTAACCAAGGTAGGGGGACTCAAATAAAGAGCCACATGTCCAGGGTTTTAGAATCACAAGAACTATCCAACATGGAGCATTCTTAACAAAGTCAAAGTAACAGGGTATTCTGAGGTCAAGGTACCTGCAAACCTGTAAACAGCCCAACCCCCTCACAGGTGGTGATCTAGAACAAGGATCCTCAGACTTGGATCAGTTATGAGAAGTGTAAACACTTCTAACCCGGAGGTACAGTGTTTACAATAACCATAAAAGTTCCTCCTCTAATTCACCTCAGTTTCTGAAGGTCAATACTAAAAGGTCATCCAGACTTAGCAGGCTTCCCAGATAGCCCTAGCATTGCAGGAAATCTGCAACACAGAGTTCTCAAGAAGAAACCCATATCTGAACCGTGTTTCATATTCCCGCACCAGACCGAAATGGAATGGGAAAGAATATGATTCACTCTAGCCTAGGTGTCACTCAGGTCCCAGGTATAGGACCTTAACTCTCAATGAATCACCCACCCACCAAGGCAAACAACCAGATCCAGCCAGCAGCAATGACAGTATGACATAAATAAATGCAATAAAGAAAGCAGTAAAGTAACTGTACATAAAGCAATAAACAAAAATAAATACAAGCACATAACACCCCAGTAAACACAAATCAAACAAGCGCTAGGAGGAACCCACAAAAAGAACCAGAAGCCCTGGTTGCAGTATAAGGTTCCCCAGCAGAGTCGCCAAGCTGTCGCTCCCGATAAATGAAGCTGGTTCAGATAAAGGTACAGACGCGAACGGTCGGCGAGAGGGACAATGAGAACACACAGCCGTGAACTCACTGGAGAATGAAAAGAGTCGCCAGCTAGGCATTTTTATCCCGGAGGAAAGGTAATGCTGCATAAACCTAGAAAGACATGGATAAGACGGTTGCGAACCAGAGAGACTGAGAAAGGGGGTTGGTTACAACCTGGGAAGGTATTAGCACCCAGATTGTCCGTCGTACTCGACGGGATCCACGCTTAAAAGATTTGTGTTTTAAAGGGGTAGTGTCAGTGCAATTTGTGTGTCAAAGAGCTGGAAAAGGATGTGTACAGGTGTCAGTGTAAAAGAAATGAAGTGTATAAGTGATGTGAAGTATGAAAGTGTCAGTGTAAGAAAGGAGTGAAATGCTCAAGATCATGAGGCTAAAGAATGAAGCTAGAAAGAGGGGGAATATACAGAGACTTTTGTTCGATAACTGTTAAGTTATGCCTACGTATCCTCTCGTGCAATGAGGAAGTCAGAACACCGTAGTTCGACCCAAAGAGACTGAAAGATGAATTGACTTGTGAACTGCTTATTTGCCTATGCTCAATGGAATGATCTGTCTGGCACAGATGCAAACTGTCTTGCATTAGACGGAAGAAGCAAGTTCTCGTTTATGAGTGAATGAGATGAGAAAAGAATCCCGGAGGAGACGATTATTGTTTGTATTTGTATTTTCAGTCTTTTATTGCTTTTTGGATTTTTGTCATAAGAAAATGAGCTTAAGCCTAAACCAATGGATTTAGTAAACTCATCACATCTTCCCTCTGTTTAGGGGTAATGAGAATACCTTAAGTGTGAAGTCAGCTTCTCACACTTAATCACCTTTGGTATAGGATTAAGGTCATTAACCCACTTGTGATTATTTAGATGTTTTTGTGGTTTTTGTTTAGTGTTGAGTAATGAGGTTAATCCATAATCAGGGATTAAACAGACTCATTACACCATCCTAAGAGAAGGATAATAGATGAGAATGTTTAAGCTGAGGAAAGCTCCTCAACTTAATCCATGATTAGGGATTAAACTCATGACAAAACAAACCTTTAATTAAGTGGATTTTAGATTAATGGTATGATGATGAAGTGAATTTTATGATTTGTAAGACAACTTGAGGGGGACTTGTCCATTAACACTAGGGTTAGTCCTTCTTAACCACTTAAGGAAGAATTAGAACCCTGATGCAAGGCCCAAGTTACAAGCTTGATGTCTTGATGATTATTAAGTGGATTAATTAAAGGATTTAAACACATTAAGGGTTTAACACTTAGGATTAAAGTTATACACTCCATCCTAATAGAAGGATGCAGGCATAAGCTTAATCACAAGGCCTTAAAGCCTTTAGGGTTTAGTCCCTGATTATGAGGTGAGAAGAGAAGACTCAAAGAGACACAAAGGTAAAACTAAGAGGGGAGACTAATCAAAACCCTAATTCATTATCATGCTTGGTTGTTCCTAAGGTTTGTGTGGTTTGCAAGAACAATCTTCAAAGGAGCCACCAGGAAGCAGATGAACAAGATCAAGAGAAGCAAAGTGACTTGCTTCATTCAAGAAGTCAAGTCACTTAAAGAAAGAAAGTGGGAGGAGGAATGAGCAAGCTCAATCTCAAGCACATATATAAATGCAGCAATGGATGCCAGAGAGATGAAAAGAAAAGTTATGAGAAGTGAAGGCAAATTCACTTCTCGAGTTTACTTACCACCTGAAATGTTAGAAAGAAATGCAATGCAATGCTAGATGGGATAAAATGGTAGGGTGCTAGACCAAACCAGAAGCATATTGATGATGAAAATGATGCTATGAGGTGCTATGAACATGAGGCAAGGCATGGAGATGCTCATACAAGATTATGAATGCAAATGATGCAAGCTAAGGAGCATGAACAAGCATGGAAAGCTATGAAGCAAACAAGACAAATGGCATGGCAAATATGCAATGCAATGATCAAACATGCTTTCTATATGTCTTGAGATGTCAAATGGATCAAAGGCATGCACAAAATGCAAAGGCAAGTCATGTTATGCAAGGAAATGCAAGAAGGATGCAAGAGAAATCCCAAATTAGGGTTCATGGATTAAACATCAAACCAAAACTCAAAACAAAAACAAACCCTAAGATAAAAAAATGGATAATGCCATCCAAAGAAACCCTAAACCTATAATGAAACACTGCCCAAAGGGGAACTCCCAACTCTTAACCAATCTCAAGATATGAATTTTCTAAGTTATTAGGGTTTTTTAGGGTTCTTAACAAAAGAAATGTCAAACAAATAGAAAATGCAAGATCAAATCATGGCCATTTTACCCTAGAAACTACATGCCAAACACAAAACAAAGCAAAAAGAATCAATGTCCAAACCTTCTCCAATAGGCAGAAATGAATTTTTGAACCCATGATCAAAATAATGCATAAAAAATGATTTAATTCAATGAAAAATTCTTAAAATGCATCAAGATCAAAAAAGAAATTTGGTTTGAAGGTTGGACAATGTTTCTAAATGTCTTAGAACATTTCATGAATTTTTTTGTAATTTTTAAATACCTAAAAGTATTTTTAATTAATTAATTCCCATTAATCAATTAAAAATAATCTTTTAAATACTTTTTTAATGATAAAAAATAAAATAAAAATGTTTTTGGGTCTTAAAAATTAAATAAACTTTTAGGAAAAAGTTTCATAATTTTTAAGAATTTTTAACTATTTTAAAATAATTATGCAAGTTTAATGAAATAAAATGAATTAAAAATCAAATAAAATAAAAGTAAACAGAATGAGAGGCTGAGATGCAATCTGGTTTTAAAATGGTTGACTGGCGCCAGATCTTGTGGCCAGGATTGATTCTGAGTTAATTACAATTAATTAAAACTAATACAAGAATTAGGGCTAATCAAAGTGATCTGAGCCCTTCCCTCACGCGCGAAGTCAACAAGTCAATGGTAATCAACGCTCAGAATTCAAACTAACATTAATGACCTGAGATTAGGGTTTAATGACTCAGGCTGCCGGAGAAGACTTCCGGTCGTCTTCTCCGGCCAGCTCCCTCCCTGAGAAACCTCAAACTCCCTTAAAACGTATCAAAAATGAAAACTAAAAACTGGGAAATGATCTCCATCCTCTCACGAATCAAACCCCTCTCTCAAAACACATTTCTTCTTCCTAAACAAGCTGAATCGAAAGAAATAAAAACTAGGGCACGCAAGCTTCAGAGACAAATTAAATACTCAAATCAAAACCATTTTCAAAACCAATGACATCAGGATAATCAGTGAATCACATAGAACAAGTTTGTACCAAGAAAAATGATTTCTGGAAAAAATAATTTCGAGCTACCTGAGATTTGGAGCTTTCAACTTGAGAACTTTCTGGCCACCTCTCCTTGCGCAATCTACTCCTTAGGACCTCTTGATGATGTTTGAATGCCTTAGAACAATTTATGTAGGCTGGTTGATGAGCTTCGACAGTTTCTGCTTCACCTCAGTCAAGAATGGCTATGATGATTCTGGTAGTTTCAGGCCATTGTGAATGGTGGTTTTGACTCCTTGTGATATGCTTGGCTTGTTGGTGAAGAAAGATGAGGTGTTTGATGGCTGAATAATGAGATTCGAAGAGAACTGGTTTGGGAGGTGAGAAATGGTGGAGCTCAGGTCAGGCTTGTTTCAGGCTTGAGCTTTGGTGGTTTGAGGCCTATGGAGTATGGTGAGTTGAATGGTGAAGTGGGTTTGAATGTTTGCAAGCTGTGTAAGCAGATTCGAAGCAACTTGCAATGTGGTGTGTTTTTGTGAATGTGATTGTGTAGAGAGTTTCAGCCTGGCTTGGTCTTATGTTTTGCTTGCTAAAGGATACAATAAACAAATGCAAGTGGCCAGAGGATGTGACATGGCCTGTGGTGATTGGGATGTTTGCTTTTGCATAAAGTCCAACTTTTGTGTAAGTGAGGCATGGCTCAAGGTCTAGGCAAGTACAATGGGCATGGGCTGCGCAGCATGATGAGTGTTTGAGGCTAGCTTGATTCAAGGACCAATGCAGCAAGTTGGTGAAGAGAAATGAGTGGTTTTGCAACTTGTTACTTTATGGTTCACATGTGAAAGATCTTGTTCCCAAAAGCCATGAAACATGAGCAATGCCTAGTTCATTCTGAATTTTAGGACTTACATGATGTTTATGTGAAGGTTTGATACCAATTAGAAGTTGCAATTTGACTTGGTACATGATTTTGCAATTTTCTCACTTGGTGCATATCTTGAAAATAAGTGATTTTTGGCAACTTTGTCATACCATAACTTTTGATCCAAGAAGAGTTTGATCATGTTCTTGTACTTTTTGAAAAGGGAAAGATGATATCTACAACTTTCATGACCAAAGTTTTTCCATTTGAAGCATTTTTGGATCAAAAATCAAGGCTTGAAAAATGACCTAAAATGATGCATTCTTGAAAAGTCAACTATGCCCAAAAAGTCAACATTTGCAAAAACCCTAAATTCTTGATTTCTATGAACTTCAACCTTCTTCCATGATCAAATAAAGATCATATACACTCAAAATGATGAAGATCACCCATTGGTTGGGTCATTGGGGGCCTCAGATGCCCTGATTTTGCACTGACTTGTCTGAAAAGTCAACCCTTGATCAGATGACTTCCCCATGGAATTTCTTCATGAAAATTGATATGCATACTCCCTATACCATATAAAGAGCAATGGAAACAAGAATGACCAAAAAATTTGGAGTTATGGCCTCTGAAACCAAAACCCTAATTTTCAGTCAACTGTGCAGTTAAACCTGGCTCTGCATCCACTCAAACCCTAGTCCTTGTGATTCCTCTGCATTTTTGACTTTGAAGAGATGGAATATGACATATGAACACACATGGACCCCTTTGAGGTGATTGGTTGCCTTTGGAGTGGCTCAATGGGCTCTTGGATTGCTCAGATCACAAACCCTAGATGCAGATGACTTTGAATCTATGCAGTGAATCAAAAATGAGACATGAGATGATATGATTGTGTTTATGCATATGAGATGATCACAAGCCATGGTGTGAATGGGTGAGGGCAAATTTGGGGTGTTTACATCTATGCAGAAGAAGGGGTCAAAACCAAACCAGATATGATGTGGATACCCTGAAAAACAAATAAACAAATGTTAAATGATGCAATGATGATATATGCAAATGATATGTAAGGGTTTGTGATCAAGCTGGATCTGATTATCTGTCTTGATATAAGTCCATGTATGTTCAACAAAAAAGGTCCAGATGGAGGCTCAGAAATCCAGTAACCAAGGTGGGGGACTCAAATAAAGAGTCACATGTCCCGGGTTAATCACAAGAACTGTCCAAAGTGGAGTACTCTTAATCAAAACAAAAACAGGGTATGATGT
Organism: Lathyrus aphaca; assembly: GCA_963966055.1. Lineage (NCBI taxonomy): Eukaryota > Viridiplantae > Streptophyta > Magnoliopsida > Fabales > Fabaceae > Lathyrus > Lathyrus aphaca. The sequence goes on from OZ014524.1 coordinate 448,984,944, forward strand.
GGCCATGGGTACCTTCAAACCTGTACACAGCCCAACCCCCTCACAGGTAGTGTTCTAGAAGAAGGATCCTCAGACTTGGATCAGTTATGAGAAGTGTAAACACTTCTAACCCGGGGGTACAGTGTTTACAATAACCATAAAAGATCCTCCTCTAATTCACCTCAGATTCTGAAGGTCATAATAAAGGTCGTCCAGACTTAGCAAGCTTCCCAGATAGCCCTAGCACTACAGGAAATTTGTAGCACAGAGTTCTCAAGAAGAAACCCACATCTGAACCGTGTTTCATGTTCCCGCACTAGACCGAAATGGAATGGGAAAGAACATGAACCACTCTAGCCTAGGTGTCACTCAGGTCCCAGGTATAGGACCTCAAACTCTCAATGGAACCCCACCCACCAAAGAAAACCAGATCCAGCACACTGACAATGACATTATGAAATATGAAAAACTGTAAAGGAAAGCAATAAATAAAGCTGTACATAAAGCAATAAATAAAGCAGATAAACAAACACAATTAGCACATAACACCCCAGTAAACACAAATCAAACAAGCGCTAGGAGGAACCCACAAAAAGAACCAGAAGCCCTAGTTACAATATAAGGGTCCCCAGCAGAGTCGCCAAGCTGTCGCTCCCACCAAAATGACACCCGGTCAAGAAGGGTACAGACGCGAACGGTCGGCGAAAGAGAAGAAATGAATAGAGTCGCCAGCTAGGCATTTTTATCCCGAAGGAAAGGTAATGCTACATAAACCTAAAGAAAGATAGATAAAACGGTTGCGAACTAGAGAAACTGAGAAAGGGGGTTGGTTACAACCTGGGAAGGTATTAGCACCCAGATTGTCCGTCGTACTCGACGGGATCCACGCTTAAAAGATTTGTGTTTAAAGGGGTAGTGTCAGTGCTATTTTGTCTGCAAAAGCTGGAAAAGAATGCAAGTGTCAGTGAAAAAGAAATGTGAGGTGAAATAAAGGAGTGCCAGTGTAAGAACAGGAGTATGAAGCTCAAGACTATGAGGCTTTAAGAATAATACTGGAAAAGGGGGGGATAGACAGAGACTTTTGTTCGATAACTGTTAAGTTATGCCTACGTATCCTCTCGTGCAATGAAGAAGTCAGAACACCGTAGTTCGACTCAAAGAGACTGAAAGATAAATTGACTTGTGAACTACTTACTTGTCTATGCTCAAGTGTATGACCTGTCTGGCTCAGGTGCCAACTGTCTTGCATTAGACGGAAGAAGCAAGTTCTCGTTTATGAGTGAAGATGATGAGAAAAGAATCCCGAAGGAGACGATTATTGTTTTTTTTTTGTGTTTTCAATCTTTTATTGCCTTTTGAGGTTTGTCATAAGAAAATGAGCTTAAGCCTAAACCAAGGGTTAATAAACTCATCACATCCTCCCTCTGATTAGGGGTAACGAGAATACCTTAAGTATGAAGTAAACACCTCACACTTAATTACCATGATGTAGGATTAAGATCATTAACCTACTTGTAATTATTTAGATGTTTTTGTTGTTTTTGTTTAGTGTTAAGTAATGAGTTTAAGCCATAATCAAAGATTTAATGGACCCATTACACCATCCTAATAGAAGGGTAATAGATGAGAACATTTAAGCTGAGGAAGGCTCCTCAACTTAATCCATGATTAGGGATTAACCTCATGACAAAACAAAGCCTTTATTAGAGTGGATTTTAGTTAATGGTAATATTAAGAAGTGGATTTTATGGTTTGTAAGACAACTTGAGGGGGACTTGTCCATTAACACTAAGGTTAGTCCTTCTTAACCAATTAAGGAAGAATTAGAACCCTAATGCAAGGCCCAAGTTACAAGCTTGATGTCTTAGTGATTATTAGGTGAATTGATTAAAGGAGTTAAACACATTAAGGGTTTAACACTTAGGATTAAAGTTATACACTCCATCCTAATAGAAGGATACAGGCATAACCCTAATCACAAAGCCTTAAAACCTTTAAGGTTTAGTCCTTGATTAAGAGGTGAGAAGAGAAGACACAGAGATGACACAAAGGTAAAAACTAATGGGGGACTAATCAAACCCTAATTGTGATAATTCTTGGAAGTTCCTAGGGTTTATGAGGCTTGCAAGAAGATCTTCAAGGAAAAGCCACCAAAGAAGGAGAAAGATGGTAGGAAGGGAAGCAGCAAGAAGCAAGACAACTTACTTCACTTAAGAAGATAAGTTGCTTGAGGAAAGAAGATGAGGACGGAGCATGAATGAGCAAGCTCACTCTAATACACAAGTAAAATGCAGAAATGATGCATAAGAGAGATGAGGAGAGATTATGAGAAGTGAAGGCAAATTCACTTCTCAAATACTTACCACCTGAAAAGTTAACAGAAAGAAATGAAATGCAGTGAACATCAGATGAATGCAATGAGGAAAACCAAAACCAGAAGCATAAACATGATGTTAATGATGCTAAGAGATAATGCAAACACATGTCAAGAGTTGTGGATGATCATACAAGGATAAGGATGGAAATGAAGCATGTCTTGAACCATGAGGGTTCCTGAAAACTTATGAAATGGAATGAATGCATAACATGGCATATGAAAGATGCAATGATAAAACATGATTCTAATATGTCCTAAGATTTCTTAGAAGTCATGTGAATGCACGAAATCTCATGGCAAGTTCATGTATGCAAGCATATGGAAGATGGATGCAAATGAAGGCAAAAATTAGGGTTTATACACAACATGCAATACAAAATTCAAAACCAGAAGCAAATGACATGATAAAAAAAGAAAATGGGATCAAAGGAACCCTAACCCTACACAAGTTCACTTCCCAAAGGGGGAGACCTAACTCTTAACCTAATGGGAGTTATGATTTTCTCAAGTTAGCTAGGGTTTTAAGGCACTTCAAAAGGTAAAATGCACAACAAAATGAAAATGAGAGATAAATTCAAACCAATTTTACCCTAGAAACTACATGATATGAGGAATGCAATGCAAAAAGAATCATCATCAAACTTTTCAAGGTTAGGCAGAATGAATTTTCCTAAGTTAGGACACAAATATTGCCTTTTAAGAACTTTAATTCCAAAGAAAAATGTCACAATATGTCAAGAACCAAAAAGAAATTTGTTTGAAGAGTTTGATAATGTTTCTAAATGTATCAAAATACAATGTGATTTTTTTGGTGATTTTTAGAAACTTAAATGCTATTTTAATTAATTAATTCTCATTAACTAATTAAAATAAACATTTAAATATTTTTAAAATACGAAAATTATGCAAAAAAATAAAATAAAAATTATTTTCAGAAAGAGACAAATATTTTAAGGTATTGTGCAAAAAATGAGATTTTTTAGAAATGATTTGCTATTTTAAATAAAATGTGCAAGAAAAATGAATAAAAATGAAAATAAAATTGAATTAAAGGGAAAGTATGTAGATCCAAAGGCCTAATTATAATTAATTAAATTAATAAAACCAGATTAAGGCTAAATGAGTTGATCTGGGCCGCTCAAAAACTAACCTAATCCACATCCAATGGTCACGAAGCAAGCTGGAAATTAATTAGGGTTAGGACCTAATTACTTTCAGGTGACCGGAGAGGAGCTCCGGTCATCTTCTCCGGCGTGTCCAAAACCCTAAAACGCTCTACAGGCCACCCCTCATCAAATTGAACACAGAGAAATGATCTTCTACCCAAACCCCATTCAAATCACCCCTCAAACATCATTTATAAACCAAGAACAAAGAGAATCGAAGCAAAGTTATTTCACGGGTGAAATTTCAGAAGACCACAAAATACTCAAATCTTCAACATTTTTGATTCTAAAAGCATCAACATGACCAGCATAACATATATTTTCAATTTGTAACAAAAGAAACAAGCTCTGAGAAATTTGATTCTTGTGCTTACCTGAGACGATGAGATGTCAAAGTGAGCTTTTCTGACCTTTCCTTAATGCAAAAAGCCTCCTCTACACCCCCTGAGATCAATGGAATGCTCAAAATCCCTTGATGGTGTCTGATTTGGGAGTTTGAGTTCTGGTATAGCAGGTTTTACAGTTGAGGTATGTGGTGCTTTAAGCTGTTTCAGTGCTTGGTTCTTGATCCATGGGTGATTTGTGACTTGTTGGTGAAGAAAATTTTGAGGTTTGATGGCTGTGGGGAGAGATTCGAAGAGATGAAGGAATTTGCAGTTTTTCTCAATCCTGGCTTATGGGAGAAGGCTGGCTTGTATGAGTGTGTCTTTCAAGTCCCTGAGGTCCACATACGAGGTTCTGATTGGGTAGAGGGTTGGTAATGGCACAGTTTGATTGGTATGGGCAAAATGCAAGAAAGTCATGACTTTGTGTACTTGAGGTATGGCTCGGGTCAGAGGGAGATTAGGGGCATGGCTGGGCTCAGCATGGATCAAGGAAGGCCCTTAGATTGCTTTTGTGCGACTGTAATGGCTAGGGCAAGTGGTAGCATGGCTCTTGCAACTTTTCCTCCTTTGGAAGTCTTTGTGAATCAAGGCCAAGAAACCTATAAACTCTTGGGAAAATTGCAGCCAAATGGGCCATATGATGTTGTCATGATGTCTTGAGCTCACTTAACAACTAATTCAAACATTAAAAGTTCCATTTGCAAAAATTCCACTCTTGAAGATTCATGAGAAATGCCTTATATGACTTGTAATTCAAGGCATGAAAATGGGAAATATCTTGGGCAATTCTGAATTTTGGACCATGTATGATGTTTGTTCAATGTTTAGAAGTTAATTAGAGATCACATTTGGCTTTGGCAAGTGTTTTTGCATGTTTCCTCTTTGGCACAAAAGTGAAAATTCAGTGATTTTTCCCAACTTTGACAAACCATAACTTGAGTTCTAAAATGAATTAGATCAAGTTCTTGTACTTTTTGAAAATGGGAGGATCCAATATACAACTTTCATGACCAAGAATTTTTCATTTGAAGCATTTTTGAATCAAAAAGAGGAGGTTGAAAAACTTTCCCAAAATGGCAAGTTTTCATTACAAGTCACTTTCCCAAAATGGCAACTTTGCAAATGGCTTGAAATTCTTCAATTTTATGAACTTCTAACTTCTTCCAAGATCAAATAAAGATCATATACACTCAAAATGAGGGAGAAGACCCTTTGATTGGGTGATTGGGGGCCTCAGATGCCTTGATTTTGCACTGACTTGCTCAAGAAGTCATCCATTGATCAGATGCCTTCCCCATTGAATTTCTTCATGAAAATTGGTATGTATGATCCTTATAACATATAGAGACCAATAGAAACAAGAATGACCAAAAAATTTGGAGTTATGGCCTCTGAAACCAAAACCCTAATTTTAGGTCATCTATGTAGTTAAACTTGGCTCTACTTCCATGCCTTTCCTAGTTCTTGTGATTCTTTGACTTCCTTGATCTTGGGAGGATATAATATGGTGCTTGGACATACATGGACCCTTTTGAGATGATTGAAGACCTTTGGGGTGGCTCAGATAGCTCAAGGATTACTCAGATCACAAACCCTAGATGCAGATGACTTAGAACCAATGCAGTGAAGCAAAAATGCAATATGAGATGATATGATTGAGCTTATGCAAATGAAAAGGTCACAAGCCATGGTGAAATGAGTGAGGAAAAATTTGGGGTGTTTACACTCGGATCTAACACGAAACCATCCTCGAATGGCGACGCAATGGTATACCGGTCTCAATCCATGACCAAAAACACAAAGACTGACCACAAACATTGCAAAAGAGACAAACTGACCTCAATCAATAAGCTCAAAATGGTATATCATCCTCGAATGATAACCACAACAACAAGACCAACCTCATAAGTAGTTGAAGAAAAGAATGCCATCCTCGAATGACAATTCTCAAAAGATCCTCGGATCTAACATGAAACCACCTTTGAATGGAGACACAATGGTATACCGGCCTCAGTCGATAACCAAAAACACAAATACTAACCTCAGACATTGCAAAAGAGACAAAATGACCTCAATATATAAGCTCAAAATGGTCTATCATCCTCGAATGATAACCACAATAACAAGACCAACCTCAGATAGACTTGAAGCAAATATTGCGATCCTCGAATGAAAATTCTCAAAAGATCATTGGATCTAACACGAAACCACCCTCGAATAGAGACGCAATGGTATACCGGCCTCAGTCGATATCCAAAAACACAAAGACTGACCTCAGACTTTGCAAAAGAGACAAACTAAAAGCAATGAATAAGCTCAAAATGGTATATCATTCTCTAATGATAACCACAACAACAAGACCAACCTCAGAAGAACTTGAAGAAAAGAATGACATCCTCGAATGACAATTCTCAAAAGATCCTCGGATCTAACACGAAACCACCCTCGAATGGAGACGCAATGGTATACCCGCCTCAGTCGATAACCAAAAACACAAAGACTGACCTCAGATAAACTTTGCAAAAGAGACAAATTGGCATCAATCAATAAGCTCAAAATGGTCTATCATCCTCGAATGATAGCCACAACAATAAGACCAACCTCGGAAGGACTTGAAGAAAAGAATGCCATCCTTGAATGACAATTCTCAAAAGATCCTCGGATCTAACACGAAACCATCCTCGAATGGCTACGCAATGGTATACCGGCCTCAATCCATAACCGAAAACACAAAGACTGACCAGAAACTTTGCAAAAGAGAAAAACTGACCTCAATCAATAAGCTCAAAATGGTATATCATCCTCGAATGATAACCACAACAACAAGACCAACCTCATAAGTACTTGAAGAAAAGAATGCCATCCTTGAATGACAATTCTCAAAAGATCCTCGGATCTAATAAGAAACCACCTTTGAATGGAGACACAATGGTATACCGGCCTCAGGCGATAACCAAAAACACAAAGACTGACCTCAGACTTTGCAAAAGAGACAAACTAACCTCAATCAATAAGCTCAAAATGGACTATCATCCTCGAATGATAACCACAACTACCAGTCCAACCTCAGAAGGACTTGAAGAAAACAATGCCATCCTCGAATGAAAATTCACAAAAGTTCCTCGGATCTAACACGAAACCACCCTTGAATGGAGACGCAATGGTATATCGGCCTCAGTCGATAACCAAAAACACAAAGACTAACCTCAGACAAACCTCAGACAAACTTTGCAAAAGAGACAAACTGACCACAATCAATAAGCTCAAAATGGTCTATCATCCTCGAATGATAACCACAACAACAAGACCAACCTCAGATGGACTTGAATAAAAGAATGACATCCTCGAATGACATTTCTCAAAAAATTCTCGGATCTAACACGAAACCACCCTCGAATGGAGACGCACTGGTATACCTACCTCAGTCGATAACGAAAAACACAAAGACTGACCTCAGACAAACATTGCAAAAGAGACAAACTAACCTCAATCAATAAGCTCAAAATGGTCTATCATCCTCGAATGATAGCCACAACAATAAGACCAACCTCATAAGGACTTGAAGAAAAGAATGCCATCCTCGAATGACAATTCTCAAAAGATCCTTGGATCTAACACGAAACCATCCACGAATAGAGACACAATGGTATATCGGCCTCAATCGATAACCAAAAACACAAAGACTGACCTCAAACTTTGCAAAAGATACAAACTGACCTCAATCAATAAGCTCAAAATGGTATATCATCCTCGAATGATAACCACAACAACAAGACCAACCTCAGAAGTACTTGAAGAAAAGAATGCCATCCTCGAATGACAATTCTCAAAAGATCCTCGGATCTAACACGAAACCTCCCTCGAATGGAGACACAATAGTATATCGGCCTCATTCGATAACCAAAAACATAAAGACTGACCTAAGACTTTGGAAAAGAGACAAACTGACCTCAATCAATAAGCTCAAAATGGTATATCATCCTCGAATGATAACCACAACAACAAGACCAACCTCATAAGTAGTTGAAGAAAAGAATGCCATCCTCGAATGACAATTCTCAAAAGATCCTCGGATCTAACATGAAACCACCTTTGAATGGAGACACAATGGTATACCGGCCTCAGTCGATAACCAAAAACACAAATACTAACCTCAGACATTGCAAAAGAGACAAAATGACCTCAATATATAAGCTCAAAATGGTCTATCATCCTCGAATGATAACCACAATAACAAGACCAACCTCAGATAGACTTGAAGCAAATATTGCGATCCTCGAATGAAAATTCTCAAAAGATCATTGGATCTAACACGAAACCACCCTCGAATAGAGACGCAATGGTATACCGGCCTCAGTCAATATCCAAAAACACAAAGACTGACCTCAGACTTTGCAAAAGAGACAAACTAAAAGCAATGAATAAGCTCAAAATGGTATATCATTCTCTAATGATAACCACAACAACAAGACCAACCTCAGAAGAACTTGAAGAAAAGAATGACATCCTCGAATGACAATTCTCAAAAGATCCTCGGATCTAACACGAAACCACCCTCGAATGGAGACGCAATGGTATACCCGCCTCAGTCGATAACCAAAAACACAAAGACTGACCTCAGATAAACTTTGCAAAAGAGACAAATTGGCATCAATCAATAAGCTCAAAATGGTCTATCATCCTCGAATGATAGCCACAACAATAAGACCAACCTCGGAAGGACTTGAAGAAAAGAATGCCATCCTTGAATGACAATTCTCAAAAGATCCTCGGATCTAACACGAAACCATCCTCGAATGGCTACGCAATGGTATACCGGCCTCAATCCATAACCGAAAACACAAAGACTGACCACAAACTTTTAAAAAGAGAAAAACTGACCTCAATCAATAAGCTCAAAATGGTATATCATCCTCGAATGATAACCACAACAACAAGACCAACCTCAGAAGTACTTGAAGAAAAGAATGCCATCCTCGAATGACAATTCTCAAAAGATCCTCGGATCTAACACGAAACCTCCCTCGAATGGAGACACAATAGTATATCGGCCTCATTCGATAACCAAAAACATAAAGACTGACCTAAGACTTTGGAAAAGAGACAAACTGACCTCAATCAATAAGCTCAAAATGGTATATCATCCTCGAATGATAACCACAACAACAAGACCAACCTCATAAGTAGTTGAAGAAAAGAATGCCATCCTCGAATGACAATTCTCAAAAGATCCTCGGATCTAACATGAAACCACCTTTGAATGGAGACACAATGGTATACCGGCCTCAGTCGATAACCAAAAACACAAATACTAACCTCAGACATTGCAAAAGAGACAAAATGACCTCAATATATAAGCTCAAAATGGTCTATCATCCTCGAATGATAACCACAATAACAAGACCAACCTCAGATAGACTTGAAGCAAATATTGCGATCCTCGAATGAAAATTCTCAAAAGATCATTGGATCTAACACGAAACCACCCTCGAATAGAGACGCAATGGTATACCGGCCTCAGTCAATATCCAAAAACACAAAGACTGACCTCAGACTTTGCAAAAGAGACAAACTAAAAGCAATGAATAAGCTCAAAATGGTATATCATTCTCTAATGATAACCACAACAACAAGACCAACCTCAGAAGAACTTGAAGAAAAGAATGACATCCTCGAATGACAATTCTCAAAAGATCCTCGGATCTAACACGAAACCACCCTCGAATGGAGACGCAATGGTATACCCGCCTCAGTCGATAACCAAAAACACAAAGACTGACCTCAGATAAACTTTGCAAAAGAGACAAATTGGCATCAATCAATAAGCTCAAAATGGTCTATCATCCTCGAATGATAGCCACAACAATAAGACCAACCTCGGAAGGACTTGAAGAAAAGAATGCCATCCTTGAATGACAATTCTCAAAAGATCCTCGGATCTAACACGAAACCATCCTCGAATGGCTACGCAATGGTATACCGGCCTCAATCCATAACCGAAAACACAAAGACTGACCACAAACTTTTAAAAAGAGAAAAACTGACCTCAATCAATAAGCTCAAAATGGTATATCATCCTCGAATGATAACCACAACAACAAGACCAACCTCATAAGTACTTGAAGAAAAGAATGCCATCCTTGAATGACAATTCTCAAAAGATCCTCGGATCTAATAAGAAACCACCTTTGAATGGAGACACAATGGTATACCGGCCTCAGGCGATAACCAAAAACACAAAGACTGACCTCAGACTTTGCAAAAGAGACAAACTAACCTCAATCAATAAGCTCAAAATGGACTATCATCCTCGAATGATAACCACAACTACCAGTCCAACCTCAGAAGGACTTGAAGAAAACAATGCCATCCTCGAATGAAAATTCACAAAAGTTCCTCGGATCTAACACGAAACCACCCTTGAATGGAGACGCAATGGTATATCGGCCTCAGTCGATAACCAAAAACACAAAGACTAACCTCAGACAAACCTCAGACAAACTTTGCAAAAGAGACAAACTGACCACAATCAATAAGCTCAAAATGGTCTATCATCCTCGAATGATAACCACAACAACAAGACCAACCTCAGATGGACTTGAATAAAAGAATGACATCCTCGAATGACATTTCTCAAAAAATTCTCGGATCTAACACGAAACCACCCTCGAATGGAGACGCACTGGTATACCTGCCTCAGTCGATAACGAAAAACACAAAGACTGACCTCAGACAAACATTGCAAAGGAGACAAACTAACCTCAATCAATAAGCTCAAAATGGTCTATCATCCTCGAATGATAGCCACAACAATAAGACCAACCTCATAAGGACTTGAAGAAAAGAATGCCATCCTCGAATGACAATTCTCAAAAGATCCTTGGATCTAACACGAAACCATCCACGAATAGAGACACAATGGTATATCGGCCTCAATCGATAACCAAAAACACAAAGACTGACCTCAAACTTTGCAAAAGATACAAACTGACCTCAATCAATAAGCTCAAAATGGTATATCATCCTCGAATGATAACCACAACAACAAGACCAACCTCAGAAGTACTTGAAGAAAAGAATGCCATCCTCGAATGACAATTCTCAAAAGATCCTCGGATCTAACACGAAACCTCCCTCGAATGGAGACACAATAGTATATCGGCCTCATTCGATAACCAAAAACATAAAGACTGACCTAAGACTTTGGAAAAGAGACAAACTGACCTCAATCAATAAGCTCAAAATGGTCTATCATCCTCGAATGATAACCACAACAACTAGACCAACCTCAGAAGGACTTGAAGAAAAGAATTCCATCCTCGAATGAAAATTCTCAAAAGTTCCTTGGATCTAACACGAAACCACCCTCGAATGGAGACGCAATGGTATATCGGCCTCAGTCGATAACCAAAAACACAAAGACTGACCTCAGACAAACTTTGCAAAAGAGACAAACTGACCTCAATCAATAAGCTCAAAATGGTCTATCATCCTCGAATGATAGCCACAACAAAAAGACCAACCTCAGAAGGACTTGAAGAAAAGAATGCCATCCTCGAATGACAATTCTCAAAAGACCCTCTGATCTAACACTAAACCACCCTCGAATGGAGACTCAATTGTATACCAACCTCTGTCGATAATAAAAACACAAAGACTGATAGACTTTGACAAAAGAGAAAAACTAACCTTAATCAATAAGCTCAAAATGGTCTATCATCCTTGAATGAAAACCACAACAACAAGACCAACCTCAGAAGGACTTGAAGAAAAGAATGACATCCTCGAATGACAATTCCCAAAAAATCCTCGGATCTAACACGAAACCAACCTCGAATGGAGACGTAATGGTATACTGGCCTCAGTAGATAACCAAAAACACAAAGACTGACCTCAGACAAACTTTGTAAAAGAGACAAACTGACCGCAATCAATAAGCTCAAAATGGTTTATCATCCTCGAATGATATCCACAACAATAAGACCAACCTCAGAAGGACTTGAAGAAAAGAATGCCATCCACGAATGATAATTCTCAAAAGATCCTTGGATCTAACACGAAACCATCCTCGAATGGAGATGCAATGGTATACCGGCCTCAGTCGATAACCAAAAACACAAAGACTGACCTCAAACTTTGCAAAAGAGACATACTGGCCTCAATCAATAAGCTCAAAATGGTCTATCATCCTAGAATGATAGCCACAACAACAAGACCAACCTCAGAAGGAGTTGAAGAAAAGAATGACATCCTCGAATGACAATTATCAAAAGATCCTCGGATCTAACACGAAACCACCCTCGAATGGAGACGCAATGATATATCGGCCTCAGTCGATAACATAAAACACAAAGACTGACCTCAGACAAACTTTGCAAAAGAGACAAACTGGCCTCAATCAATAAGCTCAAAATGGTCTATCATCCTCGAATGATAGCCACAACAATAAGACCAACCTCAAAAGGACTTGAAGAAAAGAATGCCATCCTCGAATGACAATTCTCAAAAGTTCCTCGGATCTAACACGAAACCACCCTTGAATGGAGATGCAATGGTATATCGGCCTCAGTGGATAACCAAAAACACAAAGACTGACCTCATACAAACTTTGCAAAAGAGACAAACTGACCTCAATCAATAAGCTCAAAATGGTCTATCATCCTCGAATGATAGCCACAACAACAAGACCAAACTAAGAAGGACTTGAAGAAAAGAATGCCATCCTCGAATGACAATTTTCAAAAGATCCTCGGATCTAACACTCAACCACCCACGAACGGAGACTCAATGGTATACCGGCCTCAGTCGATAACCAAAAACACAAAGATTGACATACTTTGCAAAAGAGATAAACTGACCTCAATTAATAATCTCAAATTATTCAATCATCCTCGAATGATAACCACAACAACAACACCAACATCAGAAGGACTTGAAGAAAAGAATGCGATCCTCGAATGACAATTCTCAAAAGATCCTCGGATCTAACTCGAAACCATCCATGAATGGAGACACAATGGTATATCGACCTCAATCGATAACCAAAAACATAAAGACTGGCCTCACACTTTGCAAAAGAGACAAACTGACCTCAATCAATAAGCTCAAAATGGTCTATCATCCTCGAATGATAACCACAACAACCAGACCAACCTCAGAAGGACTTGAAGAAAAGAATTCCATCCTCGAATGAAAATTCTCAAAGGTTCCTTGGATCTAAAATGAAACCACCCTCGAATGGAGACGCAATGGTATATCGGCCTCAGTCGATAACCAAAAACACAAAGACTGACCTCAGACAAACTTTGCAAAAGAGACAAACTGACCTCAATCAATAAGCTCAAAATGGTCTATCATCCTCGAATGATAGCCACAACAACAAGACCAACCTCAGGAGGACTTGAAGAAAAGAATGCCATCCTCGAATGACAATTCTCAAAAGATCTTTGGATCTAACACTAAACCACCCTCGAATGGAGACTCAATTGTATACCAACCTCAGTCGATAATAAAAACACAAAGACTGACAGACTTTGACAAAAGAGACAAACTAACCTCAATCAATAAGCTCAAAATATTCTATCATCCTTGAATGAAAACCACAACAACAAGACAAACCTCAGAAGGACTTGAAGAAAAGAATGACATCCTCGAATGACAATTCTCAAAAGATCCTCGGATTTAACACGAAACCAACCTCGAATGGAGACGCAATGGTATATCGGCCTCAGTCGATAACCAAAAACACAAAGACTGACCTCATACTTTGTAAAAGAGACAAACTAACCTCAATCAATAAGCTCAAAATGTTCTATCATCCTCTAATGATAACCACAACAACAAGACCAACCTCAAAAGTACTTGAACAAAAGAATGACATCCTCGAATGATATTTCTCAAAACATTCTCGGATCTAACATGAAACCACCCTCGAATGGAGATGCAATGGTATATCGGCCTCAGTGGATATCCAAAAACACAAAGACTGACCTCAGACAAACTTTGCAAAAGAGACAAACTAACCTCAATCAATAAGCTCAAAATGGTCTATAATCCTCGAATGATAGCCACAACAACAAGACAAAACTAAGAAGGACATGAAGAAAATAATGCCATCCTCGAATGACAATTTTCAAAAGATCCTCGGATCTAACACTCAACCACCCTCGAACGGAGACTCAATGGTATACCGGCCTCAGTCGATAACCAAAAACACAAAGATTGACATACTTTTCAAAAGAGATAAACTGACCTTAATTAATAAGCTCAAATTGGTCTATCATCCTCGAATGATAACCACAACAACAACACCAACATCAGAAGGACTTGAAGAAAAGAATGCCATCCTCGAATGAAAATTCTCAAAAGATCCTCGGATCTAACTCGAAACCATCCACGAATGGAGACACAATGGTATATCGACCTCAATCGATAACCAAAAACACAAAGACTGACCTCAAACTTTGCAAAAGATACAAACTGGCCTCAATCAATAAGCTCAAAATGGTATATCATCCTCGAATGATAACCACAACAACAAGACCAACCTCAGAAGTACTTGAAGAAAAGAATGCCATCCTCGAATGACAATTCTCAAAAGATCCTCGGATCTAACACGAAACCTCCCTCATATGGAGACACAATGGTATACCGGCCACATTCGATAACCAAAAACATAAAGACTGGCCTCAGACTTTGCAAAAGAGACAAACTGACCTCAATCAATAAGCTCAAAATGGTCTATCATCCTCGAATGATAACCACAACAACTAGACCAATTTCAGAAGGACTTGAAGAAAAGAATTCCATCCTCGAATGAAAATTCTCAAAGGTTCCTTGGATCTAACACGAAACCACCCTCGAATGGAGACGCAATGGTATATCGGCCTCAGTCGATAACCAAAAACACAAAGACTGACCTCAGACAAACTTTGCAAAAGAGACAAACTGACCTCAATCAATAAGCTCAAAATGGTCTATCATCCTCGAATGATAGCCACAACAACAAGACCAACCTCAGAAGGACTTGAAGAAAAGAATGCCATCCTCGAATGACAATTCTCAAAAGATCTTTGGATCTAACACTAAACCACCCTTGAATGGAGACTCAATTGTATACCAACCTCAGTCGATAATAAAAACACAAAGACTGACAGACTTTGACAAAAGAGACAAAATAACCTCAATCAATAAGCTCAAAATAGTCTATCATCCTTGAATGAAAACCACAACAACAAGACCAACCTCAGAAGGACTTGAAGAAAAGAATGACATCCTCGAATGACAATTCTCAAAAGATCCTCGGATCTAACACGAAACCAACCTCGAATGGAGACGCAATGGTATATCGGCCTGAGTCGATAACCAAAAACACAAAGACTGACCTCATACTTTGCAAAAGAGACAAACTAACCTCAATCAATAAGCTCAAAATGTTCTATCATCCTCTAATGATAACCACAACAACAAGACCAACCTCAAAAGTACTTGAAGAAAAGAATGACATCCTCGAATGATATTTCTCAAAAGATTCTCGGATCTAACATGAAACCACCCTCGAATGGAGACGCAATGGTATACCGGCCTCAGTCGATAACCAAAAACACAAAGACTGACCTCAGACAAACTTTGCAAAACAGACAAACTAACCTCAATCAATAAGCTCAAAATGGTCTATCATCCTCGAATGATAGCCACAACAATCAGACCAACCTCAGAAGGACTTGAAGAAATGAATGCCATCCTCGAATGACAATTCTCAAAAGATCCTCGGATCTAACACGAAACCATCCACGAATGGAGACACAATGGTATACCGGCCTCAATCAATAACCAAAAACACAAAGACTGACCTCAGACAAACTTTGCAAAAGAGACAAAATAACCTCAATCAAGAAGCTCAAAATGGTGTATCATCCTCAAATGATAGCCACAACAACAAGACCAACCTCAGAAGGACTTGAAGAAAATAATTCCATCCTCGAATGACAATTCTCAAAAGATCCTCAGATCAAACACTAAACCACCCTCGAATGGAGACTCAATGGTATACCGGCCTCAGTCGATAATAAAAACACAAAGACTGACAAACTTTGACAAAAGAGACAAACTGACCTCAATCAATAAGCTCAAAATGGTATATCATCCTCGAATGATAACCACAACAACAAGACCAACCTCAGAAGTACTTGAAGAAAAGAATGTCATCCTCGAATGACAATTCTCAAAAGATTATCGGATCTAACACGAAACCACCCTCGAATGGAGACGCAATGGTATATCGGCCTCTGTCGATAACAAAAAACACAAAGACTGACCTTAGACTTTGCAAAAGAGACAAACTAACCTCATACAATAAGCTCAAAATGGTCTATCATCCTTGAATGAAAACCACAACAACAAGACCAACCTCAGAAGGACCTGAAGAAAAGAATGGCATCCTCGAATGACAATTCTCAAAAGATCCTCGGATCTAACACGAAACCACCCTCGAGTGGAGACGTAATGGTATACCGGCCTCAGTCGATAACCAAAAACACAAAGACTGACCTCAGACAAACTTTGTAAAAGAGACAAACTGACCGCAATCAATAAGCTCAAAATGGTTTATCATCCTCGAATGGAGACGCAATGGTATACCGACCTCAGTAGATAACCAAAAACACAAAGAAAGACCTTAAACATTGAAAAAGACACAAATTGACCTCAATCAATAAGCTCAAAATGGTATATCATCCTCGAATGATAGCCACAACAATATGGCCAACCTCAGAAGGACTTGAAGAAAAGAATGCCATCCTCGAATGACAATTCTCAAAATATCCTCGGATCTAACACGAAACCATCCTCGAATGGAGATGCAATTGTATACCGGCCTCAGTCGATAACCAAAAACACAAAGACTGACCTCAAACTTTACAAAAGAGACAAACTGACCTCAATCAATAAGCTCAAAATGGTATATCATCCTAGAATGATAGCCACAACAACAAGACCAAACCTCAGAAGTGCTTGAAGAAAAGAATTCCATCCTCGAATGACAATTCTCAAAAGATCCTAGGATCTAACACGAAACCATCCTCAAATGGAGACGCACTAGTATACCGTTGTAAACACCCCAAATTTGCCCTCACCCCTTCACACCATGGCTTGTGATCATCTCATATGCATAAACACAATCATATCATCTCATATCTCATTTTTGATTCACTGCATAGTTTCTAAGTCATCTGCACCTAGGGTTTGTGATCTGAGCAGTCCAAGAGCCTCTTGAGCCACTCCCAAAGGCCATCAATCACTTCAAAGGGATCCATGTGTGTTCTTGTATCATATTACATCCTCTCAAAGTCAAGAATGCAAAAGAATCACAAGAACTGGGATTGGTATGGATGCAGAGCCAAGTTTGACTGCATAGTTGACCTAAAATTAGGGTTTTGGTTTCAGAGGCCATAACTCCAAATTTTTTGGTCATTCTTGTTTCCATTGGTCTCTATATGGTATAGGGAGTATGCATATCAATTTTCATGAAGAAATTCCATGGGGAAGTCATCTGATCAAGGGTTGACTTTTCAGACAAGTCAGTGCAAAATCAGGGCATCTGAGGCCCCCAATGACCCAACCAAGGGGTGATCTTCATCATTTTGAGTGTATATGATCTTTATTTGATCATGGAAGAAGGTTGAAGTTCACAAAAATCAAGAATTTGAAGTTTTTTGCAAAGTTGACTTTTTAGGGCATGTTTGACTTTTCAAGAATATGTCATTTTAGGTCATTCTTCAAGCCTTGATTTCTGATCCAAAAATGTTTCAAATGGAAAAACTTTGGTCATGAAAGTTGTAGGATACATTTTTCACTTTTCAAAAAGTACAAGAACATGACCTAATTCTTCTTGGATCAAAAGTTATGGTGTGACAAAGTTGGCAAAAATCATTGATTTTCAAGATGTGCACTAAGTGGAAAATTTGCAAAATCATGTTTCAAGGCAAGTTGTAACTTCTAGTTGGCATCAAACCATTACACAAACATTCCATGTGACCTAAAAGTCATAATTGGACCAAAGATCACATGTTTATGGTTTGTGTAACAAGGCATTTTTCATGGAAAACCAAAAAGAGCCAACTTGCAAAACTCATGATCACACTTCACCAACTTGATGCATTGGGTGCTGAACCTTGCTAGCCCTCTCACCTCATCTTGCTGCGCAGCCCATGCCTCTTGTACCAAGCTAGAGCTCAAGCCATGCCTTCCTTACACAAAGTGGACTTTTTTGCAAAAGCAAACTTACCAATCAATAGAGGCCAGGTCACATCATCTGACCTATGGGATTATTTTATACTATCCAAATGCTGGCCATAACACTCAAGAAGCCAGGCTGAAACACTACACAACAGAACATACACAAAACACACCCCATTTGCATTTCTCTTCGAATCTGTCTCCTCAGGCCTCAAACACTAAAACCAATTCCACAAACCAACTCACCTTGCTTCATTGAGTAGAAACCAACAAGATTCAAGCCTGAAACCAGCATGAACTGAGCTTCACCATTTCTCATCCTCAAAACCAGAACTCTTCTAATCCCTTTATCCAACCATCAAACACACCATTTTTCTTCACCAACAAGTCAAGCACACCTAAAGGAGCAAGAATCCACCATTGGAGTGGCCTGAAACCTCCCTATTCCTGACTGTGTTATCTGCTACACCAGAAGTATTCCTCTCAAATCAGCCATCCACAAGAGCTTTGAGGTATCCCATTGAGCTCAGGAGGGTCAAAGAGGTCCATTTGCACACAAAGAAGGCCCTGGAAGCTCAATATTGAAGCTTTCCGGCTCAGGTATGAACATGAACATTTTCTTCCAAAGCTTGCATTTTAAGTTATAATCTGGTTGCTTATGCTTTGCTGGTCATGGGGATGCTTTCAGAATCAAAAATAAGTGAGAAATGAGTTTGTATGATCCCTCTGAAATTTTGCCCGTGGATTTTGTTTCTTTCGATTCGTTTGATTCATGGTGTTTAAATGATGTTTGAGCATAGATTCGTGTCCTAGGATGTTAGAGGATCACTTAGGTGTGTTTAATTTGTGGAATAGATGCCTGAATCATGTTTTAGGGTTTTTGGGGTGCCGGAGAAGATGACCGGAGCTTCTCTCCGGTCACCTGAATGTGGTTAGCCCTAATCTCAGGTCATTAAGTGTGTTTGAATATTGGGCGTTGGATTAGTTGACTCAGTGGACTTCCCGTGCGCATGAAGGGCCCAGATCCTCTTGCTTTGCCCTAATCCACTTATTTAGATTAATTAATTCATAATTAGGTTAATTAACTCAGATGCAATCCCTGCCACTAGATCTGGCGCCAGTCAACGCATTCAAACCCAGACTCAATCCCTGCCTTCCATTCTGTTGACTTCTCCTTTTTTTTAATTTTTATTTCATTTCTTTTTATTTTATTTGTCCAATTTATTTAAAATAGCAAAACTTGTTTAAAAATTATGAAACTTTTTCTCAAGAGTTTTATTAATTTTTAAGACACAAAAATATTTTTATTTTCATTTTTAGCATTTAAAAAGTATTTTAAAATATTTAAAAGTTTATTTTTAATTGATTAATGGAAATTAATTTATTAAAAATACTTTTAAGTATCTAAAAATCACCAAAAAATTCATGAAATGTGCTAAGACATTTAGAAACATTGTCCAACTTTCAAACCAAATTTCTTTTTTGATCTTGATGCATTTTGAGAATTTTTCTTTGAATAAAAATCACTTTTATGCATTATTTTGATCCTAAGTTCAAAAAATCATTTCTGCCTATTCATGAGGAGTTGGGCATTGGTTCTTCTTGCATTGCATTGTGTTTAGCATGTAGTTTTTGAGGTAAAAAGGCCATGATTTGATCTTGCATTTTCAAATTGTTTGACATTTCTTTTGTTTGGAAACCCTAGAATCTTGTAAAATTCATATCTTGAGTTAGGTTAGGAGTTGGGACTTCTCCTTTGGGAAGTGGTTTAGAATAGGATTAGGGGTCCCTTGAGTGGAATTTTCCATTTTTTATCTTAGGGTTTGTTTCTGTTTTTGGTTTTTGTTTGATGTTTGGTTCATAAACCCTAATTTGGGCTTCCATTTGCATACATCTTGCATTCTCTTGCATGACATGACTTGCCATGACATTTCAAGCATCCATTGGATTCATTTGACATCATAAAACATTTTGAAAACATGTTTGATCATTGCATCACATATTTTCCATGTTGTATGCCATGTGCACTTCATAACTTTTCATGTTTGTTCATGGTTCCTAGCTTGCTTCATTTGCATTCATGAACTTGTATGATCATTTCCATGTGCTGCCTCATGTTTGTAGCATCTCATAGCATCATTAGCATCATGTAAATGCTCCTGGTTTTGTTTCTCATCATGTCATCTCATTTCATTTTGCATTGCATTGCATTCCTTTTCTAACCTTTCAGGTGGTAAGTGATTTTGGGAAGTGAATTTGCCTTCACTTCTCATAACCTTTCTTCTCATCTCTCTCTTGCATCCATGCTGCATTTTTATATGTGTTTGAGTTTGAGCTTGCTCATTCTTCTTCTCCTTCTCTTTCTTCAAGTGACTTGACTTCTTGAAAGAAGCAAGTCACTTTGTTTCTCTTGATCCTTTCATCTGCTTCCTGGTGGTTCCATTGAAGACTTCTCTTGAAAACCTCACAAACCTTAGGAACAACCAAGCATGACAATGATTAGGGTTTTGATTAGTCTCCCCTCTTAGTTTTACCTTTGTGTCTCTTTTGAGTCTTCTCTTCTCACCTCATAATCAGGGACTAAACCCTAAAGGCTTTAAGGCTTTGTGATTAAGCTTATGCCTGCATCCTTCTCTTAGGATGGAGTGTATAACTTTAATCCTAAGTGTTAAACCCTTAATGTGTTTAACTCCTTTAATCAATCCATCTAATAAGTATCAAGACATCAAGCTTGTAACTTGGGCCTTGCATTAGGGTTCTAATTCTTCCTTAACTGGTTAAGAAGGACTAACCCTAGTGTTAATGGACAAGTCCCCCTCAAGTTGTCTTATAAACCCTAAAACTCACTTCTTCATCATATCATCAAATAAAATCCACTTAATCAAAGGCTTGTTTTGTCATGAGTTTAATCCCTAATCATGGATTAAGTTGAGGAGCTTTCCTCAGCTTAAACATTCTCATCTATTATCCTTCTATTAGGATGGTGTAATGAGTCTGTTTAATCCCTGATTATGGCTTAATCTCATTACTCAACACTAAACAAAAACCACAAAAACATCTAAATATTCACAAGTAGGTTAATGATCTTAATCCTGCATCATGGTGATTAAGTGTGAGAATCTGACTTCACACTTAAGGTATTCTCATTACCCCTAATCAGAGGGAAGATGTGATGAGTTTACTAACCCATTGGTTTAGGCTTAAGCTCATTAACTTATGACAAATTCTCAAAAGCAATAAAAGACTGAAAGCTCAAAAACAAACAATAATCGTCTCCTTCGGGATTCTTTTCTCATCATCTTCACTCACAAACGAGAACTTGCTTCTTCCGTCTAATGCAAGACAGTTTGCATCTGTGCCAGACAGATCATACACTTGAGCATAGGCAAGTAAGCAGTTCGCAAGTCAATTCATCTTTCAGTCTCTTTGGGTCGAACTACGGTGTTCTGACTTCCTCATTGCACGAGAGGATACGTAGGCATAACTTAACAGTTATCGAACAAAAGTCTCTGTATATTCCCCCTCCTTCCAGCTTCATTCTTTAAGCCTCATTATCATGAGCATTTCATTCTTGTTCTTACACTGACACTGCATATATATCACACTTCACTTTTCTTACACTGACACCTGCACATTCTTTTCCAGCTATTTTACACACAGATTGCACTGACACTACCCCTTTAAAACACAAATCTTTTAAGCGTGGATCCTGTCGAGTACGACGGACAATCTGGGTGCTAATACCTTCCCAGGTTGTAACCAACCCCCTTTCTCAGTCTCTCTGGTTCGCAACCGTCTTATCCATCTTTTTCTAGGTCTATGCAGCATTGCCTTTCCTCCTGGATAAAAAATGCCTAGCTGGCGACTCTATTCATTCTCCAGTGGGTTCACGGCTGTGTGTTCTCACTGTTCCCTTCGCCGACCGTTCGCGTCTGTACCTTTATTTGGGCCTTCCCCATCTATCGGGAGCGACAGCTTGGCGACTCTGCTGGGGAACCTTATACTGTAACCAGGGCTTCTGGTTCTTTTTGTGGGTTCCTCCTAGCGCTTGATTGATTTGTGTTTACTGGGGTGTTATGTGCTTATTTGTGTTGGTATATTTGTATTTATTTTTGCTTTATGTACAGTTGCTTTACTGCTTTCTTTATTGCTTTTGTATATATCATACTGTCATACTGCTGGTTGGATCTGGTTTTTGCTTTGGTGGGTGGGTGATTCATTGAGAGTTAAGGTCCTACACCTGGGACCTGAGTGACACCTAGGCTAGAGTGAATCATATTCTTTCCCATTCCATTTCGGTCTGGTGCGGGAATATGAAACACGGTTCAGATATGGGTTTCTTCTTGAGAACTCTGTGTTGCAGATTTCCTGCAATACTAGGGCTATCTGGGAAGCCTGCTAAGTCTGGATGACCTTTTAGTATTGACCTTCAGAAACTGAGGTGAATTAGAGGAGGAACTTTTATGGTTATTGAAAACACTGTACCTCCAGGTTAGAAGTGTTTACACTTCTCATAACTGATCCGAGTCTGAGGATCCTTGTTTTAGAACACCACCTGTGAGAGGGTTGGGCTGTTTACAGGTTTGCAGGTACCTTGACCTCAGAATACTCTATTACTTTGATTTGATTAAGAATACTCCATGTTGGAACAGTTCTTGTGATTCTAAACCCTGGACATGTGGCTCTTTATTTGAGCCCCCCACCCTGGTTACTGGATTTATAGACCTCCACCTGGTTTTTCTTGATTATATCTTGGACCTATATCAAGACATTTGATCAGATCCAGCTCAGTCACAAACCCTTGCATATCATTTGCATACATAAACATTGCATCATATTGACATTTGCTTATTTGTGTTTCAGGGTATCCATCTTCATTTGGTTCTGGTTTTGACCCCATCTTCAGTATTGACCTATCTTCATTTGCACCTGCTTCAGCTATCTGCTTCAGCCAATCAGTGGCCCTTTCTTCAATGTTATCATCAGCACCTGTCTCTACTCATCTTCAGCATCATGGCTTCTAAAAAGAGCAACATCACCTATCACTTCTTCCAGCCAGAGTTAGCAGACATCAGGAGGATTCAGACCCTGATCACCCCGGATCACATACCATTGTTCAGGGAACACTACGGAGATATACTTGATATGGTTATGGATCTGGACCCTTCACAGAGAAGCCTGATCCACACTTGCATCCAGTTTTATGATCCCCTATTGAGATGTTTCACTTTCCAAGACTTTCAGTTGGGCCCTCTATTGGAAGAATACTCATCATTGGTTGGCCTGCCTATCAGGGGTGGAATCCCTTTCAACCCTGAGATGGTCTTTCCTGGTAATGGAGAAGTAGCAAAGGCTCTGCATCTGGAACCTGTCCTGATTGAGCAGCATATGACTTCTAAAGCTGGAATCCCTGGCTTCCATCTGGATTTCCTGATCTCTCAAGCTACCCTGAAAGCTTCTTTAGGAGAGTGGAAAGCTGTTTGTGCCTTGTTGGCTTTGAGCATATATGGAATTGTATTGTTTGCAGATGAGCCTCGATTCATTAGCAAGAATGCAATTCACTTATTCCTCCTAAAGAACCCAGTGCCCACTTTATTGGGGGATCTCTATTACTCAGTGCATCAGAGGAATGAAAAGCAGAGGGGAAGATTAGTGAGGTGTTGTGCTCCATTGTTCCACACTTGGCTTCTCAGGCATCTACCCAGGACAGATGCATTTTTGAACCCTCATCAGCAGAAAAACTGGGCTAAGAGACTCACTGCTCTAACTTCAGCAGATATCAGATGGTGCACTCAAGGCACCAAAGGCAGGGATATCATCACCAGCTGTGGGCATTTTCCCAATGTGCCCCTAATAGGAGTTAAGGGTAGCATTAATTACAATCCTCTGCTGTTCAGAAGGCAACTGGGCTATGCACTGGTCCATACTCCTAAGGCACAGGACTTGGTTGAGACTCTCTATTGTGAGAACAAGCTTAATTTGACTATTGTTAGGCAGGCTGCCTGGGCCTGGGATAATGTTCAAACCAAGGGAGTAACCATTTTGGGGAAGTGCAACAATGTGGCATCAGCACAATACTATGAGTGGTCCCGTGCCAGGGCTCAATTCTCTGGAATGCCCTTTACCATAGAAGATATGCCTGAATCATCTTCAGCACCACCTGCCACTGTCAGTTTGGAGGAGTTTGAGAGTTTGAAAGAAAGAAATGAGAAGTTAACCCAGGCTTTGCAGAAGACCCTCCGGGAGAGGAGTGATGGTATGAGGGAGATTGAGAGGTTAGAGAAGTTGAGAGTGGAGCACTTGACTAAGATTGAGAAGTCTGGGGATTATATTAAGAAGTCTAGGGCTGGAGAGCAAATCCTGAAGAATGCTTGCAAAGAAGCCCAATTCCAGAAAGCCAGGACAGACTTGTATTTGAAGGAGAGTCAGGCTAGGTGGGTCAGGATCACCGAGGCTCGTACTCTGGAGGACAAGAGAGTTCAAGACAAGATGGAGCAACTGGAAGCTAGTGCAAGAGTGCAGCAAGAAGCCCTGGCAGCAGCCCAGAGGGAGATATCAGAGCTGAAGATCAAAGCTGGAGTGAAGAGGTCAAAGGACCAAAGTCAGCACAAGAAGTTAACAGCAGCTGTGACGACCCGAAATCTCCTCATCAGGAATCTCACGGAGCGCCCGGCTGATCCTGTGACCGAAGCACTTCTAAAGGAAGTTCGTGAGGATGAGTTTGGTCTTGGTGTTTGACCATTTGTTTGTTGTTGCTTTCATTCCATGTACTTTTATTTTCCTGTAATGTATTTTGACCCCTCCGAGGGCTTGTATTTGTAAACAGACTATGTACCACTTTGCTTTTTGTAATATATGCATGTTCCGTCCAAGTTTACTTCGAAAGCAACATCAACAGCATCTTCAAGGGTCTGGAAGGGTCAAAACTGAATGCCAAACCGGATACCTTGAGAACAAATAAGCATAACTGCATTGCATGCTAACCCTGTTTGTTTATTTTGTAGGTTTTTGATTTATTGCCACTAACTCTGTTGTGATGCTCAGGAATTATTGCTCGACGCCGAGTATTTCCCCTCAATCGTCCGCACCGTTATCCGACCCGTAACAATCTTCCGGGCATCCAAATGGATCAGGTACAGCAGGACCTTGCAGAGGTCAGAAATCAAATGGCAAACGAAAGATTGGAAATGAGAACACAGATGACTCAGTTTATGGAAGTGATGAACAACATGGCTCAGAGCCAGGAAAGATTGAGGGCCATGGTGGAAAGGCAGAATCAAGAAGATCCACATATAGGGACTGCTGGCACCAGCAACAATGAAAGGGTCCAACCTCATGTTAACCCCCCTGTATTTGGACCACACCTCCATCCTGAGGTCAATATTCCTGCAAATGTTCAAGGGACTGCCACTGCAGCCAGGGTACTCCAAGAAGACCCCCAAGAGGACCAGTTTACAGTAATGGGTGCTGGGGAAGAAGCTTATGATAGAAGGTTGGAAGAGATAGCTGAGAAATTGAGGTCCTTAGAGTCTCAAAACTCTCTGGGCTTTGACGTCATGGACATGGGCTTGGTAGACGGGGTCAGGATCCCCCATAAGTTTAAGCCTCCTTGTTTTGAAAAATACAACGGGACCTCATGCCCCCGGACTCATTTGCAATCATTTCTGGGAAGGCTGAAGGCCTATACTATGGATGAGAAGCTCTGGATGTTCTATTTTGAAGATAGCTTGACTGGAGCTTCAAGAGAATGGTACTCTCACTTGACAAGGGCAACTATCAGATGCTGGAAGGACCTGGCAGAGGCCTTCATCAGACAGTATCAGTACAACTTAGACATGGCACCCAACAGGACTCTCCTAATGGGAATGTCACAGTCGTCAAGGGAAAGTTTCCGAGAATATGCCCAGAGATGGAGGCAATTGGCTGCTGCTGTTCAACCACCTATGTCTGAAAGGGAAATGGCAGACATGTTCATGAACACCCTTCAGGGAACATATATTGACAGGTTGGCTGCTTTCTCTTCCACTAGCTTTGCAGATGTTGTCATAGCTGGGGAGAGAATTGAGAGCCTGTTAAAGATGGGTAAGATTTCTGACAATGGTGCCAGCTCGTCCAGTAGTGCAAGGAAGCCTTTTGCAGGCCCAAGAAGAACTGGCGAGACCAATGCCATCCACACCAACAGGGGCAGGCCCCAATATGTTCACAGATCAGTAGCAGCGGTCACCATTCCTGCTCCAGCTCATCCTCAACCAGTTTATCAACCTCCGCAACAAAACTATCAATCACAACCTCAGTACCATCAACAATCTCAGTATCCTCCAAGGAATTACAACAACACCAACAACAATAACCAGCAAAGGCCATTCCAGCAGAGGCCATCTCAAGCTAACAGGGTGATCGATCCGATCCCTATGCCATATGCTACATTGCTGCCACAACTCCTGAAACTCAACCTAGTTGAGCTAAGGACGCTGGCACCTCCAGATCCCAACAGTCTACCCAGGAATTATGATTCCAACGCCAGATGTGCCTTTCATTCGAATGCACCTGGCCACAGTACAGAAAAGTGCAGAGCTCTGCATATGAGGGTACAAGACCTGGTAGACTCCAAAGCTCTGAATTTTGCACCACCACCCAATGTCAACAAGAACCCCATGCCAAACCACGGTGGTCCCAGAATTAACGCTATTGAAGAAGACAAGCCGTCTTATTTAATAACCAGTGTGGGTCAGATCCGGACACCGTTGGTAGAGATCAAGGCTCAACTCCTAGAATGTCAAATGTTCCCGGGATGTGAATTGGGGTGTGCTTACTGCAATATCTCAATAAATGGGTGCGATAATTTGAGGAATGGCATAGATGGCCTCATTCAGAGTGGCCAGCTCCAGATCACCACATCATTTCCAACAAATCCAGCAATCTCATCCGCAACAATTCCAGAACCTCCTGCAACTGCAACAACTATTGTTCCTGACAATTCTTCGGCTTCATCAACAAGTATTTCATCTATTATCTCAACTGATCAGTTATCAACAAATTCTTCTTCTACAACTTCAGCATCACTCCATTTTGAAACTCCTACAACAACAACATCCATCCTTCCGACAATGTCTCCTACAACACCAGCAACAAATCTTGAAGATGTCTCTACTGTCACAATATTCTACGATCCTGAAAACAACTTTGTCTACAACTCAGAAGGTGCTGCTCCCATCAGAGCACCAGTTACGATTTATTACGATCCACAGACTATCACAGTCCCTTCAACAGCAGCAATCAGTCCAGTCACTGTCACGGTGCCTGGACCAGTACCTTATGAAAGCAGTAATGCCATCCCCTGGCATTACGGCTCTGACCTGTACTGTGAAGGACAAAGAATCACTTTTGAATCATTAACCCCTGCACCACAAGTAGACAATGTGGGAGGAGGCGGAGGCTTCACTCGAAGCGGACGTCTTTTCGCCCCACAAATTCAGAAACCCACTGCCGAAGCAGAAGCTGCTGCTAAGGCAAAAGGAAAGAGCCCTGTGCAGGAAGATCAGACTGTTAAAGAAGCTTTGAAAACACCCTTCGATCAAGAGGTTGATGAGTTCATGCGAATCATCAAGAAGAGTGATTATAAAATAGTGGATCAGCTGCATCAGACGCCTTCCAAGATCTCAATCCTATCATTGCTTATGTGCTCCGAAGCCCATCGGAATGCACTACTCAAAGTCTTGCACACAGCTTACGTGCCTGAAGAGATCACTGTCAATCAGCTGGAAGCAGTAGTTGGAAATGTTAATGCTAGTCACGGACTAGGGTTCACCAATACTGATTTGACTACGGAAGGCCGCAACCATAACAAGGCCTTGCACATAACCATGGAATGCAAAGGTGCTGTCCTTTCCCATGTGCTGGTAGACACGGGGTCATCCCTCAACGTCTTACCTAAAAAAGCCCTGGTGAAGCTAGAATATGACGGATTGGCGTTGAGACCCAGCAACCTGGTGGTGAGAGCCTTTGATGGTTCAAAGAGATCGGTTCTGGGAGAGATCGAATTGCCCATAACGATTGGCCCGCAAACCTTTAAAACTACCTTCTACGTGATGGATATACAGCCCGCCTACAGCTGTCTATTGGGTAGGCCATGGATTCACGCCGCTGGCGCCGTAACCTCTACCCTTCACCAGAAGTTAAAATATGAGTGGGAGGGTCAAGTCGTTACTATCTGTGGGGAGGAGGATATTTTTGTCAGCCACCTGGCCACCTATAAGTACATTGAGATGGATGGGGAGATCCATGAAACAATGAGCCAAGGTTTCGAGGCCTTTAACATCAATGAAACATCTGTTGTGCCTGGTACTTCAATATCATCATACCAACAAGCCCGGAAGGTTGTTGAGGGAGGAAACGCCCAAGGCTGGGGCAAACTGCTATCGGTGGAGAAGAAAGAGGACAGATTTGGGTTGGGTTACAAACCAACTCAACAAAATCAAGCGGAGGCTGCTGAGAAGCCCGGTTTTGTCAGTGGAGGATGCTCACCCCTGATGCTATCAACAACTTGGAAGACGAGCTGGAAGAAGAACGCAACCTGGAAAGCTGGATTCGTCCAAAGATCCCGGGGAGCAGTGTCTCGAACTGGTCTTCCCAGGAAATTATAAGAGTTACTCATGCAGAGTAATTATTATTTCCTGTATTTTATAGCATGCATCAAAGTCTTGCATCTTGCCCAAGATGACAAGACTCATTTTGTAATCGGGCCATCTGTACTTTTTGTGCAAACAAGATTAATCAATGAAACATCAGACATCTTTTTGCAAACGAGTCTTTTCTTTTCCGTTCACTGTTTTTCCATTTTTTTTCTTTCTTTTTGTACAAAAAATAAATGGCAGTGTTTTCAAAATGACAACTTTATTTCACTTTTCTAAACAAGATTAAAATCAAATCACTAAAACGAACCAACTGAACCCTTGCAGAGTGTGCCCTCCAGACAACACCGACAACAGCACGGCTATGACTTCGTATGACTTCGACAATCCGATCAATCAAGCTGATGAAGGGGTTGAAGAAGAATATGGGCTTCCTGAAGAGCTAGCCAGGTTGTTAAGACAAGAGGAAAAGGTTATTACCCCTCACCAGGAGGAGGTTGAAGCAATTAATCTTGGTACAGATGAAGACGTGAAAGAGGTTAAAATCGGGGCCTGCCTACAAGACCCAGTGAAGAGACAACTGATTGACCTGCTTCAAGAGTATGTGGATGTGTTTGCTTGGTCGTATCAAGATATGCCAGGGTTGGACACCGATATAGTCATGCACAAGTTGCCTTTGAGAGAAGAATGCCCACCGGTCAAACAGAAGCTGCGCCGTACTCGCCCAGACATGGCA
Organism: Lathyrus aphaca; assembly: GCA_963966055.1. Classification (NCBI taxonomy): domain Eukaryota; kingdom Viridiplantae; phylum Streptophyta; class Magnoliopsida; order Fabales; family Fabaceae; genus Lathyrus; species Lathyrus aphaca. The sequence goes on from OZ014524.1 coordinate 449,014,454, forward strand.
ATGAAAATCAAGGAGGAGGTACAAAAGCAGTGGGACGCCGGGTTCCTTGCTGTGACTAGCTATCCACCGTGGGTTGCTAACATAGTACCTGTGCCTAAGAAAGACGGCAAAGTAAGGATGTGTGTTGACTACCGGGATCTGAACAGAGCCAGCCCGAAAGATGATTTCCCTTTACCTCACATTGATGTATTGGTAGATAATACGGCTCAGTTCTCGGTATTCTCCTTCATGGATGGATTTTCAGGATACAATCAGATTAAAATGTCACCTGAAGACATGGAGAAGACAACCTTCATCACACCCTGGGGCACGTTCTGCTACAAAGTAATGCCATTTGGGCTCAAGAATGCTGGTGCAACATATCAACGGGCTATGGTAACATTATTCCACGATATGATCCATAAAGAAATAGAATGTTACGTGGATGATATGATTGCCAAGTCCCTTACTGAAGAAGACCATCTGGTAAATCTGCTGAAGTTGTTCAAGCGTCTGAGGAAGTACCAACTGAAGTTGTACCCCAACAAATGCACATTCGGGGTGCGATCCGGTAAGCTGCTGGGATTTATTGTGAGTGAGAAGGGGATTGAAGTTGACCCTGATAAAGTCAAAGCCATCCAAGAGATGCCTGCACCAAGGACAGAGAAAGAAGTTCGAGGGTTCTTAGGTCGATTGAACTACATCTCAAGGTTCATATCTCACCTTACAGCAACCTGTGAGCCCTTGTTCAAACTGCTAAGGAAAGAGCAAACGGTCAGGTGGAATAAAGACTGCCAGAAGGCTTTTGACAAGATCAAAGAATATCTGCAAGAACCTCCAATCCTTATGCCTCCAGTTGAAGGAAGACCTCTGATAATGTACTTGACAGTATTAGAAGAGTCGATGGGGTGTGTGCTGGGCCAGCATGACGAGTCTGGTCGAAAAGAGTATGCAATATACTACCTAAGCAAAAAGTTTACCGACTGTGAACAGCGTTATTCACTGCTCGATAAAACTTGCTGTGCTTTAGCGTGGGCTGCTCGCCGACTGAGGCAGTATATGTTGACCCACACTACTTTGTTGATCTCAAAAATGGATCCAGTCAAGTACATATTTGAGAAGCCAGCTCTTACCGGAAGGGTTGCAAGATGGCAAATGATCCTCACGGAATACGACATCCAGTACACCTCTCAAAAAGCCATCAAGGGCAGTGTATTGTCTGAATATCTTGCTGAGCAACCCATTGATGATTACCAGCCTATGAGATCTGACTTCCCTGATGAGGACATCATGTTCATAAAAGCAAAAGATCATGAAGAGCCTGTTCACACTGAAGGGCCTGACCCAAAAGAAGAATGGACTATGATGTTTGATGGGGCTGTTAATATGAATGGTCGTGGTGTTGGTGCAGTACTCATTACACTTAAAGGAGTTCACATGCCTTTCTCGGCAAAACTCACTTTCAACTGCACTAACAACGAAGCTGAATACGAAGCTTGCATTATGGGTCTTGAGGAAGCCATTGACCTCAGGATCAAGACATTGACTGTATTCGGAGATTCAGCTCTGGTAGTTAATCAAACCAACGACAAATGGTACACACACCAGGATCATCTGATACCTTACAGGGATTATACAAGGAGGTTATTGACTTTCTTCACAACAGTCAAGCTTGAGTATATCCCTCGGGACGAGAATCAGTTTGCAGATGCCCTGGCTACCATTTCATCCATGATCAAAGTTCAGGCTGCCAACTTTGTACCTCAGATTTCAGTGTCCAGACTTGACAGACCAGCATATGTATTTGCAGCAGATGTTGTGAAAGATGATAAGCCTTGGTTCCATGATATTAAGTGCTTCTTGGAGGATCAAACATACCCACCTGGGGCATCTTCCAATGATAAGAAGACTTTAAGAAGGCTTGCTGGTAGTTTCTTCTTGAACACTGATGGTTCGCTATACAAAAGGAACTTTGATATGGTACTCCTCAGATGCGTCGATAAGACAGAAGCAGACTTGTTGATGCATGAAGTGCACGAAGGATCCTTTGGTACCCATGCTGGAGGACATGCAATGGCCAAGAAGTTGTTAAGATCAGGCTATTATTGGATCACAATGGATGCCGACTGTTGTGCCTATGCCAGAAAATGCCGTAAATGCCAGATTTATGCCGATAAGGTGCATGTGCCTCCCAATCCTTTGAACATAATGTCTTCACCATGGCCCTTCGCTATGTGGGGCATTGATATGATTGGCAAGATTGAGCCAACTGCTTCAAATGGCCACAGATTCATCCTGGTTGCCATTGACTATTTCACCAAGTGGGTTGAAGCAGCCTCATATGCAAATGTTACAAGACAAGTGGTAGCCAGATTTCTGAAAAGAGATATCATCTGTCGGTACGGAGTTCCCGAGCGGATCATTACTGATAATGGTTCCAATCTAAACAACAAAATGATGGCTGAGTTATGTCGGGACTTCAAGATCCAACATCACAATTCTTCTCCTTACAGGCCAAAGATGAATGGCGCTGTTGAGGCAGCTAACAAGAATATCAAGAAGATTGTGCAGAAGATGGTAGTCACCTACAAAGACTGGCATGAGATGCTACCGTTTGCCTTGCATGGGTACCGCACGTCAATCAGGACATCCACTGGGGCAACACCGTATCAGCTCGTGTATGGTATGGAAGCAGTCCTACCAGTTGAAGTTGAATTACCCTCTCTACGGGTACTGATGGATGTTAAACTGAACGAAGCAGAATGGGTTCGGGCCCGCTACGAACAACTGAGTCTGATCAAAGAGAAAAGATTGGCTGCAATCTGTCATGGGCAGCTATATCAGAAAAGAATGAAGAGAGCCTTCGATCAGAAAGTCAGGCACCGAGAGTACCAAGTAGGAGATCTTGTGCTGAAAAGAATCCTTCCTCCTCATACAGACCACAGAGGCAAATGGACTCCGAACTATGAAGGACCATTCGTGGTAAAGAAAGTTTTCTCTGGTGGAGCACTGATGCTCAGCACCATGGATGGTGAAGATTTCCCATCCCCTGTGAATTCAGATGCAGTTAAAAAATACTTCGCATAAAAAGGACCCGCTGGACATAAAAACAGAATGTAAGTCCAGGCAAAAATAGGGCATCCCGGCGAGTCAAAAACAGAATAAAAGACTCGGGCAAAAGTAAGGGAAAATAAGCAAAAAATGTACACCCGCTGAGTTGAAAAGCCGCACTGGACAGCTCAGGCAAAAATGGGTATCCCGATGGATTGAAAACCCGAAAGGGCGATCCATGCAAAATAAGGGAATAAGCGAACAACTGCACTCTGAATTCGTCTGTATCATCTACAACTTGGTAAGCTTCGAAAGGATCAAGCCTCAGCCAGAATCAACATCATTCAGAAAGCAAGATGAGAAGAACGTCAAAAGTCATACGAGTCATAGTGAAGAGGAAGCTCCTTAAAGCGTCATCAACACTGCCAACATTTTGTTTCTCAATTTGTAACAATCTCCTCATTTCAGGGGATTTGTTTCTTTGACTGTATCTCGCCGACTCAGGGCATATGAATTAATAAAACCAGATTTTCAGTCACGTCTCATTTTGTACATTTTATTTGCAAAAATGTCTGATGTCTTAAAAGAAAAAACTGATTGCATAAGAATACAGATGCCTATCTTCAAATAAAAACATGCTTGCAGGAAATATGCTTACTCTCAGAAGTATCTAAACTCCTATGACGGAATCCAGTAAAGGATACCTCGGGATTATCTTGTGCGTTTCTCTATCTTTTTCAGGATTGCAGGCATCCAGAACGCAACTTGGGGCATGAAAACTTTATCCCAGCAAGCTGGCAATTTGACACTCGTTTTAGCACCCGAAGTGCTCTCTCCTCGGCTGAGTCAAGGATCCTCTTCAACAGAATTCTTAAGGAGGTCTCTCAATGATCTCTCTCCCTCCCCAGCCGAGTTGCCTTCTTATCCTCAGCCGGAGCACAAAGTCAGAGAGCTATCTCCCCGCAGAGTTCCAGCCTCTATTCAGAAGAGCAACGCATAGAAGATCACAACAGAGTGAGGAAAGCTTCTACAAACCCCAGCAGGGTCTCTCATTTATTGGAATAGGTCTCTCAATGACCCGATTCCCCAAGCAGATACATCTCATCAGATCTACCAATGATCTCACCCCCAGCTGGGATGTCTACTTCAAATGGATCGATCAAAGATCTTCGCAGCAACGGGACCCGGATCCCGGTTTGATACCTTTGCACAATCATAGCATTTGCATCATATTCACCCACAAAGCGTAGCATTCCGTTTTAACACGGAGCATTACGGCAAAAAAATCAAACACATAGCATAATCATAAGCCATGTTTTGAATCAGCACTTGTGAATAATGACAGCTCATCAATATACAAAAAAATCCCCACCAGGGTCCCCAGCAAAAGCAGTTGCCTCACAAATCACAAACACCAGTATATACTCATTTTGGACACCCGTCCGTGTCATCACTTCCCCAGTAAAGTCGCCTAAACACTCCTCACAAATCACAAACACCCGTATGTACTCCTTTTTGACACCCGTCCGTGTCGTCTATCCCCAGTAAGGTCACCGGAGCACCCTGTGCAAACAACCACACTTGTATTACAGATACTTTTTGACACCCGTCCGTGTCAAATCACCGGCAGAAAGCCAAAGACGTCCCCTTTGCACTCGCATATACTTAAATATAACAATCCTTTGACACCCGTCCATGTCATATCCCCAGCACAGTCGCTTACACTTTTACAACCCATATACTTGTTGATATTATTACACTCTTCTCCTTTTGATACTCGTCCATGTCACTCTCCCCAGCAGATAAACACTCATCCATACAATACTCACACTCGTTACTCATGCTATACTCATATAGATACTCGTCCGTATCTTGTGTATACCACTTTCATATCCCCACAGATTCGACACTAGTCCTTGTTCTTTGTTAACCCGTTGGTACTCGTCCGTACCATCATCTCAGAACATGCGTCAAGCGTTTGTTTCTACATGATACTCGTCCGTATCATAACCTTAAGGATGCTCGTCCGCATCTTTAATCCATACACCGTGTCAAACACTTATGTCCTCTTGAATATAGATACTCGCCTGTGTCTGTCATTCCCCAGGAGTCCCCTCAGATTCAACGCTCGTCCGTGTTCTTTGTTAACCCGTTGATACTCGTCCGTATCATCATCTCTGAACAGGTGTCAGTTTGTTTCTACCCGATACTCGTCCGTATCGTAGCCTTAAGGATGCTCGTCCGCATCTTTAATCTATACACAGCATCTAAACACTTATACTTTCTTTTTTTGGTTGTAAACACTCATCCGTGTTTACCATATCCCCAGTAGATCGCCATCTAAGCAAATCTTCCTTTTTATCTGACATTCGTCCTATGTCATGACGAACCCTGAGAGCAGCCGTCCCCTGCTAGGTGGTCGTCCTCCACCTCTTGATGGTCGTCCTCCATCATGCTCCTCCGATGGCCGTCCCCATCGTTGATTTTTAGCAGTCGTCCCCTGCTAGGTGGTCGTCCTCCACCTCTTGATGATCGTCCTTCATCATTTTATCCAATGGTCGTCCCTATTGTCGATTTTGGTTATCTGACATTCGTCCTATGTCATGACGAACCCTGAGAGCAGCCGTCCCCTGCTAGGTGGTCGTCCTCCACCTCTTGATGGTCGTCCTCCATCATGCTCATCCGATGGCCGTCCCCATCGTTGATATTTTCGGCAGCCGTACCCTGCCAAGTGGTCATCCTCCACCTTTGATGGCCGTCCCCATCTTAATTCCTTTATTCACCAACAGAGCAGCCGTCCCCTGCTAGGTGATCGTCCTTCACCTTTGATGGCCGTCCCCATCATCTGTTTATTTCATTTATTCTTTAACCCGATGGCCGTCCCCGTCGTGGTCCTTTTTCTTTTAGCCCGATGGCCGTCCCCATCGTTGGTTACTTTGCTTTGTGAACGTGATGGCCGTCCCCGTCATGTTTCATTAACCCCCAGATATTTTACAGCTTTATCGTGATGGCCGTCCCCATCATAATTTCTTACTTTTCCCAGCTGGTCGGCCGTCCCCGTCTTGGCTTTACCTTTTATCCCCAGCATGTCGGCCGTCCCCTTCATTGCTTTACTTCACACACTTTTCTCAGCATGTCGGCCGTCCCCGTCATTGCTCTTCGCCCAGCAGTCGTCCTCTGCTCGACGGTCGTCCTCCGTCGCCTACACTTTACAATATACTTCATTTTTCTTTTACAATCTATATCCCTTTTCTTCTTCATTTCTGTGAGTGCAAATTTTGGACTGTCTTTGGTATTCAACCACAAGTTATCTTGTTTGCCTGTTAAGCCATAGCTTACATCCTGCACAGCTAACTCATGTTTGAATAGGGGCAGCTGTAAACACCCCAAATTTTCCCTCACCCCTTCACACCATGGATTGTGATCATCTCATATGCATAAACACAATCATATCATCTCATATCTCATTTTTGATTCACTGCATAGTTTCTAAGTCATCTGCACCTAGGGTTTGTGATCTGAGCAGTCCAAGAGCCTCTTGAGCCACTCCCAAAGGCCATAAATCACTTCAAAGGGATCCATGTGTGTTCTTGTATCATATTACATCCTCTCAAAGTCAAGAATGCAAAAGAATCACAAGAACTGGGATTGGTATGGATGCAGAGCCAAGTTTGACTGCACAGTTGACCTAAAATTAGGGTTTTGGTTTCAGAGGCCATAACTCCAAATTTTTTGGTCATTCTTGTTTCCATTGGTCTCTATATGGTATAGGGAGTATGCATATCAATTTTCATGAAGAAATTCCATGGGGAAGTCATCTGATCAAGGGTTGACTTTTCAGACAAGTCAGTGCAAAATCAGGGCATCTGAGGCCCCCAATGACCCAACCAAGGGGTGATCTTCATCATTTTGAGTGTATATGATCTTTATTTGATCATGGAAGAAGGTTGAAGTTCACAAAAATCAAGAATTTGAAGTTTTTTGCAAAGTTGACTTTTTAGGGCATGTTTGACTTTTCAAGAATATGTCATTTTAGGTCATTCTTCAAGCCTTGATTTCTGATCCAAAAATGTTTCAAATGGAAAAACTTTGGTCATGAAAGTTGTAGGATACATTTTTCCCTTTTCAAAAAGTACAAGAACATGACCTAATTCTTCTTGGATCAAAAGTTATGGTGTGACAAAGTTGGCAAAAATCATTGATTTTCAAGATGTGGACTAAGTGGAAAATTTGCAAAATCATGTTTCAAGGCAAGTTGTAACTTCTAGTTGGCATCAAACCATTACACAAACATTCCATGTGACCTAAAAGTCAGAATTGGACCAAAGATCACATGTTTATGGTTTGTGTAACAAGGCATTTTTCATGGAAAACCAAAAAGAGCCAACTTGCAAAACTCATGATCACACTTCACCAACTTGATGCATTGGGTGCTGAACCTTGCTAGCCCTCTCACCTCATCTTGCTGCGCAGCCCATGCCTCTTGTACCAAGCTAGAGCTCAAGCCATGCCTTCCTTACACAAAGTGGACTTTTTTGCAAAAGCAAACTTACCAATCAATAGAGGCCAGGTCACATCATCTGACCTATGGGATTATTTTATACTATCCAAATGCTGGCCATAACACTCAAGAAGCCAGGCTGAAACACTACATAACAGAACATACACAAAACACACCCCATTTGCATTTCTCTTCGAATCTGTCTCCTCAGGCCTCAAACACTAAAACCAATTCCACATACCAACTCACCTTGCTTCATTGAGTAGAAACCAACAAGATTCAAGCCTGAAACCAGCATGAACTGAGCTTCACCATTTCTCATCCTCAAAACCAGAACTCTTCTAATCCCTTTATCCAACCATCAAACACACCATTTTTCTTCACCAACAAGTCAAGCACACCTAAAGGAGCAAGAATCCACCATTGGAGTGGCCTGAAACCTCCCTATTCCTGACTGTGTTATCTGCTACACCAGAAGTATTCCTCTCAAATCAGCCATCCACAAGAGCTTTGAGGTATCCCATTGAGCTCAGGAGGGTCAAAGAGGTCCATTTGCATACAAAGAAGGCCCTGGAAGCTCAATATTGAAGCTTTCCGGCTCAGGTATGAACATGAACATTTTCTTCCAAAGCTTGCATTTTAAGTTATAATCTGGTTGCTTATGCTTTGCTGGTCATGGGGATGCTTTCAGAATCAAAAATAAGTGAGAAATGAGTTTGTATGATCCCTCTGAAATTTTGCCTGTGGATTTTGTTTCTTTCGATTCGTTTGATTCATGGTGTTTAAATGATGTTTGAGCATAGATTCGTGTCCTAGGATGTTAGAGGATCACTTAGGTGTGTTTAATTTGTGGAATAGATGCCTGAATCATGTTTTAGGGTTTTTGGGGTGCCGGAGAAGATGACCGGAGCTTCTCTCCGGTCACCCGAATGTGGTTAGCCCTAATCTCAGGTCATTAAGTGTGTTTGAATATTGGGCGTTGGATTAGTTGACTCAGTGGACTTCCCGCGCGCATGAAGGGCCCAGATCCTCTTGCTTTGCCCTAATCCACTTATTTAGATTAATTAATTCATAATTAGGTTAATTAACTCAGATGCAATCCTGGCCACTAGATCTGGCGCCAGTCAACGCATTCAAACCCAGACTCAATCCCTGCCTTCCATTCTGTTGACTTCTCCTTTTTTTTTATTTTTATTTCATTTCTTTTTATTTTATTTGTCCAATTTATTTAAAATAGCAAAACTTGTTTAAAAATTATGAAACTTTTTCTCAAGAGTTTTATTAATTTTTAAGACACAAAAATATTTTTATTTTCATTTTTAGCATTTAAAAAGTATTTTAAAATATTTAAAAGTTTATTTTTAATTGATTAATGGAAATTAATTTATTAAAAATACTTTTAAGTATCTAAAAATCACCAAAAAATTCATGAAATGTGCTAAGACATTTAGAAACATTGTCCAACTTTCAAACCAAATTTCTTTTTTGATCTTGATGCATTTTGAGAATTTTTCTTTGAATAAAAATCACTTTTATGCATTATTTTGATCCTAAGTTCAAAAAATCATTTCTGCCTATTCATGAGGAGTTGGGCATTGGTTCTTCTTGCATTGCATTGTGTTTAGCATGTAGTTTTTGAGGTAAAAAGGCCATGATTTGATCTTGCATTTTCAAATTGTTTGACATTTCTTTTGTTTGGAAACCCTAAAAACCCTAGAATCTTGTAAAATTCATATCTTGAGTTAGGTTAGGAGTTGGGACTTCTCCTTTGGGAAGTGGTTTAGAATAGGATTAGGGGTCCCTTGAGTGGAATTTTCCATTTTTTATCTTAGGGTTTGTTTCTGTTTTTGGTTTTTGTTTGATGTTTGGTTCATAAACCCTAATTTGGGCTTCCATTTGCATACATCTTGCATTCTCTTGCATGACATGACTTGCCATGACATTTCAAGCATCCATTGGATTCATTTGACATCATAAAACATTTTGAAAACATGTTTGATCATTGCATCACATATTTGCCATGTTGTATGCCATGTGCACTTCATAACTTTTCATGTTTGTTCATGGTTCCTAGCTTGCTTCATTTGCATTCATGAACTTGTATGATCATTTCCATGTGCTGCCTCATGTTTGTAGCATCTCATAGCATCATTAGCATCATGTAAATGCTCCTGGTTTTGTTTCTCATCATGTCATCTCATTTCATTTTGCATTGCATTGCATTCCTTTTCTAACCTTTCAGGTGGTAAGTGATTTTGGGAAGTGAATTTGCCTTCACTTCTCATAACCTTTCTTCTCATCTCTCTCTTGCATCCATGCTGCATTTTTATATGTGTTTGAGTTTGAGCTTGCTCATTCTTCTTCTCCTTACTCTCTTTCTTCAAGTGACTTGACTTCTTGAAAGAAGCAAGTCACTTTGTTTCTCTTGATCCTTTCATCTGCTTCCTGGTGGTTCCATTGAAGACTTCTCTTGAAAACCTCACAAACCTTAGGAACAACCAAGCATGACAATGATTAGGGTTTTGATTAGTCTCCCCTCTTAGTTTTACCTTTGTGTCTCTTTTGAGTCTTCTCTTCTCACCTCATAATCAGGGACTAAACCCTAAAGGCTTTAAGGCTTTGTGATTAAGCTTATGCCTGCATCCTTCTCTTAGGATGGAGTTGTCGCTCCCACTAAATGAAGCTAAGTCAGATAGGGTACAGACGCGAACGGTCGGCGAAGGGAACAGTGAGAACACACAGTCGTGAACTCACTGGAGAATGAATAGAGTCGCCAGCTAGGCATTTTTATCCCAGAGGAAAGGTAATGCTGCATAAACCTAGAAAGAGAAGGATAAGACGGTATGCGAACCAGAGAGACTGAGAAAGGGGGTTGGTTACAACCTGGGAAGGTATTAGCACCCAGATTGTCCGTCGTACTCGACGGGATCCACGCTTAAAAGATTTGTGTTTTAAAGGGGTAGTGTCAGTGCAATTTGTGTATAAATGAGCTGGAAAAGGATGTACAGGTGTCAGTGTAAAGTGAAGTGAAGTGTATAATGATGTGTCAGTGTAAAAATGAGAATGAATTGCTCATGATAATGAGGCTAAAAGAATGAGGCTAGAAAGAGGGGGAATATACAGAGACTTTTGTTCGATAACTGTTGAGTTATGCCTACGTATCCTCTCGTGCAATGAGGAAGTCAGAACACCGTAGTTCGACCCAAAGAGACTGAAAGATGAATTGACTTGTGAACTGCTTGCTTGTCAATGCTCAAGTGTATGATCTGTCTGGCACAGATGCAAACTGTCTTGCATTAGACGGGAGAAGCAAGTTCTCGTTTGTGAGTGAATGAGATGAGAAAAGAATCCCGGAGGAGACGATTATTGTTTGTTTTTGTGTTTTCAGTCTTTTATTGCTTTTGAGAATTTGTCATAGGTTAATGAGCTTAAGCCTAAACCAATGGGTTAGTAAACTCATCACATCTTCCCTCTGATTAGGGGTAATGAGAATAGCTTAAGTGTGAAGTCAGATTCTCACACTTAATCACCTTTGGTGTAGGATTAAGATCATTGACCTACTTGAGATTAATTAGATGCTTTTGGTGTTTTTGTTTAGTGTTAAGTAATGAGGTTAAGCCCTGATCAGGGATTCAACAGACTCATTACACCATCCTAATAGAAGGATAATAGATGAGAATGTTTAAGCTGAGGAAAGCTCCTCAACTTAATCTATGATTAGGGATTAAGCTCATGACAAAACAAGCCTTTGATTAAGTGGATTTTATTTAATGATATGATGATGAAGTGAGTTTTATGATTTGTAAGACAACTTGAGGGGGACTTGTCCATTAACACTAGGGTTAGTCCTTCTTAACCAATTAAGGAAGAATTAGAACCCTAATGCAAGGCCCAAGTTACAAGCTTGATGTCTTGATGATTATTAAGTGGGTTTATTAAGAGATTTAAACACATTAAGGGTTTAACACTTAGGATTAAAGTTATACACTCCATCCTAATAGAAGGATGCAGGCATAAGCTTAATCACAAAGCCTTAAAGCCTTTAGGGTTTAATCCCTGATTATGAGATGAGAAGAGAAGACTCAAAGAGAGACACCAAGGGTGAAACTATGAGGGGAGACTAATCAAAACCCTAATTCATTGTCATGCTTGGTTGTTCCTAAGGTTTGTATGGTTTGCAAGAACAATCTTCAATGGAACCACCAAGAAGCAGATGAACAAGACCAAGAGAAGCAAAGTGACTTGCTTCATTCAAGAAGTCAAGTCACTTAAAGAAAGAAAATGGGAGGAACAAGAATGAGCAAGCTCAAACTCAAACACATATATAAATTCAGCAATGGATGCAAGAGAGATGAAAAGAAGAGTTATGAGAAGTGAAGGCAAATTCACTTCTCAAAATCACTTACCACCTGAAAGTTTAGAAAAGAAATGCAATGCAATGCAGAATGGGATGAGATGACATGATAAGAAACAAAACCAGAAGCATGTTGATGATGATTATGATGTTATGAGATGCTGCAAACATGAGGCAGCACATGGAGATGTTCATACAAGATTATGGATGCAAATGATGCAAGCTAGAAGCATGGATAAGCATGGAAAGTTATGAAGCATACAAGGCAAATGACATGGCAAATATGTGATGCAATGATCAAACATGCTTTCTATATGTCTTATGATGTTAAATGAATCAAATGGAGACATGGAATGGCATGGCAAGTCATGTTATACAAGAGAATGCAAGAGGTATGCAAATGGAAGCCCAAATTAGGGTTTATGAATCAAACAACAAACAAAAACCAAAAACAGAAGCAAACCCTAAGATAAAAAATGGAAAATGCTACCCAAAGAAACCCTAAACCTATACCAAACCAAGGTCCAAAGGGGAGGTCACAACTCTTAACCAATCTCAAGATATGATTTTTCTAAGTTATTAGGGTTTTTTAGGGTTCTTAACAAAAGAAATACCAAACAAATTGAAAATGAGGAAACAAAACATGGCCATTTTATCCTAGAAACTACATGCAAAACACAAAACAATGCAAAAAGAATCAATGTCCAACTCTTCTTAGATAGGCAGAAATGAATTTTTGAACTTTGGATCAAATTAATGCACAAAAAATGATTTAATTCAATGGAAAATTCTCAAAATGCATCAAGATCAAAAAAGAAATTTGGTTTGAAGGTTGGACAATGTTTCTAAATGTCTTAGAACATTTCATGAATTTTTTTGGTGATTTTTAAATACCTAAAAGTATTTTTAATAAATTAATTTTCATTAATCAATTAAAAATAATCTTTTAAATATTTAAAAATACTTTTTTAATGATAAAAAATAAAATAAAAATATTTTTGGGTCTTAAAAATTAATAAAACTTTTAGGAAAAAGTTTCGTAATTTTTAAGAATTTTTTACTATTTTTAATTAATTATGCAAGTAAAAAGAAAAGAAAATGAATAAAAATTAAATAAAATAGGAAGTAATCAGGATGGAGGGCCAGGATGGGCTCTGAATTCAAACTGGTTGACCAGCGCGCAAATGAAGGGTGTGGATTGCATCTGATTTAATTATCCTAATTAAAAATTAATTAAACTAATGAGAGAGATTAGGGCTAAGCAGATTGATCTGGGCCATCCAAATTGGAGGGAAGTCAACAAGTCAAGGGCCATCTACGGCTCAAATTCAAACTGGAATTAATTACGTAATTAGGGCATAATCACTCTCAGGTGGCCGGAGAAGACTTCCGGTCGTCTTCTCCGGCCAGCATCCCCCCTGAAAAACTCCCAACTCCCTCAAATCGTAACAAAAATGAAACCTAAGCACACCAAAATGATTCCCATGATCCCCTGAACTAAAACCCTAAGTCAAAACAAATTTCTTCTTCCTCAAATCCATGAATCGAACAAAACAAAATCTAGGGCACGCAGGTTTCAGAAGCTAATTAAACATTCATTTCAAAGCCATTTTCGAAACCAATGACATCAGGATGATCAGTGAAGCACAAGGAACAAGTTTATAACATGCAAAGTGATTTCTGGAAAAATAAATTTCAAGCCACCTGAGATTTGAAGCTTTCACTTTGGTGACTTTCTGGCCACTTCTCCTTGTGCAATCCACTCCACTTGATCCCCAGATGATGTTTGAATGCTCAAGAAGAGTTTATGTTGGCTGGATAGTGAGTTTCGAAAGCTCCTGCTTCAACTCAGTCAGAAATGGCAATGGTGATTCTGGCACTTTCAGGTCATGGTGAGGAGTTGTTTGTGATCCTGAGGGTGAATGGAGAAGGTCTATGGTGTTTGTTGGTATGTTTGTGAGCTATGGTGAGAGTTTCGAAGGAAACTGCAAAATGAGGTGAAGAATGGCAGTGGGATGTTCTTGCTTGTTTCAGGCCAGGCTCTTGGTGGTTTGAGGTCTATGAAGTGTGATGAGATGAATGATGAAGATGGTTTTTGTGCTTGTATGCTGTGGAGGCAGATTCGAAGCAACTTGCAAGATGAGGTGTTTTTGTGAATGTCCCCTTGTGAATGGTTTCAGCCCTGCTTAGTGTTATGCCTAGCTTGCAAATGGAAAGTATAAACAAATCTGATTGGCTGAATGATGTGACATGGCCTGCTATGATAGGTAAGTCACCTTTTGCAAAATGTCAACTTCTTTGTAAGAGAAAGTATGGGCAGCTTCTAGGCTAGTACAAGGCTGGTTCTGGTGCAGCATGGTGTGGTGAGAGGCTAGCTTAGTGTAGTAACCAATGCAGCAAGTTGTAGGAAGCATGATGAGTGGTTTTGCAAGTTGTTGCAACTTTGGTTCACATGTGATTTCTTTGCCTAACCAACCATAAACCATGGGCACTCTTGGTTCAATTCTGATTTTTATGACTTATAGAATGTTTGTGTGCTGGTTTGAAGTGAACTAGAGGTTACAATTGACTTTGGTTCATGATTTTGCAAAATTTCCATTTGAGGCATGCCTTGAAAATCAATGATTTTAGCCAACTTTGTCACACCATAACTTTTGATCCAAGAAGAGTTTGATCATGTTCTTGTACTTTTTGAAAAGGGAAAGATGAGATCTACAACTTTCATGACCAAAGTTTTTCCATTTGAAGCATTTTTGGATCAATAATCAAAGCTTGAAAAATGACCTAAAATAAAGCATTCTTGAAAAGTCAACTATGCCCAAAAAGTCAACATTTGCAAAACTTCCAAATTCTTGATTTTTATGAACTTCAACCTTCTTCCATGATCAAATAAAGATCATATACACTCAAAATGATGAAGATCACCCATTGGTTGGGTCATTGGGGGCCTCAGATGCCCTGATTTTACACTGACTTGTCTGAAAAGTCAACTCTTGATCAGATGACTTCCCCATGGAATTTCTTCATGAAAATTGATATGCATACTCCCTATACCATATAGAGACCAATGGAAACAAGAATGACCCAAAAATTTGGGGTTATGGCCTCTGAAACCAAAACCCTAATTTTCAGTCAACTGTGCAGTCAAGCCTGGCTCTGCATCTACTCAAACCCTAGTTCCTGTGATTCCTTTGAATTCTTGACTTTGAGAGGGTGTACTATGATGCTTGAACACATATGGATCCCTTTGAAGTGATTGGTTGCCTTTGGAGTGGCTCAAGAAGCTCTTGGATTGCTCAGATCACAAACCCTAGGTGCAGATGACTTAGAAACTATCCAGTGAATCAAAAATGAGATATGGGGTGATATGATTGTGTTTATGCATATGAAATGATCACAAGCCATGGTGTGAATGAGTGAGGGCAAATTTGGGGTGTTTACAGCTGCCCCTATTCAAACATGAGTTAGCTGTGCAGGATGTAAGCGACGGCTTAACAGGCAAACAAGATAACTTGTGGTTGAATACCAAAGACAGTCCAAAATTTGCACTCACAGAATGAAGAAGAAAAGGGATATAGATTGTCAAAAGAAAATAAAGTATATTGTAAAGTGTGGGCGACGGAGGACGACCGTCGAGCAGAGGACGACTGCTGGGTAAATAGCAACGACGGGGACGACCGACATGCTGGGGATAAAAGGTAAAGCCAAGACGGGGACGGCCGACTAGCTGGGGAAAATAAAATCATGATGGGGACGGCCATCAAGGTAAAGTTGCAAAATTCTCTGGGGATTAATGAAACATGACGGGGACGGCCATCAAGTTCATAAAGGTAAAGTAACCGACGATGGGGACGGCCATCGGGCGAAAAAAAAAAAAAAAAAAAAAAAAAAAAGGGACCACGACGGGGACGGCCATCGGGTTAAAAAATGAAATAAACAGATGATGGGGTACGGCCATCAAAGGTGAAGGACGATCACCTAGCAGGGGACGGCTGCTCTGTTGGGAATAAAAGAAATATGATGGGGACGTCCATCAAAGGTGGAGGACGACCACCTGGCAGGGTACGGCTGCCGAAAATATCAACGATGGGGACGGCCATCGGATGAGCATGATGGAGGACGACCATCAAGAGGTGGAGGACGACCACCTAGCAGGGGACGGCTGCTCTCAGGGTTTATCATGACATAGGACGAATGCCAGATAACCAAAAATCAACAATGGGGACGGCCATTGGATGAAATGATGAAGGACGATCATCAAGAGGTGGAGGACGACCACCTAGCAGGGGACGGCTGCTAAAAATATCAACGATGGGGACGGCCATCGGGCGAGCATGATGGAGGACGACCATCAAGAAGTGGAGGACGACCACTTAGCAGGGTACGGCTGCTCTCAGGGTTACCATGACACAGGACGAGTGTCAGATAAAAGAAAATGCTTTGTTGATGTTCTACTGGGGATTAGTGAACACGGACGAGCGTTCACAACCAAGAAAGGAAAGTATAAGTGTTTGGTATTGTGTATAGATTAGAGATGAGGACGAGCATCCTTAAGACTATGATACGGACGAGTATCATGTAGAAACAAATACTGACACATGTTCAGAGATGATGATACGGACGAGTATCAACGGGTTAACAAAGAACACGGACGAGTGTTGCATCTGAAGGGACTCTTCTGGGGAATAGTAGACACGGACGAGTGTCTATATTCAAGAAGACATAAGTGTTTGACACAGTGTATGGATTAAAGATGCGAACGAGCATCCTTAAGACTATGATACGGACGAGTATCCTGTAGAAACAAACATTAGACGCAATGTTCTGAGATGATGATACGGGCGAGTACCAACTGGTTAACAAAGAACAAGGACTATTGTCGAATCTGTGGGGATATAGATGGTGTATATTAGATACGGACGAGTATCTGTATGAGATATGAGTAGCATGAGTATATATAGATGAGTGTTTATCTGCTGGGGAAGGTGACACAGACGAGTGTCAAAAAGAAGAAAAAGTATAGTAATATGAACAAATATCTGATATACAAAGTCTAGGCGACTGCGCTGGGGATATGACACGGACGAGTGTCAAGAAAATGTATATATAGGTATATGTGAGTGCAAAGAGGATGTCTTTGGCTTTCTGCTGGTGATGTGACAGGGACGGGTGTCAGGAAGTATCTGTAATACGAGTGATTTGTTTGCAAAGAGTGTTCCAGCGACTTACTGGGGAGTGATGATACAGACGGGTATCAAAAGGTGTATATGATGGTGTTTGGGATTTGCGGGGCAACTGCTTTTGCTGGGACTCTGGTGGGGATTTCTGTACAATGATGATGAACGGTTGTTATTCATAAGTGTTAATTCAGAACATGGCTTATGATTATGCTATGCGTTTGATTTTTGCCGTAATGCTCCGTTTTAGACGGAATGCTACGCTCTGAGGGGATAATATGATGCAAATGCCATGATTGTGCAAAGACACCGTATCGGGACTCGGATCCCGTTGCTGCGAAGATCCCTGGCCGATCTGCTTGAAATGGACATCCCAGCTGGGGATGAGATCATTGGTAGACCTGGAGAGATGTATCTGCTTGGGGGTACAGGTCACTGATTGACACGTCCTTGTAATGAGGGACCCAGCTGGGGGTTGTAGAAGCTTTCTTCACTCTGTTGTGATTCTTTCGTGCGTTGCTCTTCTGAATAGAGGTTGAGGATTCTGTGGGGATATGGTTCCCTGATTTCTTGCATTCTGCTGAGGAGGAATGATTGGTACTACGGCTGGGAGAGTTGTTGGCCACTCAGCTGGGGAGAGTAATGAGAGGCAACTCAGCTGGGGATAGAGCATTTCAGATGCTGAGATTGAGTGTATGTTGATTTGGCAACTTCGCTGGGGAAATGGGCACCTTCCAGCGCCACATGGAAGATAGACCGAGTTGATAATGATCTGCCAGCTTGCTGAGGGTGAAGCTTTCATGCCCCAAGTTGTGTTCCGGATACCTGCAATCCTGAAAAAGATAGAAAAACGCACAAGATAATCCCGAGGTATCCCTTACTGGATTCCGTCATAGGAGTTAGGATACTTCTGAGAGTAAGTATATTTCCTGCAGGCATGTTTTTATTTGAAGATAAGCATTTGTATTCTTGTGCAATCAGTTTTTTTTCTTTTAAGACATCAGACATTTTTGCATATAAAATGTACAAAACGAGACATGACTGAAAATCTGATTTTTATTAATTCATATGCCCTGAATTGGCGAGATACAGTCAAAGGAACATATCCCCTGAAATGAGGAGATTGTTACAAATTGAGAAACAAAAATGCTGGCAATGTTGACGACGCTTTAGGGAGCTTCCCCTTCTGCTATGACTCGTATGACAATGACGTTCTTCTCGCCTTACTTTCTGAAGAAGGCTGATTCTGATTGGAGCTTGATCCTTTTGAAGCTTTCCAAGTTGCAAGTGATACAGACGAACTCAGAATGCAGTTGTTCGCTTATTCCCTCATTTTGCATGGATCGCCCTTTCGGGTTTTCAATCCATCGGGATACCCATTTTTGCCTGAGCTGTCCAATGCGGCTTTTCAACTCAGCGGGTGTACACATTTTTTTTATTTCCCTTATTTTTGCCCGAGTCTTTTATTCTGTTTCTGACTCGCCGGGATGCCCTATTTTTGCCTGGACTTACATTCTGTTTTTACGTCCAGCGGGTCATTTTACGCGAAGTATTTTTTAACTGCATCTGAATTCACAGGGGACGGGAAGTCTTCACCATCCATGGTGCTGAGCATCAGTGCTCCACCAGAGAAAACTTTCTTTACCACGAATGGTCCTTCATAATTTGGAGTCCATTTGCCCCTGTGGTCTGTATGAGGAGGGAGGATTCTTTTCAGCACAAGATCTCCCACTTGGCACTCTCGGTGCCTGACTTTCTGATCGAAGGCTTTCTTCATTCTCTTCTGATACAACTGCCCATGAAAGATTGCAGCCAGTCTTTTCTCTTCAATCAGACTCATCTGTTCATATCGGGACCGAACCCATTCTGCTTCACTCAGTTTAACATCCATTAGTACCCGCAGAGAGGGTAATTCAACTTCAACAGGTAGGACTGCTTCCATACCATACACAAGCTGATACGGTGTTGCCCCAGTGGATGTTCTGATTGACGTGCGGTAACCATGCAAGGCAAACGGTAGCATTTCATGCCAGTCTTTGTGAGTGACTACCATCTTCTGCACAATCTTCTTGATATTTTTATTTGCTGCCTCAACAGCGCCATTCATCTTTGGCCTGTAAGGAGAAGAATTGTGATGTTGGATCTTGAAGTCCCGGCACAGCTCTGCCATCATTTTGTTATTCAAGTTGGAACCATTATCAGTAATGATTCGCTCGGGCACTCCATACCGACAGATGATATCCCTTTTCAAAAATCTAGCTACCACTTGTCTTGTGACGTTTGCATATGAGGCTGCTTCAACCCACTTGGTGAAATAGTCAATGGCGACCAGGATGAATCTGTGGCCATTCGAAGCAGTCGGTTCAATCTTGCCAATCATGTCAATGCCCCACATAGCAAAGGGCCATGGTGAAGACATGATGTTCAAAGGGTTGGGAGGCACATGCACCTTATCTGCATAAATCTGGCATTTATGGCATTTCCTGGCATAGGCACAACAGTCGGCATCCATTGTGATCCAGTAATAGCCTGATCTTAACAATTTCTTAGCCATGGCATGCCCTCCTGCATGGGTACCAAAGGAGCCTTCGTGCACTTCATGCATCAACAAGTCTGCTTCTGTCTTATCAACACATCTGAGGAGTACCATATCAAAGTTCCTCTTGTATAAAGACCCATCAGTATTCAGAAAGAAACTACCAGCAAGCCTTCTCAAAGTCTTCTTATCATTGGAAGATGCCCCAGGTGGGTATGTTTGATCCTCCAAGAAGCACTTAATGTCATGAAACCAAGGCTTATTGTCTTTGACAATATCTGCTGCAAATACATACGCTGGTCTGTCGAGTCTGGATACTGAAATCTGAGGTACACAGTTGGCAACTTGAACTTTGATCATGGATGAAATGGTAGCAAGAGCATCTGCAAACTGGTTCTCGTCCCGAGGGATATACTCAAGCTTGACTGTTGTGAAGAAAGTCAGTAACCTTCTTGTATAATCCCTGTAAGGTATCAGATGATCTTGGTGTGTGTACCACTTTCCGTTGGTTTGATTGATTACCAAAGCTGAATCTCCGAATACGGTCAATGTTTTGATCCTGAGGTCAATGGCTTCCTCAAGACCCATAATACAAGCTTCGTATTCAGCTTCGTTGTTAGTGCAGTTGAAAGTGAGTTTTGCCGAGAAAGGCATGTGAACTCCTTTAGGTGAAATGAGTACTGCACCAACACCACGACCATTCATGTTAACAGCCCCATCAAACATCATAGTCCATTCTTTTTCCGGGTCAGGCCCTTCAGTGTGAATAGGCTCTTCATGATCTTTTGCTTTAATGAACATGATGTCTTCATCAGGGAAGTCAAATCTCATAGGCTGGTAGTCATCAATAGGTTGCTCAGCAAGATATTCAGATAGTACACTGCCCTTGATGGCTTTCTGAGATGTGTACTGTATGTCGTATTCTGTGAGAATCATTTGCCATCTTGCAACCCGTCCGGTAAGAGCTGGCTTCTCGAAAATGTACTTAACTGGGTCCATTTTGGATATCAACAAAGTAGTGTGTGTCAACATATACTGTCTCAGTCGGCGAGCAGCCCACGCTAAAGCACAGCAAGTTTTCTCGAGCAGTGAATAACGTTGTTCACAGTCGGTAAACTTTTTGCTTAGGTAGTATATTGCATACTCTTTTCGACCAGACTCGTCATGCTGGCCCAACACACACCCCATTGACTCTTCTAATACTGTCAAGTACATAATCAGAGGTCTTCCTTCAACTGGCGGCATGAGGATTGGAGGTTCTTGTAAATACTCCTTGATCTTGTCAAAAGCCTTCTGGCAATCTTCGTTCCACCTGACCGTTTGTTCCTTTCTTAACAGCTTGAACAAGGGTTCACAGGTTGCCGTAAGGTGAGATATGAACCTTGAAATGTAGTTCAATCGACCTAAGAACCCTCGAACTTCTTTCTCAGTTTTCGGTGCAGGCATCTCTTGGATGGCTTTGACTTTATCAGGGTCAACTTCAATCCCTTTCTCACTTACAATAAATCCCAGCAGCTTACCAGATCTCACCCCGAATGTGCATTTGTTGGGGTTCAATTTCAGTTGATACTTCCTCAGACGCTTGAATAATTTCAGCAGATTCACCAGGTGATCTTCTTCTGTAAGGGACTTGGCAATCATATCATCCACATAACACTCGATTTCTTTATGAATCATATCGTGGAATAATGTTACCATAGCCCGTTGATACGTTGCACCAGCGTTCTTCAATCCGAATGGCATCACCTTATAACAGAAAGTGCCCCAGGGTGTGATGAAGGTTGTCTTCTCCATGTCTTCAGGTGACATTTTGATCTGATTGTATCCTGAAAATCCGTCCATGAAAGAGAATACCGAGAACTGAGCCGTGTTATCCACCAATACATCAATGTGAGGTAATGGGAAATCATCTTTCGGGCTGGCTCTGTTCAGATCCCGGTAGTCAACACACATCCTTACTTTGCCGTCCTTCTTAGGCATAGGCACAATATTAGCAACCCATGGTGGGTAGCTAGTCACAGCAAGGAACCCGGCGTCCCATTGCTTTTGTACCTCTTCTTTGATTTTCATTGCCATGTCCGGACGAGTACGGCGCAGCTTCTGTTTAACTGGCGGGCATTCTTCTCTCAAAGGCAGCTTGTGCACGACAATATCGGTATCCAACCCTGGCATATCTTGGTAAGACCAAGCAAACACATCTACATACTCTTGAAGCAGATCAATCAGTTGTCTTTTCACTGAGTCTTGTAGGCAGGCCCCGATTTTAACCTCTTTCACGTCTTCATCTGTACCAAGATTGATCACTTCAACCTCCTCCTGGTGAGGAGTAATAACCTTTTCCTCTTGTCTTAACATCCTGGCTAGCTCTTCAGGAAGCTCATATTCTTCTTCAACCCCTTCATCAGCTTGATTGATCGGATTGTCAAAGTCATACGATGTCATAGCCGTGCTGTTGTCGGTGCTGTCTGGAAGGAACTCTCTGCAAGGGTTTAATTTGGTTCATTTTAATGATCTGATTTTAGTCTTATTTAGAAAAGTGAAATGAAGTTGTCATTTTGAAAACACCGCCATTTATTTTTTGTACAAAAAGAAAAATGGAAAAAACAGTGAACGAAAAGAAAAAGACTCGTTTGCAAAAAGATGTCTGATATTTCATTAATTAATCTTGTTTGCACAAAAAGTACAGATGGCCCGATTGCAAAATGAGTCTTGTCATCTTGGGAAAGATGCAAGACTTTGATGCATGCTTATAAAATACAGGAAATAATAATTACTCTGATCGAGTAACTCTTATAATTTCCTGGGAAGACCAGTTCGAGATACTGCTCCCCGGGATCTTTGGACGAATCCAGCTTTCCAGGTTGCGCTCCTCTTCCAGCTCGTCTTCCAGACAGTTGATAGCATCGGGGGTAAGCATCCCCCCACTGACAAAACCAGGCTCTCCAGCAGCCTTTGCTTGATGTTGAGTTGGTCTGTAACCCAACCCAAATTTGTCTTTCTTCTCCTCCACAGCTAAAACCTTGCCCCAGCCTAGGGCAGTTCCTCCCTCAACAACCTTCCGGGCTTGTTGGTAAGATGACATGGAGGTCCCAGATACAGCAGATGCTTCATTCACATTCAAGGCTTCAAATCCTTGGCTCATTGTTTCATGGATCTCCCCATCCATTTCAATATACTTATAAGTAGCCAGATGGCTAACAAATATATCTTCCTCCCCACAGATTGTAACAACTTGGCCTTCCCACTCATATTTTAACTTTTGGTGAAGGGTAGACGTTATTGCGCCGGCGGCGTGAATCCAGGGTCTACCCAACAAACAGCTGTAGGCGGGCTGAATGTCCATCACATAAAAGATAGTCTTAAAGGTCTGTGGGCCAATTGTCACAGGCAGCTCAATCTCTCCCAGAACCGATCTCTTTGAGCCATCAAAGGCTCTTACCACCAGGTTGCTGGGTCTCAATGCCAATCCATCATATTCAAGCTTCACCAGAGCCTTCTTTGGTAAGACATTCAGGGATGAACCTGTGTCTACCAGCACATGAGAAAGGACAGCTCCTTTGCATTCCATGGGTATGTGCAAGGCTTTGTTGTGGTTGCGGCCATCCGCTGTCAAGTCAGTATTGGTGAACCCTAGCCCGTTGCTAGCAGTAACGTTCCCAACTACGGTTTCCAACTGGTTGACAGTAATCTCTTCAGGCACGTAAGCTGCGTGTAGGACTTTAAGTAGTGCATTCCGATGGGCTTCAGAGCACATAAGCAGTGAGAGGATAGAGATTTTGGATGGCGTCTGGTGAAGCTGATCCACAATCTTGTAATCACTCTTTTTGATGATTCTCATAAACTCATCAACTTCTTGATCGAACGGCGTCTTCAAGGCTTCCTTAACAGCTTGATCTTCCTGCACAAGGCTCTTTCCTTTTGCCTTGGCAGCAGCTTCTGCTTCGGCAGTAGGTCTTTGCATTGGTGGAGCAAAGAGACGTCCGCTTCGAGTGAAGCCTCCGCCTCCTCCCACATTATCTACTTGTGGTGCAGGTGTTGATGTTTCAAGAGTGATTCTCTTTCCTTCGCAGTATACGTCAGAGCCATAGTGCCAAGGGATGGCCCTATTGCTTTCATACGGTACCGGTCCAGGCACTGTGACAGTAACTGGACTGATGGCTGCTGCTGAAGGGACTGTAATTGTTTGTGGATCATAAAAGATTGTAACTGGTGCTCTGACGGGAGCAGCACCTTCTGAATTGTAGGCAGAGTTGTTTTCAGGATCATAAAATATGGTGACAGTAGAGACGTCTTCATGATTTGTTGCTGGAGTTGTAGTAGACATTGGCGGAAGAATGGATGTTGTTGTTGTAGGAGATTCAAAATGGAATGAAGCTGAAGTTGTAGCAGGAGAAATTGTTGATAACTGATCATTTGAGAAGATTGATGAAGTACTTGTTGATGAAGCCGAAGAATTGTCGGGAACAATGGTTGCTGCAGTTGTAGGAGGTTCTGAAACCGTTGCTGATGGGATTGCTGGATTTGTTGGAAACGATGTAGTGATCTGAAGTTGGCCACTCTGAATAAGGCCATCTATGCCATTCCTCAGATTATCGCACCCATTTACTGAGATATTACAGTAGGCACACCCTAATTCACACCCAGGGAACATTTGACATTCCAAGAGCTGAGCCTTGATTTCTACCAACGGTGTCCGGATCTGTCCCACACTGGTTATTAAATAAGACGGCTTGTCTTCTTCAATAGCGTTAATTCGAGGACCACCGTGGTTTGGCATCGGGTTTTTATTGACATTGGGAGGTGGTGCGAAATTCAAAGCTTTCGAGTCTACCAGGTCTTGTACCTTCATATGCAGAGCTCTGCACTTTTCTGTACTGTGGCCAGGTGCGTTTGAATGGAAGGCACATCTGGCGTTGGAGTCATAGTTCCTGGGTAGACTGTTGGGATCTGGGGGTGCCAGCGTCCTTAGCTCAACCAGGTTGAGTTTCAGAAGCTGTGGCAGCAAGGTAGCATATGGCATTGGGATCGGATCAATCACTCTGTTAGCTTGAGATGGCCTCTGCTGAAATGGCCTTTGTTGGCTGTTGTTGTTGATGTTGCTGTTGTTGTAATTTCTTGGAGGATACTGATTCTGTTGATGGTACTGAGGTTGTTGCTGAAAGTTTTGTTGCGGAGGTTGATAGACTGGCTGTGGAAGAACTGGAGCAGGGATGGTGACTGCTGCTATTGACCTTTGAGCATATGGAGGCCTGCCCCTGTTGGTGTGGATGGCATTGGTCTCGCCAGTTCTTCTTGGGCCTGCAAAAGGCTTCCTTGTACTACTGGACGAGCTCGCACCGTTGTCTGAGATCTTACCCATTTTCAATAGACTTTCAATTCTCTCCCCGGCTATGACTACATCTGCGAAGCTAGTGGAAGAGAAAGCAGCCAACCTGTCAATATATGTTCCCTGAAGGGTGTTCATGAACATATCTTCCATTTCCCTTTCAGACATAGGGGGTTGAACAGCAGCAGCCAATTGCCTCCATCTCTGGGCATATTCTCGGAAACTTTCCCTTGACGACTGTGACATTCCCATTAGGAGAGTCCTATTGGGTGCCATGTCCAGGTTATACTGATACTGTCTGATGAAGGCCTCTGCCAGGTCCTTCCAGCATCTAATAGTTGCCCTTGTCAAGTGGGAATACCATTCCCTTGATGCTCCAGTCAAACTGTCTTCGAAGTAGAACATCCAGAGCTTCTCATCCATTGTATAGGCCTTCAGCCTTCCCAGAAATGATTGTAGATGAGTCTGGGGGCATGAAGTCCCATTATACTTTTCGAAACAAGGAGGCTTGAACTTATGGGGAATCCTGACCCCGTCTACCAAGCCTATATCCATGACGTCGAAGCCCAAAGAATTTTGAGACTCTAAAGACCTCAGCTTCTCAGCTATCTCATCCAACCTCCTATCATAAGCTTCTTCTCCAGCACCCATTACTGTAAATTGATCCTCTTGAGGGTCTTCTTGCAATACCCTGGCTGCAGTGGTGGTTCCTTGAACGTTTGCAGGAATATTAATTTCAGGATGGAGATGTGGACCAAACACAGGGGGGTTAACATGGGGTTGGACCCTTTCATTGTTGCTAGTGCCGGCAGTCCCTATGTGTGGATCCTCTTGATTTTGCCTCTCCACCATGGCCCTCAATCTTTCCTGACTCTGAGCCATGTTGTTCATTACTTCCATAAACTGAGCTATCTGTGTTCTTATTTCCAACCTTTCGTTTGCCATTTGAGTCCTGACCTCTGCAAGGTCCTGCTGTACCTGATCCATTTGAATGCCCAGAAGGTTGTTACGGGTTGGATAACGGTGCGGACGGTTGAGGGGAAATACCCGGCGCCTAGCAATAGTTCCTGAACATCACAACAGAGTTAGTGGCAATAAAAACAAAAACCTACAAAACAAACAAAGGGTTAGCATGCAATGCAGTTATGCTTATTTGATATCAAGGTATCCGGTTTGGCTTTCAGTTTTGACCCTTCCAGACCCTTGAAGATGCTGTTGTTGTTGCCTGAAGAAAACTCAGATGAAGCAAACTAACACAAATATATTACAGAAGGTGAAATAATACAACTTGTTCATTTTACAACACAAGCCCCCTAAGGGGTCAAAATACATCACAAAAAAAAGGAAAAGTACATGGAATAGAAACAACAACAAGCAAATGGTCAAACACCAAGACCAAACTCATCCTCACGAACTTCCCTGAGAAGTGCTTCGGTCACAGGATCAGCCAGACGCTCCGTGAGATTCCGGATAAGGAGGTTCCGGGTTGTAATAGCTGCTGCTAGCTTTTTGTGCTGAGTTTGGTCCTTGGACCTCTTCACCCCTGCTTTGATCTTCAGTTCTGATATCTCCCTCTGGGCTGCTGCCAAGGCTTCTTGTTGTTCTTTTGCACTAGCTTCCAGTTGCTCCATCTTGTCTTGAACCCTCTTGTCCTCCAAGGTACGGGCCTCGGTGATTCTGACCCACCGGGCTTGGCTCTCCTTCAAATACAAGTCTGTCCTTGCTCTCTGGAACTGGGCTTCCTTGCAAGCATTCTTCAGAATTTGTTCACCAGCCTTAGACTTTTTGATATAATCCCCAGACTTCTCAATCTTAGTCAGATGCTCTACTCTCATCTTCTCCAATCTCTCAATCTCCCTCATACCTTCACTCCTCTCCCGGAGGGTCTTCTGCAAAGCCTGGGTTAGCTTCTCATTTCTTTCCTTCAAACCCTCAAACTCCTCCAAACTGATAGTGGCAGGTGGTGCTGAAGATGATTCGGGCATATCTTCTATAGTAAAGGGCATCCCAGAGAATTGGGCCCTGGCACGGGACCACTCATAATATTGTGCTGATGCCACATTGTTGCACTTCCCCAGAATGGTCATTCCCTTGGTTTGAACATTATCCCAGGCCCAGGCAGCCTGCCTAACAGTAGCCAGATTAGTCTTGTTCTCACAATAGAGAGTCTCAACCAAGTCCTGTGCCTTAGGAGTATGGACCAGTGCATAGCCCAGTTGCTTTCTGAACAGCAGAGGATTGTAATTAATGCTACCCTTAACTCCTATTAGGGGCACATTGGGAAAATGCCCACAGCTGGTGATGATATCCCTGCCTTTGGTGCTCTGAGTGCACCATCTGATATCAGCTGAAGTTAGAGCAGTGAGTCTCTTAGCCCAGTTTTTCTGCTGATGAGGGTTCAAAAATGCATCTGTCCTGGGTAGATGCCTGAGAAGCCAAGTGTGGAACAATGGAGCACAACACCTCACTAATCTTCCCCTCTGCTTTTCATTCCTCTGATGCACTGAGTAATAGAGATCCCCCAATAAAGTGGGCACTGGGTTCTTTAGGAGGAATAAGTGAATTGCATTCTTGCTAATGAATCGAGGCTCATCTGCAAATAACATGATCCCATATATGCTCAAGGCCAATAAAGCACAGACTGCTTTCCACTCTCCCAGAGAAGCTTTCAGGGTAGCTTGAGAGATCAAGAAATCCAGATGCAGGCCTGGGATTCCAGCTTTAGAAGTCATATGCTGCTCAATTAGGACAGGTTCCAGATGCAAAGCCTTTGCTACTTCTCCATTACCAGGAAAGACCATCTCAGGGTTGAAAGGGATTCCATCCCTGATAGGCATACCAACCAGTGATGAGTATTCTTCCAATAAAGGGCCCAACTGAAAGTCTTGGAAAGTGAAACATCTCAGTGGGGGATCATAGAACTGAATTCAAGTGTGGATCAGGCTTCTTTGTGATGGGTCCAGATCCATAACCATGTCCAGTATATCTCCATAACTCTCCCTGAACAAAGGTATGTGATCTGGAGTGATCAGGGTCTGAATCCTCCTGATGTCTGATAACTCTGGCTGGAAGAAGTGATAGGTGATGTTGCTCTTTTTAGGAGCCATGATGCTGAAGACTGAGTAGAGACAGGTGCTGATGAAGATACTGAAGAGTGGGCCACTGACTGGCTGGTGCAGGTGGTAACTGAAGCAGATGCTGATGAAGATGGGTCAATACTGAAGATGGGGTCAAGACCAAAACCAAATGAAGATGGATACCCTGAAACACAAATAAGCAAATGTCAATATGATGCAATGAGTATGTATGCAAATGATATGCAAGGGTCTGTGACTGAGCTGGATCTGATCAAAATGCTCTGATATAAGTCCATGTGTGTAAGAAATCCAGATGGAGGTCTATAAATCCAGTAACCAAGGTGGGGGGCTCAAATAAAGAGCCACAAGTCCAGGGTTATAGAATCACAAGAACTGTCCAACATGGAGTATTCTTAATCAAACAAAGTAACAGGGTATTCTGAGGTCAAGGTACCTGCAATCCTGTAAACAGCCCAACCCCCTCACAGGTGGTGTTCTAAAACAAGGATCCTCAGACTTGGATCAGTTATGAGAAGTGTAAACACTTCTAACCCGGAGGTACAGTGTTTACAATAACCATAACAATTCCTCCTCTAATTCACCTCAGTTTCTGAAGGTCAGTACTAAAAGGTCATCCAGACTTAGCAGGCTTCCCAGATAGCCCTAGCATTGCAGGAAATCTGCAACACAAAGTTCTCAAGAAGAAACCCACATCTGAACCGTGTTTCATATTCCCGCACCAGACCGAAATGGAATGCGAAAGAATATGATTCACTCTAGCCTAGGTGTCACTCAGGTCCCAGGTATAGGGCCTTAACTCTCAATGAATCACCCACCCACCAAAACAAGAAACCAGATCCAGCCAGCAGTACAGTATGATAATATGATATAATGCAAAAGCAATAAAGAAAGCAGTAAAGCAAATGTACAAAAAGCAAAAATAAATACAAACATACAAACACAAATAAGCACATAACACCCCAGTAAACACAAATCAAACAAGCGCTAGGAGGAACCCACAAAAAGAACCAGAAGCCCTGGTTGCAGTATAAGGTTCCCCAGCAGAGTCGCCAAGCTGTCGCTCCCACTAAATGAAGCTAAGTCAGATAGGGTACAGACGCGAACGGTCGGAGAAGGGAACAGTGAGAACACACAGTCGTGAACTCACTGGAGAATGAATAGATTCGCCAGCTAGGCATTTTTATCCCAGAGGAAAGGTAATGCTGCATAAACCTAGAAAGAGAAGGATAAGACGGTATGCGAACCAGAGAGACTGAGAAAGGGGGTTGGTTACAACCTGGGAAGGTATTAGCACCCAGATTGTCCGTCGTACTCGACGGGATCCACGCTTAAAAGATTTGTGTTTTAAAGGGGTAGTGTCAGTGCAATTTGTGTATAAATGAGCTGGAAAAGGATGTACAGGTGTCAGTGTAAAGTGAAGTGAAGTGTATAATGATGTGTCAGTGTAAGAATGAGAATGAATTGCTCATGATAATGAGGCTAAAAGAATGAGGCTAGAAAGAGGGGGAATATACAGAGACTTTTGTTCGATAACTGTTGAGTTATGCCTACGTATCCTCTCGTGCAATGAGGAAGTCAGAACACCGTAGTTCGACCCAAAGAGACTGAAAGATGAATTGACTTGTGAACTGCTTGCTTGTCAATGCTCAAGTGTATGATCTGTCTGGCACAGATGCAAACTGTCTTGCATTAGACGGGAGAAGCAAGTTCTCGTTTGTGAGTGAATGAGATGAGAAAAGAATCCCGGAGGAGACGATTATTGTTTGTTTTTGTGTTTTCAGTCTTTTATTGCTTTTGAGAATTTGTCATAGGTTAATGAGCTTAAGCCTAAACCAATGGGTTAGTAAACTCATCACATCTTCCCTCTGATTAGGGGTAATGAGAATACCTTAAGTGTGAAGTCAGATTCTCACACTTAATCACCTTTGGTGTAGGATTAAGATCATTGACCTACTTGAGATTAATTAGATGCTTTTGGTGTTTTTGTTTAGTGTTAAGTAATGAGGTTAAGCCCTAATCAGGGATTCAACAGACTCATTACACCATCCTAATAGAAGGATAATAGATGAGAATGTTTAAGCTGAGGAAAGCTCCTCAACTTAATCTATGATTAGGGATTAAGCTCATGACAAAACAAGCCTTTGATTAAGTGGATTTTATTTAATGATATGATGATGAAGTGAGTTTTATGATTTGTAAGACAACTTGAGGGGGACTTGTCCATTAACACTAGGGTTAGTCCTTCTTAACCAATTAAGGAAGAATTAGAACCCTAATGCAAGGCCCAAGTTACAAGCTTGATGTCTTGATGATTATTAAGTGGGTTTATTAAGAGATTTAAACACATTAAGGGTTTAACACTTAGGATTAAAGTTATACACTCCATCCTAATAGAAGGATGCAGGCATAAGCTTAATCACAAAGCCTTAAAGCCTTTAGGGTTTAATCCCTGATTATGAGATGAGAAGAGAAGACTCAAAGAGAGACACCAAGGGTGAAACTATGAGGGGAGACTAATCAAAACCCTAATTCATTGTCATGCTTGGTTGTTCCTAAGGTTTGTATGGTTTGCAAGAACAATCTTCAATGGAACCACCAAGAAGCAGATGAACAAGACCAAGAGAAGCAAAGTGACTTGCTTCATTCAAGAAGTCAAGTCACTTAAAGAAAGAAAATGGGAGGAACAAGAATGAGCAAGCTCAAACTCAAACACATATATAAATTCAGCAATGGATGCAAGAGAGATGAAAAGAAGAGTTATGAGAAGTGAAGGCAAATTCACTTCTCAAAATCACTTACCACCTGAAAGTTTAGAAAAGAAATGCAATGCAATGCAGAATGGGATGAGATGACATGATAAGAAACAAAACCAGAAGCATGTTGATGATGATTATGATGTTATGAGATGCTGCAAACATGAGGCAGCACATGGAGATGTTCATACAAGATTATGGATGCAAATGATGCAAGCTAGAAGCATGGATAAGCATGGAAAGTTATGAAGCATACAAGGCAAATGACATGGCAAATATGTGATGCAATGATCAAACATGCTTTCTATATGTCTTATGATGTTAAATGAATCAAATGGAGACATGGAATGGCATGGCAAGTCATGTTATACAAGAGAATGCAAGAGGTATGCAAATGGAAGCCCAAATTAGGGTTTATGAATCAAACAACAAACAAAAACCAAAAACAGAAGCAAACCCTAAGATAAAAAATGGAAAATGCTACCCAAAGAAACCCTAAACCTATACCAAACCAAGGTCCAAAGGGGAGGTCACAACTCTTAACCAATCTCAAGATATGATTTTTCTAAGTTATTAGGGTTTTTTAGGGTTCTTAACAAAAGAAATACCAAACAAATTGAAAATGAGGAAACAAAACATGGCCATTTTATCCTAGAAACTACATGCAAAACACAAAACAATGCAAAAAGAATCAATGTCCAACTCTTCTTAGATAGGCAGAAATGAATTTTTGAACTTTGGATCAAATTAATGCACAAAAAATGATTTAATTCAATGGAAAATTCTCAAAATGCATCAAGATCAAAAAAGAAATTTGGTTTGAAGGTTGGACAATGTTTCTAAATGTCTTAGAACATTTCATGAATTTTTTTGGTGATTTTTAAATACCTAAAAGTATTTTTAATAAATTAATTTTCATTAATCAATTAAAAATAATCTTTTAAATATTTAAAAATACTTTTTTAATGATAAAAAATAAAATAAAAATATTTTTGGGTCTTAAAAATTAATAAAACTTTTAGGAAAAAGTTTCGTAATTTTTAAGAATTTTTTACTATTTTTAATTAATTATGCAAGTAAAAAGAAAAGAAAATGAATAAAAATTAAATAAAATAGGAAGTAATCAGGATGGAGGGCCAGGATGGGCTCTGAATTCAAACTGGTTGACCAGCGCGCAAATGAAGGGTGTGGATTGCATCTGATTTAATTATCCTAATTAAAAATTAATTAAACTAATGAGAGAGATTAGGGCTAAGCAGATTGATCTGGGCCATCCAAATTGGAGGGAAGTCAACAAGTCAAGGGCCATCTACGGCTCAAATTCAAACTGGAATTAATTACGTAATTAGGGCATAATCACTCTCAGGTGGCCGGAGAAGACTTCCGGTCGTCTTCTCCGGCCAGCATCCCCCCTGAAAAACTCCCAACTCCCTCAAATCGTAACAAAAATGAAACCTAAGCACACCAAAATGATTCCCATGATCCCCTGAACTAAAACCCTAAGTCAAAACAAATTTCTTCTTCCTCAAATCCATGAATCGAACAAAACAAAATCTAGGGCACGCAGGTTTCAGAAGCTAATTAAACATTCATTTCAAAGCCATTTTCGAAACCAATGACATCAGGATGATCAGTGAAGCACAAGGAACAAGTTTATAACATGCAAAGTGATTTCTGGAAAAATAAATTTCAAGCCACCTGAGATTTGAAGCTTTCACTTTGGTGACTTTCTGGCCACTTCTCCTTGTGCAATCCACTCCACTTGATCCCCAGATGATGTTTGAATGCTCAAGAAGAGTTTATGTTGGCTGGATAGTGAGTTTCGAAAGCTCCTGCTTCAACTCAGTCAGAAATGGCAATGGTGATTCTGGCACTTTCAGGTCATGGTGAGGAGTTGTTTGTGATCCTGAGGGTGAATGGAGAAGGTCTATGGTGTTTGTTGGTATGTTTGTGAGCTATGGTGAGAGTTTCGAAGGAAACTGCAAAATGAGGTGAAGAATGGCAGTGGGATGTTCTTGCTTGTTTCAGGCCAGGCTCTTGGTGGTTTGAGGTCTATGAAGTGTGATGAGATGAATGATGAAGATGGTTTTTGTGCTTGTATGCTGTGGAGGCAGATTTGAAGCAACTTGCAAGATGAGGTGTTTTTGTGAATGTCCCCTTGTGAATGGTTTCAGCCCTGCTTAGTGTTATGCCTAGCTTGCAAATGGAAAGTATAAACAAATCTGATTGGCTGGATGATGTGACATGGCCTGCTATGATAGGTAAGTCACCTTTTGCAAAATGTCAACTTCTTTGTAAGAGAAAGTATGGGCAGCTTCTAGGCTAGTACAAGGCTGGTTCTGGTGCAGCATGGTGTGGTGAGAGGCTAGCTTAGTGTAGTAACCAATGCAGCAAGTTGTAGGAAGCATGATGAGTGGTTTTGCAAGTTGTTGCAACTTTGGTTCACATGTGATTTCTTTGCCTAACCAACCATAAACCATGGGCACTCTTGGTTCAATTCTAATTTTTATGACTTATAGAATGTTTGTGTGCTGGTTTGAAGTGAACTAGAGGTTACAATTGACTTTGGTTCATGATTTTGCAAAATTTCCATTTGAGGCATGCCTTGAAAATCAATGATTTTAGCCAACTTTGTCACACCATAACTTTTGATCCAAGAAGAGTTTGATCATGTTCTTGTACTTTTTGAAAAGGGAAAGATGAGATCTACAACTTTCATGACCAAAGTTTTTCCATTTGAAGCATTTTTGGATCAATAATCAAAGCTTGAAAAATGACCTAAAATAAAGCATTCTTGAAAAGTCAACTATGCCCAAAAAGTCAACATTTGCAAAACTTCCAAATTCTTGATTTTTATGAACTTCAACCTTCTTCCATGATCAAATAAAGATCATATACACTCAAAATGATGAAGATCACCCATTGGTTGGGTCATTGGGGGCCTCAGATGCCCTGATTTTACACCGACTTGTCTGAAAAGTCAACTCTTGATCAGATGACTTCCCCATGGAATTTCTTCATGAAAATTGATATGCATACTCCCTATACCATATAGAGACCAATGGAAACAAGAATGACCCAAAAATTTGGGGTTATGGCCTCTGAAACCAAAACCCTAATTTTCAGTCAACTGTGCAGTCAAGCCTGGCTCTGCATCTACTCAAACCCTAGTTCCTGTGATTCCTTTGAATTCTTGACTTTGAGAGGGTGTACTATGATGCTTGAACACATATGGATCCCTTTG
The DNA here is from genome assembly GCA_963966055.1 of Lathyrus aphaca. Taxonomy (NCBI): domain Eukaryota; kingdom Viridiplantae; phylum Streptophyta; class Magnoliopsida; order Fabales; family Fabaceae; genus Lathyrus; species Lathyrus aphaca. The sequence goes on from OZ014524.1 coordinate 449,048,473, forward strand.
AAGTGATTGGTTGCCTTTGGAGTGGCTCAAGAAGCTCTTGGATTGCTCAGATCACAAACCCTAGGTGCAGATGACTTAGAAACTATCCAGTGAATCAAAAATGAGATATGGGGTGATATGATTGTGTTTATGCATATGAAATGATCACAAGCCATGGTGTGAATGAATGAGGGCAAATTTGGGGTGTTTACAGGAGTGTATAACTTTAATCCTAAGTGTTAAACCCTTAATGTGTTTAACTCCTTTAATCAATCCATCTAATAAGTATCAAGACATCAAGCTTGTAACTTGGGCCTTGCATTAGGGTTCTAATTCTTCCTTAACTGGTTAAGAAGGACTAACCCTAGTGTTAATGGACAAGTCCCCCTCAAGTTGTCTTATAAACCCTAAAACTCACTTCTTCATCATATCATCAAATAAAATCCACTTAATCAAAGGCTTGTTTTGTCATGAGTTTAATCCCTAATCATGGATTAAGTTGAGGAGCTTTCCTCAGCTTAAACATTCTCATCTATTATCCTTCTATTAGGATGGTGTAATGAGTCTGTTTAATCCCTGATTATGGCTTAATCTCATTACTCAACACTAAACAAAAACCACAAAAACATCTAAATATTCACAAGTAGGTTAATGATCTTAATCCTGCATCATGGTGATTAAGTGTGAGAATCTGACTTCACACTTAAGGTATTCTCATTACCCCTAATCAGAGGGAAGATGTGATGAGTTTACTAACCCATTGGTTTAGGCTTAAGCTCATTAACTTATGACAAATTCTCAAAAGCAATAAAAGACTGAAAGCTCAAAAACAAACAATAATCGTCTCCTTCGGGATTCTTTTCTCATCATCTTCACTCACAAACGAGAACTTGCTTCTTCCGTCTAATGCAAGACAGTTTGCATCTGTGCCAGACAGATCATACACTTGAGCATAGGCAAGTAAGCAGTTCGCAAGTCAATTCATCTTTCAGTCTCTTTGGGTCGAACTACGGTGTTCTGACTTCCTCATTGCACGAGAGGATACGTAGGCATAACTTAACAGTTATCGAACAAAAGTCTCTGTATATTCCCCCTCCTTCCAGATTCATTCTTTAAGCCTCATTATCATGAGCATTTCATTCTTGTTCTTACACTGACACTGCATATATATCACACTTCACTTTTCTTACACTGACACCTGCACATTCTTTTCCAGCTATTTTACACACAGATTGCACTGACACTACCCCTTTAAAACACAAATCTTTTAAGCGTGGATCCCGTCGAGTACGACGGACAATCTGGGTGCTAATACCTTCCCAGGTTGTAACCAACCCCCTTTCTCAGTCTCTCTGGTTCGCAACCGTCTTATCCATCTTTTTCTAGGTCTATGCAGCATTGCCTTTCCTCCTGGATAAAAAATGCCTAGCTGGCGACTCTATTCATTCTCCAGTGGGTTCACGGCTGTGTGTTCTCACTGTTCCCTTCGCCGACCGTTCGCGAACTGACCTCAATCAATAAGTTCAAAATGGTCTATCATCCTCGAATGATAGCCACAACAACAAGACCAAACTCAGATGGACTTGAAGAAAATAATGCCATCCTCGAATGACAATTCTCAAAATATCCTTGGATCTAACACAAAACCACCCTTGCATGGAGACGCAATGTTATACCGGCCTCAGTCGATAACCAAAAACACAAAGACTGACCTCAGACTTTGCAAAAGAGAAAAACTGACTTCAATCAATAAGCTCAAAATGGTCTATCATCCTAGAATGATAGCCACAACAACAAGACCAAACCTCAGAAGTGCTTGAAGAAACGAATTCAATCCTCGAATGACTATTCTCAAAAGATCCTTGGATCTAACACGAAACCATCCTCAAATGGAGACGCACTAGTATACCGTCATCAGACGATAACCAAAAACACAAAGATTGACCGTAGACTTTGCAAAAGAGACAAACTAACAGCAATCAATAAGCTCAAAATGGTCTATCATCCTCGAATGATAGCCACAATAACAAGACCAACCTCAGAAGGACTTGAAGAAAAGAATGACATCCTCGAATGACAATTATCAAGAGATCCTCGGATCTAACACTAAACCACCCTCGAATGGAGACTTAATGGTATACCGGCCCTATTCGATAACCAAAAACACAAAGATTGACAGACTTTGCAAAAGAGACAAACTGACCTCAATCAATAAGCTCAAATTGGTCTATCATCCTCGAAATATAACCACAACAACAAGACCAACATCAGAAGGACTTGATGAAAAGAATGCCATCCTCGAATGACATTTCTGAAAAGATCCTCGAATCTAACACGAAACCATCCTCGAATGGAGACGCAATGGTATACCGGCCTCAGTCGATAACCAAACAAACAAAGACTAACCTTAGACATTGCAAAAGAGACAAACTGACCTCAATCAATAAGCTCAAAATGGTATGTCATCCACGAATGATAACCACAACAACAAGACCAACCTCAGATGGACTTGAAGAAAAGAATGCCATCCTCGAATGACAATTCACCAACGATCATCGGATCTAACAAAAAACCACCCTCGAATGGAGACGCAATGGTATATCGGCCTCAGTCGATAACCAAAAACACAAAGACTGACCTTATACTTTGCAAAAGAGACAAACTAATCTCAATCAATAAGCTCAAAATGTTCTATCATCCTCTAATGATAACCACAACAACAAGACCAACCTCAGAAGGACTTTAAGAAAAGAATGACATCCTCGAATGACATTTCTCAAAAGATTCTCGGATCTAACATAAAACCACCCTCGAATGGAGACGCAATGGTATACCGGCCTCAGTCGATAACCAAAAACACAAAGACTGACCTCAGAAAAACTTTGCAAAAGAGAAAAACTAACCTCAAGGAATAAGCTCAAAATGGTCTATCATCCTCGAATGATAGCCACAACAATAAGACCAACCTCAGAAGGACTTGAAGAAATGAATGCCATCCTCGAATGACAATTCTCAAAAGATCCTCGGATCTAACACGAAACCATCCACGAATGGAGACACAATGGTATACCGGCCTCAATCGATAACCAAAAACACAAATACTGACCTCAAACTTTGCAAAAGATACAAACTGAGCTCAATCAATAAGCTCAAAATGGTATATCATCGTCGAATGATAACCACAACAACAAGACCAACCTCAGAAGTACTTGAAGAAAAGAATTCGAATGACAATTCTCAAAAGATCCTCGGATCTAACACGAAACAACCCTCGAATGGAGACACAATGGTATACCGGCTACATTCGATAACCAAAAACATAAAGACTGACCTCAGACTTTGCAAAAGAGACAAACTAACCTCAATCAATAAGCTCAAAATGGTCTATCATCCTCGAATGATAACCACAACAACCAGAACAACCTCAGAAGGATTTGAAGAAAAGAATGCCATCCTCGAATGAAAATTCTCAAAAGTTCCATGGATCTAACACGAAACCACCCTCAAATGGAGACGCAATGGTATATCGGCCTCAGTCGATAACCAAAAACACAAAGACTGACCTCAGACAAACTTTGCAAAAGAGACAAAATAACCTCAATCAATAAGCTCAAAATGGTGTATCATCCTCGAATGATAGCCACAACAACAAGACCAACCTCAGAAGGACTTGAAGAAAAGAATTCCATCCTCGAATGACAATTCTCAAAAGATCCTCGGATCAAACACTAAACCACCCTCGAATGGAGACTCAATGGTATACCGGCCTCAGTCGATAATAAAAACACAAAGACTGACAGACTTTGAAAAAAGAGACAAACTGACCTCAATCAATAAGCTCAAAATGGTATATCATCCTCGAATGGTAACCACAACAACAAGACCAACCTCAGAAGTACTTGAAGAAAAGAATACCATCCTCGAATGACAATTCTCAAAAGATCATCGGATCTAACACGAAACCACCCTCGAATGGAGACGCAATGGTATACCGACCTCTGTCGATAACAAAAAACACAAAGACTGACCTTAGACTTTGCAAAAGAGACAAACTAACCTCAATCAATAAGCTCAAAATGGTCTATCATCCTTGAATGAAAATCACAACAACAAGACCAACCTCAGAAGGACTTGAAGAAAAGAATGATATCCTCGAATGACAATTCTCAAAAGATCCTCGGATCTAACACGAAACCACCCTCGAGTGGAGACGTAATGGTATACCGGCCTCAGTCGATAACCAAACACACAAAGGCTGACCTCAGACAAACTTTGTAAAAGAGACAAACTTACCGCAATCAATAAGCTCAAAATGGTTTATCATCCTCGAATGGAGACGCAATGGTATACCGACCTCAGTAGATAACCAAAAACACAAAGACAGACCTTAAACATTGAAAAAGACAAAAATTGACCTCAATCAATAAGCTCAAAATGGTATATAATCCTCGAATGATAGCCACAACAACAAGGCCAACCTAAGAAGGACATGTAGAAAAGAATGCCATCCTCGAATGACAATTCTCAAAAGATCCTCGGATCTAACACGAAACCATCCTCGAATTGAGATGCAATGGTATACCGGCCTCAGTCGATAACCAAAAACACAAAGACTGACCTCAAACTTTACAAAAGAGACAAACTGACCTCAATCAATAAGCTCAAAATGGTCTATCATCTTAGAATGATAGCCACAACAACAAGACCAAACCCCAGAAGGGCTTGAAGAAAAGAATTCCATCCTCGAACGAAAATTCTCAAAAGATCCTAGGATCTAACATGAAACCATCCTCAAATGGAGACGCACTAGTATACCGTCATCAAACGATAACCAAAAACACAAAGATTGACCTCAGACTTTGCAAAAGAGACAAACTAACAGCAATCAATAAGCTCAAAATGGTCTATCATCCTATAATGATAACCACAACAACAAGACCAACCTCAGAAGGACTTGAAGAAAAGAATGCCATCCTCGAATGACAATTCTCAAAAGTTCCTCGGATCTAACACGAAACCACCCTCGAATGGAGACGCAATGGTATACCGGCCTCAGTCGATAACCAAAAACACAAAGACTGACATCAGACAAACTTTGCAAAAGAGACAAACTGGCCTCAATCAATAAGCTCAAAATGGTCTATCATCCTCGAATGATAGCCACAACAATAATACCAACCTCAGAAGGACTTGACGAAAAGAATGCCATCCTTGAATGACAATTCTCTAAAGATCCTCGGATCTAACATGAAACCATCCTTGAATAGAGACGTAATGGTATATCGGCCTCAATCGATAACCAAAAACACAAAGACTGACCACAAACTTTGCAAAAGAGACAAACTGACCTCAATCAATAAGCTCAAAATGGTGTATCATCCTCGAATGATAACCACAACAACAAGACCAACCTCAAAAGTACTTGAAGAAAAGAATTCATTCCTCGAATGACAATTCTCAAAAGATCCTCGGATCTAACATGAAACCGCACTCGAATGGAGACACAATGTTATACCAGCCTCAGTCGATTACCAAAAACACAAAGGCTGACCTCTGACTTTGGAAAAGAGACAAACTGACCTCAATCAATAAGCTCAAAATGGTCTATCATCCTCGAATGATAACCAAAATAACAAGACCAACCTCAGAAGGACTTGAAGAAAAAAAATGCCATCCTCGAATGAAAATTCTCAAAAGATCCTCGGATCTAACACGAAACCACCCTCGAATGGAGATGCAATCGTATACCGACCTCAGTCGATATTCAAAAACACAAAGACTGACCTCAGAATTTGCAAAAGAAACAAACTAACCTCAATCAATAAGCTCAAAATGGTATATCATCCTCGAACGATAACCACAACAACAAGACCAACCTCATAGGACTTGAAGATAATAATGCCATCCTCGAATGACAATTCTCAAAATATCCTTGGATCTAACACAAAACCACCCTTGAATGGAGACGCAATGGTATACTGGCCTCAGTTGATAACCAAAAACACAAAGACTGACCTCAGACTTTGCAAAAGAGAAAAACTGACCTCAATCAATAAGCTCAAAATGGTGTATCATCCTCGAATGATAACCACAACAACAAGACCAACCTCAGAAGGACTTGAAGAAAATAATTCCATCCTCAAATGACAAATCTCAAAAGATCCTCGAATCTAACACGAAGCCACCCTAGAATGGAGAAGCAATGGTATACCGGCCTCAGTTGATAATAAAAAAAAACAAAGACTGACCTTAGACATTGCAAAAGAGACAAATTGACGTCAATCAATAAGCTCAAAATGGTCTATCATCCTCGAATGATAACCACAACAACAAGACCAACCTCAGATAGACTTAAAGAAAATAATGCCATCCTCGAATGACAATTCTCAAAAGATCATCGGATCTAACACGAAACCACCCTCGAATGGAGACGCAATGGTATACCGGCCTCAGTCGATATCAAAAAACACAAAGACTGACCTCAGACTTTGCAAAAGAGACAAACTAACAGCAATTAATAAGCTCAAAATGTTCTATCATCCTCTAATGATAACCACAACAACAAGACCAACCTCAGAAGGACTTGAAGAAAAGAATGACATCCTCAAATGACATCTCTCAAAAGATCCTCGGATCTAACACGAAACTACCGTCGAATGGAGACGCAATGGTATACCGGCCTCAGTGGATAACCAAAAACAAAAATACTGACCTCAGACAAACTTTGCAAAAGAGACAAACTGGCCTCAATAAATAAGCTCAAAATGGTCTATCATCCTCGAATGATAGCCACAACAATAAGACCAACCTTAGAAGGACTTGAAGAAAAGAATTCCATCCTTGAATGACAATTATCAAAAGATCCTCGGATCTAACACGAAACCATCCTCGAATAGAGACGCAATGGTATACCGGCCTCAATCGATAACCAAAAACACAAAGACTGACCACAAACTTTGCAAAAGAGACAAACTGACCTCAATCAATAAGCTCAAAATGGTATATCATCCTCGAATGATAACCACAACAACAAGACCAACCTCAGAAGTACTTGAAGAAAAGAATGCCATCCTCGAATGACAATTCTCAAATGATCCTCGGATCTAACATGAAACCACCCTCGAATGGAGACACAATGGTATACCGGCCTCAGTCGATAACCAAAAACACAAAGACTGACCTCAGACTTTGCAAAAGAGACAAACTGACCTCAATCAATAAGCTCAAAATGGTCTATCATCCTCGAATGATAACTACAATAACCAGACCAACCTCAGAAGGACTTGAAGAAAAGAATGCCATCCTCGAATGAAAATTCACAAAAGTTCCTCGGATCTAACTCGAAACCTCCCTCGAATGGAGACGCAATGGTATATCGGCCTCAGTCGATAACCAAAAAAATAAAGAATGAACTCAGACTTTGCAAAAGAGACAAACTGACCTCAATCAATAAGCTTAAAATGGTATATCATCCTCGAATGATAACTACAAGAACAAGTCCAACCTCAGAAGGACTTGAATAAAATAATGCCATCCTCGAATGACAATTCTCAAAAGATCCTCGGATCTAACACGAAACCACCCTCGAGTGGAGACGTAATGGTATACCGGCCTCAGTCGATAACCAAACACACAAAGACTGACCTCAGACAAACTTTGTAAAAGAGACAAACTTACCGCAATCAATAAGCTCAAAATGGTTTATCATCCTCGAATGGAGACGCAATGGTATACCGACCTCAGTAGATAACCAAAAACACAAAGACAGACCTTAAACATTGAAAAAGACAAAAATTGACCTCAATCAATAAGCTCAAAATGGTATATAATCCTCGAATGATAGCCACAACAACAAGGCCAACCTCAGAAGGACATGAAGAAAAGAATGCCATCCTCGAATGACAATTCTCAAAAGATCCTCGGATCTAACACAAAACCATCCTCGAATGGAGATGCAATGGTATACCGGCCTCAGTCGATAACCAAAAACACAAAGACTGACCTCAAACTTTACAAAAGAGACAAACTGACCTCAATCAATAAGCTCAAAATGGTCTATCATCTTAGAATGATAGCCACAACAACAAGACCAAACCCCAGAAGGGCTTGAAGAAAAGAATTCCATCCTCGAATGAAAATTCTCAAAAGATCCTAGGATCTAACATGAAACCATCCTCAAATGGAGACGCACTAGTATACCGTCATCAGACGATAACCAAAAACACAAAGATTGACCTCAGACTTTGCAAAAGAGACAAACTAACAGCAATCAATAAGCTCAAAATGGTCTATCATCCTATAATGATAACCACAACAACAAGACCAACCTCAGAAGGACTTGAAGAAAAGAATGCCATCCTCGAATGACAATTCTCAAAAGTTCCTCGGATCTAACACGAAACCACCCTCGAATGGAGACGCAATGGTATACCGGCCTCAGTCGATAACCAAAAACACAAAGACTGACATCAGACAAACTTTGCAAAAGAGACAAACTGGCCTCAATCAATAAGCTCAAAATGGTCTATCATCCTCGAATGATAGCCACAACAATAATACCAACCTCAGAAGGACTTGAAGAAAAGAATGCCATCCTTGAATGACAATTCTCAAAAGATCCTCGGATCTAACATGAAACCATCCTCGAATAGAGACGCAATGGTATATCGGCCTCAATCGATAACCAAAAACACAAAGACTGACCACAAACTTTGCAAAAGAGACAAACTGACCTCAATCAATAAGCTCAAAATGGTGTATCATCCTCGAATGATAACCACAACAACAAGACCAACCTCAGAAGTACTTGAAGAAAAGAATTCATTCCTCGAATGACAATTCTCAAAAGATCCTCGGATCTAACATGAAACCGCACTCGAATGGAGACACAATGTTATACCAGCCTCAGTCGATTACCAAAAACACAAAGGCTGACCTCTGACTTTGGTAAAGAGACAAACTGACCTCAATCAATAAGCTCAAAATGGTCTATCATCCTCGAATGATAACCAAAATAACAAGACCAACCTCAGAAGGACTTGAAGAAAAAAAAATGCCATCCTCGAATGAAAATTCTCAAAAGATCCTCGGATCTAACACGAAACCACCCTCGAATGGAGATGCAATCGTATACCGGCCTCAGTCGATATTCAAAAACACAAAGACTGACCTCAGAATTTGCAAAAGAAACAAACTAACCTCAATCAATAAGCACAAAATGGTATATCATCCTCGAACGATAACCACAACAACAAGACCAACCTCATAGGACTTGAAGATAATAATGCCATCCTCGAATGACAATTCTCAAAATATCCTTGGATCTAACACAAAACCACCCTTGAATGGAGACGCAATGGTATACTGGCCTCAGTCGATAACCAAAAACACAAAGACTGACCTCAGACTTTGCAAAAGAGAAAAACTGACCTCAATCAATAAGCTCAAAATGGTGTATCATCCTCGAATGATAACCACAACAACAAGACCAACCTCAGAAGGACTTGAAGAAAATAATTCCATCCTCAAATGACAAATCTCAAAAGATCCTCGAATCTAACACGAAGCCACCCTAGAATGGAGAAGCAATGGTATACCGGCCTCCGTTGATAATAAAAAAAAACAAGGACTGACCTTAGACATTGCAAAAGAGACAAATTGACGTCAATCAATAAGCTCAAAATGGTCTATCATCCTCGAATGATAACCACAACAACAAGACCAACCTCAGATAGACTTAAAGAAAATAATGCCATCCTCGAATGACAATTCTCAAAAGATCAACGGATCTAACACGAAACCACCCTCGAATGGAGACGCAATGGTATACCGGCCTCAGTCGATATCAAAAAACACAAAGACTGACCTCAGACTTTGCAAAAGAGACAAACTAACAGCAATTAATAAGCTCAAAATGTTCTATCATCCTCTAATGATAACCACAACAACAAGACCAACCTCAGAAAGACTTGAAGAAAAGAATGACATCCTCAAATGACATCTCTCAAAAGATCCTCGGATCTAACACGAAACTACCGTCGAATGGAGACGCAATGGTATACCGGCCTCAGTGGATAACCAAAAACAAAAATACTGACCTCAGACAAACTTTGCAAAAGAGACAAACTGGCCTCAATAAATAAGCTCAAAATGATCTATCATCCTCGAATGATAGCCACAACAATAAGACCAACCTTAGAAGGACTTGAAGAAAAGAATGCCATCCTTGAATGACAATTATCAAAAGATCCTCGGATCTAACACGAAACCATCCTCGAATAGAGACGCAATGGTATACCGGCCTCAATCGATAACCAAAAACACAAAGACTGACCACAAACTTTGCAAAAGAGACAAACTGACCTCAATCAATAAGCTCAAAATGGTATATCATCCTCGAATGATAACCACAACAACAAGACCAACCTCAGAAGTACTTGAAGAAAAGAATGCCATCCTCGAATGACAATTCTCAAATGATCCTCGGATCTAACATGAAAGCACCCTCGAATGGAGACACAATGGTATATCGGCCTCAGTCGATAACCAAAAACACAAAGACTGACCTCAGACTTTGCAAAAGAGACAAACTGACCTCAATCAATAAGCTCAAAATGGTCTATCATCCTCGAATGATAACTACAATAACCTGACCAACCTCAGAAGGACTTGAAGAAAAGAATGCCATCCTCGAATGAAAATTCACAAAAGTTCCTCGGATCTAACTCGAAACCTCCCTCGAATGGAGACGCAATGGTATATCGGCCTCAGTCGATAACCAAAAACAAAAAGACTGACCTTACACAAACTTTGTAAAAGAGACAAACTGACCACAATAAATAAGCTCATAATGGTCTATCATCCTCGAATGATAGCCACAACAACAAGACCAACCTCAGAAGGACTTGAAGAAAAGAATGCCATCCTCGAATGACAATTTTCAAAAGATCCTCGGATCTAACACTAAACCACCCTAGAATGGAGACTCAATGGTATACCGGCCTAAGTCGATAACCAAAAACACAAAGACTGACAGACTTTGCAAAAGAGACAAACTGACCTCAATCAATAAGCTAAAATTGGTCTATCATCCTTGAATGATAACCACAACAACAAGACCAACATCAGAAGGACATGAAGAAAAGAATGCCATCCTCGAATGACAATTCTGAAAAGATCCTCGAATCTAACACGAAACCACCCTCAAATGGAGACGCAATGGTATACCGGCCTCAGTCGATAACCAAAAAAACAAAGACTGACCTTAGACATTGCAAAAGAGACAAACTGACCTCAATCAATAAGCTCAAAATGGTATGTCATCCACGTATGATAACCACAACAACAAGACCAACCTCATAGGACTTGAAGATAATAATGCCATCCTCGAATGACAATTCTCAAAATATCCTTGGATCTAACACAAAACCACCCTTGAATGGAGACGCAATGGTATACTGGCCTCAGTCGATAACCAAAAACACAAAGACTGACCTCAGACTTTGCAAAAGAGAAAAACTGACCTCAATCAATAAGCTCAAAATGGTGTATCATCCTCGAATGATAACCACAACAACAAGACCAACCTCAGAAGGACTTGAAGAAAATAATTCCATCCTCAAATGACAAATCTCAAAAGATCCTCGAATCTAACACGAAGCCACCCTAGAATGGAGAAGCAATGGTATACCGGCCTCCGTTGATAATAAAAAAAAACAAGGACTGACCTTAGACATTGCAAAAGAGACAAATTGACGTCAATCAATAAGCTCAAAATGGTCTATCATCCTCGAATGATAACCACAACAACAAGACCAACCTCAGATAGACTTAAAGAAAATAATGCCATCCTCGAATGACAATTCTCAAAAGATCAACGGATCTAACACGAAACCACCCTCGAATGGAGACGCAATGGTATACCGGCCTCAGTCGATATCAAAAAACACAAAGACTGACCTCAGACTTTGCAAAAGAGACAAACTAACAGCAATTAATAAGCTCAAAATGTTCTATCATCCTCTAATGATAACCACAACAACAAGACCAACCTCAGAAAGACTTGAAGAAAAGAATGACATCCTCAAATGACATCTCTCAAAAGATCCTCGGATCTAACACGAAACTACCGTCGAATGGAGACGCAATGGTATACCGGCCTCAGTGGATAACCAAAAACAAAAATACTGACCTCAGACAAACTTTGCAAAAGAGACAAACTGGCCTCAATAAATAAGCTCAAAATGATCTATCATCCTCGAATGATAGCCACAACAATAAGACCAACCTTAGAAGGACTTGAAGAAAAGAATGCCATCCTTGAATGACAATTATCAAAAGATCCTCGGATCTAACACGAAACCATCCTCGAATAGAGACGCAATGGTATACCGGCCTCAATCGATAACCAAAAACACAAAGACTGACCACAAACTTTGCAAAAGAGACAAACTGACCTCAATCAATAAGCTCAAAATGGTATATCATCCTCGAATGATAACCACAACAACAAGACCAACCTCAGAAGTACTTGAAGAAAAGAATGCCATCCTCGAATGACAATTCTCAAATGATCCTCGGATCTAACATGAAAGCACCCTCGAATGGAGACTCAATGGTATATCGGCCTCAGTCGATAACCAAAAACACAAAGACTGACCTCAGACTTTGCAAAAGAGACAAACTGACCTCAATCAATAAGCTCAAAATGGTCTATCATCCTCGAATGATAACTACAATAACCTGACCAACCTCAGAAGGACTTGAAGAAAAGAATGCCATCCTCGAATGAAAATTCACAAAAGTTCCTCGGATCTAACTCGTAACCTCCCTCGAATGGAGACGCAATGGTATATCGGCCTCAGTCGATAACCAAAAACAAAAAGACTGACCTTACACAAACTTTGTAAAAGAGACAAACTGACCACAATAAATAAGCTCATAATGGTCTATCATCCTCGAATGATAGCCACAACAACAAGACCAACCTCAGAAGGACTTGAAGAAAAGAATGCCATCCTCGAATGACAATTTTCAAAAGATCCTCGGATCTAACACTAAACCACCCTAGAATGGAGACTCAATGGTATACCGGCCTAAGTCGATAACCAAAAACACAAAGACTGACAGACTTTGCAAAAGAGACAAACTGACCTCAATCAATAAGCTAAAATTGGTCTATCATCCTTGAATGATAACCACAACAACAAGACCAACATCAGAAGGACATGAAGAAAAGAATGCCATCCTCGAATGACAATTCTGAAAAGATCCTCGAATCTAACACGAAACCACCCTCAAATGGAGACGCAATGGTATACCGGCCTCAGTCGATAACCAAAAAAACAAAGACTGACCTTAGACATTGCAAAAGAGACAAACTGACCTCAATCAATAAGCTCAAAATGGTATGTCATCCACGAATGATAACCACAACAACAAGACCAACCTCATATGGACTTGAAGAAAAGAATGCCATCCTCGAATGACAATTCTCAAACGATCATCGGATCTAACACGAAACCACCCTCGAATGGAGACGCAATGGTATATCGGCCTCAGTCGATAATCAAAAACACAAAGACTGACCTCATACTTTGCAAAAGAGACAAACTAACCTCAATTAATAAGCTCAAAATGGTGTATCATCCTCTAATGATAACTACAACAACAAGACCAACCTCAGAAGGACTTGAAGAAAAGAATGACATCCTCGAATGACATTTCTCAAATGATTCTCGGATCTAACACGAAACCACCCTCGAATGGAGACGCAATGGTATACCGGCCTCAGACGATAACCAAAAACACAAAGACCGACCTCAGACAAACATTGCAAATAAGACAAACTAACCTCAATCAATAAGCTCAAAATGGCCTATCATCCTCGAATGATAGCCACAACAATAAGACCATCCTCAGAAGGACTTGAAGAAAAGAATGCCATCCTCGAATGAAAATTCTCAAAAGTTCCTCGGAACTAACACGAAACCACCCTCGAATGGAGACGCAATGGAATATCGGCCTCAGTCGATAACCAAAAACACAAAGACTGACCTCAGACAAACTTTGAAAAAGAGACAAACTGACCTCAATCAATAAGATCAAAATGGTCTATCATCCTCGAATGATGGCCACAACAACAAGACCAACCTCAGAAGGACTTAAAGAAAAGAATGCCATCCTCGAATGACAATTCTCAAAAGATCCTCGAATCTAACACTAAACCACCCTCGAATGGAGACTTAATGGTATACCGGCCTCAGTCGATACCCAAAAACACAAAGACTGACACACTTTGACAAAAGAGACAAACTAACCTTAATCAATAAGCTCAAGATGGTATATCATCCTCGAATGATAAACACAACAACAAGACCAACCACAGAAGTACTTGAAGAAAAGAATGTCATCCTCGAATGATAATTCTCAAAAGATCATCGGATCTAACACTAAACCCCCCTCGAATGGAGACGCAATGGTATAACGGCCTCTGTCGATAATGAAAAACACAAAGAATGACCTCAGACTTTGCAAAAGAGACAAACTAACCTTAATCAATAAGCTCAAAATGGTTTATCATCCTTGAATGAAAACCACAACAACAAGTCTAACCTCAGAAGGACTTGAAGAAAAGAATGACATCCTCGAATGACAATTCTCAAAAGATCCTCGGATCTAACACGAAACCACCCTCGAATGGAGACGCAATGGTATACCGGCCTCAGTCGATAACCAAAAACACAAAGACTGACCTCAGATAAACTTTATATAAGAGACAAACTAACCGCAATCAATAAGCTCAAAATGGTCTATCATCCTCGAATGATATCCACAACAATAAGACCAACTTCCGAAGGACAAGAAGAAAAGAATGCCATCCTCGAATGACAATTCTCAAAAGATACTTGGATCTAACACGAAACCATCCTCGAATGGAGATGCAATGGTATACCGGCCTCAGTCGATAACCAAAAACACAAAGTTTGACCTCAAACTTTGCAAAAGAGACAAACTGACCTTAATCAATAAGCTCAAAATGGTCTATCATCCTAGAATGATAGCCACAACAACAAGACCAAACATCAGAAGGGCTTGAAGAAAAGAATTCCATCCTCGAATGAAAATTCTCAAAAGATCCTTTGATCTAACACGAAACCATCCACAAATGGAGACTCACTAGTATACCGTCATCAGTCGATAACCAAAAACACAAAGACTGACCTCAGACTTTGCAAAAGAGACAAACTAACCTCAATCAATAAGCTCAAAATGGTCTATCATCCTCGAATGATAACCACAACAACAACACCAACCTCAGAAGGACTTGAAGAAAATAATGCCATCCTCAAATTACAATTCTCAAAAGATCCTCGGATCTAACACAAAACCATCCTCGAATGGAGACGCAATGGTATACTGACCTCAGTCAATAACCAAAAACTTAAAGAATGAGCTCATACTTTGCAAAAGAGACAAACTGACCTCAATCAATTAGCTCAAAATGGTCTATCATCCTCGAATGATAACTACAACAACGAGTCCAACCTCATAAGGACTTGAATAAAATAATGCCATCCTCGAATGATAATTTTCAAAAGATCCTCGGGTCTAACACGAAACCATCCTAGAATGGAGACGCAATGGTATACTGGCCTTAATCGATAACCAAAAACACAAAGACTGACCTCAGATTTTGCAAAAGAGACATACTGACCTTAATCAATAAGCTCAAAATGGTCTATCATCCTCGAATTATACCCAAAACAACAAGATCAACCTCAGAAAGGACTTGAAGAAAAGAATGCCATCCTCGAATGGCAATTCTAAAAAGATCCTCAAATCTAACACGAAACCATCCTCGAATGGAGACACAATGGTATATCGGCCTTAGTCGATAACCTAAAACACAAAGAATGACCTCAGAGAAACTTTGCAAAAGAGACAAACTGACCTTAATCGATAAGCTCAAAATGGTCTATGATTCTCGAATGATAACCACAACAACAAGACCAACCTCAGAAGGACTTGAAAAAAGAATTCCATCCTCGAATGACAAATCTTAAAAGATCCTCGGATCTAACACGAAACCATCTTCGAATGAAGACGCAATGGTATACCATCCTCAGTCGATAACCAAAAACACAAAGACTGACCACAAACTTTGCAAAAGAGACAAACTGACCTCAATCAATAAGCTCAAAATGGTATATCATCCTCGAATGATAACCATAACAACAAGACCAACCTCAGAAGTACTTGAAGAAAAGAATTCATTCCTCGAATGACAATTCTCAAAAGATCCTCGGATCTAACATGAAACCGCACTCGAATGGAGACACAATGTTATACCGGCCTCAGTCGATTACCAAAAACACAAAGACTGACCTCTGACTTTGCAAAAGAGACAAACTGACCTCAATCAATAAGCTCAAAATGGTATATCATCCTCGAATGATAACCACAACAACAACACCAACCTCATATGGACTTGAAGAAAATAATGCCATCCTCGAATGACAATTCTCAAAATATCCTTGGATCTAACACAAAACCACCCTTGAATGGAGACGCAATGTTATACCGGCCTCAGTCGATAACCAAAAACACAAAGACTGACCTCAGACTTTGCAAAAGAGAAAAACTGACCTCAATCAACAAGCTCAAAATGGTCTATCATCCTCGAATGATAACCACAACAACAAGACCAACCTCAGAAGGACTTGAAGAAAAGAATGAAATCCTCGAATGACAATTCTCAAAAGATCCTCGGATCTAACACGAAACTACCCTCGAATGGAGACGCAATGGTATACCGGCCTTAGTCGATAACCAAAAACAAAAATACTGACCTCAGACAAACTTTGCAAAAGAGACAAACCGGCCTCAATAAATAAGCTCAAAATGGTCTATCATCCTCGAATGATAGCCACAACAATAAGACCAACCTCAGAAGGACTTGAAGAAAATAATTCCATCCTTGAATGACAATTCTCAAAAGATCCTCGGATCTAACACGAAACCATCCTCGAATAGAGACGCAATGGTATACCGGCCTCAATCGATAACCAAAAACACAAAGACTGACCACAAAATTTGCAAAAGAGACAAACTGACCTCAATCAATAAGCTCAAAATGGTATATCATCCTCGAATGATAACCACAACAACA
Organism: Lathyrus aphaca; assembly: GCA_963966055.1. Taxonomy (NCBI): domain Eukaryota; kingdom Viridiplantae; phylum Streptophyta; class Magnoliopsida; order Fabales; family Fabaceae; genus Lathyrus; species Lathyrus aphaca. The sequence continues at coordinate 449,065,622 of OZ014524.1, forward strand.
AGACCAACCACATAAGTACTTGAAGAAAAGAATGCCATCCTCGAATGACAATTCTCAAAAGATCCTCGGATCTAACATGAAACCACCTTCGAATGGAGATACGATGGTATACCGGCCTCAGTCGATAACCAAAAACACAAAGACTGACCTTAGACTTTGCAAAAGAGACAATCTGACCTCAATCAATAAGCTCAAAATGATCTATCATCCTCGAATGATAACGACAACAACCAGACAGACCTCAGAAGGACTTGAAGAAAAGAATGCCATCCTCGAATGAAAATTCACAAAAGTTCCTCGGATCTAACTCGAAACCTCCCTCGAATGGAGACGCAATGGTATATCGGCCTCAGTCGATAACAAAAAACAAAAAGACTGACCTCAGACAAACTTTGTAAAAGAGACAAACTGACCACAATCAATAAGCTCAAAATGGTCTATCATCCTCGAATGATAGCCACAACAACAAGACCAACCTCAGAAGGACTTGAAGAAAAGAATGCCATCCTCGAATGACAATTTTCAAAAGATCCTCGGATCTAACACTAAACCACCCTTGAATGGAGACTCAATGGTATACCGACCTAAGTCGATAACCAAAAACACAAAGACTGACAGACTTTGCAAAAGAGACAAACTGACCTCAATAAATAAGCTTAAATTGGACTATCATCCTTTTATGATAACCACAACAACAAGACCAACATCAGAAGGGCTTGAAGAAAAGAATGCCATCCTCGAATGACAATTCTCAAACGATCATCGGATCTAACACGAAACCACCCTCGAATGGAGACGCAATGGAATATCGGCCTCAGTCGATAACCAAAAACACAAAGACTGACCTCAGACAAACTTTGCAAAAGAGACAAACTGACCTCAATCAATAAGCTCAAAATGGTCTGTCATCCTCGAATAATGGCCACAACAACAAGAATAACCTCAGAAGGACTTAAAGAAAAGAATGCCATCCTCGAATCTAACACTAAACCACCCTCGAATGGAGACTCAATGGAATACCGGCCTCAGTCGATACCCAAAAACACAAAGACTGACACACTTTGACAAAAGAGACAAACTAACCTTAATCAATAAGCTCAAGTTGGTATATCATCCTCGAATGATAAACACAACAACAAGACCAACCTCAGAAGTACTTGAAGAAAAGAATGCCATCCTCGAATGACAATTCTCAAAAGATCATCGGATCTAACACAAAACCACCCTCGAATGGAGACGCAATGGTATACCGGCTTCAGTCGATAACCAAAAACACAAAGACTGACCTCAGACAAACTAACCGCAATCAATAAGCTCAAAATGGTCTATCTTCCTCGAATGATATCCACAACAATAAGACCAACCTCCGATGGACTTGAAGAAAAGAATACCATCCTCGAATGACAATTCTCAGAAGATCCTTGGATCTAACACGAAACCAACCTCGAATGGAGATGCAATGGTATACCGGCCTCAGTCGATAACCAAAAACACAAAGTCTGACCTCAAACTTTGCAAAAGAGACAAACTGACCTCAATCAATAGCTCAAAATGGTCTATCATCCTAGAATGATAGCCACAACAACAAGACCAAACATCAGAAGGGCTTGAAGAAAAGAATTCCATCCTCGAATGACAATTCTCAAAAGATCCTCGAATCTAACACGAAACCATCCTCGAATGGAGACGCAATGGTACATCGGCCTTAGTTGATAACCTAAAACACAAAGAATGACCTCAGAGAAACTTTGCAAAAGAGACAAACTGACCTCAATCGATAAGCTCAAAATGGTCTATCATCCTCAAATGATATCCACAACAATAAGACCAACCTCCAATGGACTTGAAGAAAAGAATGCCATCCTCGAATGACAATTCTCAGAAGATCCTTGGATCTAACACGAAACCAACCTCGAAAGGAGATGCAATGGTATACCGGCCTCAGTCGATAACCAAAAACACAAAGTCTGACCTCAAACTTTGCAAAAGAGACAAACTGACCTCAATCAATAAGCTCAAAATGGTCTATCATCCTAGAATGATAGCCACAACAACAAGACCAAACATCAGAAGGGCTTGAAGAAAAGAATTCCATCCTCGAATGACAATTCTCAAAAGATCCTCGAATCTAACACGAAACCATCCTGGAATGGAGACGCAATGGTATATCGGCCTTAGTTGATAACCTAAAACACAAAGAATGACCTCAGAGAAACTTTGCAAAAGAGACAAACTGACCTCAATCGATAAGCTCAAAATGGTCTATCATTCTCGAATGATAACCACAACAACAAGACCAACCTCAGAAGGACTTGAAGAAAAGAATGCCATCCTCGAATGACAATTCTTAAAAGATCCTCGGATCTAACACGAAACCATCTTCGAATGGAGACGCAATGGTATACCGGCCTCATTCGATAACTAGAAACACAAAGACTTACCTCAAACAGACTTGGAAAAAGAGACAAACTGACCTCAATCAATAAGCTCAAAATGGTCTATCATCCTCTTATGATAGCCACAAGAACAAAACCAACTTCAGAAGGACTTGAAGAAAAGAATGCCATCCTAGAATGAGAACTCACAAAAGATCCTTAGATCTAACACGAAACCATCCTCGAATGGAGACGCAATGGTATATCGGCCTCAGACGATAACCGAAAAAACAAAGACTGACCTCAGACTTTGCAAAAGAGACAAACTGACCTCAATCAATAACCTCAAAATGGTTTATCATCCTCGAATGATAACCACAACAACAAGACCAACCTCAGAAGAACTTGAAGAAAAGAATGCCATCCTCGAATGACAATTCTCAAAAGATACTCGGATCTAACACGAAATCATCCTCGAATGGAGACGCAATGGTATACCGGCCTCAATCGATAACCAAAAACACAAAGACTGACCTCAAACTTTGCAAAAGAGACAATCTAACCTCAATCTATAAACTCAAAATGGTCTATCATCCTAGAATGATAGCCACAACATGAAGACCAAACCTCAGAAGGGCTTGAAGAAAAGAATTCCATCCTCGAATGACAATTCTCAAAAGATCGTTGGATCTAACACGAAACCATCCTCAAATGGAGATGCACTAGTATACCGTCATCAGTTGATAACCAAAAACACAAAGACTAACCTCAGACTTTGCAAAAGAGACAAACTAACCTCAATCAATAAGCTCAAAATGGTCTATCATCCTCGAATGATAACCACAACAACAAGACCAACCTCAGAAGGACTTGAAGAAAATAATGCCATCCTACAATGACAATTCTAAAAAGATCCTCGGATCTAACACGAAACCATCCTCGAATGGAGACGCAATGGTATACTGGCCTCAATCGATAACCAAAAACATAAAGAATGAGCTCAGACTTTGCAAAAGAGACAAACTGACCTCAATCAATAAGCTTAAAATGGTATATAATCCTCGAATGATAACTACAAGAACAAGTCCAACCTCAGAAGACTTGATTAAATAATGCCATCCTCGAATGACAATTCTCAAAAGATCTTCGGATCTAACACGAAACCATCCTAGAATGGAGACGCAATGGTATACCGGCGTCAGTCGATAACCAAAATCACAAAGATTGTCCTCATACTTTGCAAAAGAGACATACTGACCTCAATCAATAAGCTCAAAATGGTCTATCATCCTCGAATGATACCCAAAACAACAAGACCAACCTCAGAAGGACTTGAAGAAAAGAATGCCATCCTCGAATGACAATTCTCAAAAGATCCTCGAATCTAACAAGAAACCATCCTCGAATGGAGACGCAATGGTATATCGGCTTCAGTCGATAACCTAAAACACAAAGAATGACCTCAGACTTTGCAAAAGAGACAAACTGACTTCAATCGATAAGCTCGAAATGGTCTATCATTATCGAATGATAACCACAACAACAAGACCAACCTTAGAAGGACTTGAAGAAAAGAATGCCATCCTCGAATGACAATTCTTAAAAGATCCTTGGATCTAACACGAAACCATCTTCGAATGGAGACGCAATGGTATACCGTCCTCAGTCGATAACCAGAAACACAAAGACTGACCTCAAACAGACTTGGAAAAAGAGACAAACAGACCTCAATCAATTAGCCCAAAATGGTCTATCATCCTCTTATGATAGCCACAAGAACAAAACCAACTTCAGAAGGACTTGAAGAAAAGAATGACATCCTAGAATGACAACTCACAAAAGATCCTCGGATCTAACACGAAACCATCCTCGAATGGAGACGCAATGGTATATCGGCATCAGACGATAACCGAAAAAACAAAGACTGACCTCAGACTTTACAAAAGAGACAAACTGACCTCAATCAATAACCTCAAAATGGTTTATCATCCTCGAATGATAACCACAACAACAAGACCAACCTCAGAAGAACTTGAAGAAAAGAATGCCATCCTCGAATGACAATTCTAAAAAGATACTCGGATCTAACATGAAACCATCCCCGAATGGAGGCGCAATGGTATACCGACCTCAGTCGATAACCAAAAACACAAAGTCTGACCTCAAACTTTGCAAAAGAGACAAACTGACCTCAATCAATAAGCTCAAAATGGTCTATCATCCTAGAATGATAGCCACAACAACAAGACCAAACATCAGAAGGGCTTGAAGAAAAGAATTCCATCCTCGAATGACGATTCTCAAAAGATCCTCGAATCTAACACGAAACCATCCTCGAATGGAGACGCAATGGTATATCGGCCTTAGTTGATAACCTAAAACACAAAGAATGACCTCAGAGAAACTTTGCAAAAGAGACAAACTGACCTCAATCGATAAGCTCAAAATGGTCTATCATTCTCGAATGATAACCACAACAACAAGACGTACCTCAGAAGGACTTGAAGAAAAGAATGCCATTTTCGAATGACAAATCTTAAAAGATCCTCAAATCTAACAAGAAACCATATTCGAATGGAGACGCAATGGTATACCGGCCTCAGTCGATAACTAGAAACACAAAGACTGACCTCAAACAGACTTGGAAAAAGAGACAAACTGACCTCAATCAATAAGCTCAAAATGGTCTATCATCCTCTTATGATAGCCACAAGAACAAAACCAACTTCAGAAGGACTTGAAGAAAAGAATGCCATCCTAGAATGAGAACTCACAAAAGATCCTCAGATCTAACACGAAACCATCCTCGAATGGAGACGCAATGGTATATCGGCCTCAGACGATAACCGAAAAAACAAAGACTGACCTCAGACTTTGCAAAAGAGACAAACTGACCTCAATCAATAACCTCAAAATGGTTTATCATCCTCGAATGATAACCACAACAACAAGACCAACCTCAGAAGAACTTGAAGAAAAGAATGCCATCCTCGAATGACAATTCTCAAAAGATACTCGGATCTAACAAGAAACCATCCTCGAATGGAGACGCAATGGTATACCGGCCTCAATCGATAACCAAAAACACAAAGACGGACCTCAAACTTTGCAAAAGAGACAATCTAACCTCAATCTATAAGCTCAAAATGGTCTATCATCCTAGAATGAAAGCCACAACATGAAGACCAAACCTCAGAAGGGCTTGAAGAAAAGAATTCCATCCTCGAATGACAATTCTCAAAAGATCGTTGGATCTAACACGAAACCATCCTCAAATGGAGACGCACTAGTATACCGTCATCAGTTGATAACCAAAAATACAAAGACTAACCTCAGACTTTGCAAAAGAGACAAACTAACCTCAATCAATAAGCTCAAAATGGTCTATCATCCTCGAATGATAACCACAACAACAAGACCAACCTCAGAAGGACTTGAAGAAAATAATGCCATCCTACAATGACAATTCTCAAAAGATCCTCGGATCTAACACGAAACCATACTCGAATAGAGACGCAATGGTATACTGGCCTCAATCGATAACCAAAAACATAAAGAATGAGCTCAGACTTTGCAAAAGAGACAAACTGACCTCAATCAATAAGCTTAAAATGGTATATCATCCTCGAATGATAACTACAAGAACAAGTCCAACCTCAGAAGACTTGATTAAATAATGCCATCCTCGAATGACAATTCTCAAAAGTTCTTCGGATCTAACACGAAACCATCCTAGAATGGAGACGCAATGGTATACCGGCGTCAGTCGATAACCAAAATCACAAAGACTGTCCTCATACTTTGCAAAAGAGACATACTGACCTCAATCAATAAGCTCAAAATGGTCTATCATCCTCGAATGATACCCAAAACAACAAGACCAACCTCAGAAGGACTTGAAGAAAAGAATGCCATCCTCGAATGACAATTCTCAAAAGATCCTCGAATATAACAAGAAACCATCCTCGAATGGAGACGCAATGGTATATCGGCTTCAGTCGATAACCTAAAACACAAAGAATGACCTCAGACTTTGCAAAAGAGACAAACTGACCTCAATCGATAAGCTCGAAATGGTCTCTCATTATCGAATGATAACCACAACAACAAGACCAACCTCAGAAGGACTTGAAGAAAAGAATGCCATCCTCGAATGACAATTCTTAAAAGATCCTCGGATCTAACACGAAACCATCTTCGAATGGAGACGCAATGGTATACCGTCCTCAGTCGATAACCAGAAACACAAAGACTGACCTCAAACAGACATGGAAAAAGAGACAAACTGACCTCAATCAATTAGCCCAAAATGGTCTATCATCCTCTTATGATAGCCACAAGAACAAAACCAACTTCAGAAGGACTTGAAGAAAAGAATGACATCCTAGAATGACAACTCACAAAAGATCCTCGGATCTAACACGAAACCATCCTCGAATGGAGACGCAATGGTATATCGGCCTCAGACGATAACCGAAAAAACAAAGACTGACCTCAGACTTTACAAAAGAGACAAACTGACCTTAATCAATAACCTCAAAATGGTTTATCATCCTCGAATGATAACCACAACAACAAGACCAACCTCAGAAGAACTTGAAGAAAAGAATGCCATCCTCGAATGACAATTCTAAAAAGATACTCGGATCTAACAGGAAACCATCCTCGAATGGAGGCGCAATGGTATACCGGCCTCAATCGATAACCAAAAACACAAAGACTGACCTCAAACTTTGCAAAAGAGACAAACTAACCTCAATCAATAAGCTCAAAATGGTCTATCATCCTAGAATGATAGCCACAACAAGAAGACCAAACCTCAGAAGGGCTTGAAGGAAAGAATTCCATCATCGAATGACAATTCTCAAAAGATCGTTGGATCTAACACGAAACCATCCTCAAATGGAGACGCACTAGTATACCGTCATCAGTTGATAACCAAAAACACAAAGACTGACCTCAGACTTTGCAAAAGAGACAAACTAACCTCAATCAATAAGCTCAAAATGGTCTAACATCCTCAAATGATAACCACAACAACAAGACCAACCTCAGAAGGACTTGAAGAAAATAATGCCATCCTACAATGACAATTCTCAAAAGATCCTCGGATCTAACACGAAACCATCCTCGAATGGAGACGCAATGGTATACTGGCCTCAATCGATAACCAAAAACATAAAGAATGAGCTCAGACTTTGCAAAAGAGACAAACTGACCTCAATCAATAAGCTTAAAATGGTATATCATCCTCGAATGATAACTACAAGAACAAGTCCAACCTCAGAAGACTTGATTAAATAATGCAATCCTCGAATGACAATTCTTAAAAATCTTCGTATCTAACACGAAACCATCCTAGAATGGAGACGCAATGGTATACCGGCGTCAGTCGATAACCAAAATCACAAAGACTGACCTCATACTTTGCAAAAGAGACATACTGATCTCAATCAATAAGCTCAAAATGGTCTATCATCCTCGAATGATACCCAAAACAACAAGACCATCCTCGGAAGGACTAGAAGAAAAGAATGCCATCCTCGAATGACAATTCTCAAAAGATCCTCGAATTTAACAAGAAACCATCCTCGAATGGAGACGCAATGGTATATCGGCTTCAGTCGATAACCTAAAACACAAAGAATGACCTCAGACTTTGCAAAAGAGACAAACTGACCTCAATCGATAAGCTCGAAATGGTCTATCATTATCGAATGATAACCACAACAACAAGACCAACCTCAGAAGGACTTGAAGAAAAGAATGCCATCCTCGAATGACAATTCTTAAAAGATCCTCGGATCTAACACGAAACCATCTTCGAATGGAGACGCAATGGTATACCGTCCTCAGTCGATAACCAGAAACACAAAGACTAACCTCAAATAGACTTGGAAAAAGAGACAAACTGATCTCAATCAATTAGCCCAAAATGGTCTATCATCCTCTGATGATAGCCACAAGAACAAAACCAACTTCAGAAGGACTTGAAGAAAAGAATGCCATCCTAGAATGACAACTCACAAAAGATCCTCGGATCTAACACGAAACCATCCTCGAATGGAGACGCAATGGTATATCGGCCTCAAACGATAACCGAAAAAACAAAGACTGACCTCAGACTTTGCAAAAGAGACAAACTGACCTCAATCAATAACTTCAAAATGGTTTATCATCCTCGAATGATAACCACAACAACAAGACCAACCTCAGAAGAACTTGAAGAACAGAATGCCATCCTCGAATGACAATTCTCAAAAGATACTCGGATCTAACACGAAACCATCCTCGAATGGAGACGCATTGGTATACCGGCCTCACTCGATAACCAAAAACAAAAAGAATGAGCTCAGACTTTGCAAATGAGACAATTTGACATCAATCAATAAGCTTATTATGGTCTATCATCCTCGAATGATAACCACAACAACAAGAACAACATCAGAAGGACTTGAAGAAAAGAATGCCATCCTCGAATGACAATTTTCAAAAGATCCTCGGATCTAACACGAAACAATCTTGGAATGGATACGCAATGGTATACCGACCTCATTCGATAACCAAAAACACAAAGACTGACCTCAGACTTTGCAAAAGAGACAAACTAACCTCAATCAATAAGCTCAAAATGGTCTATCATCCTCAAATGATAACCACAACAACCATACCAACCTCAGAAGGACTTGAAGAAAAGAAAGCCATCCTCGAATGACAATTTTGAAAAGATCCTCGGATCTAACACGAAACAAACTTCGAATGGAGATGCAATGGTATACCGGCCACTGTCGATAACCATAAACACAAAGACATCTCTCAAACAGACTTGGAAAAAGAGACAAACTGACCTCAATCAATAATCTCAAATGGTCTATCATCCTCTTATGATAGCCACGAGAACTAAACAAACTTCAGAAGGACTTGAAGAAAATAATGCCATCCTCGAATGACAATTCTCAAAAGATCTTCGGATCAAACACGAAACCATCCTCCAATGGAGACGCAATGGTATACTGGCCTCAATCGATAACCAAAAACATAAAGAATGTGCTCAGACTTTGCAAAAGAGACAAACTGAACTCAATCAATAAGCTTAAAATGGTATATCATCCTCAAATGATAACTACAAGAACAAGTCCAACCTCAGAAGGACTTGAATAAAATAATGCCATCCTCGAATGACAATTCTCATAAGATCTTCGGATCTAACACGAAACCATCCTAGAATGGAGACGCAATGGTATACCGGCGTCAGTCGATAACCAAAATCACAAAGACTGACCTCATACTTTGCAAAAGAGACATACTAACCTCAATCAATAAGCTCAAAATGGTCTATCATCCTCGAATGATACCCAAAACAACAAGACCAACCTCAGAAGGACTTGAAGAAAAGAATGCCATCCTCGAATGACAATTCTCAAAAGATCCTCGAATCTAACACGAAACCATCCTCGAATGGAGACGCAATGGTATATCGGCCTTAGTCGATAACCTAAAACACAAAGAATGACCTCAGACTTTGCAAAAGAGACAAACTGACCTCAATCGATAAGCTCAAAATGGTCTATCATTCTCGAATGATAACCACAACAACAAGACCAACCTCAGAAGGACTTGAAGAAAAGAATGCCATCCTCGAATGACAAATCTTAAAAGATCCTCAAATCTAACAAGAAACCATCTTCGAATGGAGACGCAATGGTATACCGGCTTCAGTCGATAACTAGAAACACAAAGACTGACCTCAAACAGACTTTGAAAAAGAGACAAACTGACCTAAATCAATAAGCTCAAAATGGTCTATCATCCTCTTATGATAGCCACAAGAACAAAACCAACTTTAGAAGGACTTGAAGAAAATAATGCCATCCTAGAATGACAACTCACAAAAGATCCTCGGATATAACACGAAACCATCCTCGAATGGAGACGCAATGGTATATCGGCCTCAGTCGATAACCAAAAAAACAAAGACTGACCTCAGACTTTGCAAAAGAGACAAACTGACCTCAATCAATAACCTCAAAATAGTTTATTATCCTCGAATGATAACCACAACAACAAGATCAACCTCAGAAGAACTTGAAGAAAAGAACGCCATCCTCGAATGATAATTCTCAAAAGATCCTCGGATCTAACACGAAACCAACCTCGAATGGAGACGCATTGGTATACCGGCCTCACTCGATAACCAAAAACAAAAAGAATGAGCTCAGACTTTGCAAATGAGACAAACTGACAGCAATCAATAAGCTCATTATGGTCTATCATCCTCGAATGATAACCACAACAACAAGAACAACATCAGAAGGACTTGAAGAAAAGAATGCCAACATCGAATGACAATTTTCAAAAGATCCTCGGATCTAACACGAAACAATCATGGAATGGAGACGCAATGGTATACCGGCCTCATTCGATAACCAAAAACACAAAGACAGACCTCAGACTTTGCAAAAGAGACAAACTAACCTCAATCAATAAGCTCAAAATGGTCTATCATCCTCGAATGATAACCACAACAACAAGACCAAACTCAGAAGGAGTTGAAGAAAATAATGCCATCCTCGAATGACAATTCTCCAAAGATCCTCGGATCTAACACGAAACCATCCTCGAATGGAGACGCAATGGTAATTGGCCTCAGTCGATAACAAAAAAAATAAAGAATGAACTCAGACTTTGCAAAAGAGACAAACTGACCTCAATCAATAAGCTTAAAATGGTATATCATCCTCGAATGATAACTACAAGAACAAGTCCAACCTCAGAAGGACTTGAATAAAATAATGCCATCCTCGAATGACAATTCTCAAAAGATCTTCGGATCTAACACGAAACCATCCTAGAATGGAGACACAATGGTATACCGGCGTCAGTCGATAACCAAAATCACAAAGACTGACCTCATACTTTGCAAAAGAGACATACTGACCTCAATCAATAAGCTCAAAATGGTCTATCATCCTCGAATGATACCCAAAACTATCAGACCAACCTCAGAAGGACTTGAAGAAAAGAATGCCATCCTCGAATGACAATTCTCAAAAGATCCTCGAATCTAACACGAAACCATCCTCGAATGGAGATGCAATGGTATATCGGCCTCAGTCGATAACCTAAAACACGAAGAATGACCTCAGACTTTGTAATAGAGACAAACTGACCTCAATCGAAAAGCTCGAAATGGTCTATCATCCTCGAATGATAACCACAACAACAAGACCAACCTCAAAAGGACTTGAAGAAAAGAATGCCATCCTCGAATGATAATTCTCAAAAGATCCTCGGATCTAACACGAAACCATCCTCGAATGGAGATGCATTGGTATACCGGTATCACTCGATAACCAGAAACACAAAGATTGAGCTCAGACTTTGCAAATGAGTCAAACTAACATCAATCAATAAGCTCATTATGGTCTATCATACTCGAATGATAACCACCACAACAAGAACCACATCAGAAGGAATTGAAGAAAATAATGCCATCCTCGAATGAAAATTTTCAAAAGATCCTCGGATCTAACACGAAACAATCTTGGAATGGAGACGCAATGGTATACCGGCCTCATTCGATAACCAAAAACACAAAGACTGATCTCAGACTTTGCAAAAGAGACAAACTGACCTCAATCAATAAGCTCAAAATGGTCTATCATCCTCAAATGATAACCACAACAACCATACCAACCTCATAAGGACTTGAAGAAAAGAATGCCATCCTCGAATGACAATTCTTAAAAGATCCTCGGATCTAACACGAAACCATCTTCGAATGGAGAGGCAATGGTATACCGGCCTCAGTCGATAACCATAAACACAAAGACTTCTCTCAAACAGACTTGCAAAAAGAAACAAACTGACCTCAATCAATAATCTCAAAATGGTCTATCATCCTCTTATGATATCCACAAGAACTAAACCAACTAAAGAAGGACTTGAAGAAAAGAATGCCATCCTCGAATGACAACTCACGAAAGATCCTAGGATCTAACACGAAACCATCCTCGAATGGAGACGCAATGGTATACTTGCCTCAGTCGATAACCAAAAACACAAAGACTGACCTCAGACTTTGCAAAAGAGACAAACTGACCTTAATCAATAACCTCAAAATGGTTTATCATCCTCGAATGATAACCACAACAACAAGACCAACCTCAAAAGGACATGAAGAAAAGGATGCCATCCTCGAATGACAATTCTCAAAAGATCCTCGGATCTAACATGAAACCATCCTCGAATTGAGACGCATTGGTATACCAGCCTTAGTCGATAACCAAAAACACAAAGACTAACCTCAGACTTTGCAAAAGAGACAAACTGACCTCAATCAATAATCTCAAAATGGTCTATCATCCTCTTATGATAGCCACAAGAACAAAACCAACCTCAGAAGGAATTGAAGAAAAGAATGCCATCCTAGAATGACAACTCACAAAAGATCCTCGGATCTAACACGAAACCATCCTCGAATGGAGACACAATGGTATATCGGCCTCAGACGATAACCGAAAAAAGAAAGACTGACCTCAGACTTTGCAAAAGAGACAAACTGACCTCAATCAATAACCTCAAAATGGTTTATCATCCTCGAATGATAATCACAACAAAAAGACCAACCTCAGAAGAACTTGAAGAAAAGAATGCCATCCTCGAATGACAATTCTCAAAAGATACTCGGATCTAACACAAAACCATCCTCGAATGGAGAGGCAATGGTATACCAGCCTCAATCGATAACCAAAAACACAAAGACTGACCTCAAACTTTGCAAAAGAGACAAACTAACCTCAATCAATGAGCTCAAAATGGTCTATCATCCTAGAATGATAGCCACAACAAGAAGACCAAACCTCAGAAGGGCTTTGTGAAAATAATTCCATCCTCGAATGACAATTCTCAAAAGATCCTTGGATCTAACACGAAACCATCCTCAAATGGAGATGTACTAGTATACCGTCATCAGTTGATAACCAAAATCACAAAGACTGACCTCATACTTTGCAAAAGAGACATACTGACCTCAATCAATAAGCTCAAAATGGTCTATCATCCTCGAATGATACCCAAAACAACAAGACCAACCTCAGAAGGACTTGAAGATAAGTTTGCCATCCTCGAATGAAAATTCTCAAAAGATCCTCGAATGGAGACGCATTGGTATATCGGCCTCAATCGATAACCAAAAACAAAAAGAATGAGCTCAGACTTTGCAAATGAGAAAAACTGACATCAATCAATAAGCTAAATATGGTCTATCATCCTCGAATGATAACCACAACAACAAGAACAACATCAGAAGGACTTGAAGAAAAGAATGCCATCCTCGAATGACAATTCTCAAAAGATCCTCGGATCTAACACGAAACAATCTTGGAATGGATACACAATGGTATACCGGCCTCATTCGATAACCAAAAACACAAAGACTGACCTCAGACTTTGCAAAAGAGACAAACTGACCTCAATCAATAAGCTCAAAATGGTCTATCATCCTCAAATGATAACAACAACAACAAGACCAACCTCAGAAGGACTTGAAGAAAAGAATGCCATCCTCGAAAGACAATTCTCAAAAGATCCTCGGATCTAACACGAAACCATCCTAGAATGGAGACACAATGGTATACCGGCCTCAGTCGATAACCAGAAACACAAAGACTGACCTCAGATTTTGCAAAAGAGACAAACTGACCTCAATCAATAAGCTCAAAATGTTATATCGTCCTCGAATGATACCCAAAACAACAAGACCAACCTCAGAAGGACTTGAAGAAATGAATGCCTTCCTCGAATGACAATTCTGAAAAGATGCTTGAATCTAACACGAAACCATCCTCGAATGGAGACGCAATGGTAATCGGCCTCAGTCGATAACCAAAAAAATAAAGAATGAACTCAGACTTTGCAAAAGAGACAAACTGACCTTAATCAATAAGCGCAAAATGGTCGATCATCCTCGAATGATAACTACAACAACAAGTCCAACCTCATAAGGACTTGAATAAAATAATGCCATCCTCAAATGACAATTCTCAAAAGATCCTCGGATCTAACACGAAACCATCCTAGAATGGAGACACAATGGTATACCGGCCTCAGTCGATAACCAGAAACACAAAGACTGACCTCAGACTTTGCAAAAGAGACAAACTGACCTCAATCAATAAGCTCAAAATGTTATATCGTCCTCGAATGATACCCAAAACAACAAGACCAACCTCAGAAGAACTTGAAGAAATGAATGCCATCCTAGAATGACAACTCACAAAAGATACTCAGATCTAACACGAAACCATCCTCGAATGGAGACGCAATGGTATACCGGCCTCAGTCGATAACCAAAAAAACAAAGACTGACCTCAGACTTTGCAAAAGAGACAAACTGACCTCAATCAATAACCTTAAAATGGTTTATCATCCTCGAATGATAACCACAACAACAAGACCAACCTCAGAAGGACATGAAGAAAAGAATGCCATCCTCGAATGGCAATTCTCAAAAGATCCTCGGATCTATCACGAAACAATATTGGAATGGAGACGCAATGGTATACCGGCCTCATTCGATAACAAAAAACACAAAGACTGACCTCAGACTTTGCAAAAGAGACAAACTGACCTCAATCAATAAGCTCAAAATGGTCTATCATCCTCAAATGATAACCACAACAACAATACCAACCTCAGAAGGACTTGAAGAAAAGAATGCCATCCTCGAATGACAATTCTCAAAAGATCCTCGGATCTAACACGAAACCATCCTAGAATGGAGACGCAATGGTATGCCGGCCTCAGTCGATAACCAGAAACACAAAGACTGACCTCAGACTTTGCAAAAGAGACAAACTGACCTCAATCAATAAGCTCAAAATGTTTTATCGTCCTCGAATGATACCCAAAACAACAAGACCAACCTCAGAAGGACTTGAAGAAATGAATGCCTTCCTCGAATGACAATTCTGAAAAGATGCTTGAATCTAACACGAAACCATCCTCAAATGGAGACGCAATGGTAATCGGCCTCAGTCGATAACCAAAAAAACAAAGACTGACCTCAGACTTTGCAAAAGAGACAAACTGACCTCAATCAATAACCTCAAAATAGTTTATTATCCTCGAATGATAACCACAACAACAAGATCAACCTCAGAAGAACTTGAAGAAAAGAACGCCATCCTCGAATGATAATTCTCAAAAGATCCTCGGATCTAACACGAAACCAACCTCGAATGGAGACGCATTGGTATACCGGCCTCACTCGATAACCAAAAACAAAAAGAATGAGCTCAGACTTTGCAAATGAGACAAACTGACAGCAATCAATAAGCTCATTATGGTCTATCATCCTCGAATGATAACCACAACAACAAGAACAACATCAGAAGGACTTGAAGAAAAGAATGCCAACATCGAATGACAATTTTCAAAAGATCCTCGGATCTAACACGAAACAATCATGGAATGGAGACGCAATGGTATACCGGCCTCATTCGATAACCAAAAACACAAAGACAGACCTCAGACTTTGCAAAAGAGACAAACTAACCTCAATCAATAAGCTCAAAATGGTCTATCATCCTCGAATGATAACCACAACAACAAGACCAAACTCAGAAGGAGTTGAAGAAAATAATGCCATCCTCGAATGACAATTCTCCAAAGATCCTCGGATCTAACACGAAACCATCCTCGAATGGAGACGCAATGGTAATTGGCCTCAGTCGATAACAAAAAAAATAAAGAATGAACTCAGACTTTGCAAAAGAGACAAACTGACCTCAATCAATAAGCTTAAAATGGTATATCATCCTCGAATGATAACTACAAGAACAAGTCCAACCTCAGAAGGACTTGAATAAAATAATGCCATCCTCGAATGACAATTCTCAAAAGATCTTCGGATCTAACACGAAACCATCCTAGAATGGAGACACAATGGTATACCGGCGTCAGTCGATAACCAAAATCACAAAGACTGACCTCATACTTTGCAAAAGAGACATACTGACCTCAATCAATAAGCTCAAAATGGTCTATCATCCTCGAATGATACCCAAAACTATCAGACCAACCTCAGAAGGACTTGAAGAAAAGAATGCCATCCTCGAATGACAATTCTCAAAAGATCCTCGAATCTAACACGAAACCATCCTCGAATGGAGATGCAATGGTATATCGGCCTCAGTCGATAACCTAAAACACGAAGAATGACCTCAGACTTTGTAATAGAGACAAACTGACCTCAATCGAAAAGCTCGAAATGGTCTATCATCCTCGAATGATAACCACAACAACAAGACCAACCTCAAAAGGACTTGAAGAAAAGAATGCCATCCTCGAATGATAATTCTAAAAAGATCCTCGGATCTAACACGAAACCATCCTCGAATGGAGATGCATTGGTATACCGGTATCACTCGATAACCAGAAACACAAAGATTGAGCTCAGACTTTGCAAATGAGTCAAACTAACATCAATCAATAAGCTCATTATGGTCTATCATACTCGAATGATAACCACCACAACAAGAACCACATCAGAAGGAATTGAAGAAAATAATGCCATCCTCGAATGAAAATTTTCAAAAGATCCTCGGATCTAACACGAAACAATCTTGGAATGGAGACGCAATGGTATACCGGCCTCATTCGATAACCAAAAACACAAAGACTGATCTCAGACTTTGCAAAAGAGACAAACTGACCTCAATCAATAAGCTCAAAATGGTCTATCATCCTCAAATGATAACCACAATAACCATACCAACCTCATAAGGACTTGAAGAAAAGAATGCCATCCTCGAATGACAATTCTTAAAAGATCCTCGGATCTAACACGAAACCATCTTCGAATGGAGAGGCAATGGTATACCGGCCTCAGTCGATAACCATAAACACAAAGACTTCTCTCAAACAGACTTGCAAAAAGAAACAAACTGACCTCAATCAATAATCTCAAAATGGTCTATCATCCTCTTATGATATCCACAAGAACTAAACCAACTAAAGAAGGACTTGAAGAAAAGAATGCCATCCTCGAATGACAACTCACGAAAGATCCTAGGATCTAACACGAAACCATCCTCGAATGGAGACGCAATGGTATACTTGCCTCAGTCGATAACCAAAAACACAAAGACTGACCTCAGACTTTGCAAAAGAGACAAACTGACCTTAATCAATAACCTCAAAATGGTTTATCATCCTCGAATGATAACCACAACAACAAGACCAACCTCAAAAGGACATGAAGAAAAGGATGCCATCCTCGAATGACAATTCTCAAAAGATCCTCGGATCTAACATGAAACCATCCTCGAATTGAGACGCATTGGTATACCAGCCTTAGTCGATAACCAAAAACACAAAGACTAACCTCAGACTTTGCAAAAGAGACAAACTGACCTCAATCAATAATCTCAAAATGGTCTATCATCCTCTTATGATAGCCACAAGAACAAAACCAACCTCAGAAGGAATTGAAGAAAAGAATGCCATCCTAGAATGACAACTCACAAAAGATCCTCGGATCTAACACGAAACCATCCTCGAATGGAGACACAATGGTATATCGGCCTCAGACGATAACCGAAAAAAGAAAGACTGACCTCAGACTTTGCAAAAGAGACAAACTGACCTCAATCAATAACCTCAAAATGGTTTATCATCCTCGAATGATAATCACAACAAAAAGACCAACCTCAGAAGAACTTGAAGAAAAGAATGCCATCCTCGAATGACAATTCTCAAAAGATACTCGGATCTAACACAAAACCATCCTCGAATGGAGAGGCAATGGTATACCAGCCTCAATCGATAACCAAAAACACAAAGACTGACCTCAAACTTTGCAAAAGAGACAAACTAACCTCAATCAATGAGCTCAAAATGGTCTATCATCCTAGAATGATAGCCACAACAAGAAGACCAAACCTCAGAAGGGCTTTGTGAAAATAATTCCATCCTCGAATGACAATTCTCAAAAGATCCTTGGATCTAACACGAAACCATCCTCAAATGGAGATGTACTAGTATACCGTCATCAGTTGATAACCAAAATCACAAAGACTGACCTCATACTTTGCAAAAGAGACATACTGACCTCAATCAATAAGCTCAAAATGGTCTATCATCCTCGAATGATACCCAAAACAACAAGACCAACCTCAGAAGGACTTGAAGATAAGTTTGCCATCCTCGAATGAAAATTCTCAAAAGATCCTCGAATGGAGACGCATTGGTATATCGGCCTCAATCGATAACCAAAAACAAAAAGAATGAGCTCAGACTTTGCAAATGAGAAAAACTGACATCAATCAATAAGCTAAATATGGTCTATCATCCTCGAATGATAACCACAACAACAAGAACAACATCAGAAGGACTTGAAGAAAAGAATGCCATCCTCGAATGACAATTCTCAAAAGATCCTCGGATCTAACACGAAACAATCTTGGAATGGATACACAATGGTATACCGGCCTCATTCGATAACCAAAAACACAAAGACTGACCTCAGACTTTGCAAAAGAGACAAACTGACCTCAATCAATAAGCTCAAAATGGTCTATCATCCTCAAATGATAACAACAACAACAAGACCAACCTCAGAAGGACTTGAAGAAAAGAATGCCATCCTCGAAAGACAATTCTCAAAAGATCCTCGGATCTAACACGAAACCATCCTAGAATGGAGACACAATGGTATACCGGCCTCAGTCGATAACCAGAAACACAAAGACTGACCTCAGATTTTGCAAAAGAGACAAACTGACCTCAATCAATAAGCTCAAAATGTTATATCGTCCTCGAATGATACCCAAAACAACAAGACCAACCTCAGAAGGACTTGAAGAAATGAATGCCTTCCTCGAATGACAATTCTGAAAAGATGCTTGAATCTAACACGAAACCATCCTCGAATGGAGACGCAATGGTAATCGGCCTCAGTCGATAACCAAAAAAATAAAGAATGAACTCAGACTTTGCAAAAGAGACAAACTGACCTTAATCAATAAGCGCAAAATGGTCGATCATCCTCGAATGATAACTACAACAACAAGTCCAACCTCATAAGGACTTGAATAAAATAATGCCATCCTCAAATGACAATTCTCAAAAGATCCTCGGATCTAACACGAAACCATCCTAGAATGGAGACACAATGGTATACCGGCCTCAGTCGATAACCAGAAACACAAAGACTGACCTCAGACTTTGCAAAAGAGACAAACTGACCTCAATCAATAAGCTCAAAATGTTATATCGTCCTCGAATGATACCCAAAACAACAAGACCAACCTCAGAAGAACTTGAAGAAATGAATGCCATCCTAGAATGACAACTCACAAAAGATACTCAGATCTAACACGAAACCATCCTCGAATGGAGACGCAATGGTATACCGGCCTCAGTCGATAACCAAAAAAACAAAGACTGACCTCAGACTTTGCAAAAGAGACAAACTGACCTCAATCAATAACCTTAAAATGGTTTATCATCCTCGAATGATAACCACAACAACAAGACCAACCTCAGAAGGACATGAAGAAAAGAATGCCATCCTCGAATGGCAATTCTCAAAAGATCCTCGGATCTATCACGAAACAATATTGGAATGGAGACGCAATGGTATACCGGCCTCATTCGATAACAAAAAACACAAAGACTGACCTCAGACTTTGCAAAAGAGACAAACTGACCTCAATCAATAAGCTCAAAATGGTCTATCA
Organism: Lathyrus aphaca; assembly: GCA_963966055.1. NCBI lineage: Eukaryota > Viridiplantae > Streptophyta > Magnoliopsida > Fabales > Fabaceae > Lathyrus > Lathyrus aphaca. Next base: position 449,085,741 of record OZ014524.1, read on the forward strand.
TCCTCAAATGATAACCACAACAACAATACCAACCTCAGAAGGACTTGAAGAAAAGAATGCCATCCTCGAATGACAATTCTCAAAAGATCCTCGGATCTAACACGAAACCATCCTAGAATGGAGACGCAATGGTATGCCGGCCTCAGTCGATAACCAGAAACACAAAGACTGACCTCAGACTTTGCAAAAGAGACAAACTGACCTCAATCAATAAGCTCAAAATGTTTTATCGTCCTCGAATGATACCCAAAACAACAAGACCAACCTCAGAAGGACTTGAAGAAATGAATGCCTTCCTCGAATGACAATTCTGAAAAGATGCTTGAATCTAACACGAAACCATCCTCAAATGGAGACGCAATGGTAATCGGCCTCAGTCGATAACCAAAAAAATAAAGAATGAGCTCAGACTTTGCAAAAGAGACAAACTGACCTCAATCAAAAAGCGCAAAATGGTCTATCATCCTCGAATGATAACTACAACAACAAGTCCAACCTCAGAAGGACTTGAATAAAATAATGCCATCCTCGGATCTAACACGAAACCATCCTAGAATGGAGACGCAATGGTATACGGCCTCAGTCGATAAACAAAAACACAAAGACTGACCTCAGACTTTTCAAAAGAGACATACTGACCTCAATCAATAAGCTCAAAATGGTCTATCTTCCTCGAATGATACCCAAAACAACAAGACCAACCTCATAAGGACTTGAAGAAAAGAATGCCATCCTCGAATGACAATTCTCAAAAGATCCTCGAATCTAACACGAAACCATCCTCGAATGGAGACGCAATGGTATATCGGCCTCATTCGATAACCTAAAATACAAAGAATGACCTCGGACAGTGCAAAAGAGACAAACTGACCTCAAACGATAAGCTCGAAATGGTCTATCATTCTCGAATGATAACCACAACACCAAGACCAACCTAAGAAGGACTTGAAGAAAAGAATGCCATCCTCGAATGACAATTCTTAAAATATCCTCGGATCTAACACGAAACCATCTTCGAATGGAGACGCAATGGTATCCCTACCTCAGTCGATAACCAGAAACACAAAGACTGACCTCAAACAGACTTGGAAAAAGAGACAAACTGACCTCAATCAATTAGCTCAAAATTGTCTATCATCCTCTTATGATAGCCACAAGAACAAAACCAACTTCAGAAGGACTTGAAGAAAAGAATGCCATCCTAGAATGACAACTCACAAAAGATACTCGGATCTAACACGAAACCATCCTCGAATGGAGACGCAATGGTATACCGGCCTCAGTCGATAACCAAAAAAACAAAGACTGACCTCAGACTTTGCAAAAGAGACAAACTGACCTCAATCAATAACCTCAAAATGGTTTATCATCCTCGAATGATAACCACAACAACAAGACCAACCTCATAATGACATGAAGAAAAGAATGCCATCCTCGAATGACAATTCTCAAAAGATCCTCGGATCTAACACGAAACAATCTTGGAATGGAGACGCAATGGTATACCGGCCTCATTCGATAACCAAAAACACAAAGACTGACCTCAGACTTTGCAAAAGAGACAAACTGACCTCAATCAATAAGCTCAAAATGGTCTATCATCCTCAAATGAGAACCACAACAACAATACCAACCTCAGAAGGACTTGAAGAAAAGAATGCCATCCTCGAATGACAATTCTTAAAAGATCCTCGGATCTAACACGAAACCATCCTAGAATGGAGACGCAATGGTATGCCGGCCTCAGTCGATAACCAGAAACACAATGACTGACCTCAGACTTTGCAAAAGAGACAAACTGACCTCAATCAATAAGCTCAAAATGTTTTATCGTCCTCGAATGATACCCAAAACAACAAGACCAACCTCAGAAGGACTTGAAGAAATGAATGCCTTCCTCGAATGACAATTCTGAAAAGATGCTTGAATCTAACACGAAACCATCCTCGAATGGAGACGCAATGGTAATCGGCCTCAGTCGATAACAAAAAAAATAAAGAATGAGCTCAGACTTTGCAAAAGAGACAAACTGACCTCAATCAAAAAGCGCAAAATGGTCTATCATCCTCGAATGATAACTACAACAACAAGTCCAACCTCAGAAGGACTTGAATAAAATAATGCCATCCTCGGATCTAACACGAAACCATCCTAGAATGGAGACGCAATGGTATACGGCCTCAGTCGATAAACAAAAACACAAAGACTGACCTCAGACTTTTCAAAAGAGACATACTGACCTCAATCAATAAGCTCAAAATGGTCTATCTTCCTCGAATGATACCCAAAACAACAAGACCAACCTCATAAGGACTTGAAGAAAAGAATGCCATCCTCGAATGACAATTCTCAAAAGATCCTCGAATCTAACACGAAACCATCCTCGAATGGAGACGCAATGGTATATCGGCCTCATTCGATAACCTAAAATACAAAGAATGACCTCGGACAGTGCAAAAGAGACAAACTGACCTCAAACGATAAGCTCGAAATGGTCTATCATTCTCGAATGATAACCACAACACCAAGACCAACCTAAGAAGGACTTGAAGAAAAGAATGCCATCCTCGAATGACAATTCTTAAAATATCCTCGGATCTAACACGAAACCATCTTCGAATGGAGACGCAATGGTATCCCTACCTCAGTCGATAACCAGAAACACAAAGACTGACCTCAAACAGACTTGGAAAAAGAGACAAACTGACCTCAATCAATTAGCTCAAAATTGTCTATCATCCTCTTATGATAGCCACAAGAACAAAACCAACTTCAGAAGGACTTGAAGAAAAGAATGCCATCCTAGAATGACAAATCACAAAAGATACTCGGATCTAACACGAAACCATCCTCGAATGGAGACGCAATGGTATACCGGCCTCAGTCGATAACCAAAAAAACAAAGACTGACCTCAGACTTTGCAAAAGAGACAAACTGACCTCAATCAATAACCTCAAAATGGTTTATCATCCTCGAATGATAACCACAACAACAAGACCAACCTCATAATGACATGAAGAAAAGAATGCCATCCTCGAATGACAATTCTCAAAAGATCCTCGGATCTAACACGAAACAATCTTGGAATGGAGACGCAATGGTATACCGGCCTCATTCGATAACCAAAAACACAAAGACTGACCTCAGACTTTGCAAAAGAGACAAACTGACCTCAATCAATAAGCTCAAAATGGTCTATCATCCTCAAATGAGAACCACAACAACAATACCAACCTCAGAAGGACTTGAAGAAAAGAATGCCATCCTCGAATGACAATTCTCAAGAGATCCTCGGATCTAACACGAAACCATCCTAGAATGGAGACGCAATGGTATGCCGGCCTCAGTCGATAACCAGAAACACAATGACTGACCTCAGACTTTGCAAAAGAGACAAACTGACCTCAATCAATAAGCTCAAAATGTTTTATCGTCCTCGAATGATACCAAAAACAACAAGACCAACCTCAGAAGGACTTGAAGAAATGAATGCCTTCCTCGAATGATAATTCTGAAAAGATGCTTGAATCTAACACGAAACCATCCTCGAATGGAGACGCAATGGTAATCGGCCTCAGTCGATAACCAAAAAAATAAAGAATGAGCTCAGACTTTGCAAAAGAGACAAACTGACCTCAATCAAAAAGCGCAAAATGGTCTATCATCCTCGAATGATAACTACAACAACAAGTCCAACCTCAGAAGGACTTGAATAAAATAATGCCATCCTCGGATCTAACACGAAACCATCCTAGAATGGAGACGCAATGGTATACGGCCTCAGTCGATAAACAAAAACACAAAGACTGACCTCAGACTTTTCAAAAGAGACATACTGACCTCAATCAATAAGCTCAAAATGGTCTATCTTCGTCGAATGATACCCAAAACAACAAGACCAACCTCATAAGGACTTGAAGAAAAGAATGCCATCCTCGAATGACAATTCTCAAAAGATCCTCGAATCTAACACGAAACCATCCTCGAATGGAGACGCAATGGTATATCGGCCTCATTCGATAACCTAAAATACAAAGAATGACCTCGGACAGTGCAAAAGAGACAAACTGACCTCAAACGATAAGCTCGAAATGGTCTATCATTCTCGAATGATAACCACAACACCAAGACCAACCTAAGAAGGACTTGAAGAAAAGAATGCCATCCTCGAATGACAATTCTTAAAATATCCTCGGATCTAACACGAAACCATCTTCGAATGGAGACGCAATGGTATCCCTACCTCAGTCGATAACCAGAAACACAAAGACTGACCTCAAACAGACTTGGAAAAAGAGACAAACTGACCTCAATCAATTAGCTCAAAATTGTCTATCATCCTCTTATGATAGCCACAAGAACAAAACCAACTTCAGACGGACTTGAAGAAAAGAATGCCATCCTAGAATGACAACTCACAAAAGATACTCGGATCTAACACGAAACCATCCTCGAATGGAGACGCAATGGTATACCGGCCTCAGTCGATAACCAAAAAAACAAAGACTGACCTCAGACTTTGCAAAAGAGACAAACTGACCTCAATCAATAACCTCAAAATGGTTTATCATCCTCGAATGATAACCACAACAACAAGACCAACCTCATAATGACATGAAGAAAAGAATGCCATCCTCGAATGACAATTCTCAAAAGATCCTCGGATCTAACACGAAACAATCTTGGAATGGAGACGCAATGGTATACCGGCCTCATTCGATAACCAAAAACACAAAGACTGACCTCAGACTTTGCAAAAGAGACAAACTGACCTCAATCAATAAGCTCAAAATGGTCTATCATCCTCAAATGAGAACCACAACAACAATACCAACCTCAGAAGGACTTGAAGAAAAGAATGCCATCCTCGAATGACAATTCTTAAAAGATCCTCGGATCTAACACGAAACCATCCTAGAATGGAGACGCAATGGTATGCCGGCCTCAGTCGATAACCAGAAACACAATGACTGACCTCAGACTTTGCAAAAGAGACAAACTGACCTCAATCAATAAGCTCAAAATGTTTTATCGTCCTCGAATGATACCCAAAACAACAAGACCAACCTCAGAAGGACTTGAAGAAATGAATGCCTTCCTCGAATGACAATTCTGAAAAGATGCTTGAATCTAACACGAAACCATCCTCGAATGGAGACGCAATGGTAATCGGCCTCAGTCGATAACAAAAAAAATAAAGAATGAGCTCAGACTTTGCAAAAGAGACAAACTGACCTCAATCAAAAAGCGCAAAATGGTCTATCATCCTCGAATGATAACTACAACAACAAGTCCAACCTCAGAAGGACTTGAATAAAATAATGCCATCCTCGGATCTAACACGAAACCATCCTAGAATGGAGACGCAATGGTATACGGCCTCAGTCGATAAACAAAAACACAAAGACTGACCTCAGACTTTTCAAAAGAGACATACTGACCTCAATCAATAAGCTCAAAATGGTCTATCTTCCTCGAATGATACCCAAAACAACAAGACCAACCTCATAAGGACTTGAAGAAAAGAATGCCATCCTCGAATGACAATTCTCAAAAGATCCTCGAATCTAACACGAAACCATCCTCGAATGGAGACGCAATGGTATATCGGCCTCATTCGATAACCTAAAATACAAAGAATGACCTCGGACAGTGCAAAAGAGACAAACTGACCTCAAACGATAAGCTCGAAATGGTCTATCATTCTCGAATGATAACCACAACACCAAGACCAACCTAAGAAGGACTTGAAGAAAAGAATGCCATCCTCGAATGACAATTCTTAAAATATCCTCGGATCTAACACGAAACCATCTTCGAATGGAGACGCAATGGTATCCCTACCTCAGTCGATAACCAGAAACACAAAGACTGACCTCAAACAGACTTGGAAAAAGAGACAAACTGACCTCAATCAATTAGCTCAAAATTGTCTATCATCCTCTTATGATAGCCACAAGAACAAAACCAACTTCAGAAGGACTTGAAGAAAAGAATGCCATCCTAGAATGACAAATCACAAAAGATACTCGGATCTAACACGAAACCATCCTCGAATGGAGACGCAATGGTATACCGGCCTCAGTCGATAACCAAAAAAACAAAGACTGACCTCAGACTTTGCAAAAGAGACAAACTGACCTCAATCAATAACCTCAAAATGGTTTATCATCCTCGAATGATAACCACAACAACAAGACCAACCTCATAATGACATGAAGAAAAGAATGCCATCCTCGAATGACAATTCTCAAAAGATCCTCGGATCTAACACGAAACAATCTTGGAATGGAGACGCAATGGTATACCGGCCTCATTCGATAACCAAAAACACAAAGACTGACCTCAGACTTTGCAAAAGAGACAAACTGACCTCAATCAATAAGCTCAAAATGGTCTATCATCCTCAAATGAGAACCACAACAACAATACCAACCTCAGAAGGACTTGAAGAAAAGAATGCCATCCTCGAATGACAATTCTCAAGAGATCCTCGGATCTAACACGAAACCATCCTAGAATGGAGACGCAATGGTATGCCGGCCTCAGTCGATAACCAGAAACACAATGACTGACCTCAGACTTTGCAAAAGAGACAAACTGACCTCAATCAATAAGCTCAAAATGTTTTATCGTCCTCGAATGATACCAAAAACAACAAGACCAACCTCAGAAGGACTTGAAGAAATGAATGCCTTCCTCGAATGATAATTCTGAAAAGATGCTTGAATCTAACACGAAACCATCCTCGAATGGAGACGCAATGGTAATCGGCCTCAGTCGATAACCAAAAAAATAAAGAATGAGCTCAGACTTTGCAAAAGAGACAAACTGACCTCAATCAAAAAGCGCAAAATGGTCTATCATCCTCGAATGATAACTACAACAACAAGTCCAACCTCAGAAGGACTTGAATAAAATAATGCCATCCTCGGATCTAACACGAAACCATCCTAGAATGGAGACGCAATGGTATACGGCCTCAGTCGATAAACAAAAACACAAAGACTGACCTCAGACTTTTCAAAAGAGACATACTGACCTCAATCAATAAGCTCAAAATGGTCTATCTTCCTCGAATGATACCCAAAACAACAAGACCAACCTCATAAGGACTTGAAGAAAAGAATGCCATCCTCGAATGACAATTCTCAAAAGATCCTCGAATCTAACACGAAACCATCCTCGAATGGAGACGCAATGGTATATCGGCCTCATTCGATAACCTAAAATACAAAGAATGACCTCGGACATTGTAAAAGAGACAAACTGACTTCAAACGATAAGCTCGAAATGGTCTATCATTCTCGAATGATAACCACAACAACAAGACCAACCTAAGAAGGACTTGAAGAAAAGAATGCCATCCTTGAATGACAATTCTTAAAAGATCCTCGGATCTAACACGAAACCATCTTCGAATGGAGACGCAATGGTATCCCTACCTCAGTCGATAACCAGAAACACAAAGACTGACCTCAAACAGACTTGGAAAAAGAGACAAACTAACCTCAATCAATTAGCTCAAAATTGTCTATCATCCTCTTATGATAGCCACAAGAACAAAACCAACTTCAGAAGGACTTGAAGAAAAGAATGCCATCCTAGAATGACAACTCACAAAAGATACTCGGATCTAACACAAAACCATCCTCGAATGGAGACGCAATGGTATACCGGCCTCAGTCGATAACCAAAAAAACAAAGACTGACCTCAGACTTTGCAAAAGAGACAAACTGACCTCAATCAATAACCTCAAAATGGTTTATCATCCTCGAATGATAACCACAACAACAAGACCAACCTCAGAAGGACATGAAGAAAAGAATGCCATCCTCGAATGACAATTCTCAAAAGATCCTCGGATCTAACACGAAACAATCTTGGAATGGAGACGCAATGGTATACCGGCCTCATTCGATAACCAAAAACACAAAGACTGACCTCAGACTTTGCAAAAGAGACAAACTGACCTCAATCAATAAGCTCAAAATGGTCTATCATCCTCAAATGAGAACCACAACAACAATACCAACCTCAGAAGGACTTGAAGAAAAGAATGCCATCCTCGAATGACAATTCTCAAAAGATCCTCGGATCTAACACGAAACCATCCTAGAATGGAGACGCAATGGTATGCCGGCCTCAGTCGATAACCAAAAACACAATGACTGACCTCAGACTTTGCAAAAGAGACAAACTGACCTCAATCAATAAGCTCAAAATGTTTTATCGTCCTCGAATGATACCCAAAACAACAAGACCAACCTCAGAAGGACTTGAAGAAATGAATGCCTTCCTCGAATGACAATTCTGAAAAGATGCTTGAATCTAACACGAAACCATCCTCGAATGGAGACGCAATGGTAATCGGCCTCAGTCGATAACCAAAAAAATAAAGAATGAGCTCAGACTTTGCAAAAGAGACAAACTGACCTCAATCAAAAAGCGCAAAATGGTCTATCATCCTCGAATGATAACTACAACAACAAGTCCAACCTCAGAAGGACTTGAATAAAATAATGCCATCCTCGGATCTAACACGAAACCATCCTAGAATGGAGACGCAATGGTATACGGCCTCAGTCGATAAACAAAAACACAAAGACTGACCTCAGACTTTTCAAAAGAGACATACTGACCTCAATCAATAAGCTCAAAATGGTCTATCTTCCTCGAATGATACCCAAAACAACAAGACCAACCTCATAAGGACTTGAAGAAAAGAATGCCATCCTCGAATGACAATTCTCAAAAGATTCTCGAATCTAACACGAAACCATCCTCGAATGGAGACGCAATGGTATATCGGCCTCATTCGATAACCTAAAATACAAAGAATGACCTCGGACATTGCAAAAGAGACAAACTGACTTCAAACGATAAGCTCGAAATGGTCTATCATTCTCGAATGATAACCACAACAACAAGACCAACCTAAGAAGGACTTGAAGAAAAGAATGCCATCCTTGAATGACAATTCTTAAAAGATCCTCGGATCTAACACGAAACCATCTTCGAATGGATACGCAATGGTATCCCTACCTCAGTCGATAACCAGAAACACAAAGACTGACCTCAAACAGACTTGGAAAAAGAGACAAACTGACCTCAATCAATTAGCTCAAAATTGTCTATCATCCTCTTATGATAGCCACAAGAACAAAACCAACTTCAGAAGGACTTGAAGAAAAGAATGCCATCCTAGAATGACAACTCACAAAAGATACTCGGATCTAACACGAAACCATCCTCGAATGGAGACGCAATGGTATACCGGCCTCAGTCGATAACCAAAAAAACAAAGACTGACCTCAGACTTTGCAAAAGAGACAAACTGACCTCAATCAATAACCTCAAAATGGTTTATCATCCTCGAATGATAACCACAACAACAAGACCAACCTCAGAAGGACATGAAGAAAAGAATGCCATCCTCGAATGACAATTCTCAAAAGATCCTCGGATCTAACACGAAACAATCTTGGAATGGAGACGCAATGGTATACCGGCCTCATTCGATAACCAAAAACACAAAGACTGACCTCAGACTTTGCAAAAGAGACAAACTGACCTCAATCAATAAGCTCAAAATGGTCTATCACCCTCAAATGAGAACCACAACAACAATACCAACCTCAGAAGGACTTGAAGAAAAGAATGCCATCCTCGAATGACAATTCTCAAAAGATCCTCGGATCTAACACGAAACCATCCTAGAATGGAGACGCAATGGTATGCCGGCCTCAGTCGATAACCAAAAACACAATGACTGACCTCAGACTTTGCAAAAGAGACAAACTGACCTCAATCAATAAGCTCAAAATGTTTTATCGTCCTCGAATGATACCCAAAACAACAAGACCAACCTCAGAAGGACTTGAAGAAATGAATGCCTTCCTCGAATGACAATTCTGAAAAGATGCTTGAATCTAACACGAAACCATCCTCGAATGGAGACGCAATGGTAATCGGCCTAAGTCGATAACCAAAAAAATAAAGAATGAGCTCAGACTTTGCAAAAGAGACAAACTGACCTCAATCAAAAAGCGCAAAATGGGCTATCATCCTCGAATGATAACTACAACAACAAGTCCAACCTCAGAAGGACTTGAATAAAATAATGCCATCCTCGGATCTAACACGAAACCATCCTAGAATGGAGACGCAATGGTATACGGCCTCAGTCGATAAACAAAAACACAAAGACTGACCTCAGACTTTTCAAAAGAGACATACTGACCTCAATCAATAAGCTCAAAATGGTCTATCTTCCTCGAATGATACCCAAAACAACAAGACCAACATCATAAGGACTTGAAGATAAGAATGCCATCCTCGAATGACAATTCTCAAAAGATCCTCGAATCTAACACGAAACCATCCTCGAATGGAGACGCAATGGTATATCGGCCTCATTCGATAACCTAAAATACAAAGAATGACCTCGGACAGTGCAAAAGAGACAAACTGACCTCAAACGATAAGCTCGAAATGGTCTATCATTCTCGAATGATAACCACAACACCAAGACCAACCTAAGAAGGACTTGAAGAAAAGAATGCCATCCTCGAATGACAATTCTTAAAAGATCCTCGGATCTAACACGAAACCATCTTCGAATGGAGACGCAATGGTATCCCTACCTCAGTCGATAACCAGAAACACAAAGACTGACCTCAAACAGACTTGGAAAAAGAGACAAACTGACCTCAATCAATTAGCTCAAAATTGTCTATCATCCTCTTATGATAGCCACAAGAACAAAACCAACTTCAGAAGGACTTGAAGAAAAGAATGCCTTCCTAGAATGAGAACTCACAAAAGATACTCAGATCTAACACGAAACCATCCTCGAATGGAGACGCAATGGTATGCCGGCCTCAGTCGATAACCAGAAACACAAAGACTGACCTCAGACTTTGCAAAAGAGACAAACTGACCTCAATGAATAAGCTCAAAATGGTATATCATCCTCAAATGAGAACCACAACAACAATACCAACCTCAGAAGGACTTGAAGAAAAGAATGCAGTCCTCGAATGACAATTCTCAAAAGATCCTCGGATCTAACACGAAACCATCCTAGAATGGAGACGCAATGGTATGCCGACCTCAGTCGATAACCAGAAACACAAAGACTGACCTCAGACTTTGCAAAAGAGACAAACTGACCTCAATGAATAAGCTCAAAATGGTATATCATCCTCAAATGAGAACCACAACAACAATACCAACCTCAGAAGGACTTGAAGAAAAGAATGCAGTCCTCGAATGACAATTCTCAAAAGATCCTCGGATCTAACACGAAACCATCCTAGAATGGAGACGCAATGGTATGCCGGCCTCAGTCGATAACCAGAAACACAAAGACTGACCTCAGACTTTGCAAAAGAGACAAACTGACCTCAATCAATAAGCTCAAAATGTTTTATCGTCCTCGAATGATACCCAAAACAACAAGACCAACCTCAGAAGGACTTGAAGAAATGAATGCCTTCCTCGAATGACAATTCTGAAAAGATGCTTGAATCTAACACGAAACCATCCTCGAATGGAGACGCAATGGTAATCGGCCTAAGTCGATAACCAAAAAAATAAAGAATGAGCTCAGACTTTGCAAAAGAGACAAACTGACCTCAATCAAAAAGCGCAAAATGGGCTATCATCCTCGAATGATAACTACAACAACAAGTCCAACCTCAGAAGGACTTGAATAAAATAATGCCATCCTCGGATCTAACACGAAACCATCCTAGAATGGAGACGCAATGGTATACGGCCTCAGTCGATAAACAAAAACACAAAGACTGACCTCAGACTTTTTAAAAGAGACATACTGACCTCAATCAATAAGCTCAAAATGGTCTATCTTCCTCGAATGATACCCAAAACAACAAGACCAACATCATAAGGACTTGAAGATAAGAATGCCATCCTCGAATGACAATTCTCAAAAGATCCTCGAATCTAACACGAAACCATCCTCGAATGGAGACGCAATGGTATATCGGCCTCATTCGATAACCTAAAATACAAAGAATGACCTCGGACAGTGCAAAAGAGACAAACTGACCTCAAACGATAAGCTCGAAATGGTCTATCATTCTCGAATGATAACCACAACACCAAGACCAACCTAAGAAGGACTTGAAGAAAAGAATGCCATCCTCGAATGACAATTCTTAAAAGATCCTCGGATCTAACACGAAACCATCTTCGAATGGAGACGCAATGGTATCCCTACCTCAGTCGATAACCAGAAACACAAAGACTGACCTCAAACAGACTTGGAAAAAGAGACAAACTGACCTCAATCAATTAGCTCAAAATTGTCTATCATCCTCTTATGATAGCCACAAGAACAAAACCAACTTCAGAAGGACTTGAAGAAAAGAATGCCATCCTAGAATGAGAACTCACAAAAGATACTCAGATCTAACACGAAACCATCCTCGAATGGAGACGCAATGGTATGCCGGCCTCAGTCGATAACCAGAAACACAAAGACTGACCTCAGACTTTGCAAAAGAGACAAACTGACCTCAATGAATAAGCTCAAAATGGTATATCATCCTCAAATGAGAACCACAACAACAATACCAACCTCAGAAGGACTTGAAGAAAAGAATGCAGTCCTCGAATGACAATTCTCAAAAGATCCTCGGATCTAACACGAAACCATCCTAGAATGGAGACGCAATGGTATGCCGACCTCAGTCGATAACCAGAAACACAAAGACTGACCTCAGACTTTGCAAAAGAGACAAACTGACCTCAATCAATAAGCTCAAAATGTTTTATCGTCCTCGAATGATACCCAAAACAACAAGACCAACCTCAGAAGGACTTGAAGAAATGAATGCCTTCCTCGAATGACAATTCTGAAAAGATGCTTGAATCTAACACGAAACCATCCTCGAATGGAGACGCAATGGTAATCGGCCTCAGTCGATAACCAAAAAAATAAAGAATGAGCTCAGACTTTGCAAAAGAGACAAACTGACCTCAATCAAAAAGCGCAAAATGGTCTATCATCCTCGAATGATAACTACAACAACAAGTCCAACCTCAGAAGGACTTGAATAAAATAATGCCATCCTCGGATCTAACACGAAACCATCCTAGAATGGAGACGCAATGGTATACGGCCTCAGTCGATAAACAAAAACACAAAGACTGACCTCAGACTTTTCAAAAGAGACATACTGACCTCAATCAATAAGCTCAAAATGGTCTATCTTCCTCGAATGATACCCAAAACAACAAGACCAACATCATAAGGACTTGAAGAAAAGAATGCCATCCTCGAATGACAATTCTCAAAAGATCCTCGAATCTAACACGAAACCATCCTCGAATGGAGACGCAATGGTATATCGGCCTCATTAGATAACGTAAAATACAAAGAATGACCTCGGACAGTGCAAAAGAGACAAACTGACCTCAAACGATAAGCTCGAAATGGTCTATCATTCTCGAATGATAACCACAACACCAAGACCAACCTAAGAAGGACTTGAAGAAAAGAATGCCATCCTCGAATGACAATTCTTAAAAGATCCTCGGATCTAACACGAAACCATCTTCGAATGGAGACGCAATGGTATCCCTACCTCAGTCGATAACCAGAAACACAAAGACTGACCTCAAACAGACTTGGAAAAAGAGACAAACTGACCTCAATCAATTAGCTCAAAATTGTCTATCATCCTCTTATGATAGCCACAAGAACAAAACCAACTTCAGAAGGACTTGAAGAAAAGAATGCCATCCTAGAATGACAACTCACAAAAGATACTCAGATCTAACACGAAACCATCCTCGAATGGAGACGCAATGGTATGCCGGCCTCAGTCGATAACCAGAAACACAAAGACTGACCTCAGACTTTGCAAAAGAGACAAACTGACCTCAATGAATAAGCTCAAAATGGTATATCATCCTCAAATGAGAACCACAACAACAATACCAACCTCAGAAGGACTTGAAGAAAAGAATGCAGTCCTCGAATGACAATTCTCAAAAGATCCTCGGATCTAACACGAAACCATCCTAGAATGGAGACGCAATGGTATGCCGACCTCAGTCGATAACCAGAAACACAAAGACTGACCTCAGACTTTGCAAAAGAGACAAACTGACCTCAATCAATAAGCTCAAAATGTTTTATCGTCCTCGAATGATACCCAAAACAACAAGACCAACCTCAGAAGGACTTGAAGAAATGAATGCCTTCCTCGAATGACAATTCTGAAAAGATGCTTGAATCTAACACGAAACCATCCTCGAATGGAGACGCAATGGTAATCGGCCTCAGTCGATAACCAAAAAAATAAAGAATGAGCTCAGACTTTGCAAAAGAGACAAACTGACCTCAATCAAAAAGCGCAAAATGGTCTATCATCCTCGAATGATAAATACAACAACAAGTCCAACCTCAGAAGGACTTGAATAAAATAATGCCATCCTCGGATCTAACACGAAACCATCCTAGAATGGAGACGCAATGGTATACGGCCTCAGTCGATAAACAAAAACACAAAGACTGACCTCAGACTTTTCAAAAGAGACATACTGACCTCAATCAATAAGCTCAAAATGGTCTATCTTCCTCGAATGATACCCAAAACAACAAGACCAACATCATAAGGACTTGAAGAAAAGAATGCCATCCTCGAATGACAATTCTCAAAAGATCCTCGAATCTAACACGAAACCATCCTCGAATGGAGACGCAATGGTATATCGGCCTCATTCGATAACATAAAATACAAAGAATGACCTCGGACAGTGCAAAAGAGACAAACTGACCTCAAACGATAAGCTCGAAATGGTCTATCATTCTCGAATGATAACCACAACACCAAGACCAACCTAAGAAGGACTTGAAGAAAAGAATGCCATCCTCGAATGACAATTCTTAAAAGATCCTCGGATCTAACACGAAACCATCTTCGAATGGAGACGCAATGGTATCCCTACCTCAGTCGATAACCAGAAACACAAAGACTGACCTCAAACAGACTTGGAAAAAGAGACAAACTGACCTCAATCAATTAGCTCAAAATTGTCTATCATCCTCTTATGATAGCCACAAGAACAAAACCAACTTCAGAAGGACTTGAAGAAAAGAATGCCATCCTAGAATGACAACTCACAAAAGATACTCAGATCTAACACGAAACCATCCTCGAATGGAGACGCAATGGTATGCCGGCCTCAGTCGATAACCAGAAACACAAAGACTGACCTCAGACTTTGCAAAAGAGACAAACTGACCTCAATGAATAAGCTCAAAATGGTATATCATCCTCAAATGAGAACCACAACAACAATACCAACCTCAGAAGGACTTGAAGAAAAGAATGCAGTCCTCGAATGACAATTCTCAAAAGATCCTCGGATCTAACACGAAACCATCCTAGAATGGAGACGCAATGGTATGCCGACCTCAGTCGATAACCAGAAACACAAAGACTGACCTCAGACTTTGCAAAAGAGACAAACTGACCTCAATCAATAAGCTCAAAATGTTTTATCATCCTCGAATGATACCCAAAACAACAAGACCAACCTCAGAAGGACTTGAAGAAATGAATGCCTTCCTCGAATGACAATTCTGAAAAGATGCTTGAATCTAACACGAAACCATCCTCGAATGGAGACGCAATGGTAATCGGCCTCAGTCGATAACCAAAAAAATAAAGAATGAGCTCAGACTTTGCAAACGAGACAAACTGACCTCAATCAAAAAGCGCAAAATGGTCTATCATCCTCGAATGATAACTACAACAACAAGTCCAACCTCAGAAGGACTTGAATAAAATAATGCCATCCTCGGATCTAACACGAAACCATCCTAGAATGGAGACGCAATGGTATACGGCCTCAGTCGATAAACAAAAACACAAAGACTGACCTCAGACTTTTCAAAAGAGACATACTGACCTCAATCAATAAGCTCAAAATGGTCTATCTTCCTCGAATGATACCCAAAACAACAAGACCAACCTCATAAGGACTTGAAGAAAAGAATGCCATCCTCGAATGACAATTCTCAAAAGATCCTCGAATCTAACACGAAACCATCCTCGAATGGAGACGCAATGGTATATCGGCCTCATTCGATAACCTAAAATACAAAGAATGACCTCGGACAGTGCAAAAGAGACAAACTGACCTCAAACGATAAGCTCGAAATGGTCTATCATTCTCGAATGATAACCACAACACCAAGACCAACCTAAGAAGGACTTGAAGAAAAGAATGCCATCCTCGAATGACAATTCTTAAAAGATCCTCGGATCTAACACGAAACCATCTTCGAATGGAGACACAATGGTATCCCTACCTCAGTCGATAACCAGAAACACAAAGACTGACCTCAAACAGACTTGGAAAAAGAGACAAACTGACCTCAATCAATTAGCTCAAAATTGTCTATCATCCTCTTATGATAGCCACAAGAACAAAACCAACTTCAGAAGGACTTGAAGAAAAGAATGCCATCCTAGAATGACAACTCACAAAAGATACTCGGATCTAACACGAAACCATCCTCGAATGGAGACGCAATGGTATACCGGCCTCAGTCGATAACCAAAAAAACAAAGACTGACCTCAGACTTTGCAAAAGAGACAAATTGACCTCAATCAATAACCTCAAAATGGTTTATCATCCTCGAATGATAACCACAACAACAAGACCAACCTCAGAAGGACATGAAGAAAAGAATGCCATCCTCGAATGGCAATTCTCAAAAGATCCTCAGATCTATCACGAAACAATATTGGAATGGAGACGCAATGGTATACCGGCCTCATTCGATAACAAAAAACACAAAGACAGACCTCAGACTTTGCAAAAGAGACAAACTGACCTCAATCAATAAGCTCAAAATGGTCTATCATCCTCAAATGATAACCACAACAACAATACCAACCTCAGAAGGACTTGAAGAAAAGAATGCCATCCTCGAATGACAATTCTCAAAAGATCCTCGGATCTAACACGAAACCATCCTAGAATGGAGACGCAATGGTATGCCGGCCTCAGTCGATAACCAGAAACACAAAGACTGACCTCAGACTTTGCAAAATAGACAAACTGACCTCAATCAATAAGCTCAAAATGTTTTATCGTCCTCGAATGATACCCAAAACAACAAGACCAACCTCAGAAGGACTTGAAGAAATGAATGCCTTCCTCGAATGACAATTCTGAAAAGATGCTTGAATCTAACACGAAACCATCCTCGAATGGAGACTCAATGGTAATCGGCCTCAGTCGATAACCAAAAAAATAAAGAATGAGCTCAGACTTTGCAAAAGAGACAAACTGACCTCAATCAAAAAGCGCAAAATGGTCTATCATCCTCGATTGATAACTACAACAACAAGTCCAACCTCAGAAGGACTTGAATAAAATAATGCCATCCTCGGATCTAACACGAAACCATCCTAGAATGGAGACGCAATGGTATACGGCCTCAGTCGATAAACAAAAACACAAAGACTGACCTCAGACTTTTCAAAAGAGACATACTGACCTCAATCAATAAGCTCAAAATGGTCTATCTTCCTCGAATGATACCCAAAACAACAAGACCAACCTCATAAGGACTTGAAGAAAAGAATGCCATCCTCGAATGACAATTCTCAAAAGATCCTCGAATCTAACACGAAACCATCCTCGAATGGAGACGCAATGGTATATCGGCCTCATTCGATAACCTAAAATACAAAGAATGACCTCGGACATTGCAAAAGAGAGAAACTGACTTCAAACGATAAACTCGAAATGGTCTATCATTCTCGAATGATAACCACAACAACAAGACCAACCTAAGAAGGACTTGAAGAAAAGAATGCCATCCTCGAATGACAATTCTTAAAAGATCCTCGGATCTAACACGAAACCATCTTCGAATGGAGACGCAATGGTATCCCTACCTCAGTCGATAACCAGAAACACAAAGACTAACCTCAAACAGACTTGGAAAAAGAGACAAACTGACCTCAATCAATTAGCTCAAAATTGTCTATCATCCTCTTATGATAGCCACAAGAACAAAACCAACTTCAGAAGGACTTGAAGAAAAGAATGCCATCCTAGAATGACAACTCACAAAAGATACTCAGATCTAACACGAAACCATCCTCGAATGGAGACGCAATGGTATACCGGCCTCAGTCGATAACCAAAAAAACAAAGACTGACCTCAGACTTTGCAAAAGAGACAAACTGACCTCAATCAATAACCTCAAAATGGTTTATCATCCTCGAATGATAACCACAACAACAAGACCAACCTCAGAAGGACATGAAGAAAAGAATGCCATCCTCGAATGGGAATTCTCAAAAGATCCTCGGATCTATCACGAAACAATATTGGAATGGAGACGCAATGGTATACCGGCCTCATTAGATAACAAAAAACACAAAGACTGACCTCAGACTTTGCAAAAGAGACAAACTGGCCTCAATCAATAAGCTCAAAATGGTCTATCATCCTCAAATGAGAACCACAACAACAATACCAACCTCAGAAGGACTTGAAGAAAAGAATGCCATCCTCGAATGACAATTCTCAAAAGATCCTCGGATCTAACACGAAACAATCCTAGAATGGAGACACAATGGTATGCCGGCCTCAGTCGATAACCAGAAACACAAAGACTGACCTCAGACTTTGCAAAAGAGACAAACTGACCTCAATCAATAAGCTCAAAATGTTTTATCGTCCTCGAATGATACCCAAAACAACAAGACCAACCTCAGAAGGACTTGAAGAAATGAATGCCTTCCTCGAATGACAATTCTGAAAAGATGCTTGAATCTAACACGAAACCATCCTCGAATGGAGACGCAATGGTAATCGGCCTCAGTCGATAACCAAAAAAATAAAGAATGAGCTCAGACTTTGCAAAAGAGACAAACTGACCTCAATCAAAAAGCGCAAAATGGTCTATCATCCTCGAATGATAACTACAACAACAAGTCCAACCTCAGAAGGACTTGAATAAAATAATGCCATCCTCGGATCTAACGCGAAACCATCCTAGAATGGAGACGCAATGGTATACGGCCTCAGTCGATAAACAAAAACACAAAGACTGACCTCAGACTTTTCAAAAGACACATACTGACCTCAATCAATAAGCTCAAAATGGTCTATCTTCCTCGAATGATACCCAAAACAACAAGACCAACCTCATAAGGACTTGAAGAAAAGAATGCCATCCTCGAATGACAATTCTCAAAAGATCCTCGAATCTAACACGAAACCATCCTCGAATGGAGACGCAATGGTATATCGGCCTCATTCGATAACCTAAAATACAAAGAATGACCTCGGACATTGCAAAATAGACAAACTGACCTCAAACGATAAGCTCGAAATGGTCTATCATTCTCGAATGATAACCACAACAACAAGACCAACCTAAGAAGGACTTGAAGAAAAGAATGCCATCCTCGAATGACAATTCTTAAAAGATCCTCGGATCTAACACGAAACCATCTTCGAATGGAGACGCAATGGTATCCCTACCTCAGTCGATAACCAGAAACACAAAGACTGACCTCAAACAGACTTGGAAAAAGAGACAAACTGACCTCAATCAATTAGCTCAAAATTGTCTATCATCCTCTTATGATAGCCACAAGAACAAAACCAACTTCAGAAGGACTTGAAGAAAAGAATGCCATACTCGAATGACAATTCTCAAAAGATCCTCGGATCTAACACGAAACAATCCTAGAATGGAGACGCAATGGTATGCCGACCTCAGTCGATAACCAGAAACACAAAGACTGACCTCAGACTTTGCAAAAGAGACAAACTGACCTCAATCAATAAGCTCAAAATGTTTTATCGTCCTCGAATGATACCCAAAACAACAAGACCAACCTCAGAAGGACTTGAAGAAATGAATGCCTTCCTCGAATGGCAATTCTGAAAAGATGCTTGAATCTAACACGAAACCATCCTCGAATGGAGACGCAATGGTAATCGGCCTCAGTCGATAACCAAAAAAATAAAGAATGAGCTCAGACTTTGCAAAAGAGACAAACTGACCTCAATCAAAAAGCGCAAAATGGTCTATCATCCTCGAATGATAACTACAACAACAAGTCCAACCTCAGAAGGACTTGAATAAAATAATGCCATCCTCGGATCTAACACGAAACCATCCTAGAATGGAGACGCAATGGTATACGGCCTCGGTCGATAAACAAAAACACAAAGACTGACCTCAGACTTTTCAAAAGAGACATACTGACCTCAATCAATAAGCTCAAAATGGTCTATCTTCCTCGAATGATACCCAAAACAAAAAGACCAACCTCATAAGGACTTGAAGAAAAGAATGCCATCCTCGAATGACAATTCTCAAAAGATCCTCGAATCTAACACGAAACCATCCTCGAATGGAGACGCAATGGTATATCGGCCTCATTCGATAACCTAAAATACAAAGAATGACCTCGGACATTGCAAAAGAGACAAACTGACCTCAAACGATAAGCTCGAAATGGTCTATCATTCTCGAATGATAACCACAACAACAAGACCAACCTAAGAAGGACTTGAATAAAAGAATGCCATCCTTGAATGACAATTCTTAAAAGATCCTCGGATCTAACACGAAACCATCTTCGAATGGAGACACAATGGTATCCCTACCTCAGTCGATAACCAGAAACACAAAGACTGACCTCAAACAGACTTGGAAAAAGAGACAAACTGACCTCAATCAATTAGCTCAAAATTGTCTATCATCCTCTTATGATAGCCACAAGAACAAAACCAACTTCAGAAGGACTTGAAGAAAAGAATGCCATCCTAGAATGACAACTCACAAAAGATACTCAGATCTAACACGAAACCATCCTCGAATAGAGACGCAATGGTTTACCGGCCTCAGTCGATAACCAAAAAAACAAAGACTGGCCTCAGACTTTGCAAAAGAGACAAACTGACCTCAATCAATAACCTCAAAATGGTTTATCATCCTCGAATGATAACCACAACAACAAGACCAACCTCAGAAGGACATGAAGAAAAGAATGCCATCCTCGAATGGCAATTCTCAAAAGATCCTCGTATCTATCACGAAACAATATTGGAATGGAGACGCAATGGTATACCAGCCTCATTCGATAACAAAAAACACAAAGACTGACCTCAGACTTTGCAAAAGAGACAAACTGGCCTCAATCAATAAGCTCAAAATGGTCTATCATCCTCAAATGAGAACCACAACAACAATACCAACCTCAAAAGGACTTGAAGAAAAGAATGCCATCCTCGAATGACAATTCTTAAAAGATCCTCGGATCTAACACGAAACAATCCTAGAATGGAGACGCAATGGTATGCCGGCCTCAGTCGATAACCAGAAACACAAAGACTGACCTCAGACTTTGCAAAAGAGACAATCTGACCTCAATCAATAAGCTCAAAATGTTTTATCGTCCTCGAATGATACCCAAAACAACAAGACCAACCTCAGAAGGACTTGAAGAAATGAATGCCTTCCTCGAATGACAATTCTGAAAAGATGCTTGAATCTAACACGAAACCATCCTCGAATGGAGACGCAATGGTAATCGGCCTCAGTCGATAACCAAAAAAATAAAGAATGAGCTCAGACTTTGCAAAAGAGACAAACTGACCTCAATCAAAAAGCGCAAAATGGTCTATCATCCTCGAATGATAACTACAACAACAAGTCCAACCTCAGAAGGACTTGAATAAAATAATGCCATCCTCGGATCTAACACGAAACCATCCTAGAATGGAGACGCAATGGTATACGGCCTCAGTCGATAAACAAAAACACAAAGACTGACCTCAGACTTTTCAAAAGAGACATACTGACCTCAATCAATAAGCTCAAAATGGTCTATCTTCCTCGAATGATACCCAAAACAAAAAGACCAACCTCATAAGGACTTGAAGAAAAGAATGCCATCCTCGAATGACAATTCTCAAAAGATCCTCGAATCTAACACGAAACCATCCTCGAATGGAGACGCAATGGTATATCGGCCTCATTCGATAACCTAAAATACAAAGAATGACCTCGGACATTGCAAAAGAGACAAACTGACCTCAAACGATAAGCTCAAAATGGTCTATCATTCTCGAATGATAACCACAACAACAAGACCAACCTAAGAAGGACTTGAATAAAAGAATGCCATCCTTGAATGACAATTCTTAAAAGATCCTCGGATCTAACACGAAACCATCTTCGAATGGAGACACAATGGTATCCCTACCTCAGTCGATAACCAGAAACACAAAGACTGACCTCAAACAGACTTGGAAAAAGAGACAAACTGACCTCAATCAATTAGCTCAAAATTGTCTATCATCCTCTTATGATATCCACAAGAACAAAACCAACTTCAGAAGGACTTGAAGAAAAGAATGCCATCCTAGAATGACAACTCACAAAAGATACTCAGATCTAACACGAAACCATCCTCGAATAGAGACGCAATGGTTTACCGGCCTTAGTCGATAACCAAAAAAACAAAGACTGGCCTCAGACTTTGCAAAAGAGACAAACTGACCTCAATCAATAACCTCAAAATGGTTTATCATCCTCGAATGATAACCACAACAACAAGACCAACCTCAGAAGGACATGAAGAAAAGAATGCCATCCTCGAATGGCAATTCTCAAAAGATCCTCGGATCTATCACGAAACAATATTGGAATGGAGACGCAATGGTATACCAGCCTCATTCGATAACAAAAAACACAAAGACTGACCTCAGACTTTGCAAAAGAGACAAACTGGCCTCAATCAATAAGCTCAAAATGGTCTATCATCCTCAAATGAGAACCACAACAACAATACCAACCTGAAAAGGACTTGAAGAAAAGAATGCCATCCTCGAATGACAATTCTCAAAAGATCCTCGGATCTAACACGAAACAATCCTAGAATGGAGACGCAATGGTATGCCGGCCTCAGTCGATAACCAGAAACACAAAGACTGACCTCAGACTTTGCAAAAGAGACAATCTGACCTCAATCAATAAGCTCAAAATGTTTTATCGTCCTCGAATGATACCCAAAACAACAAGACCAACCTCAGAAGGACTTGAAGAAATGAATGCCTTCCTCGAATGACAATTCTGAAAAGATGCTTGAATCTAACACGAAACCATCCTCGAATGGAGACGCAATGGTAATCGGCCTCAGTCGATAACCAAAAAAATAAAGAATGAGCTCAGACTTTGCAAAAGAGACAAACTGACCTCAATCAAAAAGCGCAAAATGGTCTATCATCCTCGAATGATAACTACAACAACAAGTCCAACCTCAGAAGGACTTGAATAAAATAATGCCATCCTCGGATCTAACACGAAACCATCCTAGAATGGAGACGCAATGGTATACGGCCTCAGTCGATAAACAAAAACACAAAGACTGACCTCAGACTTTTCAAAAGAGACATACTGACCTCAATCAATAAGCTCAAAATGGTCTATCTTCCTCGAATGATACCCAAAACAAAAAGACCAACCTCATAAGGACTTGAAGAAAAGAATGCCATCCTCGAATGACAATTCTCAAAAGATCCTCGAATCTAACACGAAACCATCCTCGAATGGAGACGCAATGGTATATCGGCCTCATTCGATAACCTAAAATACAAAGAATGACCTCGGACATTGCAAAAGAGACAAACTGACCTCAAACGATAAGCTCAAAATGGTCTATCATTCTCGAATGATAACCACAACAACAAGACCAACCTAAGAAGGACTTGAATAAAAGAATGCCATCCTTGAATGACAATTCTTAAAAGATCCTCGGATCTAACACGAAACCATCTTCGAATGGAGACACAATGGTATCCCTACCTCAGTCGATAACCAGAAACACAAAGACTGACCTCAAACAGACTTGGAAAAAGAGACAAACTGACCTCAATCAATTAGCTCAAAATTGTCTATCATCCTCTTATGATATCCACAAGAACAAAACCAACTTCAGAAGGACTTGAAGAAAAGAATGCCATCCTAGAATGACAACTCACAAAAGATACTCAGATCTAACACGAAACCATCCTCGAATAGAGACGCAATGGTTTACCGGCCTTAGTCGATAACCAAAAAAACAAAGACTGGCCTCAGACTTTGCAAAAGAGACAAACTGACCTCAATCAATAACCTCAAAATGGTTTATCATCCTCGAATGATAACCACAAGAACAAGACCAACCTCAGAAGGACATGAAGAAAAGAATGCCATCCTCGAATGGCAATTCTCAAAAGATCCTCGGATCTATCACGAAACAATATTGGAATGGAGACGCAATGGTATACCAGCCTCATTCGATAACAAAAAACACAAAGACTGACCTCAGACTTTGCAAAAGAGACAAACTGGCCTCAATCAATAAGCTCAAAATGGTCTATCATCCTCAAATGAGAACCACAACAACAATACCAACCTCAAAAGGACTTGAAGAAAAGAATGCCATCCTCGAATGACAATTCTCAAAAGATCCTCGGATCTAACACGAAACAATCCTAGAATGGAGACGCAATGGTATGCCGGCCTCAGTCGATAACCAGAAACACAAAGACTGACCTCAGACTTTGCAAAAGAGACAATCTGACCTCAATCAATAAGCTCAAAATGTTTTATCGTCCTCGAATGATACCCAAAACAACAAGACCAACCTCAGAAGGACTTGAAGAAATGAATGCCTTCCTCGAATGACAATTCTGAAAAGATGCTTGAATCTAACACGAAACCATCCTCGAATGGAGACGCAATGGTAATCGGCCTCAGTCGATAACCAAAAAAATAAAGAATGAGCTCAGACTTTGCAAAAGAGATAAACTGACCTCAATCAAAAAGCGCAAAATGGTCTATCATCCTCGAATGATAACTACAACAACAAGTCCAACCTCAGAAGGACTTGAATAAAATAATGCCATCCTCGGATCTAACACGAAACCATCCTAGAATGGAGACGCAATGGTATACGGCATCAGTCGATAAACAAAAACACAAAGACTGACCTCAGACTTTTCAAAAGAGACATACTGACCTCAATCAATAAGCTCAAAATGGTCTATCTTCCTCGAATGATACCCAAAACAACAAGACCAACCTCATAAGGACTTGAAGAAAAGAATGCCATCCTCGAATGACAATTCTCAAAAGATCCTCGAATCTAACACGAAACCATCCTCGAATGGAGACGCAATGGTATATCGGCCTCATTCGATAACCTAAAATACAAAGAATGACCTCGGACATTGCAAAAGAGACAAACTGACCTCAAACGATAAGCTCGAAATGGTCTATCATTCTCGAATGATAACCACAACAACAAGACCAACCTAAGAAGGACTTGAAGAAAAGAATGCCATCCTCGAATGACAATTCTTAAAAGATCCTCGGATCTAACACGAAACCATCTTCGAATGGAGACGCAATGGTATCCCTACCTCAGTCGATAACCAGAAACACAAAGACTGACCTCAAACAGACTTGGAAAAAGAGACAAACTGACCTCAATCAATTAGCTCAAAATTGTCTATCATCCTCTTATGATAGCCACAAGAACAAAACCAACTTCAGAAGGACTTGAAGAAAAGAATGCCATCCTAGAATGACAACTCACAAAAGATACTCAGATCTAACACGAAACCATCCTCGAATGGAGACGCAATGGTATACCGGCCTCAGTCGATAACCAAAAAAACAAAGACTGACCTCAGACTTTGCAAAAGAGACAAACTGACCTCAATCAATAACCTCAAAATGGTTTATCATCCTCGAATGATAACCACAACAACAAGAACAACATCAGAAGGACTTGAAGAAAAGAATGCCATCCTCGAATGGCAATTCTAAAAAGATTCTCGGATCTATCACGAAACAATATTGGAATGGAGACGCAATGGTATACCAGCCTCATTCGATAACAAAAAACACAAAGACTGACCTCAGACTTTGCAAAAGAGACAAACTGGCCTCAATCAATAAGCTCAAAATGGTCTATCATCCTCGAATGAGAACCACAACAACAATACCAACCTCAGAAGGACTTGAAGAAAAGAATGCCATCCTCGAATGACAATTCTCAAAAGATCCTCGGATCTAACACGAAACAATCCTAGAATGGAGACGCAATGGTATGCCGGCCTCAGTCGATAACCAGAAACACAAAGACTGACCTCAGACTTTGCAAAAGAGACAAACTGACCTCAATCAATAAGCTCAAAATGTTTTATCGTCCTCGAATGATACCCAAAACAACAAGACCAACCTCAGAAGGACTTGAAGAAATGAATGCCTTCCTCGAATGACAATTCTGAAAAGATGCTTGAATCTAACACGAAACCATCCTCGAATGGAGACGCAATGGTAATCGGCCTCAGTCGATAACCAAAAAAATAAAGAATGAGCTCAGACTTTGCAAAAGAGACAAACTGACCTCAATCAAAAAGCGCAAAATGGTCTATCATCCTCGAATGATAACTACAACAACAAGTCCAACCTCAGAAGGACTTGAATAAAATAATGCCATCCTCGGATCTAACACGAAACCATCCTAGAATGGAGACGCAATGGTATACGGCCTCAGTCGATAAACAAAAACACAAAGACTGACCTCAGACTTTTCAAAAGAGACATACTGACCTCAATCATATAAGCTCAAAATGGTCTATCTTCCTCGAATGATACCCAAAACAACAAGACCAACCTCATAAGGACTTGAAGAAAAGAATGCCATCCTCGAATGACAATTCTCAAAAGATCCTCGAATCTAACACGAAACCATCCTCGAATGGAGACGCAATGGTATATCGGCCTCATTCGATAACCTAAAATACAAAGAATGACCTCGGACATTGCAAAATAGACAAACTGACCTCAAACGATAAGCTCGAAATGGTCTATCATTCTCGAATGATAACCACAACAACAAGACCAACCTAAGAAGGACTTGAAGAAAAGAATGCCATCCTCGAATGACAATTCTTAAAAGATCCTCGGATCTAACACGAAACCATCTTCGAATGGAGACGCAATGGTATCCCTACCTCAGTCGATAACCAGAAACACAAAGACTGACCTCAAACAGACTTGGAAAAAGAGACAAACTGACCTCAATCAATTAGCTCAAAATTGTCTATCATCCTCTTATGATAGCCACAAGAACAAAACCAACTTCAGAAGGACTTGAAGAAAAGAATGCCATCCTAGAATGACAACTCACAAAAGATACTCAGATCTAACACGAAACCATCCTCGAATGGAGACGCAATGGTATACCGGCCTCAGTCGATAACCAAAAAAACAAAGACTGACCTCAGACTTTGCAAAAGAGACAAACTGACCTCAATCAATAACCTCAAAATGGTTTATCATCCTCGAATGATAACCACAACAACAAGAACAACATCAGAAGGACTTGAAGAAAAGAATGCCATCCTCGAATGGCAATTCTAAAAAGATTCTCGGATCTATCACGAAACAATATTGGAATGGAGACGCAATGGTATACCAGCCTCATTCGATAACAAAAAACACAAAGACTGACCTCAGACTTTGCAAAAGAGACAAACTGGCCTCAATCAATAAGCTCAAAATGGTCTATCATCCTCGAATGAGAACCACAACAACAATACCAACCTCAGAAGGACTTGAAGAAAAGAATGCCATCCTCGAATGACAATTCTCAAAAGATCCTCGGATCTAACACGAAACAATCCTAGAATGGAGACGCAATGGTATGCCGGCCTCAGTCGATAACCAGAAACACAAAGACTGACCTCAGACTTTGCAAAAGAGACAAACTGACCTCAATCAATAAGCTCAAAATGTTTTATCGTCCTCGAATGATACCCAAAACAACAAGACCAACCTCAGAAGGACTTGAAGAAATGAATGCCTTCCTCGAATGACAATTCTGAAAAGATGCTTGAATCTAACACGAAACCATCCTCGAATGGAGACGCAATGGTAATCGGCCTCAGTCGATAACCAAAAAAATAAAGAATGAGCTCAGACTTTGCAAAAGAGACAAACTGACCTCAATCAAAAAGCGCAAAATGGTCTATCATCCTCGAATGATAACTACAACAACAAGTCCAACCTCAGAAGGACTTGAATAAAATAATGCCATCCTCGGATCTAACACGAAACCATCCTAGAATGGAGACGCAATGGTATACGGCCTCAGTCGATAAACAAAAACACAAAGACTGACCTCAGACTTTTCAAAAGAGACATACTGACCTCAATCATATAAGCTCAAAATGGTCTATCTTCCTCGAATGATACCCAAAACAACAAGACCAACCTCATAAGGACTTGAAGAAAAGAATGCCATCCTCGAATGACAATTCTCAAAAGATCCTCGAATCTAACACGAAACCATCCTCGAATGGAGACGCAATGGTATATCGGCCTCATTCGATAACCTAAAATACAAAGAATGACCTCGGACATTGCAAAATAGACAAACTGACCTCAAACGATAAGCTCGAAATGGTCTATCATTCTCGAATGATAACCACAACAACAAGACCAACCTAAGAAGGACTTGAAGAAAAGAATGCCATCCTCGAATGACAATTCTTAAAAGATCCTCGGATCTAACACGAAACCATCTTCGAATGGAGACGCAATGGTATCCCTACCTCAGTCGATAACCAGAAACACAAAGACTGACCTCAAACAGACTTGGAAAAAGAGACAAACTGACCTCAATCAATTAGCTCAAGATTGTCTATAATCCTCTTATGATAGCCACAAGAACAAAACCAACTTCAGAAGGACTTGAAGAAAAGAATTCCATACTCGAATGACAATTCTCAAAAGATCCTCGGATCTAACACGAAACAATCCTAGAATGGAGACGCAATGGTATGCCGACCTCAGTCGATAACCAGAAACACAAAGACTGACCTCAGACTTTGCAAAAGAGACAAACTGACCTCAATCAATAAGCTCAAAATGTTTTATCGTCCTCGAATGATACCTGTCGCTCCCGGGATTTCCATCCTAGTACAAACGCGAAAGTGGCGCGGAAAGGTTAGAGTCGCCAGCCAGACATTTTTATCCCAAATGAATGGGAAAGGTAATGTTGCACAAACCCGAAGAAAGAAAGAGGAAGGACACAAGTCCTGCGAACCAAAGAGACTGGGCTCGGGAGTCGGTTACGACCTGGGAAGGTATTAGCACCCCAGATCGCCCGTCGTACCCGACGGGATCCACGCTTGCTTGTTTGTTTCAAAGGGTGAGAAGAATAACTGCTGCTGAATAAAACCGCTAACTGGAAACTGGAATGAGAAATGAGAAAGGAACTGGAATAAGAGAATGAGAATAAAAAGAAAGGGGGAAATGTAGGGAAAATAAAGAATGTGCTCGAACGGGCCCTACCCCGCTGCCTACGTACCTCATCGGGATAATGAGGATCAGAGACGCCGTAGTTCGTCTAACTAGGGGTAGAAAAGAAATTGCTTGTGAATTAAAGGCTTGAACTGCCTATGTCAATGCTCAGGTGTTGCAGGCTCGGACGACGAGTGCGTAACCGTCTTGCAAAGTGACAAGTAGGAGCAAGTTCGCGTACGGAGCGAAGGAGATGAGAAAAGAATTCCCGAAGGAAAGACGCTTATTGTTTGTTTGTGTTTTTTAGAAAGCTTTTAGGAGTGTGTCACAAGGAAGTGAACTCAAGCTCTCACCAATGGAATGTGCACTTGTCGCTACATTCCAAGATGGAATAATAGAACAAGCACACTCAAGTAAGGAGAAGATCCCCAAAACTTGAACCCAAAGATTAGGTCTTAGGCTCACTAACTTGTTTGCTTATTAGATGTTTTGATTATTTACATGAAGAAGTGTTTTTTATGCTTTTCTTTATGAAGAAGATACCTTGATCAGACTTGTGCATCACAAGGTAAACATGTACTATCCCAAGATGGGAAAACTACAAGCATACCTCATGGGATAAGGCTATGGATCAAGACATCACTTCACATTTATTAAAGTATCTTTTAAGAGTTATGAGATGAGAAGAGAAGAAGAACCAAAAGAATCTCAAAGGAAAAATTCTAAAGGGGACTAAAATAATCCTAAGTGTTTACATGCATGGATATCCTAAAGGTTAGTGAGGTTCCTATCCTAATGAAGAAGGAAGAAGAAGATAGAAGAAGGGATGAGAAAGGCCTAAGCCCAACAAAAGAGAGTTAGTTCACATAAACATAAAAGGAAGAGGTAAGAATTAGAGATGTGGAACTCAATTCCCACATCTCATACTTACCATAGCCCCTGCAAGGTTAGCATACACAAATGAATACAAGCACAAAGTTCAAAACCAAAATAAAAATGGTATAAAGAAGGGCCTAAGAGTCCAACAAGATAAAAAGAGAAGTCACACCATACCAAACAATATCAAAATGAAAGCTATGGAACCAAAAAATGGAATTTAAACACTTAAAGAAACAAATGTCTTCAACATGAAGCAAACTCAAAAAATTTAGAAGAACCAGGACCTATCCTAGGACCAGGAAGGTACCTATACCCCAAAGGAACCCCAAACAAGAAGAAAAAGTTGGCACAAGTGCCCTTCTAAGCTTATAAGAGATCTAACAATCCAAAAGAAACAAAATGGGACAAAGTGAGAATAAAAATCCACAAATAATCAACCAGCCATCTTAAAATTCTATAACTGAACCCAAATGATCACGAAACACATTATATCAACTTGCCAAAAGGATTTGCAAAAATTCAGAGATGAACTAGGTCAAATGGATGCACAAACACAAGCTAGGACAGAAAACTTACATCACAAGATAACAGACCAATACTCAAGAAATAATTTCCTAAAATTTCTGAGAAAAATCACATGAAAACTAGAAGATCTTAGAAACACAATGCAAAAAGAATGGGATCAAAACTCCAAATATTGAAGTCTATAGAAAATCAACAAGACAGGCTGGTCAAGAAATGAAGCAAATGAAGCTATGTACATTGGTGATTTAATTCTGGCACGCCAATCAATGAAAAAAATAAAATAAAAATGTTACAAAATTTTAAAGACACAAAGGAACATCCATGATTTATTTGGGAATTTTTAGATGAATATTTCTATTTTATACGAATTAAAACCAAACTGAAATAAAAGAGAAATTAAATTGAGAAAGAAAATAGAAGAAAATAAGAAGGAGGTACATGCAGTAAGTGTTTTAAATGGAAATGGCTGGGCCTGAAAAGCATTGGGGTGTGAAAATCATTCTAATATGGGCCCAAATCTAAACACACAAAACAATCTTTTTAAACATCTTTTATTCTCTAAACAAATATCATTATACTAAATAAACTTTAGATTTCTAACAATTATTAACTAACTAAACCTAAGCAATATTCTAATCAATTTATTAACTAATTTTTATCTTTTCATATTTCTAAACAAAATTATCCAAACTAATTCTTTTATGTTTCTAAACAAAATTATCTACACATTATTCAACTAATTACTATTTTACAATATATTCTAAACAATTATTATCTAATTAACCTAAACAATATTCTAATCAATTATTTCTAGTTTCTAAACCACTATTATCCTAAACAAACATCTAAACAAATATCAACTAAATTCCATTATATTTTCTAAACAATGATTAAACTAATCTATCCTATTATATTAAAATTCCTAAAGCTTATTCAAAATCCCAAACATTTTACATTAACTAAACAATATTAGATTAACTAAAACTATTATTTTCTAAACTTTTATTTAGTGAAACTCTTTGTATTCCTAAGTAGTTATCTAAACATTATACTAATTAATTCTATTATATTCCCAAACAATGCATCAACTTAACTAAACAACATTCTAATCACTTATTTTCTAAACAATTTTCTAAACAATTAAACTCTTAAATTCTATTATATTTTCTAAACAATTATCTAACAATTATCAACTAATTAATCTATTCTATTTTCTAAACAATTATTCTTTCTAAACATAATTAACTAAATGAACTCTTCATATTTCCTAAAAATTGTTAACTAATCAAACATTATATTAAATTTCTAAACCATTACTATCCTAATTAATTTTTTATATTTTCTGAACTTTCATTAACTAATTGACATTTTTATAGTTTCTAAACAATCTATTATCTAATTAAACCTTTTATAGTTTCTAAACAATTATTTAAACTTACTAACATTTTATATTCCCTAACAATTATTATGCTAGTCAAACTCTTTATATTTTCTAAACCATTATTATACTAAATATTTACTTAATTACTCTTTATATTCCTAAACCATTTATTCCCTAAACATTATTATTAGTACTATATTTTTTTATATTTTTTTAACAGTTTTTTCCTAAACAACATTATATACTAAATTCCAACATATTTTCTAAACAAAAATTAGACTAAACATATTATATTCTCTAAACAATTATTTAAAACCATATTAATCTCTAACACTATATTACATTTCTAACTATTATTCTATACAAATATTGATTAATCCTAAAACAATTATATTCTAAACTATTATTCTATACAAATCTTGATTAATCCTAAAACAATTATATTCTAAACTATTCTAACAATTATTTCTAAACAATTCTAACTAATCAAATTCTAAACAATTATTACTAATCTAATTTTAAACAACCATTATCCTCATTAACTTTTTTCCATTTCCTAACAATTATCATTAACTATCCATTATTCCACTAATTAATTTATTCTATTTTCTAAACAATATTCTAAACATTAAACAATTAATCTATTATTTTTCCTAAACAATGATTCATATTCCTAATTAATCTTTATACTAATTAAAATCTTTTTATTTCCTAATATCTTTTATTCTAATCTTTTATTCCTAAACAAGTCTTAAACAATTAAACTCTTAAATTCTTTCTGTTTTTCTAAACAGCTTTTTTTTCTAAACAATTAAACTAAACAATTACATTAATCTAAAACTATATTTCTAAACTAAACATATTAATCTCTAAACAATTTAATATTTTCTAAACTATCTATTATTCTCTAAACTATTTCTAAACAAAACCTATTATATCTCTTAAACAAATATTCTAAGAGGCAAACAATACAGCAACAGTCAGTACAAACCTCCTCTCTCTCTCTCTCTCAAACACAATCTCCTTTCCCTAACCCTAGAAGCCGCCGCACACTCATCTTCCTCACCATACCTTGCCGCCGTCCAAGCCTGCCATCCGCCGTTCTCTTCCATGACCTCGCCTCCCATCATCTTCGGCTTCTACCACACTGCTCCTCAGTCTCGCCGGAGTATCACCGGTCATCTCCCAACCGCCACCGTCCATAACCTAGCCTCACATCATCTTCTTCCGCACCAAGGTCGCCGGCGCCGCCACCGCCGGACAACCATCTCCGAACACCAAACAAAGACACGAACCCTCACTCAATTGCTTCTCTCAACACGAATCCGGATTCCATTTCACAAACAAAATACTCAACCAAACAGATCGTATATTCCGAAATGATACACACACAACCACACAAGATGTAACAAGGAATACCTCTACATACAAGGTTGCGAAATCTCGTACCTGTAACTTAGAAGCGATGCTGCCAAAGATGAGTCCTCGATCCTGCCTTCGATCCGCTTGTATTGTGCGCGTTCAGTTTAATGCAAATTTGGTAAAGATGTTGCATCGATGCCGTTGATTGATGGCGTTAGTGAAGCGATGATGATGAAGTCGCGATGAATATGATATCAACGTCGGCTTCCGGCGTTCGAAGATGACGTTGATGCGATGAGAATGATGCAAGGCTGCTATTTGATGAAGAAGACGACGGCGAAGAATCTCGGTTAATGCAGGAGCAGCGATTTCGATCCACTTGTGTGCTCCGCTCGAGAACGGTGACGGAAATTCCTCTGTGGTTTCGAAGAGTGATGCGGAGCCGTGGTTCTGGTTTTCGAGTCGAAGCCTTTTTTTCAAGAAAAGTGGACCAGTTACCTTGTTTTGATGAGGATCCGATTCTTGGTTTCAATCAATGACGAATTCGGTTTTCCTCTTCTTTTTGATTTTCTGTGGTGAACGAAATTGATGAATTGTTTATGTTTCGTTATGACGCAGGACTGTGATGATGTGAGGTTGATGAAGGATATGAAGTTGATTCAGCTTGCGGTTTCGGGAGATGCAGGACTGTGATGAAGGATAATGATGGAGAGGAATTGAACCTGGCTTTTTTGATGACGAAGAGGATTGATCGAACTTCATCTTCTGTTGTGGATCCAATTCAAAGTGATGATGGAATTCAGCTTTTAATGTACATTTGAAGAGAAGTGAATTTCGGTTACTATCAAATTATGGTGATGCCGAATATTTCGAAGCTATGAGGATGGAGAGTTTTTTGGTTGCTGGAAAATGGTGAGCTGTTGATGATGGCGAGCTTCGGTTTATTATCTCATGAAGAAGAGTTGATAAAATCCCAAATTCTGTTATTCTCTTTTTCCAATTTTTCCATTCTGTTACATTTTCTTTTCTTTTCAATTTCCATTCTGTTATCATTTTAGTAAGGATTCTCATAACAAACTTTTTCTTTTTTTCTTTTTAATTCTGTTAATTCCCTTATTTTCCTTTTTTCTGTGAATTTTGTGTGTTGCACTTTGAAGCATGGCATATGTGTTTTTTCGGATTTTTCATTTTCCTGCGTTTTACTTGAGGTCTGCTGCCTTTTTGTTGGTATTTTGGGAGATGCCTTATATGAGTGGTGTGAGGTCCTTGGTAATGGGCTGAAGAGAAAGAATTTGTAAAAGAAAAATGACTTAAAATAAATTGTAAAAGAAAATGGATTAAAAGAAATTGTAAAAGAAAAATGACTTAAAAGAAATTGTAAAAGAAAATGGATCAAAAGAAATTGTAAAAGAAAAATGGATTAAAGGGAATTGTAAAAGAAAGAAAGAAAAGTAAGGATTATGGCTTAATAAAAAATGGATATGGTTTGGAAATGGAAATATGGATATCATGATGGATCACAGATTATGGATAGGAAGCCTATTTTTTTAGTCCAAAGCCAAACCTCAATTTCTTTGCACAAATTTCTGATAAACTGAACATAGCCATCAACCTGAACTTCCTGAATCGAACTTTGGGGAATTATCCAATGATGGAACGATGACCACTCAATCCAGCTAATATGCATCAAACTCCAACGCAAACCCTTATTCCATAGACCAAAGAAACTTCCGCACGCCATACATCTTAACATGGCCTGAGCACTAACCACTGAAGTAGATAACTTGCAGTTAAAGAATCTTGACAGTTTGACCAACCTAGGTCAAATGTCCATCTGAAACAAATCACGAAATGAATAGCCACCACTGAACTGAAATCACTGCCAGCTCATGCTATGCTGCAACAATGGATGCGATGCTTCACTTCTCTATGCAAATGTAATGTAAGGTATGCGAGGTGATATGCTAAATGATGAATATGATGTGATATGATGTTGAGAGGGCAAATTTGGGGTGTTACAGCTGCCCCTATTCAATCATCAGTTAATCTGAAAAGGACGATAGTACGGGCTATCGACCATTCAAGATAAACTGTGGTTGAATACCAAGAAGACCAGAAATTTGCACTCTGACGAAGAATGCAACACTGGGAAATAAACCCAACCAGATGACGCTCTGGGGACATGAGGTGGAGAAAAAAGCAGACGAGCTTCTTCCAAGTTGAAACTGATATCTATAATAAAAACAAGTTGACAGACGAGTCTTCAAACAATCCTGTGATGCCAGTAGCTGGACAGACGAGTCCTCCAAACACTGCAATACAATAATCTGAGACAGACGAGTCTTCAAACAATCCTGTGACGCCAGGAGCCGGATGTACGAGTCCACAAAACACTTCAAGAACATACACTGGGACAGACGAGTCTTCAAACAAATCCTGTGACGCCAGGAGCCTGGACGTACGAGTCCACAAAACTGCATATAGCATGAGACAGACGAGTCTCCTTCGGATTTACCTGTTACGCCAGGACCGGTAATCATTTCGACATTTAATTCCCACTGTCAGGATTCGAAGCCTCTTCAATACAGACGAGTATTGGATGATCATCAAGATAACACAGACGAGTGCCATAAGTCAATGATACAGACGAGTACCAGACAATGATCAGAGAAACACAGACGAGTGCTTCAGGCAATGATACAGACGAGTATCAGCCACTGGTATAGACGAATACCAGAAATTCAAACACAGACGAGCATTTGAAGTAGTCACAGAAATATCAGGGTAAACAGCAAATCTTCACATTCAGATGCAAGCTAGCACAAACGAGTGCTGAGGATGATACAGACGAGTATCCAAGCAAAGCAGACGAGCTTCAAAACACAAACGACTTCTGGGGGATACAAGCAGAC
Source organism: Lathyrus aphaca (assembly GCA_963966055.1). Classification (NCBI taxonomy): domain Eukaryota; kingdom Viridiplantae; phylum Streptophyta; class Magnoliopsida; order Fabales; family Fabaceae; genus Lathyrus; species Lathyrus aphaca. The sequence continues at coordinate 449,122,193 of OZ014524.1, forward strand.
GAGCTTCAAACAAACACAGACGAGTGTTGGATGGTTGCAGACGAGCAACAATGGAGAATACATATCAAGGCACAGACGAGTGCAACGAAGGATCCAATACCAAACACAGACGAGTGCTGGGAGGTTGCCGACGAGCAACAACAAATATCATCTCAGAACACCGACGAGTGTTGAGGAGTTGCGGACGAGCAACTATCATAACCAAACACAGACGAGTGCTGGAAATTGCGGACGAGCAATAACAGAGGTATCACAACACAGACGAGTGTTGAGAATCAACAGCAAAATAATATATCTCCACACACAGACGAGTGCTGGAATTTGCAGACGAGCAATCATCCACTGATACACTCAAACACAGACGAGTGTTTGAAATTGCAGACCAGCTAAATCGAAGTAATCAAGAACCACTGCTGGAGGAAGCAAACGACCAACCAAAGGGTCAACACAAACGAGTGTTGAAAGATGCAGACGAGCGGTAAACAAATGCCTGATTGGCTACAAGAGTTACAACTCCGCAGGGGAAGACAAGTCGAGAGGTCTGAATACCCAACTCTGACTGAGGTGATGAATACCTGGCCGTATCATCAAATACCCAGAAGACTAACAACTTTGCTGGGAATATTTCACTGATGGAGAATCAAATATGAACTCTGTGGGGAATATCATCTAATGACATCTTTGCATTTTCTGGATTAGTTGACTGCCTGAAGATCAACCTAAGAGGATTTTACAAAAGACCTGACATCCAAAACGTCCAAGTCTTCAAACTCTTTAGAGATTCGTCGACTCTTAACGTAACTGCCCCAGACTGCATGGATTGTGGAAGAATTTGTCTCGCGAGGATTCCTGAAAAATTTCGTGTCACTGCGAAATACTGTGCCCTGTAAGCACAAATATATGCACACCTGCCCCGGGCATAAATGAATTCAGTGGTTGAACTTTGATGTTGTGATCTTGAATTTCCTTTTATGACAGACTCACTGGGTATCAACTCAAGGGTTAAAGAAGTGAAGACTATGATATCGACTCGAGGGTCGCCAGAAACAGAAATATCGACTCAAGGGTCGAGGAGAACACAACAACATCAACTCGAGGGTTGAGGAGTAAAGCGACAACATCATCGACTCGAGGGTCGAGGAAACGAAAGCAACAATATCGACTCAAGGGTCGAGGATAACAAAGCAACATCAACTCGAGGGTCGAGGAAATAAAATAGTAACATCGACTCGAGGGTCGAGGAAAACGAAACAACATCAACTCAAGGGTTGAGGAAACACGATGACAATACCGACTCGAGGGTCATGGAACAGGATAAAGCAACATCAACTCGAGGGTTGAGGGAATAAAATAGCAACATCGACTCGAGGGTCGAGGATAACAAAACAACATCAACTCAAGGGTTGAGAAAACAGGATGACAATATCGACTCGAGGGTCGAGAAAAACAACACAACATCAACTCGAGGGCTGAGAAAACAGAAGCGATGACATCGACTCGAGGGTCGAGGGAAACAAAACAACATCAACTCGAGGGTTGAGAAAACAGAAGCAATGATATCGACTCGAGGGTCGAAGAAAACCAGAGTGAAAATTACCATACTCAACTGAAGTAAGAGGCTGAACGCATATAGATGCCAACATGTCATAATTGAAGAGATGCCAACAAAGATCGGACTTTAACCTTGAAGATGTCAATGACTATTGGGCTTTTAGTCATGTACGATGAAGAAACCATAACGACTGAGGATAAATTCTCTGACTAGGGAAACACGCTCCCCACGCCCTACTAGAATCAATCATCAGACATTCATTCTGGGAACGGCCTTGCACACCGTAATATTGTCTCAAGAGGATTTTACAGAAAACCTAGCATCTGAAATGCTTCAGCATTCTCAAACTCTTGAATATCCCGAAATAACCACCTCAAACTGTATGGTCCATGAAGGAATTTGCCCCAAGATCTTGCATCATTATGAGGTGTTCTGCCCCAGTATTCTGAACCTTGGGTAGGTGCATTTGATTAGTCGTCTTCTGGAGATAATAACTTCTATTTCTTCTAGGGTGACCTGCCCCAGTACGAGTATTGCTTTGGAGAAAACAACCCATGCTGACTGCTCTGTGAGAGATTTAAATCTCGAAGTGATTGCCCCAGATTGGCTGTTGAAGAGATTGATCGACGTGATCGCCACTGATTGGCTGCATTTAACCCAACTGGTTGGGAAAGTCCTCATTCAACGAAGTTTCTTGGAAAAAAGGTCCATTGGCATGAATGTCCTTCCAAAGTTTCCGCCTTCCCAACTTGGCAAGATTAAGCTTCTATACTGAGGTTCCAGATGTGAACTTCTTTGATGTTAAACAGATGTACGCAAGCAGAAAATGTTTTATTCTGAGAATGAAAATTCTAATGCAACACATGTTAATCTTGATGCTTTTATTGAAAAGATGTCGTTTATGAACGAATCACTGACTAAGGCATTACAATATTTTTTTTTATGAAATAAACATGCATATGCAATACCAACGAGGGTCTTTTAGCACAACTCGTAGGAGTCAGGAACGCTATCTCATGGCGGCACGCTCTCGAATTAACCCTGCTTCAATTAGGACTTTTAAGGGTTGTATCGTGGTCTGGCTCACGGTTACTGAAACAAAGGATATAGGCTCAAAGTTTATATGTGCCCACCCATCTTCGTGATGTTCTCCATTCCTATGTTCCAGCTAGTTTTCGCAAACGCTCATCTTTCCTAAAGGTTTCGTATTGGTTGAGGAACCATTACTCTAACAGTTTAAGCACCATTGGGGTTATTGTTGGGTATAACAGTCACCCTTATTGTCTTTTGTGCCTGTATCACACGACTTGTTCTTGCTTAAGGATCTTTCTCATGTAATCCTTTCCATTTTTCGTTTTTGTTTCATTTTTTGCTTATCCCTAACTTTTGCCTGGACTGATTCTTGTGAATCTTTTGTAATTGGAGTCCAGCGGGACGCCCTAATTTTTGCCTAAGTCGCTTGTTTTCAAGTTTCAACTTAGCGGGTTTTTCATATTCTCTTTTTCTTTATTTTTGTCCGAACAAATCGTGCGACACTGTTTGTCTTGACTGTTTTGTAAGGGTTGTGACTGTCTCACTTTTTGGTCGTTGATGAATAACCATTGTGGTTTCTGGTCTTTGGACCTCTTGATTTGGTACAATGAAATGTTAGGGATCCTCAGATACACTCCTTTACGGAAGGCATGAACGCCTGGTCCAACTAGCTGACACCTACCCTGCCCCGGGTTAAAGGTGAGGGTTTTTTCATGTGAAAAGAAACTCCTACTTCAAGGTTCAAAGGGGTTAACGAAGGTTTATCTCCCTTATATCTCCGGTGTTTGGGAATTTGAAACAATGCCTGTACATCGTCAACAAGGTCTTACTCAAGAGCACACAAATGGAGATTTTTGCGTTTTCATTTCGTCATCCTCCGTCACAGAGTTTAAGAACAACAGTTGGTATTGCAATGCACATTCACAAAATTATAAGTAAAATGAATGAATTACTTCAAGAAAAACATGTGCGTTTCATTATGATTAACATTCAAAAAGCAAACAAGTTTCATGCAAGCATACAAATGTTCAAACAAACATATAAAAGCGACACATGAAAATGCAGTAAAGAATCTGAGCAATGCCAATGTTGAGGAGACTTGACTCCGTATGGACTTGTTGATCTTGAATACTTTCAGTAGTCAACACTTTTCTTGATAAAATTTGCAGTCTTCAATCAAATGACCACATGTCAGCACCATACTTCATTCTCAATTATTCTGACCTGAAGCTTCCGACGTTCAAACATTGACACAAGACGTCTGAAGAGAAGAGCGACACTGAGATGAAATTGCCACATAATTTGACACCTAAGGTTGCTCGGAAAGACCTGACGATCTTCTGCCTACGTATCTCCATTGACCAAAGACCAATGAAGAATCAGAGCGACGTAGTTCCCCTCAATAGGGATCAAAGTGATGTACATAGCCGCTCTTCAGAATCAAACTTAGAATCACCTTCACGTACATCTTCAATAAATTCCTCCATAACATGAGCTGACGAACCCACATGACCAAACGAAGACTCGTTAACTTGAATGCCTTGAGGCGTCACTGAAATCAACCCAGAATCAATCAAATCCTGAACCTTATCCCTGAGAGGCTTGCATTCTTCAGCTGAATGTCCTGGTGCGTTGCCATGGAATCCACATTGAACATTGGGATCAAAACTTGGTGGGTATGGACAAGGTACTGGACCCGGTTTCTTCGGCACTATCAACCCACTATCGATCAGGCATGGGAGTATTTGACTGTATGGCACTGGCAATGGATCGAAATACCTCTTGGATCTCTTAGTGTAGTAACGACGCCTTTGCGGAGTATGCTTCTGTCGGCCCGGTATTTGTTGGTACTGAGGCGGTTCACTGTTAACTGAAATCTGACATACGGATTCAGAAGGTTGCTGACTCTGAGCAGTTGAAATGCATGGGTAATGTGGATAAGTCAATGGAGTTGAAGGATCTTCCCAGATTGCATCAATCACATCCTTATCTTGGGAACTGACGAAAGATTCATTCTCTTCAGTTGAGCCATCTGAAATGCCTTGGATCTTTCCCATCTTGATAAAACTCTCAATGCGTTCTCCAACTATCACCAAGTCTGAGAAACTCGAAGTTCCACTACCACTCAACCTCTCCAAATACGGCCCCTGTAAGGTCTCTATGAAAAGATCAACCAATTCTCTGTCTGATAGCGGGGGTTGCACCCGAGCAGCTACTTCTCTCCACCTCTGGGCATACTCTCTGAAAGATTCACCATCTCTTTGGGATAAAACTTGCAAATCCATGCGGCTAAGAGCCCTGTCAAGATTGTAGTCATACTGCTTCACAAATGCATTGGCTAGGTCTGACCATGACTGGATACAATTGTTCTCTAACTGCATGTACCAACTCGATGATGCTTCACTCAGACTGTATTGGAAACAATGAATCATCAATTTGTCATTATGCTCATGTGAGGCCATCCTTCTGCAAAATCTTACCAAATGCTGCCTTGGACAACTATCCCCCTTGTACTTTTCAAACTTCGGTACTTTGAACTTTGGAGGTATTACCAGGCCATGCACCAGGCACATGCTCGCAGCACTTAGATCAATGACATCACGACTTTGAAGGGATTTAATCTCTTTTTCCAACACACGGAATCTTTCCTCTCTCTCCACAACTCGTGGATCTTGGAGTCTCACCACAGGGATTGCCTCTTGGGGATCTGGCATAGTGAAAGCAAAACTGTGATAATCTGCAGCATCAACAGAAGAAGAATGTCCACTTCGGGCGACCTGGCGCTCTTGAACATCCGGATTCCCAACAGGGGTCTGTACAGGCTGAGCTTGAGCGGAATTACGGTCATCCTGCCTTGCCAAAGTCATCATAACTTCCAAAAGTTGGTCCCACTGATCTTTTGTCAACCCAACACTTGCATACTGGCTTTGCTCTCCAGGGTCCATGATTTCCTCAAAAATTGCTTCAAGTATGATACGAGAACTGGAGTCTCAACTGTAGATGGTGAACAAAGAACGAATGAGCCCTGCTTGCTGAATATAAATGCAATGCAAATGATATGAGATGCCACGTTCAGTTACTTCCAAAGAATCTATCTGCTTTGATCCACATTTTTATACAAAAATCCAACAGAAATAATTCAGGGATGAGATCCTCAGAAATAACTGAACATGTATGCTAAAATGCCATGATGGTATGTATGCAGCTGGCAAGTGATCGAGAACTGCTGTCTGTCTGGATACGGAACACTGAACTGAGAACCGGGTATCTGATGATATATGTCCTCTGAATAATAACCAAATGATAAGAACTCAAAACCAAGGATCAAGAACTCCAGAACCATAGTAACCAGATCAAAACATAAGATCACACTGATAATGAAGGGTATGTTGAGGTCAAGGGTTCCTGCAAACCTGTAAACCCCTCCCAATCTCACGGGTAAGCTCCGGGTCAGACATCACGGACTCTCAAAGCCGAATAGCAATAATACTTTCACCATTTCCGAGAAATGGCTCATGACCAAATCAGGGAATCGGTTAGGCATTATGTACTACGCAGGGAGGCCTCAGCTGAGTCCGGGAAAAACAAGCATCCCTTATAAGTCCCCAGCTTCAAGCGCTGAAATCGAGCAACAATAGTACATTCAGCCCGTAGGATACAGTACTAATGTCATACGACCAGATGCTTTGACTGAGTTCCTATAAGAGAACCAGACCATCCTATGCGAGTCCCTAGTGGACCCTCGGGTGCGAATGGGTTTGCCACAAAATGTGGTCTGCCACTGTCACCACTGGAGAAGGTTGTTTCCACAAAGGTTCTCAATGATCGGTCCCCAGCTGCACATAACTGTCAGGGTTATGTAATGAGAGAGGAAGATCCCCAAATCAAGACATTTCCAAGACAATCGCAACCTGGGTGTGGAACTCACTACTACCCCCATGACAAGATCTCATGAGGCCAAAGTGGAACCACTCTAAATCCTATGGTGCACTCGAGCCGGGTACTTGGCTCATATCTCTAAAGAACCAGTAACTCCCATCCCACCAAAGAAAACCAGTCCAGACAGTCTAGTATGATATATATGATGCGGAAAATAAATACTGAAAACTGTAAATAAAGCTGTAAAATAAAGCTGTAAATAAAGTAGTGAACAAACAACAATACAATACAACAAGCCACATCAAACAAACATCACCCAATGAAACCGCAACACACAAGCGCTAGGAGAGACTCACAGGGGAACCAGAGACTATCTGGTGTGCAGTCCCCAGCAGAGTCGCCAGCTGTCGCTCCCGGGATTTCCATCCTAGTACAAACGCGAAAGTGGCGCGGAAAGGTTAGAGTCGCCAGCCAGACATTTTTATCCCAAATGAATGGGAAAGGTAATGTTGCACAAACCCGAAGAAAGAAAGAGGAAGGACACAAGTCCTGCGAACCAAAGAGACTGGGCTCGGGAGTCGGTTACGACCTGGGAAGGTATTAGCACCCCAGATCGCCCGTCGTACCCGACGGGATCCACGCTTGCTTGTTTGTTTCAAAGGGTGAGAAGAATAACTGCTGCTGAATAAAACCGCTAACTGGAAACTGGAATGAGAAATGAGAAAGGAACTGGAATAAGAGAATGAGAATAAAAAGAAAGGGGGAAATGTAGGGAAAATAAAGAATGTGCTCGAACGGGCCCTACCCCGCTGCCTACGTACCTCATCGGGATAATGAGGATCAGAGACGCCGTAGTTCGTCTAACTAGGGGTAGAAAAGAAATTGCTTGTGAATTAAAGGCTTGAACTGCCTATGTCAATGCTCAGGTGTTGCAGGCTCGGACGACGAGTGCGTAACCGTCTTGCAAAGTGACAAGTAGGAGCAAGTTCGCGTACGGAGCGAAGGAGATGAGAAAAGAATTCCCGAAGGAAAGACGCTTATTGTTTGTTTGTGTTTTTTAGAAAGCTTTTAGGAGTGTGTCACAAGGAAGTGAACTCAAGCTCTCACCAATGGAATGTGCACTTGTCGCTACATTCCAAGATGGAATAATAGAACAAGCACACTCAAGTAAGGAGAAGATCCCCAAAACTTGAACCCAAAGATTAGGTCTTAGGCTCACTAACTTGTTTGCTTATTAGATGTTTTGATTATTTACATGAAGAAGTGTTTTTTATGCTTTTCTTTATGAAGAAGATACCTTGATCAGACTTGTGCATCACAAGGTAAACATGTACTATCCCAAGATGGGAAAACTACAAGCATACCTCATGGGATAAGGCTATGGATCAAGACATCACTTCACATTTATTAAAGTATCTTTTAAGAGTTATGAGATGAGAAGAGAAGAAGAACCAAAAGAATCTCAAAGGAAAAATTCTAAAGGGGACTAAAATAATCCTAAGTGTTTACATGCATGGATATCCTAAAGGTTAGTGAGGTTCCTATCCTAATGAAGAAGGAAGAAGAAGATAGAAGAAGGGATGAGAAAGGCCTAAGCCCAACAAAAGAGAGTTAGTTCACATAAACATAAAAGGAAGAGGTAAGAATTAGAGATGTGGAACTCAATTCCCACATCTCATACTTACCATAGCCCCTGCAAGGTTAGCATACACAAATGAATACAAGCACAAAGTTCAAAACCAAAATAAAAATGGTATAAAGAAGGGCCTAAGAGTCCAACAAGATAAAAAGAGAAGTCACACCATACCAAACAATATCAAAATGAAAGCTATGGAACCAAAAAATGGAATTTAAACACTTAAAGAAACAAATGTCTTCAACATGAAGCAAACTCAAAAAATTTAGAAGAACCAGGACCTATCCTAGGACCAGGAAGGTACCTATACCCCAAAGGAACCCCAAACAAGAAGAAAAAGTTGGCACAAGTGCCCTTCTAAGCTTATAAGAGATCTAACAATCCAAAAGAAACAAAATGGGACAAAGTGAGAATAAAAATCCACAAATAATCAACCAGCCATCTTAAAATTCTATAACTGAACCCAAATGATCACGAAACACATTATATCAACTTGCCAAAAGGATTTGCAAAAATTCAGAGATGAACTAGGTCAAATGGATGCACAAACACAAGCTAGGACAGAAAACTTACATCACAAGATAACAGACCAATACTCAAGAAATAATTTCCTAAAATTTCTGAGAAAAATCACATGAAAACTAGAAGATCTTAGAAACACAATGCAAAAAGAATGGGATCAAAACTCCAAATATTGAAGTCTATAGAAAATCAACAAGACAGGCTGGTCAAGAAATGAAGCAAATGAAGCTATGTACATTGGTGATTTAATTCTGGCACGCCAATCAATGAAAAAAATAAAATAAAAATGTTACAAAATTTTAAAGACACAAAGGAACATCCATGATTTATTTGGGAATTTTTAGATGAATATTTCTATTTTATACGAATTAAAACCAAACTGAAATAAAAGAGAAATTAAATTGAGAAAGAAAATAGAAGAAAATAAGAAGGAGGTACATGCAGTAAGTGTTTTAAATGGAAATGGCTGGGCCTGAAAAGCATTGGGGTGTGAAAATCATTCTAATATGGGCCCAAATCTAAACACACAAAACAATCTTTTTAAACATCTTTTATTCTCTAAACAAATATCATTATACTAAATAAACTTTAGATTTCTAACAATTATTAACTAACTAAACCTAAGCAATATTCTAATCAATTTATTAACTAATTTTTATCTTTTCATATTTCTAAACAAAATTATCCAAACTAATTCTTTTATGTTTCTAAACAAAATTATCTACACATTATTCAACTAATTACTATTTTACAATATATTCTAAACAATTATTATCTAATTAACCTAAACAATATTCTAATCAATTATTTCTAGTTTCTAAACCACTATTATCCTAAACAAACATCTAAACAAATATCAACTAAATTCCATTATATTTTCTAAACAATGATTAAACTAATCTATCCTATTATATTAAAATTCCTAAAGCTTATTCAAAATCCCAAACATTTTACATTAACTAAACAATATTAGATTAACTAAAACTATTATTTTCTAAACTTTTATTTAGTGAAACTCTTTGTATTCCTAAGTAGTTATCTAAACATTATACTAATTAATTCTATTATATTCCCAAACAATGCATCAACTTAACTAAACAACATTCTAATCACTTATTTTCTAAACAATTTTCTAAACAATTAAACTCTTAAATTCTATTATATTTTCTAAACAATTATCTAACAATTATCAACTAATTAATCTATTCTATTTTCTAAACAATTATTCTTTCTAAACATAATTAACTAAATGAACTCTTCATATTTCCTAAAAATTGTTAACTAATCAAACATTATATTAAATTTCTAAACCATTACTATCCTAATTAATTTTTTATATTTTCTGAACTTTCATTAACTAATTGACATTTTTATAGTTTCTAAACAATCTATTATCTAATTAAACCTTTTATAGTTTCTAAACAATTATTTAAACTTACTAACATTTTATATTCCCTAACAATTATTATGCTAGTCAAACTCTTTATATTTTCTAAACCATTATTATACTAAATATTTACTTAATTACTCTTTATATTCCTAAACCATTTATTCCCTAAACATTATTATTAGTACTATATTTTTTTATATTTTTTTAACAGTTTTTTCCTAAACAACATTATATACTAAATTCCAACATATTTTCTAAACAAAAATTAGACTAAACATATTATATTCTCTAAACAATTATTTAAAACCATATTAATCTCTAACACTATATTACATTTCTAACTATTATTCTATACAAATATTGATTAATCCTAAAACAATTATATTCTAAACTATTATTCTATACAAATCTTGATTAATCCTAAAACAATTATATTCTAAACTATTCTAACAATTATTTCTAAACAATTCTAACTAATCAAATTCTAAACAATTATTACTAATCTAATTTTAAACAACCATTATCCTCATTAACTTTTTTCCATTTCCTAACAATTATCATTAACTATCCATTATTCCACTAATTAATTTATTCTATTTTCTAAACAATATTCTAAACATTAAACAATTAATCTATTATTTTTCCTAAACAATGATTCATATTCCTAATTAATCTTTATACTAATTAAAATCTTTTTATTTCCTAATATCTTTTATTCTAATCTTTTATTCCTAAACAAGTCTTAAACAATTAAACTCTTAAATTCTTTCTGTTTTTCTAAACAGCTTTTTTTTCTAAACAATTAAACTAAACAATTACATTAATCTAAAACTATATTTCTAAACTAAACATATTAATCTCTAAACAATTTAATATTTTCTAAACTATCTATTATTCTCTAAACTATTTCTAAACAAAACCTATTATATCTCTTAAACAAATATTCTAAGAGGCAAACAATACAGCAACAGTCAGTACAAACCTCCTCTCTCTCTCTCTCTCAAACACAATCTCCTTTCCCTAACCCTAGAAGCCGCCGCACACTCATCTTCCTCACCATACCTTGCCGCCGTCCAAGCCTGCCATCCGCCGTTCTCTTCCATGACCTCGCCTCCCATCATCTTCGGCTTCTACCACACTGCTCCTCAGTCTCGCCGGAGTATCACCGGTCATCTCCCAACCGCCACCGTCCATAACCTAGCCTCACATCATCTTCTTCCGCACCAAGGTCGCCGGCGCCGCCACCGCCGGACAACCATCTCCGAACACCAAACAAAGACACGAACCCTCACTCAATTGCTTCTCTCAACACGAATCCGGATTCCATTTCACAAACAAAATACTCAACCAAACAGATCGTATATTCCGAAATGATACACACACAACCACACAAGATGTAACAAGGAATACCTCTACATACAAGGTTGCGAAATCTCGTACCTGTAACTTAGAAGCGATGCTGCCAAAGATGAGTCCTCGATCCTGCCTTCGATCCGCTTGTATTGTGCGCGTTCAGTTTAATGCAAATTTGGTAAAGATGTTGCATCGATGCCGTTGATTGATGGCGTTAGTGAAGCGATGATGATGAAGTCGCGATGAATATGATATCAACGTCGGCTTCCGGCGTTCGAAGATGACGTTGATGCGATGAGAATGATGCAAGGCTGCTATTTGATGAAGAAGACGACGGCGAAGAATCTCGGTTAATGCAGGAGCAGCGATTTCGATCCACTTGTGTGCTCCGCTCGAGAACGGTGACGGAAATTCCTCTGTGGTTTCGAAGAGTGATGCGGAGCCGTGGTTCTGGTTTTCGAGTCGAAGCCTTTTTTTCAAGAAAAGTGGACCAGTTACCTTGTTTTGATGAGGATCCGATTCTTGGTTTCAATCAATGACGAATTCGGTTTTCCTCTTCTTTTTGATTTTCTGTGGTGAACGAAATTGATGAATTGTTTATGTTTCGTTATGACGCAGGACTGTGATGATGTGAGGTTGATGAAGGATATGAAGTTGATTCAGCTTGCGGTTTCGGGAGATGCAGGACTGTGATGAAGGATAATGATGGAGAGGAATTGAACCTGGCTTTTTTGATGACGAAGAGGATTGATCGAACTTCATCTTCTGTTGTGGATCCAATTCAAAGTGATGATGGAATTCAGCTTTTAATGTACATTTGAAGAGAAGTGAATTTCGGTTACTATCAAATTATGGTGATGCCGAATATTTCGAAGCTATGAGGATGGAGAGTTTTTTGGTTGCTGGAAAATGGTGAGCTGTTGATGATGGCGAGCTTCGGTTTATTATCTCATGAAGAAGAGTTGATAAAATCCCAAATTCTGTTATTCTCTTTTTCCAATTTTTCCATTCTGTTACATTTTCTTTTCTTTTCAATTTCCATTCTGTTATCATTTTAGTAAGGATTCTCATAACAAACTTTTTCTTTTTTTCTTTTTAATTCTGTTAATTCCCTTATTTTCCTTTTTTCTGTGAATTTTGTGTGTTGCACTTTGAAGCATGGCATATGTGTTTTTTCGGATTTTTCATTTTCCTGCGTTTTACTTGAGGTCTGCTGCCTTTTTGTTGGTATTTTGGGAGATGCCTTATATGAGTGGTGTGAGGTCCTTGGTAATGGGCTGAAGAGAAAGAATTTGTAAAAGAAAAATGACTTAAAATAAATTGTAAAAGAAAATGGATTAAAAGAAATTGTAAAAGAAAAATGACTTAAAAGAAATTGTAAAAGAAAATGGATCAAAAGAAATTGTAAAAGAAAAATGGATTAAAGGGAATTGTAAAAGAAAGAAAGAAAAGTAAGGATTATGGCTTAATAAAAAATGGATATGGTTTGGAAATGGAAATATGGATATCATGATGGATCACAGATTATGGATAGGAAGCCTATTTTTTTAGTCCAAAGCCAAACCTCAATTTCTTTGCACAAATTTCTGATAAACTGAACATAGCCATCAACCTGAACTTCCTGAATCGAACTTTGGGGAATTATCCAATGATGGAACGATGACCACTCAATCCAGCTAATATGCATCAAACTCCAACGCAAACCCTTATTCCATAGACCAAAGAAACTTCCGCACGCCATACATCTTAACATGGCCTGAGCACTAACCACTGAAGTAGATAACTTGCAGTTAAAGAATCTTGACAGTTTGACCAACCTAGGTCAAATGTCCATCTGAAACAAATCACGAAATGAATAGCCACCACTGAACTGAAATCACTGCCAGCTCATGCTATGCTGCAACAATGGATGCGATGCTTCACTTCTCTATGCAAATGTAATGTAAGGTATGCGAGGTGATATGCTAAATGATGAATATGATGTGATATGATGTTGAGAGGGCAAATTTGGGGTGTTACAATACCCAAAACAACAAGACCAACCTCAGAAGGACTTGAAGAAATGAATGCCTTCCTCGAATGACAATTCTGAAAAGATGCTTGAATCTAACACGAAACCATCCTCGAATGGAGACGCAATGGTAATCGGCCTCAGTCGATAACCAAAAAAATAATGAGCTCAGACTTTGCAAAAGAGACAAACTGACCTCAATCAAAAAGCGCAAAATGGTCTATCATCCTCGAATGATAACTACAACAACAAGTCCAACCTCAGAAGGACTTGAATAAAATAATGCCATCCTCGGATCTAACACGAAACCATCCTAGAATGGAGACGCAATGGTATACGGCCTCAGTCGATAAACAAAAACACAAAGACTGACCTCAGACTTTTCAAAAGAGACATACTGACCTCAATCAATAAGCTCAAAATGGTCTATCTTCCTCGAATGATACCCAAAACAAAAAGACCAACCTCATAAGGACTTGAAGAAAAGAATGCCATCCTCGAATGACAATTCTCAAAAGATCCTCGAATCTAACACGAAACCATCCTCGAATGGAGACGCAATGGTATATCGGCCTCATTCGATAACCTAAAATACAAAGAATGACCTCGGACATTGCAAAAGAGACAAACTGACCTCAAACGATAAGCTCGAAATGGTCTATCATTCTCGAATGATAACCACAACAACAAGACCAACCTAAGAAGGACTTGAATAAAAGAATGCCATCCTTGAATGACAATTCTTAAAAGATCCTCGGATCTAACACGGAACCATCTTCGAATGGAGACACAATGGTATCCCTACCTCAGTCGATAACCAGAAACACAAAGACTGACCTCAAACAGACTTGGAAAAAGAGACAAACTGACCTCAATCAATTAGCTCAAAATTGTCTATCATCCTCTTATGATAGCCACAAGAACAAAACCAACTTCAGAAGGACTTGAAGAAAAGAATGCCATCCTAGAATGACAACTCACAAAAGATACTCAGATCTAACACGAAACCTTCCTCGAATAGAGACGCAATGGTTTACCGGCCTCAGTCGATAACCAAAAAAACAAAGACTGGCCTCAGACTTTGCAAAAGAGACAAACTGACCTCAATCAATAACCTCAAAATGGTTTATCATCCTCGAATGATAACCACAACAACAAGACCAACCTCAGAAGGACATGAAGAAAAGAATGCCATCCTCGAATGGCAATTCTCAAAAGATCCTCGGATCTATCACGAAACAATATTGGAATGGAGACACAATGGTATACCAACCTCATTCGATAACAAAAAACACAAAGACTGACCTCAGACTTTGCAAAAGAGACAAACTGGCCTCAATCAATAAGCTCAAAATGGTCTATCATCCTCAAATGAGAACCACAACAACAATACCAACCTCAAAAGGACTTGAAGAAAAGAATGCCATCCTCGAATGACAATTCTCAAAAGATCCTCGGATCTAACACGAAACAATCCTAGAATGGAGACGCAATGGTATGCCGGCCTCAGTCGATAACCAGAAACACAAAGACTGACCTCAGACTTTGCAAAAGAGACAATCTGACCTCAATCAATAAGCTCAAAATGTTTTATCGTCCTCGAATGATACCCAAAACAACAAGACCAACCTCAGAAGGACTTGAAGAAATGAATGCCTTCCTCGAATGACAATTCTGAAAAGATGCTTGAATCTAACACGAAACCATCCTCGAATGGAGACGCAATGGTAATCGGCCTCAGTCGATAACCAAAAAAATAAAGAATGAGCTCAGACTTTGCAAAAGAGATAAACTGACCTCAATCAAAAAGCGCAAAATGGTCTATCATCCTCGAATGATAACTACAACAACAAGTCCAACCTCAGAAGGACTTGAATAAAATAATGCCATCCTCGGATCTAACACGAAACCATCCTAGAATGGAGACGCAATGGTATACGGCCTCAGTCGATAAACAAAAACACAAAGACTGACCTCAGACTTTTCAAAAGAGACATACTGACCTCAATCAATAAGCTCAAAATGGTCTATCTTCCTCGAATGATACCCAAAACAAAAAGACCAACCTCATAAGGACTTGAAGAAAAGAATGCCATCCTCGAATGACAATTCTCAAAAGATCCTCGAATCTAACACGAAACCATCCTCGAATGGAGACGCAATGGTATATCGGCCTCATTCGATAACCTAAAATACAAAGAATGACCTCGGACATTGCAAAAGAGACAAACTGACCTCAAACGATAAGCTCGAAATGGTCTATCATTCTCGAATGATAACCACAACAACAAGACCAACCTAAGAAGGACTTGAATAAAAGAATGCCATCCTTGAATGACAATTCTTAAAAGTTCCTCGGATCTAACACGAAACCATCTTCGAATGGAGAAACAATGGTATCCCTACCTCAGTCGATAACCAGAAACACAAAGACTGACCTCAAACAGACTTGGAAAAAGAGACAAACTGACCTCAATCAATTAGCTCAAAATTGTCTATCATCCTCTTATGATAGCCACAAGAACAAAACCAACTTCAGAAGGACTTGAAGAAAAGAATGCCATCCTAGAATGACAACTCACAAAAGATACTCAGATCTAACACGAAACCATCCTCGAATAGAGACGCAATGGTTTACCGGCCTCAGTCGATAACCAAAAAAACAAAGACTGGCCTCAGACTTTGCAAAAGAGACAAACTGACCTCAATCAATAACCTCAAAATGGTTTATCATCCTCGAATGATAACCACAACAACAAGACCAACCTCAGAAGGACATGAAGAAAAGAATGCCATCCTCGAATGGCAATTCTCAAAAGATCCTCGGATCTATCACGAAACAATATTGGAATGGAGACGCAATGGTATACCAGCCTCATTCGATAACAAAAAACACAAAGACTGACCTCAGACTTTGCAAAAGAGACAAACTGGCCTCAATCAATAAGCTCAAAATGGTCTATCATCCTCAAATGAGAACCACAACAACAATACCAACCTCAAAAGGACTTGAAGAAAAGAATGCCATCCTCGAATGACAATTCTCAAAAGATCCTCGGATCTAACACGAAACAATCCTAGAATGGAGACGCAATGGTATGCCGGCCTCAGTCGATAACCAGACACACAAAGACTGACCTCAGACTTTGCAAAAGAGACAATCTGACCTCAATCAATAAGCTCAAAATGTTTTATCGTCCTCGAATGATACCCAAAACAACAAGACCAACCTCAGAAGGACTTGAAGAAATGAATGCCTTCCTCGAATGACAATTCTGAAAAGATGCTTGAATCTAACACGAAACCATCCTCGAATGGAGACGCAATGGTAATCGGCCTCAGTCGATAACCAAAAAAATAAAGAATGAGCTCAGACTTTGCAAAAGAGATAAACTGACCTCAATCAAAAAGCGCAAAATGGTCTATCATCCTCGAATGATAACTACAACAACAAGTCCAACCTCAGAAGGACTTGAATAAAATAATGCCATCCTCGGATCTAACACGAAACCATCCTAGAATGGAGACGCAATGGTATACGGCCTCAGTCGATAAACAAAAACACAAAGACTGACCTCAGACTTTTCAAAAGAGACATACTGACCTCAATCAATAAGCTCAAAATGGTCTATCTTCCTCGAATGATACCCAAAACAACAAGACCAACCTCATAAGGACTTGAAGAAAAGAATGCCATCCTCGAATGACAATTCTCAAAAGATCCTCGAATCTAACACGAAACCATCCTCGAATGGAGACGCAATAGTATATCGGCCTCATTCGATAACCTAAAATACAAAGAATGACCTCGGACATTGCAAAAGAGACAAACTGACCTCAAACGATAAGCTCGAAATGGTCTATCATTCTCGAATGATAACCACAACAACAAGACCAACCTAAGAAGGACTTGAAGAAAAGAATGCCATCCTCGAATGACAATTCTTAAAAGATCCTCGGATCTAACACGAAACCATCTTCGAATGGAGACGCAATGGTATCCCTACCTCAGTCGATAACCAGAAACACAAAGACTGACCTCAAACAGACTTGGAAAAAGAGACAAACTGACCTCAATCAATTAGCTCAAAATTGTCTATCATCCTCTTATGATAGCCACAAGAACAAAACCAACTTCAGAAGGACTTGAAGAAAAGAATGCCATCCTAGAATGACAACTCACAAAAGATACTCAGATCTAACACGAAACCATCCTCGAATGGAGACGCAATGGTATACCGGCCTCAGTCGATAACCAAAATAACAAAGACTGGCCTCAGACTTTGCAAAAGAGACAAACTGACCTCAATCAATAACCTCAAAATGGTTTATCATCCTCGAATGATAACCACAACAACAAGAACAACATCAGAAGGACTTGAAGAAAAGAATGCCATCCTCGAATGGCAATTCTCAAAAGATTCTCGGATCTATCACGAAACAATATTGGAATGGAGACGCAATGGTATACCGACCTCATTCGATAACAAAAAACACAAAGACTGACCTCAGACTTTGCAAAAGAGACAAACTGACTTCAATCAATAAGCTCAAAATGGTCTATCATCCTCAAATGAGAACCACAACAACAATACCAACCTCAGAAGGACTTGAAGAAAAGAATGCCATCCTCGAATGACAATTCTCAAAAGATCCTCGGATCTAACACGAAACCATCATCGAATGGAGATGCAATGGTTTAACGGCCTCAGTCGATAACCAAAAACACAAAGACTTCACTCAAACAGACTTGGAAAAAGAGACAAACTGACCTCAATCAATAAGCTCAAAATGGTCTATCATCCTCTTATGATAGCCACGAGAACTAAATAATCTTCAGAAGGACATGAAGAAAATAATGCCATCCCCGAATGACAATTCTCAAAAGATCCTCGGATCTAACACGAAACCATCCTCGAATGGAGACGCAATGGTAATCGGCCTCAGTCGATAACCAAAAAAATAAAGAATGAGCTCATACTTTGCAAAAAAGACAAACTGACCTCAATCAATAAGCACAAAATGGTCTATCATCCTCGAATGATAACTACAACAAAAAGTCCAACCTCAGAAGGACTTGAATAAAATAATGCCATCCTCGAATGACAATTCTCAAAAGATCCTCGGATCTAACACGAAACCATCCTAGAATGGAGACGCAATGGTATACGGCCTCATTCGATGAACAAAAACACAAAGACTGACCTCAGACATTGCAAAAGAGACATATTGACCTCAATGAATAAGCTCAAAATGGTCTATCTTCCTCGAATGATACCCAAAACAACAAGACCAACCTCACAAGGACTTGAAGAAATGAATGCCATCCTCGAATGACAATTCTCAAAAGATCCTCGAATCTAACACGAAACCATCCTCGAATGGAGACGCAATGGTATATCGGCCTCAGTCGATAACCTAAAACACAAAGAATGACCTCAGACTTTGCAAAAGAGACAAACTTACCTCAATCGATAAGCTCGAAATGGTCTATCATCCTCGAATGTTAACAACAACAACAAGACCAACCTCAGAAGGACTTGAAGAAAAGAATGCCATCCTCGAATGACAATTCTTAAAAGATCCTCGGATCTAACACGAAACCATCTTCGAATGGATACGCAATGGTATACCGGCCTCAGTCGATAACCAGAAACACAAAGACTGACCTCAATCAATTAGCTCAAAATTGTCTATCATCCTCTTATGATAGCCACAAGAACAAAACCAACTTCAGAAGGACTTGAAGAAAAGAATGCCATCCTAGAATGACAACTCACAAAAGATACTCAGATCTAACACGAAACCATCCTCGAATGGAGACGCAATGGTATACCGGCCTCAGTCGATAACCAAAAAAACAAAGACTGACCTCAGACTTTGCAAAAGAGACAAACTGACCTCAATCAATAACCTCAAAATGGTTTATCATCCTCGAATGATAACCACAACAACAAGAACAACATCAGAAGGACTTGAAGAAAAGAATGCCATCCTCGAATGGCAATTCTCAAAATATTCTCGGATCTATCACGAAACAATATTGGAATGGAGACACAATGGTATACCGGCCTCATTCGATAACAAAAAACACAAAGACTGACCTCAGACTTTGCAAAAGAGACAAACTGACCTCAATCAATAAGCTCAAAATGGTCTATCATCCTCAAATGATAACCATAACAACAATACCAACCTCAGAAGGACTTGAAGAAAAGAATGCCATCCTCGAATGACAATTCTATAAAGATCCTTGGATCTAACTCGAAAACATCTTCGAATGGAGATGCAATGGTTTAACGGCCTCAGTCGATAACCAAAATCACAAAGACTTCACTCAAACAGACTTGGAAAAAGAGGTAAACTGACCTCAATAAATAAGCTCAAAATGGTCTATCATCCTCAAATGATAACCAAAACAACAAGACCAACCTCAGAAGGACTTGAAGAAAATAATGCCATCCTTGAATGACAATTCTCAAAAGATCCTCGGATCTAACACAAAACCATCCTAGAATGGAGACGCAATGGTATACCGGCCTCAGTCGATAACGAAAAACACAAACAATGACCTCAGACATTGCAAAAGAGACAAACTGGCCTCAATCAATAAGCTCAAAATGGTCTATCGTCCTCGAATGATACCCAAAACAACAAGACCAACCTCAGAAGGACTTGAAGAAATGAATGCCTTGCTCGAATGACAATTCTCAAAAGATGCTTGAATCTAACACGAAACCATCCTCGAATAAAGACGCAATGGTAATCGGCCTCAGTTGATAACCTAAAACACAAAGAATGACCTCAGACTTTGCAAAAGAGACAAACTTACCTCAATCGATAAGCTAAAAATGGTTTATCATCCTCGAATGATAACCACAACAACAAGACCAACCTCAGAAGGATTTGAAAAAAAGAATGCCATCCTCGAATGATAATTCTCAAAAGATCCTCGGATCTAACACGAAACCATCATCGAATGGAGACGCAATGGTATACCGGCCTCAGTCGATAACCAAAAACAAAAAGACTTCTCTCAAACAAACTTGGAAAAAGAGACAAACAGACCTCAATAAATAAGCTCAAAATGGTATACATCCTCTTATGATAGCCACAAGAACAAAACAAACTTCAGAAGGACTTGAAGAAGAGAATGCCATCCTCGAATGACAACTCACAAAAGATCCTCGGATCTAACACGAAACCATCCGTGAATGGAGACGCAATGGTATACCGGCCTCAGTCGATAACAAAAACACAAAGACTGACCTCATAATTTGCAAAAGAGACAAACTGACCTCAATCAATAACCTCAAAATTGTTTATCATCGTCGAATGATAACCACAACAACAAGTCACACCTCAGAAGGACTTGAAGAAAAGAATGCCATCCTCGAATGACAATTCTCAAAAGATCCTCGGATCGAACACGAAACCATCCTCGAATGGAGACGCAATGGTATACTGGCGTCAATCGATAACCAAAAACATAAAGAATGACCTCAGACTTTGTAAAAGAGACAAACCGACATCAATCAATAAGCTCAATATGGTCTATCATCCTCTAATGATAACCACAACAACTAGAACAATATGAGAAGGACTTGAAGAAAAGAATGCCATCTTCGAATGACAATTCTCGAAAGATCCTCGGATCTAACACGAAACCATCCTCGAATGGAGACGCATTGGTATACCGGCCTCAGTTGATAACCAAAAACATAAAGACTGACCTCAGACTTTGTAAAAGAGACAAACTGACCTCAATCAATAAGCTCAAAATGATCTATCATCCTCAAATGATAACCACAACAACAAGACCAACCTCAGAAGGACTTGAAGAAAAGAATGCCATCCTCGAATGACAATTCTCAAAAGATCCTCGGATCTAACACGAAACAATCTTCGAATGGAGATGCAATGGTATACCGGCCTCAGTCGATAACCAGAAACACAAAGACTTCTCTCAAACAGACTTGGAAAAAGAGACAAACTGACCTCAATCAATAAGCTCAAAATGGTCTATCATCCTCTTATGATAGCCACAAGAACTAAACCAACTTCAGAAGGACTTGAAGAACAGAATGCCTTCCTCGAATGACTACTCATGAAAGATCCTAGGATCTAACACGAAATCATCCTCGAATGGAGACGCAATGGTATACTGGCCTCAGTCGATAACCAAAAACTCAAAGACTGACCTCAGACTTTGCAAAAGAGACAAAGTCACCTCAATCAATAACCTCAAAATGGTTTATCATCCTCGAATGATAACCATGTTAGAACAATTATGGTTCTAAACCTCTAAGAGTTTTGATGATATGTGTAGAAGAGGAAGTTATTTAAAGAAGACGTGCTTTATTAGAAGATACATTGAGCCGTATATAGAAGATACACTTATTGAAGTATCCATCATTTAATGACATGGTTTAATAGCTGCGCATCAAGACTTTATTATCTCTGATTTATGTCTAGAAGATGATGATCCTCATAATAAAGGAATTAATTAAAGAATATATTAATTAATGGTAAAGACAAGTATCTCTTATTATGGAAGGAATTTATGGTATTAACTAATATCCTAAATCAGCTCAAGATGTCTCCAATGGCTACAATATTCAAGAACTATATAAAGGAATCAAATTGAAGATTTGAGAAACAACTTCCACGAGAAAAAGACTTATTCATTTGTGTTAAACTCTTGTAACTTTCACTTAGTGATAATAGCTTTATTAGAAGAAAAATAGTTACTATATTTATTATTATTGTAAAAGTTAAGTAAAATCCCTTGAGTGACTAGTTTCAGTCAGAAGAATCAAGAGGACATTGATAGTAGGTCAGTGTGTGTATTCAATTATTGAATAGTGGATTAAGACCTCAGTCATAGAGGCAAAATCACCTTGGCGGGTGGACTGGACGTAGTTTGAGTTCAAACGAACCAGGATAAATCAACTTCACAGAAGTTAATTTTAAGTTGTTAAGAAAACCCAATTCCAACCCCCTTCCTTGTGTTTTACGCACCTTCAAACCACAACAACAAGACCAACCTCAAAAGGACTTGAAGAAAAGAATGCCATCCTCGAATGACAATTCTCAAAAGATCCTCGGATCTAACATGAAACCATCCTCGAATTGAGACGCAATGGTATACAAGCCTCAGTCGATAACCAAAAATACAAAGACTAACCTCAGACTTTGCAAAAGAGACATACTGACCTCAATCAATAAGCTCAAAATGGTCTATCATCCTCAAATGATAACAAAAACAACAAGACCAACCTCAGAAGGACTTGAAGAAAATAATGCCATCCTCGAATGACAATTCTCAAAAGATCCTCGGATCTAACACAAAACCATCCTAGAATGGAGACGCAATGGTATACCGGCCTCAGTCGATAACCAAAAACACAAACACTGACCTCAGACTTTGCAAAAGAGACAAACTGGCCTCAATCAATAAGCTCAAAATGGTCTATCGTACTCGAATGATACCCAAAGCAACAAGACCAACCTCAGAAGGACTTGAAGAAATGAATGCCTTGCTCGAATGACAATTCTCAAAAGATGCTTTAATCTAACACGAAACCATCCTCGAATAAAGACGCAATGGTAATCGGCCTCAGTTGATAACCTAAAACACAAAGAATGACCTCAGACTTTGCAAAAGAGACAAACTTACCTCAATCGATAAGCTAAAAATGGTCTATCATCCTCGAATGATAACCACAACAACAAGACCAACCTCAGAAGGATTTGAAAAAAAGAATGCCATCCTCGAATGATAATACTCAAAAGATCCTCGGATCTAACACGAAACCATCATCGAATGGAGACACAATGGTATACCGGCCTCAGTCGATAACCAAAAACAAAAAGACTTCTCTCAAACAAACTTGGAAAAAGAGACAAACAGACCTCAATCAATAAGCTCAAAATGGTATACATCCTCTTATGACAGCCACAAGAACAAAACTAACTTCAGAAGGACTTGAAGAAGAGAATGCCATCCTCGAATGACAACTCACAAAAGATCCTCGGATCTAACACGAAACCATCCGTGAATGGAGACGCAATGGTATATCGGCCTCATTCGATAACAAAAAACACAAAGACTGACCTCAGACTTTGCAAAAGAGACAAACTGACCTCAATCAATAAGCTCAAAATGGTCTATCATCCTCAAATGATAACCACAACAACAATACCAACCTCAGAAGGACTTGAAGAAAAGAATTCCATCCTCGAATGACAATTCTCAAAAGATCCTCGGATCTAACTCGAAAACATCTTCGAATGGAGATGCAATGGTATAACTGCCTCAGTCGATAACCAAAAACACAAAGACTTCACTCAAACAGACTTGGAAAAAGAGACAAACTGACCTCAATCAATATGCTCAAAATGGTCTATCATCCTCAAATGATAACCAAAACAACAAGACCAACCTCAGAAGGACTTGAAGAAAATAATGCCATCCTAGAATGACAATTCTCAAAAGATCCTCGGATCTAACACAAAATCATCCTAGAATGGAGACGCAATGGTATACCGGCCTCAGTCGATAACCAAAAACACAAACACTGAACTCAGACTTTGCAAAAGAGACAAACTGGCCTCAATCAATAAGCTCAAAATGGTCTATCGTCCTCGAATGATACCCAAAATAACAAGACCAACCTCAGAAGGACTTGAAGAAATGAATGCCTTGCTCGAATGACAATTCTCAAAAGATGCTTGAATCTAACACGAAACCATCCTCGAATAAAGACGCAATGGTAATCGGCCTCAGTTGATAACCTAAAACATAAAGAATGACCTCAGACTTTGCAAAAGTGACAAACTTACCTCAATCGATAATCTAAAAATGGTCTATCATCCTCGAATGATAACCACAACAACAAGACCAACCTCAGAAGGATTTGAAAAAAAGAATGCCATCCTCGAATGATAATTCTCAAAAGATCCTCGGATCTAAAACGAAACCATCATAGAATGGAGACGCAATGGTATACCGGCCTCAGTCGATAACCAAAAACAAAAAGACTTCTCTCAAACAAACCTGGAAAAAGAGACAAACAGACCTCAATCAATAAGCTCAAAATGGTATACATCCTCTTATGACAGCCACAAGAACAAAACCAACTTCAGAAGGACTTGAAGAAGAGAATGCCATCCTCGAATGACAACTCACAAAAGATCCTCGGATCTAACACGAAACCATCCGTGAAAGGAGACGCAATGGTATACCGGTCTCAGTCGATAACAAAAACACAAAGACTGACCTCATACTTTGCAAAAGAGACAAACTGACCTCAATCAATAACCTCAAAATTGTTTATCATCGTCGAATGATAACCACAACAACAAGACACACCTCAGAAGGACTTGAAGAAAAGAATGCCATCCTCGAATGACAATTCTCAAAAGATCCTCGGATCTAACACGAAACCATCCTCGAATGGAGACGCAATGGTATACTGGCGTCAATCGATAACCAAAAACATAAAGAATGACCTCAGACTTTGCAAAAGAGACAAACCGACATCAATCAATAAGCTCAATATGGTCTATCATCCTCTAGTGATAACCACAACAACTAGAACAATATCAGAAGGACTTGAAGAAAAGAATGCCATCTTCGAATGACAATTCTCAAAAGATCCTTGGATCTAACACGAAACCATCCTCGAATGGAGACGCAATGGTATACCGACCTCAGTTGATAACAAAAAACATAAAGACTGACCTCAGACTTTGTAAAAGAGACAAACTGACCTCAATCAATAAGCTCAAAATGATCTATCATCCTCAAATGATAACCACAACAACAAGACCAACCTCAGAAGGACTTGAAGAAAAGAATTCCATCCTCGAATGACAATTCTCAAAAGATCCTCGGATCTAACACGAAACAATCTTCTAATGTAGATGCAATGGTATACCGGCCTCAGTCGATAACCAGAAACACAAAGACTTCTCTCAAACAGACTTGGAAAAAGAGACAAACTGACCTCAATCAATAAGCTCAAAATGGTCTATCATCCTCTTATGATAGCCACAAGAACTAAACAAACTTCAGAAGGACTTGAAGAACAGAATGCCTTCCTCGAATGACTACTCACAAAAGATCCTCGGATCTAACACGAAACCATCCTCGAATGGAGACGCAATGGTATACTGGCGTCAATCGATAACCAAAAACATAAAGAATGACCTCAGACTTTGCAAAAGAGACAAACCGACATCAATCAATAAGCTCAATATGGTCTATCATCCTCTAGTGATAACCACAACAACTAGAACAATATCAGAAGGACTTGAAGAAAAGAATGCCATCTTCGAATGACAATTCTCAAAAGATCCTTGGATCTAACACGAAACCATCCTTGAATGGAGACGCAATGGTATACCGGCCTCAGTTGATAACAAAAAACATAAAGACTGACCTCAGACTTTGTAAAAGAGACAAACTGACCTCAATCAATAAGCTCAAAATTATCTATCATCCTCAAATGATAACCACAACAACAAGACCAACCTCAGAAGGACTTGAAGAAAAGAATGCCATCCTCGAATGACAATTCTCAAAAGATCCTCGGATCTAACACGAAACAATCTTCTAATGGAGATGCAATGGTATACCGGCCTCAGTCGATAACTAGAAACACAAAGACTTCTCTCAAACAGACTTGGAAAAAGAGACAAACTGACCTCAATCAATAAGCTCAAAATGGTCTATCATCCTCTTATGATAGCCACAAGAACTAAACCAACTTCAGAAGAACTTGAAGAACAGAATGCCTTCCTCGAATGACTACTCACGAAAGATCCTAGGATCTAACACGAAACCATCCTCGAATGGAGACGCAATGGTATACTGGCCTTAGTCGATAACCAAAAACACAAAGACTGACCTCTAAGAGTTTTGATGATGTGTAGAAGAGGAAGTTATTTAAAGAAGACATGCTTTATTAGAAGATATATTGAGCCGTATATAGAAAATACACTTATGGAAGTATCCATCATTTCATGACATGGTTTAATAGCTGCGCATCAAGACTTTATTATCTCTGATTTACGTCTAGAAGATGATGATCCTCATAATGAAGGCATTAATTAAAGAATATATTATTTAATGGTAAAGACAAGTATCTCTTGTTATGGAAGGAATTTATGGTATTAACTAATATCCTAAATCAGCTCAAGATGTCTCCAATGGCTACAATATTCAAGAACTATATAAAGGAATCAAATTGAATATTTGAGAAACAGCTTCCACAAGAAAAAGACTTATTCATTCGTGTTAAACTCTTGTAACTTTCACTTAGTGATAATAGCTTTATTAGAAGCAAAATAGTTACTATATTTCTTATTATTGTAAACGTTAAGTAAAATCCCTTGAGTGACTAGTTTCAGTCAGAAGACTCAAGAGGACATTGACAGTAGGTCAGTGTATGTATTCAATTATTGAATAGTGGATTAAGACCTCAGTGATGGAGGCAAAATCACCTTGGCGGGTGGACTGGACGTAGTTTGAGTTCAAACGAACCAGGATAAATCAACTTGTCATAGAAGTTAATTTTAAGTTGTTAAGAAAACCCAATTCCAACCCCCTTCCTTGTGTTTTACGCACCTTCAAACCACAACAACAAGACCAACCTCAAAAGGACTTGAAGAAAAGAATGCCATCCTCGAATGACAATTCTCAAAAGATCCTCGGATCTAACATGAAACCATCCTCGAATTGAGACGCAATGGTATACCAGCCTCAGTCGATAACCAAAAATACAATGACTAACCTCAGACTTTGCAAAAGAGACAAACTGACCTCAATCAATAAGCTCAAAATGGTCTATCATCCTTAAATGATAACCACAACAACTAGACCAACCTCAGAAGGACTTGAATAAAATAATGCTATCCTCGAATGACAATTCTCAAAAGATCCTCGGATCTAGAACGAAACCATCCTAGAATGGAGACGCAATGGTATACCGGCCTCAGTCGATAACCAAAAACACAAAGACTGACCTCAGACTTTGCAAAAGAGACAAACTGACCTCAATCAATAAGCTCAAAATGGTCTATCGTCATCGAATGATACCCAAAACAACAAGACCAACCTCATAAGGACTTGAAGAAATGATTGCCTTCCTCGAATGACAATTCTCAAAATATGCTTGAATCTAACACGAAACCATCCTCGAATGGAGACGCAATGGTAATCGGCCTCAGTCGATAACCTAAAACACAAAGAATGACCTCAGACTTTGCAAAAGAGACAAACTTACCTCAATAGGTAAGCTAAAAATGGTCTATCATCCTCGAATGATAACCACAACAACAAGACCAAGCTCAGAAGGACTTGAAGAAAAGAATGCCATCCTCGATTGATAATTCTCAAAAGATCCTCGGATCTAACACGAAACCATCTTCGAATGGAGACGCAATGGTATACTGGCCTCAGTCGATAACCAAAAACAAAAAGACTTCTCTCAAACAGACATGGAAAAAGAGACAAACAGACCACAATCAATAAGCTCAAAATGGTCTACATCCTCTTATGATAGCCACAAGTACAAAACCAACTTCAGAAGGACTTGAAGAAGAGAATGCCATCCTCGAATGACAATTCTCAAAAGATCCTCGGATCTAACACGAAACCATCCTTGAATGGAGACGCAATGGTATACCGGCCTCGGTCGATAACCAAAAACACAAAGACTGACCTCAGACTTTGCAAAAGAGAAAAACCGACCTCAATCAATAACCTCAAAATGGTTTATCATCCTCGAATGATAACCACAACAACAAGACACACCTCAGAAGCACTTGAAGAAAAGAATACCATCCTCGATTGACAATTTTCAAAAGATCCTCGGATCTAACACGAAACCATCCTCGAATGTAGACGCAATGGTATACTAGCCTCAATCGATAACCAAAAACATAAAGAATGACCTCAGACTTTGCAAAAGAGACAAACTGACATCAATCAATAAGCTCAATATGGTCTATCATCCTCGAATGATAACCACAACAACAAGAACAACATCAGAAGGACTTGAAGAAAAGAATGCCATCCTCGAATGACAATTCTCAAAAGATCCTCGGATCTAACACGAAACCATCCTCGAATGGAGACGCAATGGTATACCGGCCTCAGTCGATAACCAAAAACATAAAGACTGACCTCAGACTTTGCAAAAGAGACAAACTGACCTCAATCAATAAGCTCAAAATGGTCTATCATCCTCAAATGATAACCACAACAACAAGACCAACCTCAGAAGGACTTGAAGAAAAGAATGACATCCTCGAATGACAATTCTTAAAAGATCCTCAGATCTAACACGAAACCATCCTCGAATTGAGACGCAATGGAATACCGGCCTCAGTCGATAACCAAAAACACAAAGACTGACCTCAGACTTTGCAAAAGAGACAAACTGACCTCAATCAATAATCTTAAAATGGTATATCATCCTCGAATGATAACTACAACAACAAGACCAACCTCAGAAGAACTTGAAGAAAAGAATGCCATCCTCGAATGACAATTCTCAAAAGATCCTCGGATCTAACACGAAACCATCCTCGAATGGAGAAGCATTGGTATACCGGCCTCAGTCGATAACCAAACACAAAAAGAATAAGCTCAGACTTTGCAAATGAGACAAACTGACATCAATCAATAAGCTCAATATGGTCTATCATCCTCGAATGATAACCACAACAACAAGAACAACATCAGAAGGACTTGAAGAAAAGAATGCCATCCTCAAATGACAATTCTCAAAAGATCCTCGGATCTAACACGAAACAATCTTGGAATGGAGACGCAATGGTATACCGGCCTCATTCGATAATGAAAAACACAAAGACTGACCTCAATCAATAAGCTCAAAATGGTCTATCATCCTCAAATGATAACCACAACAACAATACCAACCTCAGAAGGACTTGAAGAAAAGAATGCCATCCTCGAATGACAATTCTCAAAAGATCCTCAGATCTAACACGAAACCATCTTCAAATGGAGATGCAATGGTGTACCGGCCTCAGTCGATAACCAGAAACACAAAGACTTCTCTCAAACAGACTTGGAAAAAGAGACAAACTGACCTCAATCAATAAGCACAAATTGGTCTATCATCCTCTTATGATAGCCACAAGAATTAAACCAACTTAAGAAGGACTTGAAGAACAGAATTCCTTCCTCGTATGACAACTCACCAAAGATCCTAGGATCTAACACGAAACCATCCTCGAATGGAGAAGCAGTGGTATACTGGCCTCAGTCGATAACCAAAAACACAAAGACTGACCTCAGAATTTGCAGATGAGACAAACTGACCTCAATCAATAACCTCAAAATTGTTTATCATCCTCGAATGATAACCACAACAACAAGACCAACCTCAAAAGGGCTTGAAGAAAAGAATACCATCCTCGAATGACAATTCTCAAAAGATCCTCGGATCTAACATGAAACCATCCTCGAATTGAGACGCAATGGTATACCAGCCTCAGTCGATAACCAAAAACACAAAGACTAACCTCAGACTTTTCAAAAGAGACAAACTGACCTCAATCAATAAGCTCAAAATGGTCTATCATCCTCAAATGATAACCACAACAACAAGACCAACCTCAGAAGGACTTGAATAACATAATGCCATCCTCGAATGACAATTCTCAAAAGATCCTCGGATCTAGAACGAAACCATCCTAGAATGGAGACGCAATGGTATACCGGCCTCAGTCGATAACCAAAAACACAAAAACTGACCTCAGACTTTGCAAAAGAGACAAACTGACCTCAATCAATAAGCTCAAAATAGTCTATCGTCCTCGAATGATACCCAAAACAACAAGACCAACCTCATAAGGACTTGAAGAAATGAATGCCTTCCTCGAATGACAATTCTCAAAATATGCTTGAATCTAACACGAAACTATCCTCGAATGGAGACGCAATGGTAATCGGCCTCAGTCGATAACCTAAAACACAAAGAATGACCTCAGACTTTGCAAAAGAGACAAACTTACCTCAATCGATAAGCTAAAAATGGTCTATCATCCTCGAATGATAACCACAACAACAAGACCAACCTCAGAAGGACTTGAGGAAAAGAATGCCATCCTCAAATGATAATTCTCAAAAGATCCTCGGATCTAACACGAAACCATCTTCGAATGGAGACGCAATGGTATACTGGCCTCAGTCAATAACCAAAAACAAAAAGACTTCTCTCAAACAGACTTGGAAAAAGAGACAAACAAACCTCAATCAATAAGCTAAAAATGGCCTACATCCTCTTATGATAGCCACAAGTACAAAACCAACTTTAGAAGGACTTGAAGAAGAGAATGCCATCCTCGAATGACAACTCACAAAATATCCTCGGATCTAACACGAAACCATCCTTGAATGGAGACGCAATGGTATACCGGCCTCGGTCGATAACCAAAAACACAAAGACTGACCTCAGACTTTGCAAAAGAGAAAAACCGACCTCAATAAATAACCTCAAAATGGTTTATCATCCTCGAATGATAACCACAACAACAAGACACACCTCAGAAGGACTTGAAGAAAAGATTACCATCCTCGATTGACAATTTTCAAAAGATCCTCGGATCTAACACGAAACCATCCTCGAATTTAGACGCAATGGTATACTAGCCTCAATCGATAACCAAAAACATAAAGAATGACCTCAGACTTTGCAAAAGAGACAAACCGACATCAATCAATAAGCTCAATATGGTCTATCATCCTAGAATGATAACCACAACAACAAGAACAACATCAGAAGGACTTGAAGAAAAGAATGACATCCTCGAATGAAAATTCTCAAAAGATCCTCGGATCTAACACGAAACCATCCTCGAATGGAGACGCAATGGTATACCGGCCTCAGTCGATAACCAAAAACATAAAGACTGACCTCAGACTTTGCAAAAGAGACAAACTGACCTCAATCAATAAGCTCAAAATGGTCTATCATCCTCAAATGATAACCACAACAACAAGACCAACCTCAGAAGGACTTGAAGAAAAGAATGCCATCCTCGAATGACAATTCTCAAAAGATCCTCAGATCTAACACGAAACCATCCTCGAATTGAGACGCAATGGAATACCGGCCTCAGTCGATAACCAAAAACACAAAGACTGAACTCAGACTTTGCAAAAGAGACAAACTGACATCAATCAATAAGCTCAATATGGTCTACCATCCTCGAATGATAACCACAACAACAAGAACAACATCAGAAGGACTTGAAGAAAAGAATGCCATCCTCGAATGACAATTCTCAAAATATGCTTGAATCTAACACGAAATCATCCTCGAATGGAGACGCAATGGTATACCGGCCTCATTCGATAATGAAAAACACAAAGACTGACCTCAATCAATAAGCTCAAAATGGTCTATCATCCTCAAATGATAACCACAACAACAATACCAACCTCAGAAGGACTTGAAGAAAAGAATGCCATCCTCGAATGACAATTCTCAAAAGATCCTCAGATCTAACACGAAACCATCTTCGAATGGAGATGCAATGGTGTACCGGCCTCAGTCGATAACCAGAAACACAAAGACTTCTCTCAAACAGACTTGGAAAAAGAGACAAACTGACCTCAATCAATAAGCACAAATTGGTCTATCATCCTCTTATGATAGCCACAAGAATTAAACCAACTTAAGAAGGACTTGAAGAACAGAATTCCTTCCTCGTATGACAACTCACCAAAGATCCTAGGATCTAACACGAAACCATCCTCGAATGGAGAAGCAGTGGTATACTGGCCTCAGTCGATAACCAAAAACACAAAGACTGACCTCAGAATTTGCAGATGTGACAAACTGACCTCAATCAATAACCTCAAAATTGTTTATCATCCTCGAATGATAACCACAACAACAAGACCAACCTCAAAAGGGCTTGAAGAAAAGAATACCATCCTCGAATGACAATTCTCAAAAGATCCTCGGATCTAACATGAAACCATCCTCGAATTGAGACGCAATGGTATACCAGCCTCAGTCGATAACCAAAAACACAAAGACTAACCTACGACTTTTCAAAAGAGACAAACTGACCTCAATCAATAAGCTCAAAATGGTCTATCATCCTCAAATGATAACCACAACAACAAGACCAACCTCAGAAGGACTTGAATAAAATAATGCCATCCTCGAATGACAATTCTCAAAAGATCCTCGGATCTAGAACGAAACCATCCTAGAATGGAGACGCAATGGTATACCAGCCTCAGTCGATAACCAAAAACACAAAGACTAACCTCAGACTTTGCAAAAGAGACAAACTGACCTCAATCAATAAGCTCAAAATGGTCTATCATCCTCAAATGATAACCACAACAACAAGACCAACCTCAGAAGGACTTGAATAAAATAATGCCATCCTCGAATGACAATTCTCAAAAGATCCTCGGATCTAGAACGAAACCATCCTAGAATGGAGACGCAATGGTATACCGGCCTCAGTCGATAACCAAAAACACAAAAACTGACCTCAGACTTTGCAAAAGAGACAAACTGACCTCAATCAATAAGCTCAAAATAGTCTATCGTCCTCGAATGATACCCAAAACAACAAGACCAACCTCATAAGGACTTGAAGAAATGAATGCCTTCCTCGAATGACAATTCTCAAAATATGCTTGAATCTAACACGAAACCATCCTCGAATGGAGACGCAATGGTAATCGGCCTCAGTCGATAACCTAAAACACAAAGAATGACCTCAGACTTTGCAAAAGAGACAAACTTACCTCAATCGATAAGCTAAAAATGGTCTATCATCCTCGAATGATAACCACAACAACAAGACCAACCTCATAAGGACTTGAAGAAAAGAATGCCATCCTCGAATGATAATTCTCAAAAGATCCTCGGATCTAACACGAAACCATCTTCGAATGGAGACGCAATGGTATACTGGCCTCAGTCAATAACCAAAAACAAAAAGACTTCTCTCAAACAGACATGGAAAAAGAGACAAACAAACCTCAATCAATAAGCTCAAAATGGTCTACATCCTCTTATGATAGCCACAAGTACAAAACCAACTTCAGAAGGACTTGAAGAAGAGAATGCCATCCTCGAATGACAACTCACAAAATATCCTCGGATCTAACACGAAACCATCCTTGAATGGAGACGCAATGGTATACCGGCCTCGATCGATAACCAAAAACACAAAGACTGACCTCAGACTTTGCAAAAGAGAAAAACCGACCTCAATAAATAACCTCAAAATGGTTTATCATCCTCGAATGATAACCACAACAACAAGACACACCTCAGAAGGACTTGAAGAAAAGATTACCATCCTCGATTGACAATTTTCAAAAGATCCTCGGATCTAACACGAAACCATCCTCGAATTTAGACGCAATGGTATACTAGCCTCAATCGATAACCAAAAACATAAAGAATGTCCTCAGACTTTGCAAA
Organism: Lathyrus aphaca; assembly: GCA_963966055.1. NCBI lineage: Eukaryota > Viridiplantae > Streptophyta > Magnoliopsida > Fabales > Fabaceae > Lathyrus > Lathyrus aphaca. Next base: position 449,156,066 of record OZ014524.1, read on the forward strand.
AGAGACAAACCGACATCAATCAATAAGCTCAATATGGTCTATCATCCTAGAATGATAACCACAACAACAAGAACAACATCAGAAGGACTTGAAGAAAAGAATGACATCCTCGAATGAAAATTCTCAAAAGATCCTCGGATCTAACACGAAACCATCCTCGAATGGAGACGCAATGGTATACCGGCCTCAGTCGATAACCAAAAACATAAAGACTGACCTCAGACTTTGCAAAAGAGACAAACTGACCTCAATCAATAAGCTCAAAATGGTCTATCATCCTCAAATGATAACCACAACAACAAGACCAACCTCAGAAGGACTTGAAGAAAAGAATGCCATCCTCGAATGACAATTCTCAAAAGATCCTCAGATCTAACACGAAACCATCCTCGAATTGAGACGCAATGGAATACCGGCCTCAGTCGATAACCAAAAACACAAAGACTGAACTCAGACTTTGCAAAAGAGACAAACTGACATCAATCAATAAGCTCAATATGGTCTACCATCCTCGAATGATAACCACAACAACAAGAACAACATCAGAAGGACTTGAAGAAAAGAATGCCATCCTCGAATGACAATTCTCAAAATATGCTTGAATCTAACACGAAATCATCCTCGAATGGAGACGCAATGGTATACCGGCCTCATTCGATAATGAAAAACACAAAGACTGACCTCAATCAATAAGCTCAAAATGGTCTATCATCCTCAAATGATAACCACAACAACAATACCAACCTCAGAAGGACTTGAAGAAAAGAATGCCATCCTCGAATGACAATTCTCAAAAGATCCTCAGATCTAACACGAAACCATCTTCGAATGGAGATGCAATGGTGTACCGGCCTCAGTCGATAACCAGAAACACAAAGACTTCTCTCAAACAGACTTGGAAAAAGAGACAAACTGACCTCAATCAATAAGCACAAATTGGTCTATCATCCTCTTATGATAGCCACAAGAATTAAACCAACTTAAGAAGGACTTGAAGAACAGAATTCCTTCCTCGTATGACAACTCACCAAAGATCCTAGGATCTAACACGAAACCATCCTCGAATGGAGAAGCAGTGGTATACTGGCCTCAGTCGATAACCAAAAACACAAAGACTGACCTCAGAATTTGCAGATGAGACAAACTGACCTCAATCAATAACCTCAAAATTGTTTATCATCCTCGAATGATAACCACAACAACAAGACCAACCTCAAAAGGGCTTGAAGAAAAGAATACCATCCTCGAATGACAATTCTCAAAAGATCCTCGGATCTAACATGAAACCATCCTCGAATTGAGACGCAATGGTATACCAGCCTCAGTCGATAACCAAAAACACAAAGACTAACCTACGACTTTTCAAAAGAGACAAACTGACCTCAATCAATAAGCTCAAAATGGTCTATCATCCTCAAATGATAACCACAACAACAAGACCAACCTCAGAAGGACTTGAATAAAATAATGCCATCCTCGAATGACAATTCTCAAAAGATCCTCGGATCTAGAACGAAACCATCCTAGAATGGAGACGCAATGGTATACCAGCCTCAGTCGATAACCAAAAACACAAAAACTGACCTCAGACTTTGCAAAAGAGACAAACTGACCTCAATCAATAAGCTCAAAATAGTCTATCGTCCTCGAATGATACCCAAAACAACAAGACCAACCTCATAAGGACTTGAAGAAATGAATGCCTTCCTCGAATGACAATTCTCAAAATATGCTTGAATCTAACACGAAACCATCCTCGAATGGAGACGCAATGGTAATCGGCCTCAGTCGATAACCTAAAACACAAAGAATGACCTCAGACTTTGCAAAAGAGACAAACTTACCTCAATCGATAAGCTAAAAATGGTCTATCATCCTCGAATGATAACCACAACAACAAGACCAACCTCATAAGGACTTGAAGAAAAGAATGCCATCCTCGAATGATAATTCTCAAAAGATCCTCGGATCTAACACGAAACCATCTTCGAATGGAGATGCAATGGTATACTGGCCTCAGTCAATAACCAAAAACAAAAAGACTTCTCTCAAACAGACATGGAAAAAGAGACAAACAAACCTCAATCAATAAGCTCAAAATGGTCTACATCCTCTTATGATAGCCACAAGTACAAAACCAACTTCAGAAGGACTTGAAGAAGAGAATGCCATCCTCGAATGACAACTCACAAAATATCCTCGGATCTAACACGAAACCATCCTTGAATGGAGACGCAATGTTATACCGGCCTCGGTCGATAACCAAAAACACAAAGACTGACCTCAGACTTTGCAAAAGAGAAAAACCGACCTCAATAAATAACCTCAAAATGGTTTATCATCCTCGAATGATAACCACAACAACAAGACACACCTCAGAAGGACTTGAAGAAAAGATTACCATCCTCGATTGACAATTTTCAAAAGATCCTCGGATCTAACACGAAACCATCCTCGAATTTAGACGCAATGGTATACTAGCCTCAATCGATAACCAAAAACATAAAGAATGACCTCAGACTTTGCAAAAGAGACAAACCGACATCAATAAATAAGCTCAATATGGTCTATCATCCTAGAATGATAACCACAACAACAAGAACAACATCAGAAGGACTTGAAGAAAAGAATGACATCCTCGAATGACAATTCTCAAAAGATCCTCGGATCTAACACGAAACCATCCTCGAATGGAGACGCAATGGTATACCGGCCTCAGTCGATAACCAAAAACATAAAGACTGACCTCAGACTTTGCAAAAGAGACAAACTGACCTCAATCAATAAGCTCAAAATGGTCTATCATCCTCAAATGATAACCACAACAACAAGACCAACCTCAGAAGGACTTGAATAAAAGAATGCCATCCTCGAATGACAATTCTCAAAAGATCCTCAGATCTAACACGAAACCATCCTCGAATTGAGACGCAATGGAATACCGGCCTCAGTCGATAACCAAAAACACAAAGACTGAACTCAGACTTTGCAAAAGAGACAAACTGACCTCAATCAATGAGCTTAAAATGGTATATCATCCTCGAATGATAACTACAACAACAAGCCCAACCTCAGAAGAACTTGAAGAAAAGAATGCCATCCTCGAATGACAATTCTCAAAAGATCCTCGGACCTAACACGAAACCATCCTCGAATGGAGAAGCATTGGTATACCGGCCTCAGTCGATAACCAAACACAAAAAGAATGAGCTCAGACTTTGCAAATGAGACAAACTGACATCAATCAATAAGCTCAATATGGTCTACCATCCTCGAATGATAACCACAACAACAAGAACAACATCAGAAGGACTTGAAGAAAAGAATGCCATCCTCGAATGACAATTCTCAAAATATGCTTGAATCTAACACGAAATCATCCTCGAATGGAGACGCAATGGTATACCGGCCTCTTTCGATAATGAAAAACACAAAGACTGACCTCAATCAATAAGCTCAAAATGGTCTATCATCCTCAAATGATAACCACAACAACAATACCAACCTCAGAAGGACTTGAAGAAAAGAATGCCATCCTCGAATGACAATTCTCAAAAGATCCTCAGATCTAACACGAAACCATCTTCGAATGGAGATGCAATGGTGTACCGGCCTCAGTCGATAACCAGAAACACAAAGACTTCTCTCAAACAGACTTGGAAAAAGAGACAAACTGGCCTCAATCAATAAGCACAAATTGGTCTATCATCCTCTTATGATAGCCACAAGAATTAAACCAACTTAAGAAGGACTTGAAGAACAGAATTCCTTCCTCGTATGACAACTCACGAAAGATCCTAGGATCTAACACGAAACCATCCTCGAATGGAGAAGCAGTGGTATACTGGCCTCAGTCGATAACCAAAAACACAAAGACTGACCTCACACTTTACAGAAGAGACAAACTGACCTCAATCAATAACCTCAAAATTGTTTATCATCCTCGAATGATAACCACAACAACAAGACCAACCTCAAAAGGGCTTGAAGAAAAGAATACCATCCTCGAATGACAATTCTCAAAAGATCCTCGGATCTAACATGAAACCATCCTCGAATTGAGACGCAATGGTATACCAGCCTCAGTCGATAACCAAAAACACAAAGACTAACCTCAGACTTTGCAAAAGAGACAAACTGACCTCAATCAATAAGCTCAAAATGGTCTATCATCCTCAAATGATAACCACAACAACAAGACCAACCTCAGAAGGACTTGAAGAAAAGAATGCCATCCTCGAATGACAATTCTCAAAAGATCCTCAGATCTAACACGAAACCATCCTCGAATTGAGACGCAATGGAATACCGGCCTCAGTCGATAACCAAAAACACAAAGACTGAACTCAGACTTTGCAAAAGAGACAAACTGACCTCAATCAATGAGCTTAAAATGGTATATCATCCTCGAATGATAACTACAACAACAAGACCAACCTCAGAAGAACATGAAGAAAAGAATGCCATCCTCGAATGACAATTCTCAAAAGATCCTCGGACCTAACACGAAACCATCCTCGAATGGAGAAGCATTGGTATACCGGCCTCAGTCGATAACCAAACACAAAAAGAATGAGCTCAGACTTTGCAAATGAGACAAACTGACATCAATCAATAAGTTCAATATGGTCTACCATCCTCGAATGATAACCACAACAACAAGAACAACATCAGAAGGACTTGAAGAAAAGAATGCCATCCTCGAATGACAATTCTCAAAATATGCTTGAATCTAACACGAAATCATCCTCGAATGGAGACGCAATGGTATACCGGCCTCTTTCGATAATGAAAAACACAAAGACTGACCTCAATCAATAAGCTCAAAATGGTCTATCATCCTCAAATGATAACCACAACAACAATACCAACCTCAGAAGGACTTGAAGAAAAGAATGCCATCCTCGAATGACAATTCTCAAAAGATCCTCAGATCTAACACGAAACCATCTTCGAATGGAGATGCAATGGTGTACCGGCCTCAGTCGATAACCAGAAACACAAAGACTTCTCTCAAACAGACTTGGAAAAAGAGACAAACTGACCTCAATCAATAAGCACAAATTGGTCTATCATCCTCTTATGATAGCCACAAGAATTAAACCAACTTAAGAAGGACTTGAAGAACAGAATTCCTTCCTCGTATGACAACTCACGAAAGATCCTAGGATCTAACACGAAACCATCCTCGAATGGAGAAGCAGTGGTATACTGGCCTCAGTCGATAACCAAAAACACAAAGACTGACCTCACACTTTACAGAAGAGACAAACTGACCTCAATCAATAACCTCAAAATTGTTTATCATCCTCGAATGATAACCACAACAACAAGACCAACCTCAAAAGGGCTTGAAGAAAAGAATACCATCCTCGAATGACAATTCTCAAAAGATCCTCGGATCTAACATGAAACCATCCTCGAATTGAGACGCAATGGTATACCAGCCTCAGTCGATAACCAAAAACACAAAGACTAACCTCAGACTTTGCCAAAGAGACAAACTGACCTCAATCAATAAGCTCAAAATGGTCTATCATCCTCAAATGATAACCACAACAACAAGACCAACCTCAGAAGGACTTGAATAAAATAATGCCATCCTCGAATGACAATTCTCAAAAGATCCTCGGATCTAGAACGAAACCATCCTAGAGTGGAGACGCAATAGTATACCGGCCTCAGTCGATAACCAAAAACACAAAAACTGACCTCAGACTTTGCAAAAGAGACAAACTGACCTCAATCAATAAGCTCAAAATAGTCTATCATCCTCGAATGGAGAAGCATTGGTATACCGACTTTAGTCGATAACCAAACACAAAAAGAATGAGCTCAGACTTTGCAAATGAGACAAACTGACATCAATCAATAAGCTCAATATGGTCTATCATCCTCGAATGATAACCACAACAACAAGAACAACATCAGAAGGACTTGAAGAAAAGAATGCCATCCTCGAATCACAATTCTCAAAAGATTCCCGGATCTAACACGAAACAATCTTGGAATGGAGACGCAATGGTATACCGGCCTCATTCGATAACCAAAAACACAAAGACTGACCTCAGACTTTGCAAAAGAGACAAACTGACCTCAATCAATATGCTCAAAATGGTCTATCATCCTCAAATGATAACCACAACAACAATACCAACCTCAGAAGGACTTGAAGAAAAGAATGCCATCCTCGAATGACAATTCTCAAAAGATCCGAGGATCTAACACGAAACTATCCTAGAATGGAGACGCAATGGTATACCGGCCTCAGTGGATAACAAAAAACACAAACACTAACCTCAGACTTTTCAAAAGAGACAAACTGACCTCAATCAAAAAGCTCAAAATGGTCTATCGTCCTCGAATGATACCCAAAACAACAAGACCAACCTCAGAAGGACTTGAAGAAATGAATGCCTTCCTCGAATGACAATTCTCAAAAGATGCTTGAATCTAACACGAAACCATCCTCGAATAGAGATGCAATGGTAATCGGCCTCAGTCGATAACCTAAAAGACAAAGAATGACCTCAGACTTTGCAAAAGAGACAAACTTACCTCAATCGATAAGCTAAAAATGGTCTATCATCCTCGAATGATAACCACAACAACAAGACCAACCTCAGAAGGATTTAAAGAAAAGAATGCCATCCTCGAATGATAATTCTCAAAAGATCCTCGGATCTAACAAGAAACCATCTTCGAATGGAGACGCAATGGTATATTGGCCTCAGTCAATAACCAAAAACAAAAAGACTTCTCTCAAACAGACCTGGAAAAAGAGACAAACAAACCTCAATCAATAAGCTCAAAATAGTCTACATCCTCTTATGATAGCCACAAGTACAAAACCAACTTCAGAAGGACTTGAAGAAGAGAATGCCATCCTCGAATAACAACTCACAAAATATCCTCGGATCTAACACAAAACCATCCTTGAATGGAGATGCAATGGTATACCGGCCTCGGTCGATAACCAAAAACACAAAGACTGACCTCAGACTTTGCAAAAGGGAAAAACCGACCTCAATCAATAACCTCAAAATGGTTTATCATTCTCGAATGATAACCACAACAACAAGACACACCTCAGAAGGACTTGAAGAAAAGAATACCATCCTGGATTGACAATTTTCAAAAGATCCTCGGATCTAACACGAAACCATCCTCGAATGTAGACGCAATGGTATACTAGCCTCAATCGATAACCAAAAACATAAAGAATGACCTCAGACTTTGCAAAAGTGACAAACTTACCTCAATCGATAAGCTAAAAATGGTCTATCATCCTCGAATGATAACCACAACAACAAGACCAACCTCAGAAGGACTTGAAGAAAAGAATGCCATCTCGAATGATAATTCTCAAAAGATCCTCGGATCTAACACGAAACCATCCTCGAATGGAGACGTAATGGTATACTGGCCTCAGTCGATAACCAAAAACAAAAAGACTTCTCTCAAACAGACATGGAAAAAGAGACAAACAAACCTCAATCAATAAGCTCAAAATGGTCTACATCCTCTTATGATAGCCACAAGTACAAAACCAACTTCAGAAGGACTTGAAGAAGAGAATTCCATCCTCGAATGACAACTCACAAAATATCCTCGGATCTAACACGAAACCATCCTTGAATGGAGACGCAATGGTATACCGACCTCGGTCGATAACCAAAAAGACAAAGACTGACCTCAGACTTTGCAAAAGAGAAAAACCGACCTCAATAAATAACCTCAAAATGGTTTATCATCCTCGAATGATAACCACAACAACAAGACACACCTCAGAAGGACTTGAAGAAAAGAATACCATCCTCGATTGACAATTTTCAAAAGATCCTCAGATCTAACACGAAAGCATCCTCAAATTGAGACGCAATGGAATACCGGCCTCAGTCGATAACCAAAAACACAAAGACTGACCTCAGACTTTGCAAAAGAGACAAACTGACCTCAATCAATGAGCTTAAAATGGTATATCATCCTCGAATGATAACTACAACAACAAGACCAACCTCAGAAGAACTTGAAGAAAAGAATGCCATCCTCGAATGACAATTCTCAAAAGATCCTCGGACCTAACACGAAACCATCCTCGAATGGAGAAGCATGTGTATACCGGCCTCAGTCGATAACCAAACACAAAAAGAATGAGCTCAGACTTTGCAAATGATACAAACTGACATCAATCAATAAGCTCAATATGGTCTATCATCCTCGAATGATAACCACAACAACAAGAACAACATCAGAAGGACTGTAAGAAAAGAATTCCATCCTCGAATGACAATTCTCAAAAGATTTCCGGATCTAACACGAAACAATCTTGGAATGGAGACGCAATGGTATATCGGCCTCATTCGATAACCAAAAACACAAAGACTGACCTCAGACTTTGCAAAAGAGACAAACTGACCTCAATCAATAAGCTCAAAATGGTCTATCATCCTCAAATGAAAACCACAACAACAATACCAACCTCAGAAGGACTTGAAGAAAAGAATGCCATCCTCGAATGACAATTCTCAAAAGATCCTCGGATCTAACACGAAACCATCTTCGAATGGAGATGCAATGGTATACTGGCCTCAGTCGATAACCAGAAACACAAAGACTTCTCTCAAACAGACTTGGAAAAAGAGACAAACTGACCTCAATCAATAAGCTCAAAATGGTCTATCATCCTCTTATGATAGGCACAAGAACTAAACCAACTTCAGAAGGATTTGAAGAACATAATTCCTTCCTCGAATGAAAACTCACGAAAGATCCTAGGATCTAACACGAAACCATCCTCGAATGGAGACGCAATGGTATACTGGCCTCAGTCGATAACCAAAAACACAAAGACTGACCTCAGACTTTGCAAAAGAGACAAACTGACCTCTATCAATAACCTTAAAATGGTTTATCATCCTCGAATGATAACCATGTTAGAACAATTATGGTTCTAAACCTCTAAGAGTTTTGATGATAAAAAATATTATTATGCAAGAATAGAAGTTCTAGTGACTCACTTTAGTATATGTGTAGAAGAGGAAGTTATTTAAAGAAGATGTGCTTTATTAGAAGATACATTGAGCCGTATATAGAAGATACACTTATTGAAGTATCCATCATTTAATGACATGGATTAATAGCTGCGCATCAACACTTTAATATCTCTGGTTTACGTCTAGAAGATGATGATCCTCATAATGAAGGCATTAATTAAAGAATATATTAATTAATGGTAAAGACAAGTATCGCTTGTTATGGAAGGAATTTACGGTATTAACTAATATCCTAAATAAACTCAAGATGTCTCCAATGGCTACAATATTCAAGAACTATATAAAGGAATCAAATTGAAGATTTGAGAAATAGCTTCCACGAGAAAAATACTTATTAATTTGTGCTAAACTCTTGTAACTTTCACTTAGTGATCATAACTTTATTATAAGCAAAATAGTTACTATATTTCTTATTATTGTAAAAGTTAAGTAAAATCCCTTGAGTGACTAGTTTCAGTCAGAAGACTCAAGAGGACATTGACAGTAGGTCAGTGTGTGTATTCAATTATTGAATAGTGGATTAAGACCTCAGTGATAGAGGCAAAATCACCTTGGCGGGTGGACTGGACGTAGTTTGAGTTCAAAAGAACCAGGATAAATCAACTTGTCATAGAAGTTAATTTTAAGTTGTTAAGAAAACCCAATTCCAACCTCCCTTCCTTGTGTTTTACGCACCTTCAAACCACAACAACAAGACCAACCTTAAAAGGACTTGAAGAAAAGAATGCCATCCTCGAATGACAATACTCAAAAGATCCTCGTATCTAACATGAAACCATCCTCGAATTGAGACGCAATGGTATAACAGCCTCAGTCGATAACCAAAAACACAAAGACTAACGTCAGACTTTGCAAAAGAGACAAACTGACCTCAATCAATAAGCTAAAAATGGTCTATCATCCTAAAATGATAACCACAACAACAAGACCAACCTCAGAAGGACTTGAAGAAAATAATGCCATCCTCGAATGACAATTCTCAAAAGATCCTCGGATCTAACACGAAACTATCCTAGAATGGAGACGCAATGGTATACCGGCCTCAGTCGATAACACAAAACACAAACACTTACCTCAGACTTTTCAAAAGAGACAAACTGACCTCAATCAAAAACCTCATAAATGGTCTATCGTCCTCGAATGATACCCAAAACAACAAGACCAACCTCAGAAGGACTTGAAGAAATGAATTCCTTCCTCGAATGACAATTCTCAAAAGATGCTTGAATCTAACACGAAACCATCCTCGAATAGAGACGCAATGGTAATCGGCCTCAGTCGATAACCTAAAAGACAAAGAATGACCTCAGACTTTGCAAAAGAGACAAAATTACCTCAATCGATAAGCTAAAAATGGTCTATCATCCTCGAATGATAACCACAACAAAAAGACCAGCCTCAGAAGAATTTGAAGAAAATAATGCCATCCTTGAATGATAATTCTCAAAAGATCCTCGGATCTAACACGAAACCATCTTCGAATGGAGACGCAATGGTATACTGGCCTCAGTCGATAACCAAAAACAAAAAGACTTCTCTCAAACAGACTTGGAAAAAGAGACAAACAAACCTCAATCAATATGCTCAAAATGGTCTACATCCTCTTATGATAGCCACAAGTACAAAACCAACTTCAGAAGGACTTGAAGAAGAGAATGCCATCCTCGAATGACAACTCACAAAATATCCTCGAATCTAACACGAAACCATCCTCGAATGTAGACGCAATGGTATACTGGCCTCAATCGATAACCAAAAACATAAAGAATGACCTCAGACTTTGCAAAAGAGACAAACCGACATCAATCAATAAGCTCAATATGGTCTATCATCCTCGAATGATAGCCACAACAACAAGACACACCTCAGAAGGACTTGAAGAAAAGAATACCATCCTCGAATGACAATTCTCAAAAGATCCTCGTATCTAACACGAAACCATCCTCAAATGTAGACGCAATGGTATACCGGCCTCAGTCGATAACCAAAAACATAAAGACTGACCTCGGACTTTGCAAAAGAGACAAACTAACCTCAATCAATAAGCTCAAAATGGTCTATCATCCTCGAATGATAACCACAACAACAAGAACAACATCAGAAGGACTTGAAGAAAAGAATGCCATCATCGAATGAAAATTCTCAAAAGATCCTCGGATCTAACACGAAACCATCCTCGAATGGAGACGCAATAGTATACCGGCCTCAGTCGATAACCAAAAACACAAAGACTGACCTCAGACTTTGCAAAAGAGACAAACTGACCTCAGTCAATAAGCTTAAAATGGTATATCATCCTCGAATGATAACTACAATAACAAGACCAACCTCAGAAGGACTTGAAGAAAAGAATGCCATCCTCGAATGAAAATTCTCAAAAGATCCTCGGATCTAACACGAAACCATCCTCGAATGGAGAAGCATTGGTATACCGGCCTCAGTCGATAACCAAACACAAAAAGAATGAGCTCAGACTTTGCAAATGAGACAAACTGACATCAATCAATAAGCTCAATATGGTATATCATCCTCGAATGATAACCACAACAACAAGAATAACATTAGAAGGACTTGAAGAAAAGAATGCCATCCTCGAATGACAATTCTCAAAAGATCACTGGATCTAACACGAAACAATCTTGGAATGGAGACGCAATGGTATACCGGCCTCATTCGATAACCAAAAACACAAAGACTGACCTCAGAATTTGCAAAAGAGACAAACTGACCTCAATCAATAAGCTCAAAGTGGTCTATCATCCTCAAATGATAACCACAACAACAATACCAACCTCGGAAGGACTTGAAGAAAAGAATGCCATCCTCGAATGACAATTCTCAAAAGATCCTCGGATCTAATACGAAACTGTCGCTCCCACCAAATGGGAATGGCCCAAATAAAGGTACAGACGCGAACGGTCGGCGAAAGAGGGATGTGAGAACACACAGGAGTGAACTCACAGGGAATGAATAGAGTCGCCAGCTATGCATTTTTATCCCGAGGGAAAGGTAATGTTGCATAAACCTAGAAAAAGGATGGATAAGACGGTTGCGAACCAGAGAGACTGAGAAAGGGGGTTGGTTACAACCTGGGAAGGTATTAGCACCCAGATTGTCCGTCGTACTCGACGGGATCCACGCTTAAAGGATTTGTGTTTTAAAGGGGTAGTGTCAGTGCAATTTGTGTGTAAAAGAACTGGAAAAGGATGTGCAGGTGTCAGTGTAAGAGAAGTGAAGTGTATAAGTGAAGTGTCAGTGTAAGAACAAAGATGAAATGCTCATGATAATGAGGCTAAGAAAATAAGGCTAGAAGGAGGGGGAATATACAGAGACTTTTGTTCGATAACTGTTAAGTTATGCCTACGTATCCTCTCGTGCAATGAGGAAGTCAGAACACCGTAGTTCGACCCAAAGAGACTGAAAGATGAATTGACCTGTGAACTGCTTACTTGTCAATGCTCAAGTGTAAGACCCGTCTGGCTCAGGTGCAAACTGTCTTGCATTAGACGGAAGAAGCGAGTTCTTGTTTATGAGTGAATGAGATGAGAAAAGAATCCCGGAGGAGACGATTATTGTTTGTTTCTGAGTTTTCAGTCTTTTATTGCTTTTTGATGTTTGTCACAAGTTAATGATCTTAAGCCTAAACCAATGGGTTAGTAAACTCATCACATCTTCCCTATGATTAGGGGTAATGAGAATACCTTAAGTGTGAAGTCAGATTCTCACACTTAATCACCTTTGGTGTAGGTTTAAGATCATTAACCTACTTGTGATTATTTAGATGTTTTTGGTATTTTTGTTTAGTGTTAAGTAATGAGATTAAGCCATAATCAAGTATCAAACAGACTCATTACACCATCCTAATAGAAGGATAATAGATGAGAATGTTTAAGCTGAGGAATGCTCCTCAACTTAATCCATGATTAGGGATTAAACCCATGACAAAACAAAGCCTTTGCTAAGGGGATTTTAGTTAATGATATGATGAAGAAGTGAGTTTTATTGTTTGTAAGACAACTTGAGGAGGACTTTTCCATTAACACTAGGGTTAGTCCTTCTTAACCAATTAAGGAAGAATTAGAACCCTAATGCAAGGCCCAAGTTACAAGTGTGATGTCTTGATGATTATTATGTGAATTGATTAAAGGATTTAAACACATCAAGGGTTTAACACTTAGGATTAAAGTTATACACTCCACCCTAATAGAAGGATGCAGGCATAAGCTTAATCACAAAGCCTTAAAGCCTTTAGGGTTTAGTCCCTGATTATGAGATGAGAAGAGAAGACTCAATGAGACACAAAGGTAAAACTAAGTGGGGAACTAATCAAAACCCTAATAATTGTCATGCTTGGTTGTTCCTAAGGTTTGTGAGGTTTACAAGAGAAATCTTCAATGGAACCACCAGGAAACAGATGAAAGGATCAGGAGAAGCAAAGTAACTTGCTTCATTGAAGAAGACAAGTCACTTGAAGAAAGAAAGTAAGAAGAAGGAGAATGAGCAAGCTCAAACTCAAACACATAACAAAATGCAGCAAGGATGCATGAAAGAGATGAAAAGAAATTGTGAGAAGTGAAGGCAAATTCACTCCTCAAAGTTACTTACCACCTGAAAAGTTAGTGAAAGAAATGCAATGCAATACAAAATGAGATGAAATGACATGATGTAAAACAAAACCAAAAGCATGTGCATGATGATAATGATGCTATGGGATGATGCAAACATGAAACAACACATGGGGATGATCATACAAACTTATGGATGCAAATGAAGCAAGTTAAGAACCATGATCATACATGAAAAGTTATGGAATGCAAATGGCATATCACATGGAAAATACAAGATGCAATGATCAAGCATGCTTCTAATATGTCTTAAGATGCCAAATGAATCAAATGGATGCATAAAATATCATGGAAAGTCATGGTATGCAAGCAAATGCAAGATGTATGCAAAAGGAAGCCCAAATTAGGGTTTATGATCAATGCATCAAACAAAAACCAAAATCAGAAGCAAACATCAAGATAAAAAATTGAAAATGCATTCAAAGGAACCCTAAACCTATGCTAACTCACTTCCCAAAGGAGAGGTTCCAACTCTTAACCTAATTAGAGTTATGAATTTTCTTAGTTTTCTAGGGTTTTAAGGTACCTTGACAAGAAAAATGCCAAACAAATTGAAAATGAAAGATCAAATCATGCCAATTTAATCTCACAAACTACATGCTAAACAAAATGCAATGCAAAAAGAATCAAAGTCCAACTCTCAATGGTTAGGCAGAAATGATTTTTTGAAGTTTGGATCAAAATAATGCCTTGAAATGATTTTAATTCCATGAAAAATTCTCAAAAGACATCAAGATCAAAAAGAAATTTGGTTTGAGGGTTGGACAATGTTTCTAAATTATTATGAAGGTTTCATGAATTTTTTGGTGATTTTTAAATACCTAAAAGTATTTTTAATTAATTAATTCTCATTAATTAATTAAAAATAAACTTTTAAATGATTTAAAAATATTTTTTAATGCAAAAAATAAAAATATAAATGTTTTTGGTTTCTGAAAATTAATAAAAGTTTATATAAAAATTTTCAGAATTTTTAAAAAGGTTTTGCTATTTTTAATAAATATGAGAAAACAAATGTAATAAATGTAAAATAAAAATGAATTTAATCTGAAAAAAGAAAAGTATGCAAATCTAAAGGTCCAGATTCAAATATGCACGCGCGCGAATTGACCTGGCGCCACATCCAAGGGCTGAGATTCAAACTTCCATAATTATGATTAGCCCTAATTAATTATGCCCTAATGACTTTCAGGCGACCGGAACACTGTTCCGGTCGTCTTCTCCGGCCATCTCAAATCTCCAACTCTCTCTACACGCATCCAAAACAAAATCTAACTACCCAGAAATCATCCCCACTTAAAAACGAATCAAACCCCTCAATCAAACAACATTTATCATTCAAAAACAGAGAGAATCGAATCAAACATTTTTTAGGGCAAAAGTTTCAGACAATGCATACATCCTGGTTTCTCAACCATTTTCAAAAGTAAGCACATATTCATGATCAGGGGAGTGCATAGAAGCTATTAAGAACTTAAAAACATGTTTCTGGAAAAACGTTTTGAGTTGACTACCTGAACTGAAGCTTTCGATTCAGGAGCTTTCTGGTTGTTTCTTTGGCTCAAATGCACTCCAATGATCCTCTTAGGAAGCTTGCAATGTTTGTTTGGAGTTTAGAATGGATGGTTTGAGAGATTGCAGAAGTTCTGTTCAATGGTAGGTGGTGATCGTGTTTTTGATTCAATGGCTTTCAGGCTGTTTTGAAGGTTGGTTTGTGTTCAGTGAAGCATGGTGAGATTGTTTGTGAAGTTTGTTTATGAGTTTATGGCCTGTATGATGAGTTTCGAAGGCTCTTGCAAATGAAGGTGAAAATGAGAATGCTGAGTTATGGAGTGTTTTAGGCTTGTGTTCTTGTTGCTTTAGCTTGCTTTTTCTTTGTATAAACAATTGCCATTGGTCAGATGAAGTGATGTGTGCTTTATTGATTGGTATGGGTCCTTTTGCCAAAATGTCAAAGTTGGTGTAAGAGAAGTATGGGATACTTTATAGCCAAGGACAAAGGGTGTGTCCTGCGCAGCATGATGAGGGGAGATGCCTAGGGTGGCTCAGCAGGCTAGCAAGCAAGTGGGCTGTGTCTTATGATGAGTTTTGCAACTTGCCTTGCTTTTGATCTTTATGAAATATCTTGATCCATATGCCACAAAAGTGAGAAGTTTCTTGGCCCATTCTGATTTTTATGTCTTGTATGATCATGTTGTGAAGTTTAGAAATGCATTTGATGACTAAATTTGCCTTGAGAAGTGAATTTGCAACTTTGCCTCTTTGGTGGAAACTTTGAAATTTTGTGTTTTTTGCCAACTTTGACAAACCATAACTTTTGATCCAAAATGAATTAGGTCATGCTCTTGTACTTTTTGAAAAGGGAATGATCGATTCTACAACTTTCATGACCAAAGTTTTTCCATTTGAAGCTTTTTTGAATCAAAAAGTAAGGGTTGAAAAAGTTGCCTAAAATAACAATTTCATTAAAAGTCAAACTTGCCCAAAAAGTCAACTTTGCAAAAGACTTGTAATTCTTCAATTTTGTGAACTTCCAACAACTTCTATGATCAAATAAAGATCATATACAATCAAAATGATGAAGAACACCCTTTGGTTGGGTCATTGAGGGCCTCAGATGCCCTGATTTTGCACTGACTTGCTTGAAAAGTCAACTCTTGATCAGATGACTTCCCCATGGAATTTCTTCATGAAAATTGATATGCATACTCCATATACCATATAGAGACCAATAGAAACAAGAATGACCAAAATATTTGGAGTTATGGCCTCTGAAACCAAAACCCTAATTCTAGGTCATCTGTGCAGTCAAACTTGGCTCTGCTTCCATGCCATTTTCAGTTCTTGTGATTTTTTGACATTCTTGACTTTGAGAGGATATAATATGATACTTGGACACACATGGACCCCTTTGAAGTGATTGATGACCTTTGGAGTGGCTCAAGAAGCTCTTGGATTGCTCAGATCACGAACCCTAGGTGCAGATGACTTTGAATCTATGCAGTGAATCAAAAATGTGATATGAGATGCTATGACTGAGTTTATGCTTATGTAATGATCACAAGCCATGGTGTGAATGGGTGAGGGAAAATTTGGGGTGTTTACAGCTGCCCCTATTCAAACATGAGTTAGCTGTGCAGGATGTAAGCGACGGCTTAACAGGCGAACAAGATAACTTGTGGTTGAATACTAAAGACAGTCCAAAATTTGCACTCACAGAATGAAGAAGAAAAGGGATATAGATTGTAAAGGAAAATAAAGTATATTGTAAAGTATAGGCGACGGAGGACGACCGTCGAGCAGAGGACGACTGCTGGGTAAAGAGCAATGACGGGGACGACCGACATGCTGAAAAGTGCGAAAAATAAAGCAATGACGGGGACGGCCGACATGCTGGGGGTAAAAGGGATTATGATGGGGACGGCCATCAAGATAAAGCTGTAAGATTCTCTGGGGATTAATGAAACACGACGGGGACGGCCATCAAGTTCATAAAGTAAAGTAACCGACGATGGGGACGGCCATCGCGCTAAAAAGAAAAGGGACCACGACGGGGACGGCCATCGGGTTAAAGAATAAATGAAATAAACAGACGATGAGGTACGGTCATCAAAAGTGAAGGACGATCACCTAGCAGGGGACGGCTGCTCTGTTGGGGATAAGATGAGGGACGATCATCTAAGGTGAAGGACGATCACCCGGCAGGGTACGGCTGCCAAAAGTATCGCGACATAGGACAAATGCCGGATAAAAGGTCAACGATGGGGACGGCCATCGGATGAGATTGATGGAGGTCGACCATCAAGAGGTGAAGGATGATCACCTAGCAGGGGACGGCTGCTCTCAAGGTTTATCATGACATAGGACGAATGTCAGATAACCAAAATCAAACATGGGGACGGCCATTGGATAAAATGATGAAGGACGATCATCAAAAAGGTGAAGGACGATCACCTAGCAGGGGACGGCTGCTAAATATCACGACATAGGACGAATGTCGGATAGAAAAGTCAACGATGGGGACGGCCATCGGACGAGCATGATGAAGGACGATCATCAAGAGGTGGAGGACGACCACCTAGCAGGGTACGACTGCTCTCAAAGTTTATCATGACATAGGACGAATGTCAGATAAAAAGGAAAATTGCTTTGCTGGCGATTTACTGGGGAATAGTAAACACGGACGAGTGTTTATATCCAAGAAAGAAAAGGTATAAGTGTTTAGATATTTGTGTATAGATTAAAGATGCGGACGAGCATCCCAAGGACTATGATACGGACGAGTATCGGGTAGAAACAAATACTGACACGTGTTCAGAGATGATGATACGGACGAGTATCAACTGGTTAACAGAGAACACGGATGAGTGTTGAATCTGAGGGGATTCTTCTGGGGAATAGTAGACACAGACGAGTATCTATATTCAAGAAAACAAGAGTGTTTGACACGTGTATGGATTAAAGATGCGGACGAGCATCCTCAAGACTATGATACGGACGAGTATCAGGTAGAAACAAACGCTAAACGCACGTTCTGAGATGATGATACGGACGGGTACCAACTAGTTAACAAAGAACACGGACGAGTGTCGAATCTGCGGGGATATAGATGGCGTATATAAGATACGGACGAGTATCTGTATAAGTATGACTAGTATGAGTGGTGTATAGATGAGTGTTTAACTTGCTGGGGAGAGCGACACGGACGAGTATCAAAAGGAGAAAAGTATAGTATAAACAAATATCTGGTATACAAAGTGTTTATTTTACTGTACTGGGGAAAATGACATGGACGGATGTCAAGGATTTGTATATAAGTATCTGTGAGTGCAGAGAGGACGCTTTGGCTTTCTGCTGGGGATATGACACGGACGGGTGCCACAAGGAGTATATACTGATGTTTGTGAGTGCGAAGACATAACTACATATCGGAGTCAGAATTGACTGCTGAATCATCAGACTGCCTGGTTCCAGATTTTCTGCGGAGATGATGTCATTCTAAGTAAGCTGTACGGGCCTTGGTGGATTTTACAAATGCATATCCTTTGTTCAGCCCTGTTCAGGGGAGAAAGTGTTTTCCATTCCCTTCACTATCATGTTTCGATTGTATCTGCTAGGAATTTTTAATCATAACCGTTGTTTTATCTCCATCAGGACGAACGGGAGCAACAGGAAAATCAATTCCTTCATTCTTCTGGTGGGAGGAAGCCCTAGAGTGTTGTTCATGTTTTACTGTGATGATTCTTTCTCAAACTCTTATAGGTTTAAGGCCCTTTTAGCAACATCTACTCCTTTCTTCCCCCACCCAGACCTTGGAATTCTTGATATGCGAGAATGGCGGCCTTTCAGTTCTACATCACTATTTCCCTCTGTGGATGCTGCCTCTATCCCTTTTTTTTTTTTTTTTTTTTTTTTTTTTTTTTTTTTTGCAGGGGAATCATGACACGGACGGGTGCCAAAAAAGAGTATTCATGGGTGTAAGGCAGAAACCTTAGCTTTCTGCTGGGGAAATGACACGGACGGGTGTCAGGAAGTATCTGTATTTGCAAGAGAAGTGTCTGGGCTCTCTACAGGGGAATACGGAGAGCATTCTGTGTATGGTTGATGGGTTGTCAATATTCACAAGTGTTTGATTCCGAACATGGCTTATGATTATTGTAGATGTCTTGAATTGGCAGAATTTTTGACCAACAAGGAATATTGAATTCAGTTCAGAATGTCCTATCAAATGTTGGGACATTAGCAAACAAAGTATATGAACTTATTTCAGGATGTCTCACAAGATGTTGGGACATTGTGTTAATGTCTTAAGTTCAGTTTTTCAGGATGTCCCAACAGATGTTGAGACATCTCAAACCTGCTACCAGAATTATTTATTGACTAACTGATCAGAGATATTTAAGGAGAGTTATCTGGAATTAATTAATGATGGATAAAAACAGAACAAGGCGCATCTGTAGGGAGTTTTATATTGAGGATTCAGATTAAAACAGAAGACCTAAATCACCTAGAATCTAGGAAGTAACAAACCCTAAATTCAAGGTGGAAGCTGCATGCGCATTAGGGCTGGATCATTCTACAGAAAGCCCAAATTACAGATACCTATTTAATCAACAGAAACTCATAGAATTGAGTACGAATTTCAGAAGACAAAATAGGGTGTCTAGTGTTTTTAATAGCAGGTTGTTTTTATTGTACCACTTGATGAGCTTTTAAGCATAAGTGCATTTGTGACTTGATTGAAACTATGAAGTAAGATCAAGCTGTATTGTTTGAAGTATGTCTTCAATTTTATTAAACTTGTAAACTTGATCACTGTGTGATTGAGGGGGAGTGAGTAGGGTACTCTTATCTAAGTTGTGTCTTAGGTAGAAATTGCATTGGGTAGTTATTAAGTGATAGATTAAACAGGGTGGTTTAAGTCTAGAATTAATATTACTTATAGTGGATTTCCTCCTGGCTTGGTAGCCTCCAGATGTAAGTGTGTTTATACACTGAACTGGGTTAACAAACTTCTGTGTTGTTTACTTTTCTTGCTATTTAAGTTTTGGTTAAATCTGTCAAGTGTTGGGACATCTCTTAGGACATCTCATACCTGATCACAGAATTTCAATTGGTATCAGAGCAGGCACCCTGCCTGTTTATACTGGGTGAGATCTAGGGAATACAAATTCTGGAAACATGGACAGAGATATAGGGTCAGTAAATAGACCACCTATTCTGGATGGATCAAATTATGACTACTGGAAACCAAGAATGATTGCATTCTTAAGATCACTTGACAACAGGGCCTGGAGAGCAGTCAACATTGGATGGTAACATCCTATCCAAGACACCAAAGATGGATCAAAAGTGTTGAAACCTGAAGAAGAAGGGAGTAAGGAAGAAGAAGATTCAGCACTAGGCAACTCCAAGGCCTTAAATGCTCTATTCAATGGCATTGATAGGAACATCTTTAGACTTGTGCATCACTGTGAGCTAGCCAAAGAAGTATGGGATACTCTCAAAACAACTCATGAAGGAACATCAAAGGTAAAGATGTCAAGACTTCAACTTCTCACCACCAAGTTTGAAAATTTGAGAATGAAGGAAGATGAGACAGTTCATGAATTCTACATGAACATCTTAGAAGTAGCCAATACTTCTGGAGCTTTGGTAGAAAAAATGACTGATGAAAAACTTGTAAGAAAGATCCTCAGATCTTTGCCAAAAAGATTTGACATGAAAGTCACAGCAATAGAAGAAGCTCAAGACATATGCACTATGAAAGTTGAAGAACTCATTGGTTCCCTTCAAACATTTGAGATGGGAATGAATGACACAAATGTTAAGAAGAACAAAAGCATAGCCTTGGTAACAAACACTGATGAAGAAGAAGATGATGAATCAGAAACTGGTAAAAGCTTATCAGACAACATTGCTATGCTTGGAAGACAATTCAAAAAGATTCTCAGAGGAATGGAAGGCAAATCCAATCCTAGTGGAAGATACACAAACTCTTCTGAGAACAAGAGATCTTTTGATGCTAACAGAAGGTCAAATTATTCTGAAAAGACCAGTCAAGAAAAAGGAATCAAATGCCATGGATGTGAAGGATATGGACACATCAAGAATGAATGTCCTACTTACTTAAAAAGGCAAAAGAAAGGACTATCTGTAACCTGGTCTGATGAAGACTCAGGAGGTGATTCTGAAGAAGAATCAGCTAAGCATATCACTGCTTTAGCTGGACTATGTGAGTCTGAAAGTGAATCCAGTGATGAAGAGCTCACTTATGAAGATCTTGAGCAAGCATTCAAAGATCTGTACAAAAGAAGCACTGAAATATGCAGTGAGGTTATAAAGCTAAAGAAGCAGAATGAGGCATTAGAAGATGAAAAATCAAGTGATCAAGAGATCATTGACACCTTGAAAAGTGAAGTAACTCTTCTCAACTCCAAGTTGGAACATATGTCCAAATCTGTTAGAATGTTGAACAGCAGCTCAAATACACTGGATGTTATTCTCAACAACAATAAGCACTCAGGGGATAAAAGTGGACTGGGATTTAACAGAATACATAAAGATGAAGCTAGCTCTAGCAAAACAACTTCAAAATCCATACAGTCAAACAAGATGTCCCAACAGATGCTTCAACATCAGGAAAAGAACACAAAGTCAAACATAATGTTCCAACAGATGTCTCAACATTCTGGAAAGAACAAAATGAAGAAGAAGTATCAAAGATGGAGATGCCATCACTGTGGAAGATTTGGACATATCAAACCTCATTGTTATAAGCTACATGGATACCCAAATCATATGTGTCAGCAACCTTCTAAGCAGAAAATAGAAGCTAAAGTGTTGCATAGACATCAAAGAAATCAGCAACCTCCTAAGCAGAAGACAGAAGTCATCAAGAAGGTATGGAGACCAAAAACTAGCATTCAGACTGATCAAAGCTACATACCCAAGAACAAGATCAACAATCAATCTTGGAGATCTGCTGGTGAACAACACACAGGGCAAAGTCATCAAAAGAAATCTCAACTCAAATGGTCAAAGAAAAGTGTTGCATATATAGCACATACATCACTAAGAGTATCAGCTAAGGAAGACTGGTATTTTGACAGTGGATGTTCAAGACACATGACTGGATTGAAGAACCTGCTAGTAAACTTAAAGTCACATTCATCCAGGTATGTAACCTTTGGAGATGGAGCTAAAGGAGAAATCAAGGGAGTTGGGACCTTGGACTGTCAAGATGTTCCAAGATTAGATGATGTGCTGCTAGTTAAAGGTTTAACTGCTAACCTGATCAGTATAAGTCAATTATGTGATCAAGGGTATAGTGTAAACTTTACCAAAACTGAATGTATAGTGACTAACAAAGAACAAGAAGTGGTCATGAGAGGAGCCAGATCTAAAGACAACTGTTACATGTGGGAATCTCAAAACCTAAGTCTCACTTCAACTTGTTCTTTAGCTAAAGAAGAAGAAGTGAAACTATGGCACCAAAGGCTAGGTCATCTTCATTTCAGAGGCATAAAGAAGATAATATCTATGGATGCTGTAAGAGGTATTCCTAAACTGAAGATTGATGATGGCAAAATATGTGGTGAATGTCAAATAGGCAAGCAAACCAATATGTCCCATCCAAAGCTCCAACATCTGACAACTTCCAAAGTTTTGGAACTATTAGATATGGATCTTATGGGACCTATGCAGGTTGAAAGTCTTGGTGGAAAGAGGTATGCCTATGTGGTGGTTGATGACTTTTCAAGATATACATGGATAAATTTCATCAAAGAAAAGTCTGATGTATTTGATGTATTCAAAGAATTATGCCAAAGATTACAAAGGGAAAAATCCAGCTGTGTGATCAGAATAAGAAGTGATCATGGAAAAGAATTTGAGAATCAAAAGTTCTTAGAATTCTGCTCTTCAAAAGGAATCAATCATGAATATTCTTCACCTATCACTCCTCAACAGAATGGGATTGTTGAGAGGAAGAACATAACTATTCAAGAATCAGCAAGAGCCATGATCCATGCTAAAAAGTTACCTTTGTACTTCTGGGCTGAAGCTATGAACACTGCTTGTTACATCCATAACAGAGTTACCTTAAGGAAAGGAACTTTGTCCACAATATATGAAGTCTGGAAGGGCAGAAAACCCACAGTTAAGTACTTTCATGTGTTTGGAAGCAACTGTTACATTCTGGCAGATAGGGAGCAGAGAAGAAAAATGGATCCTAAAAGTGATGAAGGGATTTTCCTTGGATACTCTATCAACAGCAGAGCATATAGAGTATTTAATTCTAGAACCAAGGTCATCATGGAATCCATAAATATGATAATTGATGATGCTCCTACAGATGTCCCAGAAGATGTTGGAACATCTGCTGATATCAAGATTGAAGCTGAAGAAAAGAATGATCATTATAACTTCACTCAAACTGATACAAGGACAGAAGAATCCAGCAAACCTCCCTCCATCAGAATACAGAAAGATCATCCCAAAGATTTGATAATTGGTGATCCCAACAGAGGTGTGAGCACTAGATCAAGAGAAGTAATTTCAGGTTCTTGTTTTGTTTCTAAAATAGAACCTAAGAACATCAAGGAGGCTCTTACTGATGAATACTGGATTAGTGCTATGCAAGAGGAATTAGGTCAATTCACAAGGAATGAAGTATGGAATCTTGTTCCTAGACCTGATGACATAAATGTGATTGGAACAAAATGGGTATATAAGAACAAGTCAAATGAACAAGGAGTTGTTACAAAGAACAAAGCCATACTTGTAGCTCAAGGATACACTCAAATTGAAGGAGTTGACTTTGATGAAACCTTTGCACCAGTAGCAAGGCTTGAATCAATCAGACTACTTTTGGGAATTGCTTGTATCTTAAAGTTCAAGCTATTTCAAATGGATGTGAAAAGTGCCTTTTTAAATGGTTATCTGAATGAAGAGGTATATGTAGAACAGCCTAAAGGATTTGTTGATCCAAGCTGTCCAAATCATGTATACAAACTAAAGAAAGCACTTTATGGTCTGAAGCAAGCTCCAAGGGCATGGTATGAAAGACTGACCACATTTCTTATCAAGCAAGGGTACAGAAAAGGTGGAATTGACAAAACCTTGTTTGTTAAAGATGAAGAAGGAAATATCATAATTGCTCAAATATATGTTGATGATATTGTCTTTGGTGGGATGTCTGATAAGATGGTCAAACATTTTGTCAAGCAGATGGAATCTGAATTTGAAATGAGCCTAGTAGGTGAGTTAACCTACTTTCTTGGTCTACAAATAAAGCAAATGGAAGATTCAATGTTCATTTCCCAAAGCAAGTATTCCAAGAACATAGTCAAGAAATTTGGAATGGAAAATGCTACTCATAAGAGAACTCCTGCTCCCACACATTTGAAGCTGACTAAAGATGAAAAGGGTGAGAGTGTAGATCAAAGCTTATACAGAAGCATGATTGGAAGCTTGTTATACTTGACTGCTAGCAGACCTGACATAGCATTTGCAGTAGGTGTATGTGCAAGATATCAAGCTGATCCAAAAGTCAGTCATCTCAATCAAGTCAAGAGAATTCTTAAATATGTTAATGGTACTTGTGACTATGGCATAATGTACTTTCATGGATGTAAACCAATTCTCACTGGCTTTTGTGATGCTGATTGGGCTGGAAGTGCAGATGACAGAAAAAGCACTTCAGGAGGATGCTTCTTTCTAGGAAACAACTTGATTTCTTGGTTCAGTAAGAAACAAAATTGTGTATCCTTATCTACAGCTGAAGCTGAATATATAGCAGCTGGAAGCAGTTGTTCTCAGTTGGTTTGGATGAAGCAAATGCTCACTGAGTACAATGTCCCACAGGATGTCATGACATTGTACTGTGACAACTTAAGTGCAATCAACATATCAAAGAATCCTATCCAACATAGCAGGACCAAGCATATTGATATCAGACATCATTTCATCAGAGACCTTGTAGAAGAAAAAGTGATTTCATTGGAACATGTAGCTACAAATCTGCAGTTAGCTGATATCTTTACCAAAGCATTGGATGCTACACAATTTGAGAACTTAAGGGGCAAACTGGGAATCTGTTTATGTGATATTTAGCAGTTAATGAGATGTGCCAACATGTCATATGACATTGTATGGCATAAGTTCCGGATGGCAGAACAAGTCTGGACAAGAACCTTGGGAATTCCATTCCTAATGATTTACAATGTAACGGCTACTTATTTAGTAACTACTTATAATCAGCTATCAAGATTCTCATCATTCTATCACAAGCGAATCTCATTAACTAGCTATTCTTCAGAAATCATCAACCCTAAAGCTCTTCATCCATATTCCTTAACAATGTCTCAAAACCCTAACACTCCTGAAGAAGTTCTCAACAAAGAAGACGTAGTTCATGCAACTCCCATCTCTGTAGTTCCAATGAAATCAACCCCATTGGACGAACTCAGAGGAAGTGCTTCTCACACTAAAAAGCCAAGAACTCCAAAGAGAGCTAAAGATCAAGTCTGCAGCAAAGCCAAAGGAGCCATTCCTTCTCCTGCTAACATGCCCCCAAAATCTTCAGAATATGTGGATGATTCCATCAAGGAGATTGTCACCCAAATTCTTTTTGAACAGAGAATGGTGAGTGGAATTTCTATTCCTCTAAACACCATGCCTGCACCTCAAGAAGAACAAACTCAAGCTGCAGAGGACACTCCTGCTCAACAGGATGTCCCAATAGATGTTGGAACATCTGAGGATGAGAAAAAGAATTCATCTAATGCTGCTGCAGAAGAATCTGAGGACCAGAAACAGGCCTCAAATGAAAGTGATGAAGAAGACTCTGAGGATCAGACCAAAGCCTCAAATGAAGATCAAATCTCTGCTGATAAACCAGCTGAAGAGGAGACTGCTCAATCTCCTCCAGTGGTGAACCTTGAACAAGACTCTGATACAGAGATCATAGCCTCTGTTAGACCTAGCATAGCCAAATGGCTCAGGTCCAGGAAAGGAAAGATGCAAGCTGAAGCTGAAATTCCTGAGAAGAAGAAAGCTTCCCCAAAGAAAGGCAAAGCTAAAGCTGCCTTTGGCCCAACAAAACAATGGAGTAAAGTTCAAACTCAGAAAAGAAAAGCTGTCACCCCATCAGACTCAGATGTTGAATCAGATGTCCCAACATCTCCTCCCAAAAAGAAACCAGCACCATCTAGGGCTTCATTTGCTGTTCCAGAAGCCCCCTTGGACAACATATCATTCCATCATGTCTCTAGTGTCAACAGATGGAAGTTTGTGTACCAAAGACGGGTTGCCCTTGAAAGAGAACTGAGCAGCAATGCACTTGAGTGCACTGAACTGATTGACCTCATCTCTGCTGCAGGACTATTCAAAACAGTCTCAGATCTCTCTCCCTGCTATGAACTTCTTGTCAAAGAGTTCATTGTTAATCTTCAGGAGGATTGTTCAAATGGTAAGTCCTCTGAGTTTAGAAAAGTTTTTGTTAGAGGTAAGTGTGTAGAGTTTTCTCCTCAAATCATCAATCAGTACCTAGGAAGAGAAACAGATGGACCAAATGAGCTAGGTAAGACAGATAACCAAGTCTGCAAGGTTATCACTGCAAACCAGGTCAAGGCATGGCCTGTGAAGGGAAAGCTCTCAGTGAGCATGCTTACAAGAAAATATGCCATGCTGAACAGGATTGGTACAGCTAACTGGGTGCCTACCAACCACACATCTTCAATCTCCACTGGCTTGGCCAGGTTTATCTATGCTGTGGGAACTCAGACTAAGCTGGACTATGGTGCTTACATATTTGATCAGACCTTGAAGCATGCCAGCTCTTCTGCAACAAAGCTGCCAATAGCCTTTCCCTCCTTGCTGTGTGGTATAGTGCTCAATCAATACCCTGGAATTCTCACTGACAAGGATACAGCCTGCAAAAGAGAAAGCCCCCTGGCTTTTCACTACAAATTATTCCTCAGTCATCATGCTGCAGATGTTGAAGCACCTTCTGGGACATCTGCAGGTCCTTCAACTGCTAAGACTCCAATCTCCAAGAAGGCATTAATTGCTGAGCTAAAAAGCACATGCAAAGAACTTGAAGCAAGGAAGCTGAAACTTGAAGAAATCATCCAAAGGCTGGAGAGTGAAGGAGATCAGAAAGCTGCCTCTGATGAAGAAAGTGAAGCTGATGAAGAAACTGAAGTTGAGGAAGAAACTGAGAGTGATGAATCTGAGTGATCATTGTATGTGAGAACAATTGTAATGACAGCATTGTATTTCTGGATTAGTGTCTTTGGCCCCATAATTTGTGTCTAACAAGGGGGAGAACAACAACAACAAATTGTATTGCTGTTTAATTATGAATGAAAAATCTGTTTGCTTATGTCTGAACTGAATCAGTGTGTTTTGATAAATATTTCTGTTGCAACAAGACTTGATACACATAGGTTTGAGGGGGAGTAATCTCAAATATGAATCAACAGAAAAGCAATGTTATACTCTAATATAAGAACTTCTGCTGCACTCTGAAAACCAGAAAAGATGTTAGCCAAAAATTAGCCAAAGGGGGAGTTTGTAGATGTCTTGAATTGGCAGAATTTTTGACCAACAAGGAATATTGAATTCAGTTCAGAATGTCCTATCAAATGTTGGGACATTAGCAAACAAAGTATATGAACTTATTTCAGGATGTCTCACAAGATGTTGGGACATTGTGTTAATGTCTTAAGTTCAGTTTTTCAGGATGTCCCAACAGATGTTGAGACATCTCAAACCTGCTACCAGAATTATTTATTGACTAACTGATCAGAGATATTTAAGGAGAGTTATCTGGAATTAATTAATGATGGATAAAAACAGAACAAGGCGCATCTGTAGGGAGTTTTATATTGAGGATTCAGATTAAAACAGAAGACCTAAATCACCTAGAATCTAGGAAGTAACAAACCCTAAATTCAAGGTGGAAGCTGCATGCGCATTAGGGCTGGATCATTCTACAGAAAGCCCAAATTACAGATACCTATTTAATCAACAGAAACTCATAGAATTGAGTACGAATTTCAGAAGACAAAATAGGGTGTCTAGTGTTTTTAATAGCAGGTTGTTTTTATTGTACCACTTGATGAGCTTTTAAGCATAAGTGCATTTGTGACTTGATTGAAACTGTGAAGTAAGATCAAGCTGTATTGTTTGAAGTATGTCTTCAATTTTATTAAACTTATAAACTTGATCACTGTGTGATTGAGGGGGAGTGAGTAGGGTACTCTTATCTAAGTTGTGTCTTAGGTAGAAATTGCATTGGGTAGTTATTAAGTGATAGATTAAACAGGGTGGTTTAAGTCTAGAATTAATATTACTTATAGTGGATTTCCTCCTGGCTTGGTAGCCTCCAGATGTAAGTGTGGTTATACACTGAACTGGGTTAACAAACTTCTGTGTTGTTTACTTTTCTTGCTATTTAAGTTTTGGTTAAATCTGTCAAGTGTTGGGACATCTCTTAGGACATCTCATACCTGATCACAGAATTTCAATTATGCAACATGTTTGATTTTTGCCGTAATGCTCCGTATTAAAACGGAATGCTACGCTTTGTTTGGTGAATATGATGCGAATGCTATGACTATGCGAAAGATACCAAACCGGGATTTGGATCCCATTGCTGTGAAGATCTCTGGTCGATCTGCTTGAAAAGGACATCCCAGCTGGGGATGAGATCATTGGTAGATCTGACGAGATGTATTTGCTTTGGGAGATAAGTCACTGATAGACCCATCCTTGGTAATGAGGGGACCCAACTGGGGTTTGTAGGATCTTTCTTCACTCTGTTGTGATTCCTTCGTGCGTTGCTCTTCTGAATAGAGGCTGACACTCTGTGGGGTAGCAGTTCCCTGGCTTTTGTACTCGGCTGAGGAAGAATGATCGGCAATTTGGCTGGGAGAAGTAACAAGTGGTAACTCAGCTTGGGAGAAAACACTTTAAGTGCTAAGAATGAGTGTTGATTTGCCAGCTTGCTGGGATGAAGCTTACATGCCCCACGTTGCGCTTCGGATACCTGCAATCCTGCAAAGACAAGAGACGCACAAGTGATCCCGAGGTATCCCTTACTGGATTCCGTCACAGGAGTTAGACACTTCTAAGAATAAGTATATTCCCTGCAAGCACGTATTTTCTATTTTTAAAGATAAGCATCTGTATTCATGCAATCAGTATTTTAAAGACACCAGACATTCTTTGCAAACAAAAATGTACGAGACATTGTGTGACTGAAAAATCTGTTTTTATTAATTCATGTGCCCTGAATTGGCAAGATACATCAAAGAAACATATCCCCTGAAATGAGGAGATTGTTATAAATTGAGAAACAAAAAGCTGGCAATGTTGACGACACTTTAAGGAGCTTCCTCTTTTGCTATGACTCGTATGACTTTTGACGTTCTTCTCATCTTTCTTTCTGAAGAAGGCTGATTCTGACAGAAGCTCGATCCTTTCGAGGTTTTTGTAGGTGATACAGATGAATTCAGAATGCAGTTGTTCGCCTATTCCCTTATTTTGCATGGATCGCCCTTTCGGGTTTTCAATCCATCGGGATACCCATTTTTGCCCGAGTTGTCCAATGCGGCTTTTCAACTAAGCGGGTGTACATTCTTTTGTTTATTTTCCCTTATTTTTGCCCGAGTCTTTTATTCTATTTTTGACTCGCCGGGATGCCCTATTTTTGCCTGGACTTACATTCTGTTTTTATGTCCAGCGGGTCATTTCATGCGAAGTATTTTTTAACTGCATCTAAATTCACAAGGGACGGGAAGTCTTCACCATCCATGGTGCTGAGCATTAGTGCTCCACCAGAGAAAACTTTCTTTACCACGAATGGTCCTTCATAGTTCGGAGTCCACTTGCCCCTGTGATCTGTATGAGGAGGGAGGATTCTTTTTAGCACAAGATCCCCTACTTGGTACTCTCGGTGCCTGACTTTCTGGTCGAAGGCTTTCTTCATTCTTTTCTGATACAACTGCCCATGACAGATTGCAGCCAATCTTTTCTCTTCAATCAGACTCAGTTGTTCGTATCGGGACCGAACCCATTCTGCTTCGTTCAGCTTAACATCCATCAATACCCGTAGAGAGGGTAATTCAACTTCAACAGGTAGGACTGCCTCCATACCATACACAAGCTGATACGGTGTTGCCCCAGTGGATGTTCTGATTGACGTGCGGTACCCATGCAAGGCAAATGGTAGCATCTCATGCCAGTCTTTGTAGGTGACCACCATCTTCTGCACAATCTTCTTGATATTCTTATTAGCTGCCTCAACAGCGCCATTCATCTTTGGCCTATAAGGAGAAGAATTGTGATGTTGGATCTTGAAGTCCCGACATAGCTCTGCCATCATTTTGATGTTTAAGTTGGAACCATTATCAGTAATGATTCGCTCAGAAACTCCGTATCGACAGATGATATCTCTTTTCAGAAATCTGGCTACCACTTGCCTTGTAACATTTGCATAGGAGGCTGCTTCAACCCACTTGGTGAAATAGTCAATGGCGACCAGGATGAATCTGTGGCCATTTGAAGCAGTTGGTTCAATCTTACCAATCATATCAATGCCCCACATGGCAAAGGGCCAGGGTGAAGACATCACATTCAAAGGATTGGGAGGTACATGTACTTTATCTGCATAGATCTGGCATTTATGGCATTTTCTGGCATAGGCACAATAGTCGGCATCCATTGTGATCCAGTAATAGCCTGATCTCAACAACTTCTTGGCCATGGCATGTCCTCCATCATGGGTACCAAAGGATCCTTCGTGCACCTCGTGCATTAACAAGTCTGCTTCTATTCTGTCAACGCACCTGAGGAGTACCATATCAAAGTTTCTTTTGTACAGGGAACCATCAGTGTTCAGAAAGAAACTACCAGCAAGCCTTCTCAAAGTCTTCTTATCATTGGAAGATGCCCCAGGTGGGTATGTTTGATCCTCCAAGAAGCACTTAATGTCATGGAACCAAGGCTTATCATCTTTGACAACATCTGCTGCAAATACATATGCTGGTTTATCAAGTCTGGATACTGAAATTTGAGGTACAAAGTTGGCAGCTTGAACTTTGATCATAGATGAAATGGTAGCCAGAGCATCTGCAAACTGATTCTCGTCCCGAGGGATATACTCAAGCTTGACCGTTGTGAAGAAAGTCAATAACCTTCTTGTATAATCCCTGTAAGGTATCAGATGGTCCTGGTGGGTGCACCATTTGCCGTTGGTTTGATTAACTACCAGAGCTGAATCTCCGAATACAGTCAATGTCTTGATCCTAAGGTCAATGGCTTCCTCAAGACCCATAATGCAAGCTTCGTATTCAGCTTCATTGTTAGTGCAGTTGAAGGTGAGTTTTGCCGAGAAAGGCATGTGAACTCCCTTGGGTGTAATTAGCACTCCACCAACACCACGACCGTTCATGTTAACAGCCCCATCAAACATCATAGTCCATTCTCCTTCTGGGTCAGGCCCTTCAGTATGAACAGGCTCTTCATGATCTTTCGCTTTTATGAACATGATGTCTTCATCAGGGAAGTCAAATCTCATAGGCTGGTAGTCATCAATAGGTTGCTCAGCAAGATATTCAGACAATACACTGCCCTTGATGGCTTTCTGAGAGGTGTACTGGATGTCATATTCCGTGAGAATCATTTGCCATCTTGCAACCCGTCCGGTAAGAGCTGGCTTCTCAAAAATGTACTTAACTGGATCCATCTTTGAGATCAACAAAGTAGTGTGGGTCAACATATACTGTCTCAGTCGGCGAGCAGCCCACGCTAAAGCACATCAAGTTTTCTCGAGCAGTGAATAACGTTGTTCACAGTCGGTAAACTTTTTGCTTAGGTAGTATATTGCATACTCTTTTCGACCAGACTCGTCATGCTGGCCCAGCACACACCCCATTGACTCTTCTAATACTGTCAAGTACATTATCAGAGGTCTTCCTTCAACTGGAGGCATAAGGATTGGTGGTTCTTGCAGGTATTCTTTGATCTTGTCAAAAGCCCTCTGGCAGTCTTCGTTCCACCTGACCGTCTGTTCTTTTCTTAACAGCTTGAACAAGGGTTCACAGGTTGCTGTAAGGTGAGATATGAACCTTGAGATGTAATTCAATCTACCTAGAAACCCTCGAACTTCTTTCTCAGTTTTCGGTGCAGGCATTTCTTGAATGGATTTGACTTTATCAGGATCAACCTCAATCCCTTTCTCGCTTACAATAAAACCCAGCAGCTTACCAGATCGCACCCTAAATGTGCACTTGTTGGGGTTCAGCTTCAGTTGGTACTTCCTCAGACGCTTGAATAGTTTCAGCAGGTTTACCAAGTGGTCTTCTTCTGTGAGGGACTTGGAAATCATGTCATCCACATAACACTCGATTTCTTTATGGATCATATCGTGGAATAATGTTACCATAGCCCGTTGATATGTTGCACCAGCATTCTTCAATCCGAATGGCATCACCTTGTAACAGAACGTGCCCCAGGGGGTGATGAAGGTTGTCTTCTCCATGTCTTTAGGTGACATCTTGATCTGATTGTATCCTGAGAATCCGTCCATGAAGGAGAATACTGAGAACTGAGCCGTGTTATCCACCAATACATCAATGTGAGGTAATGGGAAGTCATCTTTCGGGCTGGCTCTGTTCAGATCCCGGTAGTCAGCACACATCCTCACTTTGCCGTCTTTCTTAGGCACAGGCACGATATTAGCAACCCACGGCGGATAGCTGGTTACATCGAGGAACCCGGCGTCCCACTGCTTTTGTACCTCTTCTTTGATCTTCATTGCCATGTCCGGGCGAGTACGGCGCAGTTTCTGTTTGACCGGTGGGCAATCTTCTCTTAAAGGCAGCTTGTGCATGACGATATCGATGTCCAACCCTGGCATATCTTGATAAGACCAAGCAAACACATCCACATATTCCTGAAGCAGGTCAATCAGTTGTTTCTTCACTGAGTCTTGTAAGCAGGCCCCGATTTTAACTTCTTTCACATCCACATTTGTACCAAGATTGATCGTTTCGACCTCCTCCTAATGAGGAGTGATAACCTTCTCCTCTTGTCTCAACAACCTGGCTAGCTCTTCAGGAAGCTCGTAATCTTCTTCAACCCCTTCATCAGCTTGATTGATCGGATTGTCAAAGTCATACGAAGTCATAGCCGTGTTGTTGTCGGTGCGGTCTGGAAGGCACTCTCTGCAAGGGTTCAGTTTGTTCATTTTAGTGATTGATTTTAATCTTGTTTAGAAAATTGAAATAAAGTTGTCATTTTGAAAACATTGCCATTTATTTTTTGTACAAAAAGAAAAATGGAAAAACAGTGAGCGGAAAAGAAAAAGACTCATTTGCAAAAGATGTCTGATATTTCATTGATTAATCTTGTTGCACAAAAATTACAGATGGCCCGATTACAAAATGAGTCTTTGTCATCTTGGGCAAGATGCAAGACTTGATGCATGCTTAAAATATACAGGAAATAATAATTACTCTGCAGGAGTAACCCTTATAATTTCCTGGGAAGACCAGTTAGAGATACGGCTCCCCGGGATCCTTGGACGTATCCAGCTCTCCAGGTTGCGTTCATCTTCCGACTCATCTTCCAAGTTGTTGACAGCATCAGGGGTGAGCATCCCCCCACTAACAAAGATGGGCTTCTTAGCAGCCTCTGCTTGATCTTGTTGAGTTGGTTTGTAACCCAACCCAAATCTATCCTCTTTCTTCCCCACAGGCAACAGTTTGCCCCAGCCTTGAGCATTCCCCTCCTCAACAACCTTCCTGGCTTGCTGGTAGGATGTCATGGAAGTCCCAAGTACAGCAGATGTTTCATTAACATTCAGGGCCTCAAACCCTTGACTCATCGTTTCGTGGATCTCCCCATCCATCTCAATGTATTTGTATGTAGCCAGATGGCTAACAAAAATATCTTCCTCTCCACAAATAGTAACGACTTGGCCCTCCCACTCGAATTTTAACTTCTGGTGAAGGGTAGACGTAACTGCGCTAGTGGCATGAATCCATGGTCTACCCAACAAACAGCTGTAGGCAGGCTGAATGTCCATCACGTAGAAGGTCGTTTTGAAAGTTTGTGGGCCAATCGTTACAGGCAACTCAATTTCTCCCAGAACTGATCTCTTAGAGCCGTCAAAGGCTCTCACTACCAAGTTACTGGGATGTAACGCCAATCCTTCATATTCCAGCTTCACAAGGGCCTTTTTAGGTAAGACATTGAGGGATGATCCTGTGTCTACCAGCACATGGGAAAGAACTGCACCCTTACATTCCATGGTAATGTGCAAAGCCTTGTTATGATTGCGGCCTTCCGTAGTCAAATCAGTGTTGGTAAATCCTAGTCCATTACTAGCATTAACATTTCCAACCACAGCTTCCAACTGATTGACGGTGATCTCTTCTGGAACATAAGCTGCGTGCAAGACTTTTAGTAGTGCGTTCCGATGAGCCTCGGAGCACATAAGCAATGATAGAATAGAGATCTTGGAAGGCGTCTGGTGAAGCTGGTCCACTATCTTGTAATCACTTTTCTTGATGATTCTCATGAATTCATCAACCTCTTGATCAAAAGGGGTTTTCAGAGCTTCTTTAGCAGCTTGATCTTCTTGCACCATGCTCTTCCCTTTTGCCTTGGCAGCAGCTTCTACTTCGGCACTGGGTCTTGGAATTTGCGGGGCAAAGAGACGTCCGCTTCGAGTGAAGCCTCCGCCTCCCCCCACATTGTCTATTTGTGGTGAAGAAGTTGATGATTCAAGAGTGATTTTCTGTCCTTCGCAGTATAGATCGGAGCCGTAATGCCAAGGGATGGCATTATTGCTTTCATAAGGTACTGGCCCAGGCACTGTGATAGTGACTAGACTGATGGCAGCTGCAGAAGGGACCATGATAGTCTGTGGATCATAGTATATTGTGACTGGTACTCTGATAGGAGTGGCGTTTTGTGAGTTGTAGGAAGAATCATTGGCAGGATCATAATAAATTGTAACTGTTGAGACACTTTCATTGTTTGCTGTTGATGTTGTAGGAGGCACTGTTGAGTGGATGGGTGTTGTTGTTGTAGGAGACTCTGAATGAAGGGGTGCTGAAGTTGTAGAAGGGATGTTTGTTGATATCTGGTCCGTTGAAGTAACAGATGAAACATTCGTTGATGAGATTGAAGAATTGTTTGGAACAATGGTAGTTGCAGTTGTAGAAGACTCGAGAACTGTTGTTAAGGAGATTGCTGGATTGGTAGGTATTGATGTTGTGATTTGAAGTAGGCCGCTCTGGATGAGACTATCTATGCCATCTCTCAAGTTATCACACCCATTTACTGAAATGTTGCAATAAGCACACCCTAGCTCACATCCTGGGAACATCTGACATTCAAGGAGTTGAGCTTTAATCTCTACCAAGGGTGTCCGAATCTGACCCACACTGGTTATCAAGTAAGACGACTTGTCTTCTTCAATAGCATTGATTTTGGGTCCTCCGTGGTGTGGCATAGGGTTCTTGTTAACATTTGGTGGTGGTGAAAAGTTTAGAGCCTTGGAATCCACTAGGTCCTGTACCTTCATATGCAAGGCTCTACACTTTTCTGTACTGTGGCCAGGCGCATTCGAGTGAAAAGCACATCTGGCGCTGGCATCGTAATTTCTGGGTAGACTGGCAGGATCTGGAGGTGCCAATGTCCTTAGCTCAACCAGGTTGAGTTTCAGGAGTTGCGGCAGTAATGTGGCATAGGGCATAGGGATCGGATCGATCACCCTATTGGCCTGAGAGGGTCTCTGTTGAAATGGTCTTTGCTGATTGTTGTTGCTGGTGTTGTTGTAATTTCACTGAGGAGGATACTGAGTTTGTTGCTGATAATTTTGTTGCTGTGGTTGATAAGTTGGTTGTGAATGAATTGGAGCGGGAATGGTGACTGCTGCCACAGACCTATGAACATATTGGGGTCTGCCCCTGCTTGTATGGATAGCATTGGTCTCACCAGTTCTTCTTGGGCCCACGAAAGGCTTTCTTGGGTTACCGGATGAGCTGGCACCGTTGTCAGAAATTTTGCCCATCTTTAACAGGCTCTCAATTCTTTCTCCCACTATGACCACGTCTGCAAAGCTGGTAGAAGAAAAGGCAGCTAGCCTGTCAATGTATGTCCCTTGGAGGGTGTTCATAAACATATCAGCCATCTCCCTCTCTAACATGGGTGGCTGGACAGCAGCAGCAAGCTGTCTCCACCTCTGGGCGTACTCCCGGAAGCTTTCCCTGGATGACTGTGACATTCCCATCAGGAGGGTCCTGTTGGGAGCCATATCCAAGTTGTACTGGTATTGTCTGATAAAGGCCTCAGCCAGGTCCTTCCAGCATCTAATGGTTGCTCTAGTCAGGTGAGAGTACCATTCCCTTGAAGCTCCTGTTAAACTATCTTCAAAATAAAACATCCATAGCTTTTCGTCCATGGTATATGCCTTCAGCCTCCCCAGAAAGGATTGTAAATGGGTCCCGGGACAGGAAGTCCCGTTGTACTTCTCAAAGCATGGTGGTTTAAATTTGTGGGGAATCCTGACCCCATCCACTAAGCCCATGTCCATAACATCAAAACCCAAGGAGTTTTGAGACTCCAGGGATCTTAGTTTCTCAGCAATCTCATCTAGCCTTCGGTCATAGGCTTCCTCCCAGCTCCCATCACTGTGAACTGATCTTCCTGGGGGTCTTCTTGTAACACTCTGCCTGCAGTGGCAGTCCCTTGCACATTAACAGGGATGTTGATCTCTGGATGAAGGTGGGGTCCATAGACCGGAGGATTAACATGAGGTTGAACTCTCTCATTATTGCTTGTCCCAGCAGTCCCTAGATGGGGATCTTCCTGATTCTGCCTCTCTACCAGTGCTCTTAATCTCTCTTGGCTTTGAGCCATATTATTCATCACCTCCATAAATTGTGTCATCTGATTCCTCATTTCCAATCTCTCATTGGCCATTTGGTTCCTGACCTCTGTAAGGTCCTGCTGTACCTGGTCCATCTGTATACCCGGAAGGTTGTTGCGGGTGGGATATCTGTGTGGACGGTTGAGTGGGAACACCCGACGCCGAGCAATAGTTCCTGAAGTCACAACAGAGTTAGTAACAATAAAACAAAAACCTACAAAACAAAACAAAAGGTTAGTATGCAATGCAGTATGCTTATTTGTTTCCAAGGTATCCGACTTGGCACTTGGTTTTGACCTTTCCAGACCCTTGAGGAAGATGCTTGTGATGTTGCTTTGAAAGAACTCAGATAAAACAAACTAATGAATATATTACAAAAGTACATGATACATAGTTTGTTTCTTTTTACAAAACATGCCCTCTGGGGGGTCAAAAATACAACATAAAGAAAAGTACATGAAACGAAAGCAACAACAAGCAAAAGTCAGACACTAAGACCAAACTCATCCTCCTGAACTTCCTTTAGAAGTGCTTCGGTCACAGGATCAGCTGGACGCTCTGTGAGATTCCTGATGAGGAGATTCCTGGTAGTAACAGCTGCAGTTAGCTTCTTGTGTCGACTCTGGTCCTTTGACCTCTTCACACCAGCTTTAATCTTCAACTCTGAGATCTCTCTCTGGGCTGCTGCCAGGGCTTCCTGTTGCTCTTTTGCACTAGCTTCCAGCTGCTCAATCTTGTCCTGAGTCCTTTTATCCTCCTGAGTACGAGCTTCGGTGATCCTGACCCACCTAGCTTGACTCTCCTTCAGATACAAATCAGTCCTGGCCTTTTGGAACTGAGCCTCTTTGCAGGAATTTTTCAAGATCTGCTCTCCAGCCCTTGACTTCTTAATGTAATCCTCTGACTTCTCAATTCTGGCTAGATGCTCCACCTTTAGCTTTTCTAACCTCTCAATGTCCAGCCGACCATCACTCCTCTCCCAGAGGGTCTTCTGTAGAGCCTGAGTCAGCTTCTCATTTCTCTCTTTCAATTTCTCAAACTCTTCTAAATTGACAGTGACAGGAGGTGGTTCTGAGGATGGCCCAGGCACATCTTCAATGGTGAAGGGCATCCCAGAAATTTGAGCCCTGGCATGAGACCACTCATAGTACTGAGCTGAGGCCACATTGTTGCATCTTCCAAGAATGGTCACCCCTTTAGTCTGGACATTGTCCCAAGCCCAGGATGCTTGCCTGACAATAGCCAGATTAGGCTTGATCTCACAATAAAGGGTCTCAGTCAGATCCTGTGCTCTAGGTGTGTGGACCAATGCATAGCCCAGTTGTCTTTTGAATAGCAGAGGGTTGTAGTTGATGCAACCTTTCACTCCTATCAAAGGTACATTGGGAAACTGCCCACAACTTGTAATGATGTCTCTGCCCTTGGTGCTCTGAGTGCACCACCTGATATCATCTGAGGTTAAAGAAACAAGTCTCCTAGCCCAGTTCTTCTGCTGGTGAGGGTTCAAGAATGCATCAGTCTTTGGCAAATGTTTGAGCAGCCAAGTGTGGAACAAAGGAGCACAGCATCTCACTAATCTTCCCCTTTGCTTTTCATTCCTTTGGTGAACAGAGTAGTAAAGATCTCCCAGTAAGGTGGGCACTGGGTTCCTCAGGATGAAAAGATGGATTGCATTCATGCTAACAAACTTAGGCTCATCTGCAAATAATATGACCCCATATATGCTAAGGGCTAATAATGCACAGACTGCCTTCCACTATCCCAAAGAAGCCTTCAGGGTAGCCTGAGAGATCAAGAAATCCAGATGCAGACTAGAGACTCCAGCCTTGGCAGTCATGTTCTGCCCAATCAGAGCTGGTTCCAGATATAATGCCTTTGCCACTTCTTCATTACTAGGAAAAGCCATCTCAGGGTTGAAGGGGACTCCACCCCTGATAGGTACACCAACCAATGATGAATACTCCTCCAATAAAGGTCCCAACTGAAAATCCTAAAAAGTGAAACACCTCAGAGGGGGATCATAGAACTGCAGGCAAGTATGAATCAAGCTCCTCTGTGAAGGGTCCAAATCCATAGCCACATCAAGTATGCCTCCATAATGTTCTCTGAATAGTGGTATATGGTCTGGAGTAATCAGGGCCTGGATCTTCCTGATGCCAGCTAGCTCAAGCTCAAAGAAATGGTAAGAGATGTTGCTCTTCTTAGGTGCCATGTTGCTGAAGAAGAACTGAGACAAATGCTGATGATGGAGAATAATACTGATGATGGGCCACTGACAGGCTGAGACTGGTGATGCAGGTGACTGAAGCAGGTAGCTGATAGCTGAAGTGGATACTGATGAAGATAGGTCTATGCTGATGAAGGGGTCAAAACCAAGCCAAAATATAGTATGGATACCCTGAAAAACAAATAAACACATGTAAAAATGATGCAATGATGATGTATGCAAATGATATGCAAGGGTTTGTGACTGAGCTGGATCTGATTAACTGCCTTGATATAGGTCCATGTATGTTCAAGAAATGGAGGTTCATAAGTCCGGTAACCAAGGTGGGGGACTCAAATAAAGAGTCACATGTCCAGGGTTAAAAATCACAAGAACTGTTCCAACATGGAGTACTCTTAATCAAAACAAAGTAACAGGGTATGCTGAGGTCAAGGGTACCTGCAAACCTGTAAACAGCCCAACCCCCTCACAGGTGATGTTCTAAAACAAGGATCTTCAGACTTGGATCAGTTATGAGAAGTGTAAACACTTCTAACCCGGAGATACAGTGTTTACAATAACCATAAAAGATCCTCCTCTAATTCACCTCAGTTTCTGAAGGTCAATACTAAAGGTCATCCAGACTTAGCAGGCTTCTAAGATAGCCCTAGCACTACAGGAAATCTGTAGCACAGAGTTCTCAAGAAGAAACCCATATCTGAACCGTGTTTCATATTCCCGCACCAGACCTAAATGGAATGGGAAAGAACATGAACCACTCTAGCCTAGGTGTCACTCAGGTCCCAGGTATAGGACCTCTACTCTCAGTAGAACCCCACCCACCAAAGCAACAAAACAGATCCAGCCAGCACAGTATGACAGTATGATATATGTAAAGCCATAAAGAAAGCAATAAAACAACTGTACATGAAGCAAAAATAAATACAAATACAAGCACAGATAGCACATAACACCCTAGTAAACACAAATCAATCAAGCGCTAGGAGGAACCCACAAAAAGAACCAGAAGCCCTGGTTACAGTATAAGGGTCCCCAGCAGAGTCGCCAAGCTGTCGCTCCCACCAAATGGGAATGGCCCAAATAAAGGTACAGACGCGAACGGTCGGCGAAAGAGGGATGTGAGAACACACAGGAGTGAACTCACAGGGAATGAATAGAGTCGCCAGCTATGCATTTTTATCCCGAGGGAAAGGTAATGCTGCATAAACCTAGAAAAAGGATGGATAAGACGGTTGCGAACCAGAGAGACTGAGAAAGGGGGTTGGTTACAACCTGGGAAGGTATTAGCACCCAGATTGTCCGTCGTACTCGACGGGATCCACGCTTAAAGGATTTGTGTTTTAAAGGGGTAGTGTCAGTGCAATATGTGTGTAAAAGAACTGGAAAAGGATGTGCAGGTGTCAGTGTAAGAGAAGTGAAGTGTATAAGTAAAGTGTCAGTGTAAGAACAAAGATGAAATGCTCATGATAATGTGGCTAAGAAAATAAGGCTAGAAGGAGGGGGAATATACAGAGACTTTTGTTCGATAACTGTTATGTTATGCCTACGTATCCTCTCGTGCAATGAGGAAGTCAGAACACCGTAGTTCGACCCAAAGAGACTGAAAGATGAATTGACCTGTGAATTGCTTACTTGTCAATGCTCAAGTGTAAGACCCGTCTGGCTCAGGTGCAAATTGTCTTGCATTAGACGGAAGAAGCGAGTTCTTGTTTATGAGTGAATGAGATGAGAAAAGAATCCCGGAGGAGACGATTATTGTTTGTTTCTGAGTTTTCAGTCTTTTATTGCTTTTTGATGTTTGTCACAAGTTAATGATCTTAAGCCTAAACCAATGGGTTAGTAAACTCATCACATCTTCCCTATGATTAGGGGTAATGAGAATACCTTAAGTGTGAAGTCAGATTCTCACACTTAATCACCTTTGGTGTAGGTTTAAGATCATTAACCTACTTGTGATTATTTAGATGTTTTTGGTATTTTTGTTTAGTGTTAAGTAATGAGATTAAGCCATAATCAAGGATCAAACAGACTCATTACACCATCCTAATAGAAGGATAATAGATGAGAATGTTTAAGCTGAGGAATGCTCCTCAACTTAATCCATGATTAGGGATTAAACCCATGACAAAACAAAGCCTTTGTTAAGGGGATTTTAGTTAATGATATGATGAAGAAGTGAGTTTTATTGTTTGTAAGACAACTTGAGGAGGACTTGTCCATTAACACTAGGGTTAGTCCTTCTTAACCAATTAAGGAAGAATTAGAACCCTAATGCAAGGCCCAAGTTACAAGTGTGATGTCTTGAGGATTATTATGTGAATTGATTAAAGGATTTAAACACATCAAGGGTTTAACACTTAGGATTAAAGTTATACACTCCACCCTAATAGAAGGATGCAGGCATAAGCTTAATCACAAAGCCTTAAAGCCTTTAGGGTTTAGTCCCTGATTATGAGATGAGAAGAGAAGACTCAATGAGACACAAAGGTAAAACTAAGTGGGGAACTAATCAAAACCCTAATCATTGTCATGCTTGGTTGTTCCTAAGGTTTGTGAGGTTTACAAGAGAAATCTTCAATGGAACCACCAGGAAACAGATGAAAGGATCAGGAGAAGCAAAGTAACTTGATTCATTGAAGAAGACAAGTCACTTGAAGAAAGAAAGTAAGAAGAAGGAGAATGAGCAAGCTCAAACTCAAACACATAACAAAATGCAGCAAGGATGCATGAAAGAGATGAAAAGAAATTGTGAGAAGTGAAGGCAAATTCACTCCTCAAAGTTACTTACCACCTGAAAAGTTAGTGAAAGAAATGCAATGCAATACAAAATGAGATGAAATGACATGATGTAAAACAAAACCAGAAGCATGTGCATGATGATAATGATGCTATGGGATGATGCAAACATGAAACAACACATGGGGATGATCATACAAACTTATGGATGCAAATGAAGCAAGTTAAGAACCATGATCATACATGAAAAGTTATGGAATGCAAATGGCATATCACATGGCAAATACAAGATGCAATGATCAAGCATGCTTCTAATATGTCTTAAGATGCCAAATGAATCAAATGGATGCATAAAATATCATGGCAAGTCATGGTATGCAAGCAAATGCAAGATGTATGCAAAAGGAAGCCCAAATTAGGGTTTATGATAAATGCATCAAACAAAAACCAAAATCAGAAGCAAACATCAAGATAAAAAATTGAAAATGCATTCAAAGGAACCCTAAACCTATGCTAACTCACTGCCCAAAGGAGAGGTTCCAACTCTTAACCTAATTAGAGTTATGAATTTTCTAAGTTTTCTAGGGTTTTAAGGTACCTTAACAAGAAAAATGCCAAACAAATTGAAAATGAAAGATCAAATCATGCCAATTTAATCTCACAAACTACATGCTAAACAAAATGCAATGCAAAAAGAATCAAAGTCCAACTCTCAATGGTTAGGCAGAAAAGATTTTTTGAAGTTTGGATAAAAATAATGCCTTGAAATGATTTTAATTCCATGAAAAATTCTCAAAAGACATCAAGATCAAAAA
The DNA here is from genome assembly GCA_963966055.1 of Lathyrus aphaca. Taxonomy (NCBI): domain Eukaryota; kingdom Viridiplantae; phylum Streptophyta; class Magnoliopsida; order Fabales; family Fabaceae; genus Lathyrus; species Lathyrus aphaca. The sequence continues at coordinate 449,198,977 of OZ014524.1, forward strand.
GAAATTTGGTTTGAGGGCTGGACAATGTTTCTAAATGATTATGAAGGTTTCATTAATTTTTTGGTGATTTTTAAATACCTAAAAGTATTTTTAATTAATTAATTCTCATTAATTAATTAAAAATAAACTTTTAAATGATTTAAAAATATTTTTTAATGCAAAAAATAAAAATAAAAATGTTTTTGGTTTCTGAAAATTAATAAAAGTTTATATAAAAATTTTTAGAATTTTTAAAAAGGTTTTGCTATTTTTAATAAATATGAGAAAACAAATGAAATAAATGTAAAATAAAAATGAATTTAATCTGAAAAAAGAAAAGTATGCAAATCTAAAGGTCCAGATTCAAATATGCACGCGCGCGAATTGACCTGGCGCCACATCCAAGGGCTGAGATTCAAACTTCCATAATTATGATTAGCCCTAATTAATTATGCCCTAATGACTTTCAGGCGACCGGAACACTGTTCCGGTCGTCTTCTCCGGCCATCTCAAATCTCCAACTCTCTCTACACGCATCCAAAACAAAATCTAACTACCCAGAAATCATCCCCACTTAAAAACGAATCAAACCCCTCAATCAAACAACATTTATCATTCAAAAACAGAGAGAATCGAATCAAACATTTTTTAGGGCAAAAGTTTCAGACAATGCATACATCCTGGTTTCTCAACCATTTTCAAAAGTAAGCACATATTCATGATCAGGGGAGTGCATAGAAGCTATTAAGAACTTAAAAACATGTTTCTGGAAAAAAGTTTTGAGTTGACTACCTGAACTGAAGCTTTCGATTCAGGAGCTTTCTGGCTATTTCTTTGGCTCAAATGCACTCCAATGATCCTCCTAGGAAGCTTGCAATGTTTGTTTGGAGTTTAGAATGGATGGTTTGAGAGATAGCAGAAGTTCTGTTCAATGGCAGGTGGTGATCATGTTTTTGATTCAATGGCTTTCAGGCTGTTTTGAAGGTTGGTTTGTGTTCAGTGAAGCATGGTGAGATTGTTTGTGAAGTTTGTTTATGAGTTTATGGCCTGTATGATGAGTTTCAAAGGCTCTTGCAAATGAAGGTGAAAATGAGAATGCTGAGTTATGGAGTGTTTTAGGCTTGTGTTCTTGTTGCTTTAGCTTGCTTTTTCTTTGTATAAACAATTGCCATTGGTCAGATGAAATGATGTGTGCTTTATTGATTGGTATGGGTCCTTTTGCCAAAATGTCAAAGTTGGTGTAAGAGAAGTATGGGCTACTTTCTAGCCAAGGACAAAGGGTGTGTCCTGCGCAGCATGATGAGGGGAGATGCCTAGGGTGGCTCAGCAGGCTAGCAAGCAAGTGGGTTGTGTCTTATGATGAGTTTTGCAACTTGCCTTGCTTTTGATCTTTATGAAATATCTTGATCCATATGCCACAAAAGTGAGAAGTTTCTTGGCCCATTCTGATTTTTATGTCTTGTATGATCATGTTGTGAAGTTTAGAAATGCATTTGATGACTAAATTTGCCTTGAGAAGTGAATTTGCAACTTTGCCTCTTTGGTGGAAACTTTGAATTTTGTGTTTTTTGCCAATTTTGACAAACCATAACTTTTGATCCAAAATGAATTAGGTCATGTTCTTGTACTTTTTGAAAAGGGAATGATCCATTCTACAACTTTCATGACCAAAGTGTTTCCATTTGAAGCATTTTTGAATCAAAAAGTAAGGGTTGAAAAAGTTGCCTAAAATAACAATTTCATTAAAAGTCAAACTTGCCCAAAAAGTCAACTTTGCAAAAGACTTGTAATTCTTCAATTTTGTGAACTTCCAACAACTTCTATGATCAAATAAAGATCATATACAATCAAAATGATGAAGAACACCCTTTGGTTGGGTCATTGAGGGCCTCAGATGCCCTGATTTTGCACTGACTTGCTTGAAAAGTCAACTCTTGATCAGATGACTTCCCCATGGAATTTCTTCATGAAAATTGATATGCATACTCCATATACCATATAGAGACCAATAGAAACAAGAATGACCAAAATATTTGGAGTTATGGCCTCTGAAACCAAAACCCTAATTCTAGGTCATCTGTGCAGTCAAACTTGGCTCTGCTTCCATGCCATTTTCAGTTCTTGTGATTTTTTGACATTCTTGACTTTGAGAGGATATAATATGATACTTGGACACACATGTACCCCTTTGAAGTGATTGATGACCTTTGGAGTGGCTCAAGAAGCTCTTGGATTGCTCAGATCACAAACCCTGGGTGCAGATGACTTTGAATCTATGCAGTGAATCAAAAATGTGATATGAGATGCTATGACTGAGTTTATGCTTATGTAATGATCACAAGCCATGGTGTGAATGGGTGAGGGAAAATTTGGGGTGTTTACAGAAACCATCTTCGAATGGAGATGCAATGGTATACCGGCCTCAGTCGATAACTAGAAACACAAAGACTTCTCTCAAACAGACTTGGAAAAAGAGACAAACTGATCTCAATCAATAAGCGCAAAATGGTCTATCATCCTCTTATGATAGCCACAAGAACTAAACCAACTTCAGAAGGACTTGAAGAACTGAATGCCTTCCTCGAATGACAACTCACGAAAGATCCTAGGATCTAACACGAAACCATCCTCGAATGGAGACGCAATGGTATACTAGCCTCAGTCGATAACCAAAAACACAAAAACTGACCTCAGACTTTGCAAAAGAGACAAACTGACCTCAATCAATAACCTCAAAATGGTTTATCATCCTCAAATGATAACCATGTTAGAACAATTATGGTTCTAAACCTCTAGGAGTTTTGATGATAACAAATATTATTATGCAAGAATAGAAGTTCTAATGACTCACTTTAGTATATGTGTAGAAGAGGAAGTTATTTAAGGAAGACGTGCTTTATTAAAAGATACATTGAGCCGTATATAGAAGATACACTTATTGAAGTATCCATCATTTATTGACATGGTTTAATAGCTGCGCATCAAGACTTTATTATCTCTGATTTACGTCTAGAAGATGATGATCCTCATAATGAAGGCATTAATTAAAGAATATATTAATTAATGGTAAAGACAAGTATCTCTTGTTATGGAAGGAATTTATGGTATTAACTAATATCCTAAATCAACTCAAGATGTCTCCAACGGCTACAATATTCAAGAACTATATAAAGGAATCAAATTGACGATTTGAGAAATAGCTTCCACGAGAAAAAGTCTTATTAATTTGTGCTAAACTCTTGTAACTTTCACTTAGTGATCATAGCTTTATTAGAAGCAAAATAGTTACTATATTTCTTATTATTGTAAAAGTTAACTAAAATCCCTTGGGTGACTAGTTTCAGTCAGAAGACTCAAGAGGACATTGACAGTAGGTCAGTGTGTGTATTCAATTATTGAATAGTGTATTAAGACCTCAGTGATAGAGGCAAAATCACCTTGGCGGGTGGAATGGACGTAGTTTGAGTTCAAAAGAACCAGGATAAATCAACTTGTCATAGAAGTTAATTTTAATTTGTTAAGAAAACCCAATTCCAACCCCCTTTCCTTGTGTTTTACGCACCTTCAAACCACAACAACAAGACCAACCTTAAAAGGACTTGAAGAAAAGAATGCCATCCTCGAATGACAATACTCAAAAGATCCTCTTATCTAACATGACCCATCCTCGAATTGAGACGCAATGGTATACCAGCCTCAGTCGATAACCAAAAACACAAAGACTAACCTCAGACTTTGCAAAAGAGACAAACTGACCTCAATCAATAAGCTAAAAATGGTCTATCATCCTAAAATGATAACCACAACAACAAGACAAACCTCAGAAGGACTTGAAGAAAATAATGCCATCCTCGAATGACAATTCTCAAAAGATCCTCGGATCTAACACGAAACTATCCTAGAATGGAGACGCAATGGTATACCGGCCTCAGTCGATAACCAAAAACACAAACACTGACCTCAGACTTTGCAAAAGAGACAAACTGACCTCAATCAAAAAGCTCAAAATGGTCTATCGTCCTCGAATGATACCCAAAACAACAAGACCAACCTCAGAAGGACTTAAAGAAATGAATGCCTTCCTCGAATGACAATTCTCAAAAGATGCTTGAATCTAATACGAAACCTTCCTCGAATAGAGACGCAATGGTAATCGGCCTCAGTCGATAACCTAAAAGACAAAGAATGACCTCAGACATTGCAAAAGAGACAAACTTACCTCAATCGATAAGCTAAAAATGGTCTATCATCCTCGAATTATAACCACAACAACAAGACCAACCTCAGAAGGACTTGAAGAAAAGAATGCCATCCTCGAATGACAATTCTCAAAAGATCCTCGTATCTAACACGAAGCCATCTTCGAATGGAGATGCAATGGTATAACGGCCTCGGTCGATAACCAAAAACAAAAAGACTTCTCTCAAACAGACTTGGAAAAAGAGACAAACTGACCTCAATCAATAAGCTCAAAATGGTCTATCATCCCTTTATGATAGCCACAAGAACTAAACCAACTTCAGAAGGACTTGAAGAACTGAATGCCTTCCTCGAATGACAACTCACGAAAGATCCTAGGATCTAACACGAAACCATCCTCGAATGGAGACGCAATGGTATACTGGCCTCAGTCGATAACCAAAAACACAAAGATTGACCTCAGACTTTGCAAAAGAGACAAACTGACCTCAATCAATAACCTCAAAATGGTTTATCATCCTCGAATGATAACCATGTTAGAACAATTATGGTTCTAAACCTCTAAGAGTTTTGATGATAACAAATATTATTATGCAAGAATAGAAGTTCTAATGACTCACTTTAGTATATGTGTAGAAGAGGAAGTTATTTAAGGAAGACATGCTTTATTAGAAGATACATTGAGCCGTATATAGAAGATACACTTATTGAAGTATCCATCATTTAATGACATGGTTTAATAGCTGCGCATCAAGACTTTATTATCTCTGATTTACGTCTAGAAGATGATGATCCTCATAATGAAGGCATTACTTAAAGAATATATTAATTAATGGTAAAGACAAGTATCTCTTGTTATGGAAGGAATTTATGGTATTAACTAATATCCTAAATCAACTCAAGATGTCTCCAACGGCTACAATATTCAAGAACTATATAAAGGAATCAAATTGACGATTTGAGAAATAGCTTCCACGAGAAAAAGTCTTATTAATTTGTGCTAAACTCTTGTAACTTTCACTTAGTGATCATAGCTTTATTAGAAGCAAAATAGTTACTATATTTATTATTATTGTAAAAGTTAAGTAAAATCCCTTGGGTGACTAGTTTCAGTCAGAAGACTCAAGAGGACATTGACAGTAGGTCAGTGTGTGTATTCAATTATTGAATAGTGTATTAAGACCTCAGTGATAGAGGCAAAATCACCTTGGCGGGTGGACTGGACGTAGTTTGAGTTCAAAAGAACCAGGATAAATCAACTTGTCATAGAAGTTAATTTTAATTTGTTAAGAAAACCTAATTCCAACCCCCCTTCCTTGTGTTTTACGCACTTTCAAACCACAACAACAAGAACAACCTTAAAAGGACTTGAAGAAAAGAATGCAATCCTCGAATGACAATACTCAAAAGATCCTCGTATCTAACATGAACCATCCTCGAATTGAGACGCAATGGTATACCAGCCTCAGTCGATAACCAAAAACACAAAGACTAACCTCAGACTTTGCAAAAGAGACAAACTGACCTCAATCAATAAGCTAAAAATGGTCTATCATCCTAAAATGATAACCACAACAACAAGACAAACGTCAAAAGGACTTGAGGAAAATAATGCCCTCCTCGAATGACAATTCTCAAAAGATCCTCGGATCTAACACGAAACTATCCTAGAATGGAGACGCAATGGTATACCGGCCTCAGTCGATAACCAAAAACACAAACACTGACCTCAGACTTTGCAAAAGAGACAAACTGACCTCAATCAAAAAGCTCAAAATGGTCTATCGTCCTCGAATGATACCCAAAACAACAAGACCAACCTCGAAATGAATGCCTTCCTCGAATGACAATTCTCAAAAGATGCTTGAATCTAATACGAAACCATCCTCGAATAGAGACGCAATGGTAATCGGCCTCAGTCGATAACCTAAAAGACAAAGAATGACCTCAGACTTTGCAAAAGAGACAAACTTACCTCAATCGATAAGCTAAAAATGGTCTATCATCCTCGAATGATAACCACAACAACAAGACCAACCTCAGAAGGACTTGAACAAAAGAATGCCATCCTCGAATGATAATTCTCAAAAGATCCTCGGATCTAACACGAAACCATCTTCGAATGGAGACGCAATGGTATACCGGCCTCGGTCGATAACCAAAAACAAAAAGACTTCTCTAAAACAAACATGGAAAAAGAGACAAACAGACCTCAATCAATAAGCTCAAAATGGTCTACATCCTCTTATGATAGCCACAAGAACAAAACCAACATCAGAAGGACTTGAAGAAGAGAATGCCATTCTCGAATGACAACTCACAAAAGATCCTCGGATCTAACACGAAACCATCCTTGAATGGAGACACAATGGTATACCGGCCTCAGTCGATAATCAAAAACACAAAGACTGACCTCAGACTTTGCCAAAGAGACAAACTGACCTCAATCAATAACCTCAAAATGGTTTATCATCCTCGAATGATAACCACAACAACAAGACACACCTCAGAAAGACTTGAAGAAAATAATGCCATCCTCGAATGACAATTCTCAAAAGATCCTCGTATCTAACACGAAACCATCCTCGAATGGAGACACAATGGTATAATGGCCTCAATCGATAACCAAAAACATAAAGAATGACCTCAGACTTTGCAAAAGAAACAATCCGATATCAATCAATAAGCTCAATATGGTCTATCATCCTCGAATGATAACCACAACAACAAGAACAAAATCAGAAGGACTTGAAGAAAAGAATGCCATCCTCGAATAACAATTCTCAAAAGATGCTCGGATCTAACACAAAACCATCCTCGAATGGAGACGCAATGGTATACCGGCCTCAGTCGATAACCAAAAACATAAAGACTGACCTCAGACTTTGCAAAAGAGACAAACTGACCTCAATCAATATGCTCAAAATGGTCTATCATCCTCAAATGATAACCACAACAACAAGACCAGCCTCAGAAGGACTTGAAGAAAAGAATGCCATCCTCGAATGACAATTCTCAAAAGATCCTGGGATCTAACACGAAACAATCTTGGAATGGAGACGCAATGGTATACCGACCTCATTCGATAACCAAGAACACAAAGACTGACCTCACACATTGCATAAGAGACAAACTGACCTCAATCAATAAGCTCAAAATGGTCTATCATCCTCAAATGATAACCACAACAACAATACCAACCTCATAAGGACTTAAAGAAAAGAATGCCATCCTCGAATGACAATTCTCAAAAGATCCTGGGATCTAACACGAAACAATCTTGGAATGGAGACGCAATGGTATACCGGCCTCATTCGATAACAAAGAACACAAAGACTGACCTCACACTTTGCAAAAGAGACAAACTGACCTCAATCAATAAGCTCAAAATGGTCTATCATCCTCTTATGATAGCCACAAGAACTAAACCAACTTCAGAAGGACTTGAAGAACAAAATGCCTTCCTCGTATGACAACTCAAGAAATATCCTAGGATCTAACACGAAACCATCCTCGAATGGAGACGCAATGGTATACTGGCCTCAGTCGATAACCAAAATCACAAAGACAGACCTCAGACTTTGCAAAAGAGACAAACTGACCTCAATCAATAACCTCAAAATGGTTTATCATCCTCGAATGATAACCACAACAACAAGACGAATCTCAAAAGGGCTTAAAGAAAAGAATACCATCCTCGAATGACAATTCTCAAAAGATCCTAGGATCTAACATGAAACCATCCTCGAATTGAGATGCAATGGTATACCAGCCTCAGTCGATAACCAAAAACACAAAGACTAACCTCAGACTTTGCCAAAGAGACAAACTGACCTCAATCAATAAGCTCAAAATGGTCTATCATCCTCAAATGATAACCACAAATACAAGACCTACCTCAGAAGGACTTGAAGAAAATAATGCCATCCTCGAATGACAATTCACAAAAGTTCCTCGGATCTAACACGAAACCATCCTAGAATGGAGACGCAATGGTATACCGGCCTCAGTCAATAACCAAAAACACAAAGGCTGACCTTAGACTTTGCAAAAGAGACAAACTGACCTCAATCAATAAGCTCAAAATGCTCTTCCTCGAATGATACCCAAAATAACAAGACCAACCTTAGAAGGACTTGAAGAAATGAATGCCTTCCTCGAATGACAATTCTCAAAAGATGCTTGAATCTAACACGAAACCATCCTCAAATGGACACGCAATGGTAATCGGCCTCAGTCGATAACCTAAAACACAAAGAATGACCTCAGACTTTGCAAAAGAGACAAACTTAACTCAATCGATAAGCTAAAAATGGTCTATCATCCTATAATGATAACCACAACAACAAGACCTACCTCAGAAGGACTTAAAGAAAAGAATGCCATCCTCGAATGATAATTCTCAAAAGATCCTCAGATCTAACACGAAACCATCTTCGAGGGGAGACGCAATGGTATACTAGCCCCAGTCGATAACCAAAAACAAAAAGACTTCTCTCAAACAGACTTGGAAAAACAGACAAACAGACCTCAATCAATAAGCTCAAAATGGTCTACATCCTCTTATGATAGCCACAAGTACAAAACCAACTTCAGAAGGACTTGAAGAACAGAATTCCATCCTCGAATGACAACTCACAAAAGATCCTTGAATCTAACACGAAACCATCCTTGAATGGAGACGCAATGGTATATTGGCCTCATTCGATAACCTAAAACACAAAGACAGACCTCAGACTTTGCAAAAGAGACAAACCGACCTCAATCAATAACCTCAAAATGGTCTATCATCCTCGAATGATAACCACAACAACAAGAACAAAATCAGAAGGACTTGAAGAAAAGAATGCCATCCTCGAATAACAATTCTCAAAAGATGCTCGGATCTAACACGAAACCATCCTCGAATGGAGACGCAATGGTATACCGGCCTCAGTCGATAACCAAAAACATAAAGACTGACCTCAGACTTTGTAAAAGAGACAAACTGACCTCAATCAATAAGCTCAAAATGGTCTATCATCCTCAAATGATAACCACAACAACAAGACCAACCTCAGAAGGACTTGAAGAAAAAAATGCCATCCTCGAATGACAATTCTCAAAAGATCCTCGGATCTAACACGAAACCATCTTCGAATGGAGATGCAATGGTATACCGGCCTCACTCGATAACCAGAAACACAAAGACTGACCTCAGACTTTGCAAAAGAGAAACACTGACCTCAATCAATAAGCTCAAAATGGTATATCATCCTCGAATGATAACTACAACAACAAGACCAACCTCAGAAGGACTTGAAGAAAATAATGCCGTCCTCGAATGACAATTCTCAAAAGATCCTCAGATCTAACACGAAACCATCCTCGAATGGAGCCGCAATGGTATACTGGCCTCGGTCGATAACCAAAAATATAAAGAATGAGCTCAGACTTTGCAAAAGAGACAAACTGACCTAAATCAATAAGCTCAAAATGGTCTATCATCATCAAATGATAACCACAACAGCAAGACCAACCTCAGAAGGACTTGAAGAAAATAATGCCATCCTCGAATGACAATTCTCAAAAGATCCTCGGATCTAACACGAAACCATCCTCGAATTGAGACGCAATGGAATACCGGCCTTAGTCGATAACCAAAAACACAAAGACTGACCTCAGACTTTGCAAAAGAGAGAAACTGACCTCAATCAATAAGCTCAAAATGGTATATCATCCTCGAATGATAACTACAATAACAAGACCAAACTCAGAAGGACTTGAAGAAAATAATGTCGTCCTCGAATGACAATTCTCAAAAGATCCTCAGATCTAACACGAAACCATCCTCGAATGGAGACGCAATGGTATACCAGCCTCAGTCGATAACCAAAAACACAAAGATTAACCTCAGACTTTGCAAAAGAGACGAACTGACCTCAATCAATAAGCTCAAAATGGTCCATCATCCTCAAATGATAACCACAACAACAAGACCAACCTCAGAAGGACTTCAAGAAATGAATGCCTTCCTCGAATGACAATTTTCAAAAGATCCTTGAATCTAACACGAAACCATCCTCGATTGGAGACGCAATGGTAACCGGACACAGTCAATAACCTAAAACAAAAAGAATGACCTCAGACTTTGCAAAAGAGACAAACTTACCTCAATCGATAAGCTCGAATGATAACCACAACAACATGAACAACCTCGGAAGGACATGAAGAAAAGATTGCCATCCTCGAATGACAATTCTCAAAAGATCCTCTAATCTAACACGAAACCATCTTCGAATGGAGACGCAATGGTACACTGGCCTCAGTCGATAACATGAAACAAAAAGACTTCTCTCAAACAGACTTGGAAAAAGAGACAAACTGACCTCAATCAATAAGCTCAAAATGGTATACATCCTCTAATGATAGCCACAAGAACAAAACCAACATCAGAAGGACTTGAAGAAGAGAATGCCATCCTCGAATGAAAACTCACAAAAGATCCTCGGATCGAACACGAAACCATCCTTGAATGGAGACGCAATGGTATACGAGCCTCAATCGATAACCAAAAACATAAAGAATGACCTCAAACTTTGCAAAAGAGACAAACCGACATCAATCAATAAGCTCAATATGGTCTATCATCCTCGAATGATAACCACAACAACAAGAACAACATCAGAAGGACTTGAAGAAAAGAATGCCATCCTCGAATGACAATTCTCAAAAGATCCTCGGATCTAACACGAAACCATCTTCGAATGGAGATGCAATGGTATACCGACCTCAGTAGATAATAAGAAACACAAAGACTTCTCTCAAACAGACTTGGAAAAAGAGACAAACTGACCTCAATCAATAAGCTCAAAATGGTCTACATCCTCTAATGATAGCCACAAGAACAAAACCAACATCAGAAGGACTTGAAGAAGAGAATGCCATCCTCGAATGAAAACTCACAAAAGATCCTCGGATCGAACACGAAACCATCCTTGAATGGAGACGCAATGGTATACCGGCCTCATTCGATAACCAAGAACACTAAGACTGGCCTCAGACTTTGCAAAAGAGACAAACTGACCTCAATCAATAAGCTCAAAATGGTCTATCATCCTCAAATGATAACCACAACAACAATACCAACCTCAGAAGGACTTGAAGAAATGAATGCCATCCTCGAATGACAATTCTCAAAAGATCCTCGGATCTAACACGAAACCATCTTCGAATGGAGATGCAATGGTATACCGGCCTCAGTAGATAATAAGAAACACAAAGACTTCTCTCAAACAGACTTGGAAAAAGAGACAAACTGACCTCAATTAATAAGCTCAAAATTGTCTATCATCCTCTTATGATAGCCACAAGAACTAAACAAACTTCAGAAGGACTTGAAGAACAAAATTCCATCCTCGAATGACAACTCACGAAAGATCCTAGGATCTAATACGAAACCATCCTCAAATGGAGATGCAATGGTATATTGGCCTCAGTCGATAACCAAAAACACAAAGACTGACCTCAGACTTTTCAAAAGAGAGAAACTGACCTCAATCAATAACCTCAAAATGGTTTATCATCCTCGAATGATAACCACAACAACAAGACCAACCTCAAAAGGACTTGAAGAAAAGAATTCCATCATCGAATGACAATTCTCAAAAGATCCTCGGATCTAACATGTAACCATCCTCGAATCTAGACGCAATGTTATACCAGCCTCAGTCGATAACCAAAACCACAAAGACTAACCTCAGACTTTTCAAAAGAGACAAACTAACCTCAATCAATAAGCTCAAAATGGTATATCATTCTCAAATCATAACCACAACAACAAGACCAACCACAGAAAGACTTCAAGAAATGAATGCCTTCCTCGAATGACAATTCTCAAAAGATCCTTGAATCTAACACGAAACCATCCTCGAATGGAGACGCAATGGTAATAGGCCTCAGTCGATAACCTAAAACAAAAAGAATGACCTCAGACTTTGCAAAAGAGACAAACATACCTCAATCGATAAGCTCAAAATGGTCTATCATCCTCGAATGATAACCACAACAACAAGAACAACCTCAGAAGGACTTAAAGAAAAGAATGCCATCCTCGAATGACAATTCTCAAAAGATCCTCGGATCTAACACGAAACCATCTTCGAATAGAGAGGCAATGGTATACTGGCCTCAGTCGATAACCAGAAACAAAAAGACTTCCATCAAACATACTTGGAAAAAGAGACAAACTGACCTCAATCAATAAGCTCAAAATGGTCTACATCCTCTAATGATAGCCACAAGAAAAAAACCAACATCAGAAGGACTTGAAGAAGAGAATGCCATCCTCGAATGAAAACTCACAAAAGATCCTCGGATCGAACACGAAACCATCCTTGAATGGAGACGCAATGGTATACGAGCCTCAATCGATAACCAAAAACATAAAGAATGACCTATGACTTTGCAAAAGAGACAAACCGACATCAATCAATAAGCTCAATATGGTCTATCATCCTCGAATGATAACCACAACAACAAGAACAACATAAGAAGGACTTGAAGAAAAGAATACCATCCTCGAATGACAATTCTCAAAAGATCCTCGGATCTAAAACGAAACCATCCTCGAATTGAGACACAATGGTATACCGGCCTCAGTCGATAACCAAAAACACAAAGACTGACCTCAGACTTTGTAAATTAGACAAACTGACATCAACCAATAATATCAATATGGTCTATCATCCTCGAATGATAACCACAACAACAAGAACAACATCAGAAGGACTTGAAAAAAATAATGCTATCCTCGAATGACAATTCTCAAAAGATCCTCGAATCTAACACGAAAAAATCCTGGAATGGAGACGCAATGGTATACCGGCCTCATTCGATAACCAAGAACACTAAGACTGACCTCAGACTTTGCAAAAGAGACAAACTGACCTCAATCAATAAGCTCAAAATGGTCTATCATCCTCAAATGATAACCACAACAACAATACCAACCTCAGAAGGACTTGAAGAAAAGAATGCCATCCTCGAATGACAATTCTCAAAAGATCCTCGGATCTAACACGAAACCATCTTCAAATGGAGATGCAATGGTATACCGGCCTCAGTCGATAATAAGAAACACAAAGACTTCTCTCAAACAGACTTGGAAAAAGAGACAAACTGACCTCAATTAATAAGCTCAAAATTGTCTATCATCCTCTTATGATAGCCACAAGAACTAAACCAACTTCAGAAGGACTTGAAGAACAAAATTCCATCCTCGAATGACAACTCACGAAAGATCCTAGGATCTAATACGAAACCATCCTCAAATGGAAACGCAATGGTATACTGGCCTCAGTCGATAACCAAAAACACAAAGACTGACCTCAGACTTTGCAAAAGAGACAAACTGACCTCAATCAATAAGCTCAAAATGGTATATCATTCTCAAATGATAACCACAACAACAAGACCAACCTCAGAAGGACTTCAAGAAATGAATGCCTTCCTCAAATGACAATTTTCAAAAGATCCTTGAATCTAACACGAAACCATCCTCGATTGGAGACGCAATGGTACACTGGCCTCAGTCGATAACATGAAACAAAAAGACTTCTCTCAAACAGACTTGGAAAAAGAGACAAACTGACCTCAATCAATAAGCTCAAAATGGTCTACATCCTATAATGATAGCCAAAAGAACAAAATCAACTTCAGAAGGATTTGAAGAAGAGAATGCCATCCTCGAATGAAAACTCACAAAAGATCCTCGGATCTAACACGAAACCATCCTTGAATGGATACGCAATGGTATACCAGCCTCAGTCGATATCCAAAAACAAAAAGAATGACCTCAGACTTTGCAAAAGAGACAAACCGACATCAATCAATAAGCTCAATATTGTTTATCATCTTCGAATGATAACCACAACAACAAGAACAACATATAAAGGACTTGAAGAAAAGAATTCCATCCTCGAATGACAATTCTCAAAAGATCCTCGGATTTAACACGAAACCATCCTTGAATGGAGACGCAATGGTATACCGGCCTCGGTCGATAACCAAAAACACAAAGACTGACCTCAGACTTTGCAAAAGAGACAAACTGACCTCAATCAATAAGCTCAAAATGGTCTATCATCCTCAAATGATAGCCACAACAACAAGACTAACCTCAGAAGGACTTGAAGAAAAGAATTCCATCCTCGAATGACAATTCTCAAAAGATCCTCGGATCTAACACGAAACCATCCTCGAATTGAGACACAATGGTATACCGGCCTCAGTCGATAACCGAAAACACAAAGACTGACCTCAGACTTTGCAAAAGAGACAAACTTACCTCAATGAATAAGCTCAAAATGGTCTATCATCCTCGAATGATAACCACAACAACAATACAAACCTCATAAGGACTTGAAGAAAATATTGCCATCCTCGAATGACAATTCTCAAAAGATCCTCGGATCTAACACGAAACCATCCTAGAATGGAGACGCAATGGTATACTGGCCTAAGTCGATAACCAAAAACACAAAGACTGACCTCAGACTTTGCAAAAGAGACAAACTGACCTCAATCAATAAGTTCAAAATGGTCTATCGTCCTCAAATAATACCCAAAACAACAATACCAACCTTAGAAGGACTTGAAGAAATGAATGCCTTCCTCGAATGACAATTCTCAAAAGATCCTTGAATCTAACACGAAACCTTCCTCGAATGGAGACGCACTGGTAATCGGCCTCAGTCGATAACCTAAAACAAAAAGAATGACCTCAGACTTTGCAATAGAGACAAACTTACCTCAATCGATAAGCTCAAAATGGTCTATCATCCTCGAATGATAACCACAACAACAAGAACAACCTCAGAAGGACTTGAAGAAAAGAATGCCATCCTCGAATGACAATTCTCAAAAGATCCTCGGTTCTAACACGAAACCATCTTCGAATGGAGATGCAATGGTATACCGGCCTCAGTCGATAATAAGAAACACAAAGACTTCTCTCAAACAGACTTGGAAAAAGAGACAAACTGACCTCAATTAATAAGCTCAAAATTGTCTATCATCCTCTTATGATAGCCACAAGAACTAAACCAACTTCAGAAGGACTTGAAGAAGAGAATGCCATCCTCGAATGAAAACTCACAAAAGATCCTCGGATCTAACACGAAACCATCCTTGAATGGAGACGCAATGGTATACCGGCCTCAGTCGATAACCAAAAACACAAAGACTGACCTCAGACTTTGCAAAAGAGACAAACTGACCTCTATCAATAACCTTAAAATTGTTTATCATCCTCGAATGATAACCACAACAACAAGACACACTTCAGAAGGACTTGAAGAAAAGAATGCCATCCTCGAATGACAATTCTCAAAAGATCCTCGGATCTAACACGAAACCATCCTCGTATGGAGACGCAATGGTATGCTGGCCTCAGTCAATAACCAAAAACATAAAGAATGACCTAAGACTTTGCAAAAGAGACAAACCGACATCAATCAATAAGCTCAATGTTGTCTATCATACTCGAATGATAACCACAACAACAAGAACAACATCAGAAGGACTTGAAGAAAAGAATGCCATCCTCGAATGACAATTCTCAAAAGATCCTCGGATCTAACACGAAACCGTCCTCGAATGGAGACGCAATGGTATACCGACCTCAGTCGATAACCAAAAACACAAAGACTGACCTCAGACTTTGCAAAAGAGACAAACTGACCTCAATCAATAAGCTCAAAATGGTCTATCATCCTCAAATGATAACCACAACAACAAGACCAACCTCAGAAGGACTTGAAGAAAAGAATGCCATCCTCGAATAATAATTCTCAAAAGATCCTCGGATCTAACACGAAACCAACCTCGAATTGAGACACAATGGTATACCGGCCTCAGTCGATAACCAAAAACACAAAGACTGACCTCAGACTTTGCAAAAGAGACAAACTTACCTCAATGAATAAGCTCAAAATGGTCTATCATCCTCGAATGATAACCACAACAACAATACCAACCTCAGAAGGACTTGAAGAAAATAATGCCATCCTCGCATGTCAATTCTCAAAAGATCCTCGGATCTAACACGAAACCATCCTAGAATGGAGACGCAATGGTATACCGACCTTAGTCGATAACCAAAAACACAAAGACTGGCCTCAGACTTTGCAAAAGAGACAAACTGACCTCAATCAATAAGTTCAAAATGGTCTATCGTCCTCGAATAATACCCAAAACAACAATACCAACCTCAGAAAGGACTTGAAGAAAAGAATGCCTTCCTCGAATGACAATACTCAAAAGATCCTTGAATCTAACACGAAACCATCCTCGAATAGAGACACACTTGTAATCGGCCTCAGTCGATAACCTAAAACAAAAATAATGACCTCAGACTTTGCAAAAGAGACAAACTTACCTCAATCGAGAAGCTCAATATGGTCTATCATCCTCGAATGATAACCAAAACAACAAGAACAACCTCAGAAGGACTTGAAGAAAAGAATGCCATCCTCGAATGACAATTCTCAAAAGATCCTCGGATCTAACACGAAACAATCTTCGAATGGAGACGCAATGGTATACCGGCCTCAGTCGATAACCAGAAACAAAAAGACTTCTCTCAAACAGACTTGGAAAAAGAGACAAACTGACCTCAATCAATAAGCTCAAAATGGTCTACATCCTATAATGATAGCCAAAAGAACAAAATCAACTTCAGAAGGACTTGAAGAAGAGAATGCTATCCTCGAATGAAAACTCACAAAAGATCCTCGGATCTAACACGAAACCATCCTTGAATGGATACGCAATGGTATACCAGCCTCGGTCGATAACCAAAAACAAAAAGAATGACCTCAGACTTTGCAAAAGCGAAAAACCGACATCAATCAATAAGCTCAATATTGTTTATCATCCTCGAATGATAACCACAACAACAAGAACAACATATTAAGGACTTGAAGAAAAGAATTCCATCCTCGAATGACAATTCTCAAAAGATCCTCGGATCTAACACGAAACCATCCTTGAATGGAGACGCAATGGTATACCGGCCTCGGTCGATAACCAAAAACACAAAGACTGACCTCAGACTTTGCAAAAGAGACAAACTGACCTCAATCAATAAGCTCAAAATGGTCTATCATCCTCAAATGATAGCCACAACAACAAGACTAACCTCAGAAGGACTTGAAGAAAAGAATTCCATCCTCGAATGACAATTCTCAAAAGATCCTCGGATATATCACGAAACCATCCTCGAATTGAGACACAATGGTATACCGGCCTCAGTCGATAACCGAAAACACAAAGACTGACCTCAGACTTTGCAAAAGAGACAAACTTACCTCAATGAATAAGCTCAAAATGGTCTATCATCCTCGAATGATAACCACAACAACAATACAAACCTCATAAGGACTTGAAGAAAATATTGCCATCCTCGAATGACAATTCTCAAAAGATCCTCGGATCTAACACGAAACCATCCTAGAATGGAGACGCAATGGTATACTGGCCTCAGTCGATAACCAAAAACACAAAGACTGACCTCAGACTTTGCAAAAGAGACAAACTGACCTCAATCAATAAGTTCAAAATGGTCTATCGTCCTCAAATAATACCCAAAACAACAATACCAACCTCAGAAGGACTTGATGAAATGAATGCCTTCCTCGAATGACAATTCTCAAAAGATCCTTGAATCTAACACGAAACCTTCCTCGAATGGAGACGCACTGGTAATCGGCCTCAGTCGATAACCTAAAACAAAAAGAATGACCTCAGACTTTGCAATAGAGACAAACTTACCTCAATCGATAAGCTCAAAATGGTCTATCATCCTCGAATGATAACCACAATAACAAGAACAACCTCAGAAGGACTTGATGAAAAGAATGCCATCCTCGAATGACAATTCTCAAAAGATCCTCGGTTCTAACACGAAACCATCTTCGAATGGAGATGCAATGGTATACCGGCCTCAGTCGATAATAAGAAACACAAAGACTTCTCTCAAACAGACTTGGAAAAAGAGACAAACTGACCTCAATTAATAAGCTCAAAATTGTCTATCATCCTCATATGATAGCCACAAGAACTAAACCAACTTCAGAAGGACTTGAAGAAGAGAATGCCATCCTCGAATGAAAACTCACAAAAGATCCTCGGATCTAACACGAAACCATCCTTGAATGGAGACGCAATGGTATACCGGCCTCAGTCGATAACCAAAAACACAAAGACTGACCTCAGACTTTGCAAAAGAGACAAACTGACCTCTATCAATAACCTTAAAATTGTTTATCATCCTCGAATGATAACCACAACAATAAGACACACTTCAGAAGGACTTGAAGAAAAGAATGCCATCCTCGAATGACAATTCTCAAAAGATCCTCGGATCTAACACGAAACCATCCTCGAATGGAGACGCAATGGTATGTTGGCCTCAGTCAATAACCAAAAACATAAAGAATGACCTAAGACTTTGCAAAAGAGACAAACTGACATCAATCAATAAGCTCAATATTGTCTATCATCCTCGAATGATAACCACAACAACAAGAACAACATCAGAAGGACTTGAAGAAAAGAATGCCATCCTCGAATGACAATTCTCAAAAGATCCTCGGATCTAACACGAAACCGTCCTCGAATGGAGACGCAATGGTATACCGACCTCAGTCGATAACCAAAAACACAAAGACTGACCTCAGACTTTGCAAAAGGGACAAACTGACCTCAATCAATAAGCTCAAAATGGTCTATCATCCTCAAATGATAACCACAACAACAAGACCAACCTCAGAAGGAATTGAAGAAAAGAATGCCATCCTCGAATAATAATTCTCAAAAGATCCTCGGATCTAACACGAAACCATCCTCGAATTGAGACACAATGGTATACCGGCCTCAGTCGATAACCAAAAACACAAAGACTGACCTCAGACTTTACAAAAGAGACAAACTTACCTCAATGAATAAGCTCAAAATGGTCTATCATCCTCGAATGATAACCACAACAACAATACCAACCTCAGAAGGACTTGAAGAAAATAATGCCATCCTCGCATGACAATTCTCAAAAGATCCTCGGATCTAACACGAAACCATCCTAGAATGGAGACGCAATGGTATACCGGCCTCAGTCGATAACCAAAAACACAAAGACTGGCCTCAGTCTTTGCAAAAGAGACAAACTGACCTCAATCAATAAGTTCAAAATGGTCTATCGTCCTCGAATAATACCCAAAAAACAATACCAACCTCAGAAAGGACTTGAAGAAATGAATGCCTTCCTCGAATGACAATACTCAAAAGATCCTTGAATCTAACATGAAACCATCCTCGAATAGAGACACACTGGTAATCGGCCTCAGTCGATAACCTAAAACAAAAATAATGACCTCAGACTTTGCAAAAGAGACAAACTTACCTCAATCGATAAGCTCAAAATGGTCTATCATCCTCGAATGATAACCACAACAACAAGAACAACCTCAGAAGGACTTGAAGAAAAGAATGCCATCCTCGAATGACAATTCTCAAAAGATCCTCGGATCTAACACGAAACAATCTTCGAATGGAGACGCAATGGTATACCGGCCTCAGTCGATAACCAGAAACAAAAAGACTTCTCTCAAACAGACTTGGAAAATGAGACAAACTGACCTCAATCAATAAGCTCAAAATGGTCTACATCCTCTTATGATAGCCACAAGAACAAAACCAACTTCAGAAGTGCTTAAAGAAGAGAATGCCATCCTCGAATGAAAACTCACAAAAGATCCTCGGATCTAACACAAAACTATCCTTGAATGGAGACGCAATGGTATACCGGCCTCAGTCGATAACCAAAAACACAAAGACTGACCTCAGACTTTGCAAAAGAGCAAAACTGACCTCAATCAATATCCTTAAAATTGTTTATCATCCTCGAATGATAACCACAACAACAAGACACACCTCAGAAGGACTTGAAGAAAAGAATGCCATCCTCGAATGACAATTCTCAAAAGATCCTCGGATCTAACACGAAACCATCCTCGAATGGAGACGCAATGGTATACTGGCCTCGGTCGATAACTAAAAACATAAAGAATGACCTCAGACTTTGCAAAAGAGACAAACCGACATCAATCAAAAAGCTCAATATTGTCTATCATCCTCCAATGATAACCACAACAACAAGAACAACATCAGAAGGACTTGAAGAAAAGAATGCCAACCTCGAATGACAATTCTCAAAAGATCCTCGATCTAACACGAAACCATCCTCGAATGGAGACACAATGGTATACCGGCCTCAGTCGATAATCAAAAACACAAAGACTGACCTCAGACTTTGCAAAAGAGAGAAAATGACCTCAATCAATAAGCTCAAAATGGTCTATCATCCTCAAATGATAACCACAACAACAAGACCAACCTCAGAAGGACTTGAAGAAAAGAATGCCATCCTCGAATAATAATTCTCAAATGATCCTCGGATCTAACACAAAACCATCCTCGAATTGAGACACAATGGTATACCGGCCTCAGTCGATAACCAAAAACACAAAGACTGACCTCAGACTTTGCAAAAGAGACAAACTTACCTCAATGAATAAGCTCAAAATGGTCTATCATCCTCGAATGATATCCACAACAACAATACCAACCTCAGAAGGACTTGAAGAAAATAATGCCATCCTCGCATGACAATTCTCAAAAGATCCTCGGATCTAACACGAAACCATCCTAGAATGGAGACGCAATGGTATACCGGCCTCAGTCGATAACCAAAAACACAAAGACTGACCTCAGACTTTGCAAAAGAGACAAACTGACCTCAATCAATAAGTTCAAAATGGTCTATCGTCCTCGAATAATACCCAAAACAACAATACCAACCTCAGAAAGGACTTGAAGAAATGAATGCCTTCCTCGAATGACAATACTCAAAAGATCCTTGAATCTAACACGAAACCATCCTCGAATAGAGACACACTGGTAATCGGCCTCAGTCGATAACCTAAAACAAAAATAATGACCTCAGACTTTGCAAAAGAGACAAACTTACCTCAATCGATAAGCTCAAAATGGTCTATCATCCTCGAATGATAACCACAACAACAAGAACAACCTCAGAAGGACTTGAAGAAAAGAATGCCATCCTCGAATGACAATTCTCAAAAGATCCTCGAATCTAACACGAAACAATCTTCGAATGGAGACGCAATGGTATACCGGCCTCAGTCGATAACCAGAAACAAAAAGACTTCTCTCAAACAGACTTGGAAAAAGAGACAAACTGACCTCAATCAATAAGCTCAAAATGGTCTACATCCTCTTATGATAGCCACAAGAACAAAACCAACTTCAGAAGTGCTTAAAGAAGAGAATGCCATCCTCGAATGAAAACTCACAAAAGATCCTCGGATCTAACACAAACTATCCTTGAATGGAGACGCAATGGTATACCGGCCTCAGTCGATAACCAAAAACACAAAGACTGACCTCAGACTTTGCAAAAGAGCAAAACTGACCTCAATCAATATCCTTAAAATTGTTTATCATCCTCGAATGATAACCACAACAACAAGACACACCTCAGAAGGACTTGAAGAAAAGAATGCCATCCTCGAATGACAATTCTCAAAAGATCCTCGGATCTAACACGAAACCATCCTCGAATGGAGACGCAATGGTATACTGGCCTCGGTCGATAACTAAAAACATAAAGAATGACCTCAGACTTTGCAAAAGAGACAAACCGACATCAATCAAAAACCTCAATATTGTCTATCATCCTCCAATGATAACCACAACAACAAGAACAACATCAGAAGGACTTGAAGAAAAGAATGCCAACCTCGAATGACAATTCTCAAAAGATCCTCGATCTAACACGAAACCATCCTCGAATGGAGACACAATGGTATACCGGCCTCAGTCGATAATCAAAAACACAAAGACTGACCTCAGACTTTGCAAAAGAGAGAAAATGACCTCAATCAATAAGCTCAAAATGGTCTATCATCCTCAAATGATAACCACAACAACAAGACCAACCTCAGAAGGACTTGAAGAAAAGAATGCCATCCTCGAATAATAATTCTCAAATGATCCTCGGATCTAACACTAAACCATCCTCGAATTGAGACACAATGGTTTACCGGCCTCAGTCGATAACCAAAAACACAAAGACTGACCTCAGACTTTGCAAAAGAGACAAACTTACCTCAATGAATAAGCTCAAAATGGTCTATCATCCTCGAATGATAACCACAACAACAATACCAACCTCAGAAGGACTTGAAGAAAATAATGCCATCCTCGCATGACAATTCTCAAAAGATCCTCGGTTCTAACACGAAACCATCCTAGAATGGAGACGCAATGGTATACCGGCCTCAGTCGATAACCAAAAACACAAAGACTGACCTCAGACTTTGCAAAAGAGACAAATTGACCTCAATCAATAAGTTCAAAATGGTCTATCGTCCTCGAATAATACCCAAAACAACAATACCAACCTCAGAAAGGACTTGAAGAAATGAATGCCTTCCTCGAATGACAATACTCAAAAGATCCTTGAATCTAACACGAAACCATCCTCGAATAGAGACACACTGGTAATCGGCCTCAGTCGATAACCTAAAACAAAAATAATGACCTCAGACTTTGCAAAAGAGACAAACTTACCTCAATCGATAAGCTCAAAATGGTCTATCATCCTCGAATGATAACCACAACAACAAGAACAACCTCAGAAGGACTTGAAGAAAAGAATGCCATCCTCGAATGACAATTCTCAAAAGATCCTCGAATCTAACACGAAACAATCTTCGAATGGAGACGCAATGGTATACCGGCCTCAGTCGATAACCAGAAACAAAAAGACTTCTCTCAAACAGACTTGGAAAAAGAGACAAATTGACCTCAATCAATAAGCTCAAAATGGTCTACATCCTCTTATGATAGCCACAAGAACAAAACCAACTTCAGAAGTGCTTAAAGAAGAGAATGCCATCCTCGAATGAAAACTCACAAAAGATCCTCGGATCTAACACAAAACCATCCTTGAATGGAGATGCAATGGTATACCGGCCTCAGTCGATAACCAAAAACACAAAGACTGACCTCAGACTTTGCAAAAGAGCAAAACTGACCTCAATCAATAACCTTAAAATTGTTTATCATCCTCGAATGATAACCACAACAACAAGACATACCTCAGAAGGACTTGAAGAAAAGAATGCCATCCTCGAATGACAATTCTCAAAAGATCCTCGGATCTAACACGAAACCATCCTCGAATGGAGACGCAATGGTATACTGGCCTCGGTCGATAACCAAAAACATAAAGAATGACCTCAGACTTTGCAAAAGAGACAAACCGACATCAATCAAAAAGCTCAATATTGTCTATCATCCTCCAATGATAACCACAACAACAAGAACAACATCAGAAGGACTTGAAGAAAAGAATGCCAACCTCGAATGACAATTCTCAAAAGATCCTCGATCTAACACGAAACCATCCTCGAATGGAGACGCAATGGTATACTGGCCTCAGTCGATAACCAAAAACACAAAGACTGACCTCAGACTTTGCAAAAGAGAGAAACTGACCTCAATCAATAAGCTCAAAATGGTCTATCATCCTCAAATGATAACCACAACAACAAGACCAACCTCAGAAGGACATGAAGAAAAGAATGCCATCCTCGAATAATAATTCTCAAAAGATCCTCGGATCTAACACGAAACCATCCTCGAATTGAGACACAATGGTATACCGGCCTCAGTCGATAACCAAAAACACAAAGACTGACCTCAGACTTTGCAAAAGAGACAAACTTACCTCAATGAATAAGCTCAAAATGGTCTATCATCCTCGAATGATAACCACAACAACAATACCAACCTCAGAAGGACTTGAAGAAAATAATGCCATCCTCGCATGACAATTCTCAAAAGATCCTCGGATCTAACACGAAACCATCCTAGAATGGAGACGCAATGGTATACCGGCCTCAGTCGATAACCAAAAACACAAAGACTGACCTCAGACTTTGCAAAAGAGACAAACTGACCTCAATCAATAAGTTCAAAATGGTCTATCGTCCTCGAATAATACCCAAAACAACAATACCAACCTCAGAAAGGACTTGAAGAAATGAATGCCTTCCTCGAATGACAATACTCAAAAGATCCTTGAATCTAACACGAAACCATCCTCAAATAGAGACACACTGGTAATCGGCCTCAGTCGATAACCTAAAACAAAAATAATGACCTCAGACTTTGCAAAAGAGACAAACTTACCTCAATCGATAAGCTCAAAATGGTCTATCATCCTCGAATGATAACCACAACAACAAGAACAACCTCAGAAGGACTTGAAGAAAAGAATGCCATCCTCGAATGACAATTCTCAAAAGATCCTCGGATCTAACACGAAACAATCTTCGAATGGAGACGCAATGGTATACCGGCCTCAGTCGATAACCAGAAACAAAAAGACTTCTCTCAAACAGACTTCTAAAAAGAGACAAATTGACCTCAATCAATAAGCTCAAAATGGTCTACATCCTCTTATGATAGCCACAAGAACAAAACCATCTTCAGAAGTGCTTAAAGAAGAGAATGCCATCCTCGAATGAAAACTCACAAAAGATCCTCGGATCTAACACAAAACCATCCTTAAATGGAGACGCAATGGTATACCGGCCTCAGTCGATAACCAAAAACACAAAGACTGACCTCAGACTTTGCAAAAGAGCAAAACTGACCTCAATCAATAACCTTAAAATTGTTTATCATCCTCGAATGATAACCACAACAACAAGACACACCTCAGAAGGACTTGAAGAAAAGAATGCCATCCTCGAATGAAAATTCTCAAAAGATCCTCGGATCTAACAAGAAACCATCCTCGAATGGAGACGCAATGGTATACTGGCCTCGGTCGATAACCAAAAACATAAAGAATGACCTCAGACTTTGCAAAAGAGACAAACCGACATCAATCAAAAAGCTCAATATTGTCTATCATCCTCCAATGATAACCACAACAACAAGAACAACATCAGAAGGACTTGAAGAAAAGAATGCCAACCTCGAATGACAATTCTCAAAAGATCCTCGATCTAACACGAAACCATCCTCGAATGGAGACGCAATGGTATACCGGCCTCAGTCGATAACCAAAAACACAAAGACTGACCTCAGACTTTGCAAAAGAGAGAAACTGACCTCAATCAATAAGCTCAAAATGGTCTATCATCCTCAAATGATAACCACAACAACAAGACCAACCTCAGAAGGACTTGAAGAAAAGAATTCCATCCTCGAATAATAATTCTCAAAAGATCCTCGGATCTAACACGAAACCATCCTCGAATTGAGACACAATGGTATACCGGCCTCAGTCGATAACCAAAAACACAAAGACTGACCTCAGACTTTGCAAAAGAGACAAACTTACCTCAATGAATAAGCTCAAAATGGTCTATCATCCTCGAATGATAACCACAACAACAATACCAACCTCATAAGGACTTGAAGAAAATAATGCCATCCTCGCATGACAATTCTCAAAAGATCCTCGGATCTAACACGAAACCATCCTAGAATAGAGACGCAATGGTATACCGGCCTCAGTAGATAACCAAAAACACAAAGACTGACCTCAGACTTTGCAAAAGAGACAAACTGACCTCAATCAATAAGTTCAAAATGGTCTATCGTCCTCGAATAATACCCAAAACAACAATACCAACCTCAGAAAGGACTTGAAGAAAAGAATGCCATCCTCGAATGACAATTCTCAAAAGATCCTCGGATCTAACACGAAACAATCTTCGAATGGAGACGCATAGGTATACCGGCCTCAGTCGATAACCAGAAACAAAAAGACTTCTCTCAAACAGACTTGGAAAAAGAGACAAACTGACCTCAATCAATAAGCTCAAAATGGTCTACATCCTCTTATGATAGCCACAAGAACAAAACCAACTTCAGAAGTGCTTAAAGAAGATAATGCCATCCTCGAATGAAAACTCACAAAAGATCCTCGGATCTAACACAAAACCATCCTTGAATGGAGACGCAATGGTATACCGGCCTCAGTCGATAACCAAAAACACAAAGACTGACCTCAGACTTTGCAAAAGAGCAAAACTGACCTCAATCAATAACCTTAAAATTGTTTATCATCCTCGAATGATAACCACAACAACAAGACACACCTCAGAAGGACTTGAAGAAAAGAATGCCATCCTCGAATGACAATTCTCAAAAGATCCTCGGATCTAACACGAAACCATCCTCGAATGGAGACGCAATGGTATACTGGCCTCGGTCGATAACTAAAAACATAAAGAATGACCTCAGACTTTGCAAAAGAGACAAACCGACATCAATCAAAAAGCTCAATATTGTCTATCATCCTCCAATGATAACCACAACAACAAGAACAACATCAGAAGGACTTGAAGAAAAGAATGCCAACCTCGAATGACAATTCTCAAAAGATCCTCGATCTAACACGAAACCATCCTCGAATGGAGACGCAATGGTATACCGGCCTCAGTCGATAACCAAAAACACAAAGACTGACCTCAGACTTTGCAAAAGAGACAAACTGACCTCAATCAATAAGCTCAAAATGGTCTATCATCCTCAAATGATAACCACAACAACAAGACCAACCTCAGAAGGACTTGAAAAAAAGAATAACATCATCGAATGACAATTCTCAAAAGATCCTCGGATCTAACACGAAACCATCCTCGAATTGAGACACAATGGTATACCGGCCTCAGTCTATAACCAAAAACACAAAGAATGACCTCAAACTTTGCAAAAGAGACAAACTTACCTCAATGAATAAGCTCAAAATGGTCTATCATCCTCGAATGATAACCACAACAATAAGACCAACCTCATAAGGACTTAAAGAAAAGAATGCCATCCTGGAATAACAATTCTTAAAAGATCCTCGGATCTAACACGAAACCATCCTCGAATGGAGACGCAATGGTATACCGGACTCAGTCGATAACCAAAAACACAAAGATTGAGCTCATACTTTGCAAAAGAGACAAACTGACCTCAATCACTATGCTCAAAATGGTCTATCATCCTCGAATGATAACCATAACAACAAGACCAACCTCAGAAGGACTTGAAGAAAAGAATTCCATCCTTGAATGACAATTCTCAAAAGATCCTCGGATCTAACACGAAACCATCGTTGAATGGACACTCAATGGTATACCGTCCTCAGTCGATAACCAAAAAAACACAAAGACTGACCTCATACTTTGCAAAAGAGCAAAATTGACATTAATAAATAAGTTCAAAACGGTCTATCATCCTCGAATGATACCCACAACAACAAGACAAACCTCAGAAGGACTAAAGAAAAGAATTCCATCCTTGAATGACTATTCTCAAAATATCCTCGGATCTAACACGAAACCATCCTCGAAGGGAGACACAATTGTATATTGGCCTAAGTCGATAACCAAAAACATAAGGAATGACCTCAGACTTTGCAAAAGAGACAAACTGACATTAATCAATAAGCTCAATATGGTCTATCATCCTCGAATGATAACCACAACAACAAGAACAACATCAGAAGGAATTGAAGAAAAGAATGCCATCCTGGAATGACAATTCTCAAAAGATCCTAAGATCTAACACGAAACCATCCTCGAATGGAGACGCAATGGTATATCGGCCTAAGTGAATAACCAAAAACACAAAGACTGAACTCAGACTTTGCAAAAGAGATAAACTAAATTTAATCAATAAGCTCAAAATGGTCTATCATTCTCAAATGATAACCACAACAAAAAGACTAACCTCAGAAGGACTTGAAGAATCAAATCTAACACGAAACCAACCTCGAATGAAGACAAATGGAATACCGGCCTCAATCGATAACCAAAATCACAAAGACTGACCTCAGACTTTGCAAAAGAGACAAAATGACCTCAATCGATAAGCTCAAAATGGTGTATAATCCTCGAATGATAACCATAACAACTAGACCAACCTCGGAAGAACGTAAAGAAAAGAATGCCATCCTCGAATGACAATTCCCAAAATATCATCGGATCTAACACGAAACCATCCTTGAATGGAGACGCAATGGTATACCGGCCTCAGTCGATAACGATAAACACAAAGACTGACCTCAAATTTGGCAAAAGAGACAAACTTACCTCAATCAATAAGCTCAAAATAGTCTATCATCCTCGAATGATATCCACACCAACAAGAACAATCTCAAAAGGACTTAAAGAAAAGAATGCCATCCTCTAATGACAATTCTCAAAAGATCCTCGGATCTAACACGAAACCATCCTTGAATGGAGACGCAATGGTATACCGAGCTCAGTCGATAACCAAAAACACAAAGTCTGACCTCAAACTTTCCAAAAGAGCAAAACTGACCTCAATAAATAATCTCAAAATGGATTATCATCCTCGAATGATACCCACAACAACAAGACCAACCTCTGAAGGAATTGAAGAAAATAATTCCTTCCTCGAATGACAATTCTCTAAAGATCCTCGGATCTAACACGAAACCATCCTCGAATGGTGACGCAATGGTATACTGGCCTTAGTCGATAACCAAAAACATAAAGAATGACCTCAGACTTTGCAAAAGATACAAACTGACATCAATCAATAAGCTCAATATGGTATATCATCCTCGAATGATAACCACAACAACAAGAACAACATCAGAAGGACTTGATGAAAAGAATGCCATCTTAGAATGACAATTCTCAAAAGATCCTCGGATCTAACACGAAACCATCCTCGAATGGAGACGCAATGGTATACCAGCTTCAGTCGAGAACCAAAAACACAAAGACTGACCTCAGACTTTGCAAAAGAGACAAACTGACCTCAATTAATAAGCTCAAAATGGTCTATCATCCTCGAATGATAACCACAACAACAAGACCAACATAAGAAGGACTTGAAGAAAAGAATGCCATCCTATAATGACAATTCTCAAAAGATCCTCGGATCTAACACGAAACAATCCTCGAATAGAGACGCAATGGTATACCAACCTCAGTCGAGAACCAAAAACTCAAAGATTGACCTTAGACTTTGCAAAAGAGACAAACTGACCTTAATCAATAAGCTTAAAATGGTCTATCATTCTCAAATTATAACCACAACAACAAGAACAACCTTAGAAGGACTTGAAGAAAAGAATGCCTTCCTCGAATGACAATTATAAAGAGATCCTCGGATCTAACACGAAACCATCCTCGAATGGAGACGCAAGTGTATACCAGCCTCATTCGATAACTAAAAACACAAAGACTTACCTCAGACTTTGCAAAAGAGGAAAACAAACCTCCATAAATAAGCTCAAAATGGTCTATCATCCTCGAATGATACCCATAACAACAAGACCTACCTCAGAAGGACTTGAAGAAAAGAATTCCATCCTCGAATGACAATACTCAAAAGATCCTCGGATTTAGCATGAAACCATCCTCGAATGGAGACGCAATGGTTTACTAGCCTCAGTCGATAACTAAAAACACAAAGACTGACGTCAAACTTTGCAAAAGAGAAAAACTGACCTCAATCAATAAGCTCAAAATGGTCTATCATCCTCGAATGATAACAACAACAACAAGACCAACCTCAGAAGGACTTGAAGAAAATAATAACATCCTGGAATAACAATTCTCAAAAGATCCTCGGATCTAAGACGAAACCATCCTCGAATGGAGACACAATGGTATATTGGCCTCAGTCGATAACCAAAAACATAAAGAATGACCTCAGACTTTGCAAATGAGACAACTGACATCAATCAATAAGCTCAATATTGTCTATCATCCTCAGATGATAACCACAACAACAAGAAAAACACAAGGACTTGAAAAAAAGAATGCCAACCTCGAAAGACAATTCTCAAAAGATCCTCGGAGACGCAATGGTATACCGGCCTCTGCCGAGAACCAAAAACACAAAGACTGACCTCATACTTTGCAAAAGAGACAAACTGATCTCAATAACCAAGCTCAAAATGGTCTAACATCCTCGAATGATAACCACAACAACAAGACCAACTACAAAAGGACTTGAAGAAAAGAATGACATCCTGGAATAACAATTCTCAAAAGATCCCCGGATCTAAGTTGAATCCATCCTCGAATGGAGACACAATGGTATACCAGCCTCAGTCAATAATAAAAAACACAAAGACTGACCTCAAACTTTTCAAAAGAGACAAACTGACCTCAATCAATAACCTCAAAATGGTCTATCATCCACGAATGATACCCATAACAACAAGACCAACCTCAAAAGGACTTGAAGAAAAGAATTCCATCCTCGAATGAAAATTCTCAAAAGATCCTCGGATATAACACGAAACCATCCTCGATTGGTGACACAATGGTATACTGGCCTCGGTTGATAACCAAAAACACAAATACTGACCTCATACTTTGCAAAGGAGACAAACTGACCTCAATCACTAAGCTCAAAATGGTCTATCATCCTCGAATGATAACCACAACAACAAGACCAACCACAGAAGGACTTGAAGAAAAGAATGCCATCCTGGAATGAGAATTCTCAAAAGATCCTCGGATCAAAGTCGAAATCATCCTCGAATGGAGACGCAATGGTATACCAGCCTCAGTCAATAACCAAAAACACAAAGACTGACCTCAAACTTTTAAAAAGAGACAAACTGACCGCAATCAATAACCTCAAAATGGTCTATCATCCTCGAATGATACCCACAACAACAAGACCAACCTCAGAAGGACTTGAAGAAAAGAATTTCATCCTCGAATGACAATTCTCAAAAGATCCTCGGATCTAACACGAAACTATCCTCGAATGGAGACACAATTGAATACTGGCCTAAGTCGATAACCAAAAACACAAAGACTGACTTCAGACTTTGCAAAAGAGAGAAACTGACCTTAATCAATTAGCTCAAAATGGTCTATAATCCTCGAATGATAACCACAACAACAAGACCAACCTCAGAAGAACTTAAAGAAAAGAATGCCATCCTCGAATGACAATTCTCAAAAGATCATCGGATCTAACACGAAACCATCCTCGAATGGAGACGCAATGGTATACCGACCTCAGTCGATAACCAAAAACACAAAGAATGACCTCATACTTTGCAAAAGAGACAAACTGACCTCAATCACTAAGCTCAAAATGGTCTATCATCCTCTAATGATAACAACGACAACAAGACAAACTACAGAAGGACTTGACGAAAAGAATGCCATCCTGGAATGACAATTCTCAAAAGATCCCAGGATCTAAGTTGAAACCATCATCGAATGGAGACACAATGGTATACCAGCCTCAGTGAATAACCAAAAACACAATGACTGACCTCAAACTTTTCAAAAGAGACAAACTGACCTCAATCAATAACCTCAAAATGGTCTATCATCCTCGAATGATACCCACAACAACAAGACCAAACTCAAAAGGACTTTAAGAAAAGAATTCCATCCTCGAATGACAATTCTCAAAAGATCCTCGGATCTAACACGAAACTATCCTCGAGTGGAGACGCAATTGAATACTGGCCTAAGTCGATAACCAAGAACACAAAGACTGACTTCAGACTTTGCAAAAGAGAGAAACTGACCTTAATCAATTAGCTCAAAATGGTCTATAATCCTCTAATGATAACCACAACAACAAGACCAACCTTAGAAGAACTTAAAGAAATGAATGCCATCCTCGAATGACAATTCTCAAAAGATCATCGGATCTAACACGAAACCATCCTCGAATGCAGATGCAATGGTATATCGGTCTCAATCGATAACCAAAAACACAAAGACTGACCTCAAACTTTGCAAAAGAGACAAACTGACCTCAATCAATAAGCTCAAAATGGTCTATCATCCTCGAATGATAACCACAACAACAAGACAAACCTCAGAAGGACTTGAAGAAAATAATGCCACCCTAGAATGACAATTCTCAAAGGATCCTCGGATCTAACACGAAACCATCCTAGAATGGAAACGCAATGGTATACCGGCCTCAGTCGATAACTAAAAACACAAAGACTGACCTCAAACTTTGCAAAAGAGACAAACTGACCTCAATCAATAAGCTCAAAATGGTCTATCATCCTCGAATGATAACCACAACAACAAGACCAACCTCAGAAGGCCTTGAAGAAAATAATGCCATCCCTGAATGACAATTCTCAAAAGATCCTCGGATCTAACACAAAACCATCCTCGAATGGAGACGCAATGGTATATTGGCCTCAGTCGATAACCAAAAACATAAAGAATGAACTCAGATTTTGCAAAAGAGACAAACTGACATCAATCAATAAGCTCAATATGGTCTATCATCCTCGAATGATAGCCACAACAACAAGAACAACATCAGAAGGACTTGAAGAAAAGAATGCCATCCTCGAATGATAATTCTCAAAATATCCTCGGATCTAACACGAAACCATCCTCGAATGGAGACGCAATGGTATACCGGCCTCAGTCGATAACCAAAAACACAAAGATTGACCTCATACTTTGCAAAAGAGACAAACTGACGTCAATCACTAAGCTCAAAATGGTCTATCATCCTCGAATGATAATGTAAACACCCCAAATTTGCCCTCACTCATTTCACCATGGCTTGTGATCTTTTCATTTTGCATAAATTCAATCATAGCATCTCATACCACATTTTTGATTCACTGCATTGATTCAAAGTCATCTGCATCTAGGGTTTGTGATCTGAGCCTTTCCTGAGCTATCTTAGCCACTCCAAAGGTCATCAATCACTTCAAAGGGGTCCATGTATGTTCAAGCATCATATCATATCCTCACAAGGTCAAGAAAGTCAAAGAATCACAAGAACTGAGAAAGGCATGGAAGCAGAGCCAGGTTTAACTACACAGATGACCTGAAATTAGGGTTTTGGTTTCAGAGGCCATAACTCCAAATTTTTTGGTCATTCTTGTTTCTATTGGTCTCTATATGTTATGAGGATCATGCATATCAATTTTCATGAAGAAATTCAATGGGGAAAGCATCTGATCAAGAGATGACTTCTTGAGCAAGTCAGTGCAAAATCAGGGCATCAGAGGCCCCCAATGACCCAACCAAAGGGTATTCTCCATCATTTTGAATGTGTATGATCTTTATTTGATCATAGAAGATGTTAGAAGTTCACAAAATTGAAGAATTTCAAGCCATTTGCAAAGTTGCCTTTTTGGGAAAGTGACTTATAATGTAAACTTGCCATTTTGGGAAAGTTTTTCAACCTCCTCTTTTTGATTCAAAAATGCTTCAAATGAGGGAACTTTGGTCATGAAAGTTGTAGATTGGTTCATTCCCTTTTCAAAAAGTACAAGAACTCTTTCTAATTCATTTTGGATCAAAAGTTATGGCTTTGCAAAGTTGGGAAAAATCACATAATTTCATGTTTTACACCAAAGAGGCATTTTGCAAAATGGTTTGATAAGGCATTCTAAAGGCTTCAAATGTGCACAAAAACTTCACAACATGCTCATGTGACCCCTAAAATTCATAATGCACCAAAGAATTGCTCATTTTCATGCCTTGATCATTAAGAAATCACAAAGGGGCCAAAGTTGCACCAATTTGCAAAAGCTCATGAAACCATGCCTCTACTTATTACAACTCATCAAATCTAATACATAAGCCTTCCTTGATCTTTGCTGCACACAACCATGCCCAAATCCAAGCCTGCCATGACCCATACCTCAAAGGACACCTAACATTGACTTTTGGCAAAATGGACCATACCAATCAACATAGGCCAGCAACAACTCTCCGACCTATCCCAACTTGATACATGGACCAAAAGCAACTCAACACAACACACAACACAGCCTGAGTTCTCCCACAAGTGAGCATTCACAAAAATCCCTCTTTATGCATTTTTCTTCGAATCTCAATACACAATCATCAAACCTCAAAAACCAACTTCACCATTCATTCAGAGAAGCTTCATAGAGCATAAACCACCCTTCATCTTGCCCTGAAAAGCCCACAAACAGAAATACGATTTTTCACTCCCCTTGGTCAGAACTTCATCAATCTCAAAAACCAGCCACCATACACTCCAACTAAACCTCAAATCATCTTCAGGGAGATTATTGGAGGAGTTTTGAAGCAGAGAAGCAGTCTGAAAGCTCCATGTTGAAAGCTTCACTTCAGGTAGCTTCGCAAAATCATTTTTCCAGAAACCTTGTTTTAAGTTATTGAAATGATCTACATGCTCCCCTGAATGCAATGAGCTTTGAATTTTTGAAAATGATGAAGAAATGAGGATGTATGATCTGTCTGAAACTTTGCCCGTGAAAAAGATTTTGTTTGTTTCTCTTGATTCATGGAAAATAAATAGTTTTTGTTGTTGGATTCCTGTTTAGAATGTTTAGTTGAGTGAATCTGGAGATTTTCATGCGTTTTAGTGAGGTTTTGAGAGAGATAGGATGAAGGTCTCGCCGGAGAAGACGACCGGATGTCTTCTCCGGCCACCTGAGGGTCATTAAGCCCTAATCTCATTAATTAGCCAACTTTGAATTCTGGCCCTTGATCTGGCTTTCCCGCGCGCGTATGAGTGGACCAGATTCATCATTAAACCCTAATCCTGATTTATTAAATTAATTAATTAGGTTTAGTTTTAATTTGGTCAGTTTGAATTACAACCTTAGGATCTGGCGCCAGTCAATTCCCTCCAAATCCATTCAAACCACAGCCTTTAGATCTGTTGACTTTTTCTTTTTTATTGTTTTAATTCATTTTGTTTATATTTAACTTTCACGAATTTTTAAAAATAGCAAAACATATTGAAAAATTCTGAAATTTTTTTTCAAACCTTTTATTAATTTTCAGAACCCAAAAAAATTTTTATTTTTATTTTTTGCATTAAAAATTATTGTTTAAATCATTTAAATGTTTATTCTTAATTAGTTAATGGAAATTAATTAATTAAAAATGCATTTAGGTATTTAAAAATCACCAAAAAATTCACATTGCATTTTAAAACATTTAGAAACATTATCAAACTCTCAAAACAAATTTCTTTTTGGTCCTTGATGTATTTTGACAATTTTCATTGGAATTAAAGTTGTTTAAAGGCAATATGTTTGTTCAAACTTGAAAAATTCATTCTGCCTAACCATGAAGAGTTTGATAATGGTTCTTCTTGCATTGCATCCTTCATAGCATGTAGTTTCTAGGGTAAAATTGGTTTGAATTCATCCTTCATTTTCAATTTAATGTGCATTTTTCCTTTTGAGGTACCTTGAAACCCTAGTTGACTTAGAAAAATCATAACTTCCATTAGGTTTAGATTTAGGTCTCCTCCTTTGGGCAGTGAACTTGTGTAGGGTTAGGGTTCCTTTGATCCCATTTTCAATTTTTTATCTTGTCACTTGCTTCTGATTTTGAATTTTGCATTGCATGTTGTATGTAAACCCTAATTTGTGCCTTCACTTGATCCATCTCTCATATGCTTGCATTCAAGGACTTACCATGACATTTTGTGCATCTACATGATTCATAAGACATCTTAGGACATATTAGAATTATGTTTGATCATTGCATCATTCATTTGACATGTCATACCTTCATTGCATTTCATAAGCTTTCATGAACTTTCATGGTTCAAGGCATGCTCCATATGCATCCATTCTCTTGTATGCTCACATATATGCATCTTGTATGACTTTGCACCATCTCTTGACATCATTTCATCATGTTTATGCTTCTGACTTTGGTTTTCATCATGGCATTTCATCTCATTTCCACTGCACTTCATTTCTTTTGCTAACTTTTCAGGTGGTAAGTTGTTTTGAGAAGTGAATTTGCCTTCACTTCTCACAATCTCTTCTCATCTCTATTATGCATCATTGCTTCATTTTATCTTTGTGTTAGAGTGAGCTTGCTCATTCATGCTTTTTCCCACTTTCTTCCTTCAAGCAACTTGTCTTCTTAAGTGAAGCAAGTTGTCTTGCTTTTCTCTGCTTCTTTCTCCTTTCATCTGTTTCCTTCCTGGTGGCTTTTCTCCTGAAAATCTTTTGCAAGCCTCATAAACCCTAAGAACAACCAAGCATGATAACAATCAGGGTTTGATTAGTCCCCCCACTAGTTTTGCCTTTGTGTCATCTTTGAGTCTTCTCTTCTCATCTCATATTCAAGGACTAAACCCTAAAGGCTTTAAGGCTTTGTGATTAAAGCTTATGCCTGCATCCTTCTATTAGGATGGAGTGTATAACTTTAATCCTAAGTGTTAAACCCTTAATGTGTTTAAATCCTTTAATCAATTCACTTAATAATCACTAAGACATCAAGCTTGTAACTTGGGCCTTGCATTAGGGTTCTAATTCTTCCTTAATTGGTTAAGAAGGACTAACCCTAGTGTTAATGGACAAGTCCCCCTCAAGTTGTCTTACAAACCATAAAAATCACTTCTTCATCTTATCATTAACTAAAATCCACTTTAATAAAGGCTTTGTTTTGTCATGAGGTTAATCCCTAATCATGGATTAAGTTGAGGAGTCTTCCTCAGCTTAAATGTTCTCATCTATTATCCTTCTATTAGGATGGTGTAATGAGTCCATTAAATCTTTGATTATGGCTTAAACTCATTACTTAACACTAAACAAAAACATCAAAAACATCTAATTAAATGCAAGTAGGTTAATGACCTTAATCCTACACCATGGTGATTAAATGTGAGGTGTTTACTTCACACTTAAGGTATTCTCATTACCCCTAATCAGAGGGAGGATGTGATGAGTTTACTAACCCTTGGTTTAGGCTTAAGCTCATCAACTTATGACAAATCCCAAAAGCAATAAAAGATTGAAAACATCCAAAACAAATAATAATCGTCTCCTTCGGGATTCTTTTCTTATCATCTTCACTCACAAACGAGAACTTGCTTCTTCCGTCTAATGCAAGACAGTTTACACCTGAGCCAGACAGGTCATACACTTGAGCATAGACAAGCAAGCAGTTCACAAGTCAATTTATCTTTCAGTCTCTTTGAGTCGAACTACGGTGTTCTGACTTCCTCCTTGCACGAGAGGATACGTAGGCATAACTTAACAGTTATCGAACAAAAGTCTATGTATATTCCCCCTCTTTCCAGCATTATTCTTTAAGCCTCATAGTCTTGAGCATTTCACTCTTGTTCTTACACTGACACTTCTTTTATACACTTCACATTTATTTTACACTGACACTTGCATTCTTTTTTCCTGCTTTGATGCACAAATTGCACTGACACTACCCCTTTAAAACACAAATCTTTCAAGCGTGGATCCCGTCGAGTACGACGGACAATCTGGGTGCTAATACCTTCCCAGGTTGTAACCAACCCCCTTTCTCAGTTTTTCTGGTTCGCGACCGTCTTATCCATCTTTTCTTAGGTTTATGCAGCATTACCTTTCCTTCGGGATAAAAATGCCTAGCTGGCGACTCTATTCTTTCATTCTCCTTTCGCCGACCGTTCGCGTCTGTACCCCTTCTGACCAGGTGTCATCAGGTGGGAGCGACAGATAACCACAATGTAAACACCCCAAATTTGCCCTCACCCATTTACACCATGGCTTGTGATCATTTCATATGCATAAACTCAATCATAATATCTCATATCCCATTTTTGATCCATTGCATAGATTCAAAGTCATTTGCATCTAGGGTTTGTGATCTGAGCAATCCAAGAGCTTCTTGAGCCACTCCAAAGGCCATCAATCACTTCAAAGGGGTCCATGTATGTTCAAACATCATATTATATCCTCTCAAAGTCAAGAATGCCAAAGAATCACAAGAATTGGGATTGGTATGGAAGCAGAGCCAGGCTTGACTGCACAATTGACCTAAAATTAGGGTTTTGGTTTCAGAGGCCATAACTCCAAATTTTTTGGTCATTCTTGTTTCTATTGGTCTCTATATGGTATAGGTAGTATGCATATCAATTTTCATGAAGAAATTCCATGGGGAAGTCATCTGATCAAAAGTTGACTTTCTGGGCAAGTCAGTGTAAAATCAGGGCATCTGAGGCCCTCAATGACCCAACCAAAGGGGGATCTTCATCATTTTGATTGTATATGATCTTTATTTGATCATAGAAGACATTAGAAGTTCTCAAAATTAAAGAATTTCAAGTCTTTTGCAAAGTTGACTTTTTGGGCAAGTTTGACTTTTAATGGAAATGCCATTTTAGGCAACTTTTTCAACCCTTACTTTTTGATTCAAGAAAGCTTCAAATGAAAAAACTTTGGTCATGAAAGTTGTAGGATAGATCTTTCCCTTTTCAAAAAGTACAAGAACATGACCTAATTCATTTTTGATCAAAAGTTATGGCTTGTCAAAGTTGGCTAAAATCACAAAATTTCAAAGTTTCTACCAAAGAGGTATTTGGCAAAATGACTTGATCAAGTGTTCTAGAGCTATCAAATGGGCTTCTAAACTTTACCACATGATCACACAACATCTAAAGTTCAGAATGCACCCAAGGAATCACATGTTTTATGGCCCATGGATCAAGTTTCTTTCATAAGAACCAAAGGCAAGGCAAGTTGCAAAACTCATGA
This sequence comes from Lathyrus aphaca, assembly GCA_963966055.1. Lineage (NCBI taxonomy): Eukaryota > Viridiplantae > Streptophyta > Magnoliopsida > Fabales > Fabaceae > Lathyrus > Lathyrus aphaca. The sequence goes on from OZ014524.1 coordinate 449,237,783, forward strand.
TAACTTCTCAGCCACTTGCTGGCTAGTTTGCTGATCAATCCTAGGCCCTTCCTCACATCATGCTGCGCAGCACACCCTCCTTGTACTTAGCTAGAAAGTGGCCCATGCCTCTCTTACACAAAGTTGACATTTTTGCAAAAGCACCCATACCAATCAATAAAGCACATGTCACCTCATCTGACCAATGGGAATTGTTTATGTTAATCAAATGCAAGCTAAACATAACAAGAAGCAAGCCTGAAACTCACCATAACACAGCATTCTCATTTTCACCCTCTTGAGCAAAATCTTTCGAAACTCTCAGCACAAGCTTCAAACACACAAACAAACTTCACCAATCATCTCACCATGTTTCACTGAACACAAACCAACCCTCAAAACAGCCTGAAAGCCATTGAATCAAAAACACGATCACCACACCACCTTGAACAGAACCTCTGCAAACTCTCAAACCAGCCCAAATAAATTTGTTCCAAGCCTTTCAGAAGCACGAGGGAGGTCACAGGAGTGGTTTTGCACAAGAGAGGAGGTCAGAAAGTTCCATACTGAAAAGCTTCAAACTCAGGTAGCTTCATGAACTTTTTTTCCAGAAATGGATTTTTAAGTTCCTAAGTTGTTCTTCATGATTCACTGATTACTCTGATGTTCTTGGTTTTGAAAATGGTTGAGAAATAAGCATTTAATCTTACTCTGAAACTTTTCTGACCTAAAAATGTTTGCTTTCGATTCATGTGATTGATGAAAGATAAATGAGTTTTGAGTTAGGGTTTTGATTCAGGGGGATGTGGGGATGCTTTCTGGGTTCTTAGTTTTCGTTTTAGTGAGGTTTTGAAGATTTTAGGGATTTTCAGGTGGGGTTCCCACCGGAGAAGACGACCGGAGGTCTTCTCCAGCCACCTGAAAATAATTAGGGTTAAACCCTGTCATTAATTGTAGTTTGAATTTTGAGCGTTGGATGAGTTGACTTAGTCCACTCCCGCGCAGGCTCAATGGCTCAGATCCTTTCACTTAACCCTAATTCAGTTTAATTAACATAATTAATTAGGTTTAATTTGAATTTCCCAGAAGCAATCCTGGCCTTCCAATCTCGCGCGAAGTCTTTCCCTCCACTCCAAGTTTAAACCCTGGCCTTAGATTACGCTGACTTTCCATTTAAATTCATTTTCTTTTTATTTAATTTCATTTGTTTTGTTTAATTTATTAAAAATAGCAAAATCATTTTAAAAATTCTGAAATTTTTTGTACAAACTTTTATTTAATTTTAGAAACCAAAAACATTTTTATTTTTATTTTTTGCATTTAAAAAATGTTTTTAAATATTTAAAAGTTTATTTTTAATTAATTAATGAGAATTAATTAATTAAAAATGCTTTTAGGTATTTAAAAATCACCAAAAAATTCATGAAACCTTAAAAAACATTTAGAAACATTGTCCAACCCTAAAACCAAATTTCTTTTTTGATCTTGATGCATTTTGATAATTTTCCATGGAATTAATTCATTTTCAAAGCATTATTTTGATCCAAACTTCCAAAAATCATTTCTGCCTAACCATTGAGAGTTGGACTTTGATTCTTTTTGCATTATGTTGTGCATATCATGTAGTTTGTGAGATTAAATGGGCATGATTTGATCTTTCATTTTCCATTTGTTTGACATTTTTCTTGTTAAGGAACCCTAAAACCCTAGGAAACTTAGGAAATTCATAACTTTTGTTGGGTTAAGAGTTGGAACCTCTCCTTTGGGCAGTGAGTTAGTATAGGTTTAGGGATCCTTTGAGTTCATTTTCAAATTTTTATCTTGATGTTTGCTTCTGGTTTTGGTTTTTGTTTGATGCTTTGATCATAAACCCTAATTTGGGCTTCCATATGCATCCATCTTGCATTTGCTTGCATACCTTGACTTGCCATAGCATTTTGTGTATCCATTTGATTCATTAGACATCTTAAGACATATTATAAGCATGTTTGATAATTTCACCTTGCATTTTCCATGTTGTATGCCATTTGCATTTCATAACTTTTCATGTATGATCATAGTTCTTAACTTGTTTCATTTGCACCCATAAGTTTTTATGATCATCCCCATGCTTTGTTTCATGTTTGCATCATCTCATAACATCATTATCATCTCATATATGCTTCTGGTTTTGGTGTGCATCATGCCATTCCATCTCATTTTGCATTGCATTCCTTTACTAACTTTTTCAGGTGGTAAGTAACTTTGAGAAGTGAATTTGCCTTCACTTCTCACAATTTCTTTTCATCTCTTTTATGCATCCATGCTGCATTTTGTTATGTGTTTGAGATTGAGCTTTCTCATTCTTCTCCTTCTTACTTTCTTTCCTCAAGTGACTTGTCTTCTTGAATGAAGCAAGTTACTTTGCTTCTCCTTGCTCCTTTCATATGCTTCCTGGTGGTTCCTCTGAAGACTTCTTTTGTAAACTTCACAAACCTTAGGAACAACCAAGCATGACAATGATTAGGGTTTTGATTAGTCCCCCACTTAGTTTTTTACATTTGTGTCTCATTGAGTCTTCTCTTCTCACCTCATAATCAGGGACTAAACCCTAAAGGTTTTAAGGCTTTGTGATTAAGCTTATGCCTGCATCCTTCTATTAGGATGGAGTGTATAACTTTAATCCTAAGTGTTAAACCCTTAATGTGGTTAACTCCTTTAATTAATCCATTTAATAATCATCAAGACATCAAGCTTGTAACTTGGGCCTTGCATTAGGGTTCTAATTCTTCCTTAATTGGTTAAGAAGGACTAACCCTAGTGTTAATGGACAAGTCCCCCTCAAGTTGTCTTACAAACCATAAAAATCACTTCATCATTAAATAAAATCCACTTAATCAAAGGCTTGTTTTGTCATGAGTTTAATCCCTAATCATGGATTAAGTTGAGGAGCTTTCCTCAGCTTAAACATTCTCATCTATTATCCTTCTATTAGGATGGTGTAATGAGTCTGTTTAATCCCTGATTATGGCTTAATCCCATTACTCAACACTAAACAAAAACACCAAAAACATCTAAATAATCACAAGTAGGTTAATGATCTTAATCCTGCATCAAAGGTGATTAAGCGTGAGAAGCTGACTTCACACTTAAGGTATTCTCATTACCCCTAATCAGAGGGAAGATGTGATGAGTTTACTAACCCATTGGTTTAGGCTTAAGCTCATTAACTTACGACAAACTTCAAAAAGCAATAAAAGACTGAAAACTCAAAAACAAAGCCATAATCGTCTCCTTCGGGATTCTTTTCTCATCTCATTCACTCATAAACGAGAACTTGCTTCTTCCGTCTAACGCAAGACAGTTTGCACCTGAGCCAGACAGGTCATACACTTGAGCATAGACAAGCAAGCAGTTCACAAGTCAATTCATCTTTCAGTCTCTTTGGGTCGAACTACGGTGTTCTGACTTCCTCATTGCACGAGAGGATACGTAGGCATAACTTAACAGTTATCGAACAAAAGTCTCTGTATATCCCCCCTCCTTCTAGCATCATTCTTTTAGCCTCATATTCTTGAGCATCTTATTCCAGTTCTTACACTGACACTATATATATTACACTTCACACTCCTTTTGCACTGACACCTGTACATCCTTTTCCAGCTCTTTATACACAAATTGCACTGACACTACCCCTTTAAAACACAAATCTTTTAAGCGTGGATCCCGTCGAGTACGACGGACAATCTGGGTGCTAATACCTTCCCAGGTTGTAACCAACCCTCTTTCTCAGTCTCTCTGGTTCGCAACCGTCTTATCCATATCTTTCTAGGTCTATGCAGCATTACCTTTCCTCCGGGATAAAAATGCCTAGTTGGCGACTCTATTCATTCCCTGTGAGTTCACTCCTGTGTGTTCTCGCATCTCCTTTCGCCGACCGTTCGCGTCTGTACCCTATTTGACCCGGCTTCATTTAGTGGGAGCGACTGCTTGGCGACTCTGCTAGGGACCCTTATACTGTAACCAGGACTTCTGGTTCTTTTTGTGGGTTCCTCCTTGCGCTTGATTGATTTGTGTTTACTGGGGTGTTATGTGCTTTTTGTGCTTGTATTTGTATTTATTTTTGCTTTATGTACAGTTGTTTTATTGCTTTCTTTATAGCTTTACATATATTATACTATCATACTGTGCTGGCTGGATCTGTTTTATTGCTTTGGTGGGTGGGGTTCTACTGAGAGTTGAGGTCCTATACCTGGGACCTGAGTGACACCTAGGCTAGAGTGGTTCATGTTCTTTCCCATTCCATTTCGGTCTGGTGCGGGAATATGAAACACGGTTCAGATATGGGTTTCTTCTTGAGAACTCTGTGCTACAGATTTCCTGTAGTGCTAGGGCTATCTGGGAAGCCTGCTAAGTCTGGATGACCTTTAGTATTGACCTTCAGAAACTGAGGTGAATTAGAGGAGGATCCTTTATGGTTATTGTAAACACTGTACCTCCGGGTTAGAAGTGGTTACACTTCTCATAACTGATCCAAGTCTGAGGATCCTTGTTTTAGAACATCACCTGTGAGGGGGTTGGGCTGTTTACAGGTTTGCAGGTACCCTTGACCTCAGCATACCCTGTTACTTTGTTTTGATTAAGATTACCCCATGTTGGAACAGTTCTTGTGATTTTTTTTAACCCTGGACATGTGACTCTTTATTTGAGTCCCCCACCTTGGTTACTAGACTTATGAACCTCCATCTGGATTTCTTGAACATATATGGACCTATATCAGAGCAGTTAATCAGATCCAGCTCAGTCACAAACCCTTGCATATCATTTGCATACATCCTCATTGCATCATTTTTAACATGTGTTTATTTGTTTTTCAGGGTATCCATCATACATGTTGGCTTGGTTTTGACCCTTTCTTCAGCATAGACCTATCTTCATCAGCACTTACTCCAGCTATCAGCTACCTGCTTCAGTCACCTGCATCACCAGTCTCAGCCTGTCAGTGGCCCATCTTCATTGTTATTCTCAGCATCTGTCTCAGCTCTTCTTCAGCAATATGGCACCCAAGAAGAGCAACATCTCCTATCATTTCTTTGAGCCTGAGTTGGCTAGCATCAGGAAGATTCAGACCCTGATTACTCCAGACCATATACCACTTTTCAGAGAACATTATGGAGGAATCCTTGATGTGGTTATGGATTTGGACCCTTCACAGAGGAGCTTGATTCATACTTGCCTGCAGTTCTATGATCCCCCTCTGAGGTGCTTCACCTTCTAGAATTTTCAGTTGGGACCCTTGTTGGAAGAGTATTCATCACTGATTGGTGTACCTGTCAGGGGTGGAATCCCCTTCAACCCTGAGATGGTTTTCCCTAGCAATGAAGAAATAGCAAAGGCCTTGTATCTGGAACCAGTTCTGATTGGGCAGAATCTGACTACTAAAGCTGGAGTCACTGGTTTTCATCTGGATTTCTTGACCTCTCAGGCTATTCTGAAGGCCTCCTTGGGGGAGTGGAAGGCAGTCTGTGCTTTGTTGGCCCTTAGCATATATGGGATCATACTTTTTGCAGATGAGCCTAAGTTTGTTAGCAAGAATGCAATCCATCTTTTCATCCTGAGGAACCCAGTGCCCACCTTACTGGGAGATCTTTACTACTCTGTTCACCAAAGGAATGAAAAGCAAAGGGGAAGATTGGTGAGATGCTGGGCTCCTTTGTTCCATACATGGCTGCTCAAACATTTGCCAAAGACTGATGCATTCTTGAACCCTCACCAGCAGAAAAATTGGGCTAGGAGGCTTGTTGCTCTAACCTCAGATGATATCAGGTGGTGCACTCAGAGCACCAAGGGCAGAGACATCATTACAAGTTGTGGACAGTTTCCCAATGTGCCTCTGATAGGAGTGAAGGGTTGCATCAACTACAACCCTCTGCTATTCAAAAGACAATTGGGCTATGCATTAGTCCACCCTCCTAGAGCACAGGACCTAGCTGAGACCCTTTATTGTGAGAACAAGCCTAATCTGGCCATTGTCAGGCAAGCATCCTGGGCTTGGGACAATGTACAAACTAAAGGGGTAACCATTCTTGGGAGAGGCAACAATGTAGCCTCAGCTCAGTACTATGATTGGTCTCATGCCAGGGCTCAAATTTCTGGGATGCCCTTCACCCTTGAAGATGTGCCTGGACCTTCCACAACACCACCTCCTGTCACTGTCAGTTTAGAAGAGTTTGAGAAATTGAAAGAGAGAAATGAGAAGCTGACTCAGGCTCTACAGAAGACCCTCTGGGAGAGGAGTGATGGTCGGCTGGACATTGAAAGGTTAGAGAAGCTAAAGGTGGAGCATCTAGCCAGGATTGAGAAGTCAGAGGATTATATTAAGAAGTCTAGGGCTGGAGAACAAATTCTGAAGAATGCCTGCAAACAGGCTCAGTTCCAAAAGGCCAGGACTGATTTGTATCTGAAGGAGAGTCAGGCTAGGTGGGTCAGGATCACCGAAGCCCGTACTCAGGAGGATAAGAGGACTCAGGACAAGATTGAGCAGCTGGAAGCTAGTGCAAAAGAGCAACAGGAAACCCTGGCAGCAGCCCAGAGAGAGATCTCAGAATTGAAGATTAGAGCTGGTGTGAAAAGGTCAAAGGACCAGAGTCAACACAAGAAGCTAACTGCAGCTGTTGCTACCAGGAATCTTCTCATCAGGAATCTCACAGAGCATCCAGCTGACCCTGTGACTGAAGCACTTCTAAAGGAAGTTCAGGAGGATGAGTTTGGTCTTAGTGTCTGACTTTTGCTTGTTGTTGCTTTCATTTCATGTAATTTTCTTTATGTTGTATTTTTTGACCCCTCAGAGGGCATGTATTGTAAAAAAAAAAAAAAAAAAAAAACTATGTGTCATTCACTTTTGTAATATATTCATTAGTTTGTTGTATCTGGGTTTCTTTCAAGCAACATCACAAGCATCTTCCTCAAGGGTCTGGAAAGGTCAAAACCAAGTGCCAAGTCGGATACCTTGAAAACAAATAAGCATACTGCATTGCATACTAACCTTTTGTTTTGTTTTGTAGGTTTTTGTTTTATTGTTACTAACTCTGTTGTGACTCAGGAACTATTGCTCGACGTCGGGTGTTTCCACTCAACCGTCCACACAGATATCCCACCCGCAATAATCTTCCGGGCATATACCATGGACGAAAAGCTATGGATGTTTTATTTTGAGGATAGCTTAACAGGAGCTTCAAGGGAATGGTACTCTCATCTGACCAGAGCAACCATTAGATGCTGGAAGGACCTGGCTGAGGCCTTTATCAGACAGTATCAGTACAACTTGGATATGGCTCCCAACAGGACCCTCCTGATGGGGATGTCACAATCATCCAGGGAAAGCTTCCGAGAGTACGCTCAAAGGTGGAGACAGCTTGCTGCTGCTGTCCAGCCACCCATGTCAGAGAGGGAGATGGCTGATATGTTTATGAACACCCTCCAAGGAACATACATTGACAGGCTAACTGCCTTTTCTTCCACTAGCTTTGCTGATGTGGTCATAGCCGGGGAGAGAATTGAGAGCCTGTTAAAGATGGGCAAAATTTCTGACAACGGTGCAAGCTCGTCCAGCAACCCAAGAAAGCCTTTTGTAGGCCCAAGGAGAACTGGTGAGACCAATGCTATCCATACCAGCAGGGGCAGACCCCAATATGTTCATAGGTCTGTGGCAGCAGTCACCATTCCCGCTCCAATTCATCCACAACCAACTTATCAACCTCAGCAACAGAATTACCAGCAACAAACTCAGTATCCTCCTCAGAGAAATTATAACAACAGCAACACCAACAACAACAATCAGCAAAGACCATTCCAACAGAGACCTTCTCAGGCCAATAGGGTGATCGATCCGATCCCTATGCCCTATGCCACATTATTGCCACAACTCCTAAAACTCAACCTAGTTGAGCTAAGGACATTGGCACCTCCAGATCCTGCCAGTCTACCCAGAAATTATGACGCCAGCGCCAGATGTGCTTTTCACTCAAATGCACCTGGCCATAGTACAGAGAAGTGCAGAGCTTTGCACATGAAAGTGCATGATCTAGTGGATTCCAAAGCTCTAAACTTTGCACCACCACCAAATGTTAACAAAAATCCTATGCCACACCACGGAGACCCCAGAATCAACGCTATTGAGGAAGATAAGCCGTCTTACTTGATAACCAGTGTGGGTCAGATTCGGACACCCTTGGTGGAGATTAAAGCTCAACTCCTTGAATGTCAAATGTTCCCGGGATGTGAGCTAGGGTGTGCTTATTGCAACATTTCAGTGAATGGGTGTGATAACTTGAGAGATGGCATAGATGGTCTCATCCAGAGTGGCTTGCTTCAAATCAAAACATCAATACCTACCAATCCAGCAATCTCCTTAACCACAGTTCCAGAATCGTCTACAACTGCAACAACCATTGTTCCAGACAACTCTTCAGTTTCATCAACAAATGCTTCATCTGTTACTTCAACGGACCAGATATCAACAAAAATCCCTTCTACAACTTCAGCACCCCTTCATTCAGAGTCTCCTACAACAACAACACCCATCCTTCCAACAATGTCTCCTACAACATCAGCAGCAAACAATGAGAGTGTCTCAACAGTTACAATTTATTATGATCCTGCAAATGATTCCGCCTACAACTCACAAAATGCCACTCCTACCAGAGCACCAGTCACAATATACTATGATCCACAGACTATCATGGTCCCTTCTGCAGCTGTCATCAGTCCAGTCACTGTCACAGTGCCTGGGCCAGTACCTTATGAAATCAGTAATGCCATCCCTTGGCATTACGGCTCTGATCTATACTGCGGAGGACAGAAAATCACTTTCGAATCATCAACTTCTTCACCACAAATAGACAATGTGGGAGGATGCAGAGGCTTCACTCGAAGCGGACGTCTTTTTGCCCCGCAAATTCAAAGACCCACTGCTGAAGCAGAAGCTGCTGCCAAGGCAAAAGGGAAAAGCATGGTGCAAGAAGAACAAATTGTTAAAGAAGCTTTGAAAACACCTTTTGATCAAGAAGTTGATGAATTCATGAGAATCATCAAGAAAAGTGATTACAAGATAGTGGACCAGCTTCACCAGACGCCTTCCAAGATCTCCATTCTATCATTGCTTATGTGCTCCGAGGCTCATCGGAACGCACTACTCAAAGTCTTGCACGCAGCTTATGTGTCAGAAGGGATCACCGTCAATCAGTTGGAAGCTGTGGTTGGAAATGTTAATGCTAGTAATGGACTAGGGTTTACCAACACTGATTTGACTACGGAAGGCCGCAATCATAACAAGGCTTTGCACATTACCATGGAATGTAAAGGTGCAGTTCTTTCCCATGTGCTGGTAGACATAGGATCATCCCTCAATGTCTTGCCTAAAAAAGCCCTTGTGAAGCTGGAATATGAAGGATTGGCATTACGTCCTAGTAACTTAGTAGTGAGAGCCTTTGACGGCTCTAAGAGATCAGTTCTGGGAGAAATTGAGTTGCCTGTGACAATTGGCCCACAAACTTTCAAAACGACCTTCTACGTGATGGACATTCAGCCGGCCTACAGTTGTTTGTTGGGTAGACCATGGATTCATGCCGCTGGCGCAGTTACGTCTACCCTTCACCAGAAGTTAAAATTCGAGTGGGAGGGCCAAGTCGTTACTATTTGTGGAAAGGAGGATATTTTCGTTAGCCATCTGGCTACATACAAATACATTGAGATGGATGGGGAGATCCATGAAACGATGAGTTAAGGGTTTGAGGCCCTGAATATTAATGAAACATCTGCTGTGCTTGGGACTTCCATGACATCCTACCAACAAGCCCGGAAGGTTGTGGAAGAAGGAAACGCTCAAGGCTGGGGCAAACTGTTGCCTGTGGAGAAGAAAGAAGATAGATTTGGGTTGGGTTACAAACCAACTCAACAAGATCAAGCAGAGGCTGCTAAGAAGCCCAACTTTGTTAGTGGGGGGATGCTCACCCCCGATGCTGTCAACAACTTGGAAGATGAGTCGGAAGATGAACGCAACCTGGAAAGCTGGATTCGTCCAAGGATCCCGGGGAGCCGTATCTCAAACTGGTCTTCCCAGGAAATTATAAGAGTTACTCCTGCAGAGTAATTATTATTTCCTGTATATTTTAAGCATGCATCAAGTCTTGCATCTTGCCCAAGATGACAAGACTCATTTTGTAATCGGGCCATCTGTAATTTTTGTGCAACAAGATTAATCAATGAAATATCAGACATCTTTTGCAAATAAGTCTTTTTTCTTTTCCGCTCACTGTTTTTCCATTTTTCTTTGTGTACAAAAAAATAAATGGCAATGTTTTCAAAATGACAATTTTATTTCACTTTTCTAAACAAGATTAAAATCAATCACTAAAATGAACAAACTGAACCCTTGCAGAGAGTGCCTTCCAGACAGCACCGACAACAGCACGGCTATGACTTCGTATGACTTTGACAATCCGATCAATCAAGCTGATGAAGGGGTTGAAGAAGATTACGAGCTTCCTGAAGAGCTAGCCAGATTGTTGAGACAAGAGGAGAAGGTTATTACTCCTCATCAGGAGGAGGTAGAGACGATTAATCTTGGTACAGATGAAGATGTGAAAGAAGTTAAAATCGGGGCGCTCTTACAAGACTCAGTGAAGAAACAACTGATTGATCTGCTTCAAGAATATGTGGATGTGTTTGCCTGGTCTTATCAAGATATGCCAGGGTTGGATACCGACATTGTTATGCACAAGCTGCCTTTAAGAAAAGATTGCCCGCCGGTTAAACAGAAACTGCGCCGTACTCGCCCAGACATGGCAATGAAGATCAAAGAAGAGGTACAAAAGCAATGGGACGCCGGGTTCCTTGCTGTGACTAGCTATCCACCGTGGGTTGCTAATATTGTTCCTGTGCCTAAGAAAGACGGCAAAGTAAGGATGTGTGTTGACTACCGAGATCTGAACAGAGCTAGCCCGAAGGATGATTTCCCATTACCTCACATTGATGTATTGGTGGATAATACGGCTCAGTTCTCGGTATTCTCCTTCATGGACGGATTTTCAGGATACAATCAGATCAAAATGTCACCTGAAGACATGGAGAAGACAACTTTCATCACACCCTGGGGCACGTTCTGTTACAAGGTGATGCCATTCAGATTGAAGAATGCTGGTGCGACATATCAACGGGCTATGGTAACATTATTCCACGATATGATCCACAAAGAAATCGAGTGTTATGTGGATGACATGATTGCCAAGTCCCTCACAGAAGAAGACCACCTGGTAAATCTGCTAAAACTATTCAAGCGTCTGAGGAAGTACCAACTGAAGCTGAACCCCAACAAGTGCACATTCGGGGTGCGATCTGGTAATGTCACACCCCAAATTTTACCCCTAACTGCTCGCATCATACATTCATCGCATTTTGCGGGGATTTTTCCCGATTTATTTTCTGTCGCTTTCTTTTCATTTTTCTAGCTGTTTATAATTTTTTTTAATTTCTTTTCACTTATAAGCTTCCATTTTAATTTAATTTCTACTTTTCATTTCTAACCTTTTAATTCACTTTCGTGTTTTAATTTTAATGTTAATTTTAATTTCTATCTATTTTATTCTCAAAGTTTTGCTAAATAAAAATGTAATTTTATTCCCAATTTCAAGGTTTTAAAAAAAATGTAATTTCATTTCTATTTTCAAAATTTTTATTTCTTAATGTGATTTTTTAATTCATCATTTTTTTTTTAGTTAATTTAGTTCCATTTCTAATTTAATTATAATCTCTAATTGTTTATTTCTTTTAATCCATTTTTAAGTTTCTATTTCTAATTTAATTTCAATTTCTAATTTTTATTTTTTAGTTTAAGATTTCATTTTCAATTTAATTCCAATTTCTTTTTTTATTATTTATTTTAGTTCCAAATTTAATTATTTAAGTTTCTAAATTATTTTTTTTTCAATTTTAAGTTTAATTCATTTTTAATTCACTTTTAATTTAAGTTTATATGTAAGTTCTTTTTCAAATATTAAATGTCAAGTTCAATTGATAATCATAATGTAAAAACTTCTCTTTATTCCAAATATTATTTTGTTTATATTACAATTACAAGAAAAATGCCACAAAAAAATTCAGCACAAGACTACAAAATGCAACAGCTCCAAATCTGCCCCAAATCAGCATGCAGCCACCAACCAAATTCCTGCTCCACCCACTGCTGCAAAATTCAGCATGTGTCTCCTCTCTCAAGACACCCTTCACCTACAAGTTTCATGGTACAAAAAATCAGAATTCAGCACAAAAACAACCATATAAGCCACTGTTCCATTAGAAGCAAGACACAAAAAATTCAGCCACCTCAAACCAAGATTCAGCCACAAACACACACAGAACAACCCCATAAAAACTCAGAACAGTTCTCAAACACACACAGAACAGCCCCATAAAAACTCAGAACAGTTCTCAAATACAACACAGACACATACAAAACACAGCCACAAAAACAGCTACCAAAAACAACTGTTACAGCAAAAAACAATACCAAAAAACTCCATCACAGAACTACAAAACAGCTACAAATCAGCCCTGTTACAACCACAAAACAGCCACTAAATACCCACAAAACAGCCATAAAATCACTACAGTTACAGCCGCTAATCATAACACTGTTACATCCCAAACATCCAAAAAATCCAGCCACAAAAAAATCAAATCACAACACCAGCAGTAGTAACAAGGAGTAGTGCAAAAGGAATAGGAGACTTACCATCGCAGATTCTTCACCCCGATAACTTTCGGGTCGGTAATACTTCTATTTCCTTCATCTCTTTTCGCATGTTGTTCATAGCTATGTTCTTCTTTAATTTCATTTCATTGCTCCTCATACTGCATACAAAACCATATAAAAAAAAACTTCAAGAAAAAAATAATAATAACAAAAAGTTCACAGCAAGAGCTCTCTAAAAAACTTTCCTCAAAACAACAACCTACAACTCGTAAGCTCCCATAAACCACCATTTGCAAAACTCCTCCAAACCTGAAAAAATTCCCACCTTCAGAACCGCAACCATTCACACTTTTTCATATCCTTAAACTGATAAATCCGTTCATCATTTTTTTAATCTCACCACCGATTAATAACAACATTCCACTCCAAAAAATTCACCTTGTTAATCTCCAAACAACAACCTCCACCCCTGTTACTCCTCTTTCACGAACCGGACTTCAACATCTCACCATAAACCGAAAACAGAAAACACCTCACTACCAAAACACAGAAACCATGTCATTACCACATCCAAAACCTTTGGCTAAACCAGAATAACAGAAGAAAAGAATCCGCAAACTTACCGATTCACAAACCAAAAAGCCACCCTCTTGAAAATCCGAAATCATCCCACCACCGTCCAAACCAAGATTCAGAGAAACAGACCATCAAACACTTTGAAACCAAACCCGCGAAATCCGACGAACCAAGTCCACCACGAATCTTCATCATCGCAGCCCACTCGCGAGAAAAAACCCAGAAAACCTTCCACCAACATTAACCATCACCAAACGCGGCAACCACGACCAAAACACAAAAATGCACGAACCTGAAACAACTCGAACCGGATCCGAAATCCACCGCTCACCGGAAGCACAACAAAACCGCCAACAAAAAAGACGCGAATCCGAAGCTTAATAAATCACCTTCGCCGCCGTGTAAAAAAGGGAGAGATTGAGAAGATTCGCCGCGATCCGGAGCCGTGAGGGGGAAACCGCCGCCGTTGAGGGACCACAAATCGGAGGTCGCCGCTGCCGCCATTGAAGGAGGTTGGTTTGTCTTCTTTGTTCTGCTTCGTGGAGAATGAGGAAGAGTATTTCATTTAATAAAGGGGGGCTTTTGCTGAGTTGTTTCTCTTGTTTTATTTTTTAGAAAGTTTTTTATTATATAGGTTATTCATGGCCATGTATTTGTTCACCCACACACAATTTCACTACACATACACACAGTATACCACCGACACCTTTACTTTAGTTTTTTTTATTTCATTATGTTTTCTTTATTATTTATTATCTTTATATAATTTTGGTTGTTAATTGATTAAGGCCCACATTTTAATCGTTCCTAAACACACACCAATAGAATTACTGTGTACTCCATTTTATTAATATTAATCTCTTTTTTCTATTTTGATTAGGCCAATTGAAAAAATGATTTCTAGTTCTATTTTTACTTTTATTAGTTTCTTATATTCTAATTCCATTTTTTATTATTATTATTATTATTATTATTATTATTATTATTATTATTTTAAAAAAATTCATTCATAGTTATTACTTAATTTTTATCTACTATTTTAATCTTCCTTTTATGAATTATTTGTCTTGTTATCTTATTTAAAAAAAATGTCTAAAAAAAATCTGTATTGAATTATTTAATATCTTTTCCATTTCTTTATTTTATTTTAGGGCCGATGATATGACAAAGGTCACGATAAATCGTTTCCGATTAATCGTGACCAATATGAGGCCATTTATTTATTTTATTTCTATTTATTTTATTCTATTTAATTTATTCTGTTTTCAATTTATTTTAAAAAGTTATTAAAAAAGGAAATATATGTTAGATAACTATTTAATAATCTATCCATTTATTTTTCTCTTTTTAGGGTCTATGATATAATTATATTTTCCTAATATTCGGTTTTAACCAATGTTATCGAAATTATTATGAGACCATTTTTTTTATTTTCTATTAAGTTTCCAATAAATTTATTTAGATTTGCTACTATCGATTTAATCTTTTTGAGGGCCGATGATATGACAAAGGTCACGATAAATCATTTCCGATTAATCGTGACCCATATGAGGCCATGCATTTTATTTCTATTTCATACATTTATTTATTTCTTATTCCATTTAATTCATTATTTATGCTATTTAATTTTATTTAATTCATTTCATTCTATATTTCAATTTATTTCATTTATTATTAATTATTTATTTCTCGCGTATTTACACCATATTAAATTTAATTTTCAAAATAATAATCCTTGGTCCAACGCCAAGTGAAATTCACTACACTTCACTCACACACGTAAGTCGGTCGTTTACGATCGCCATCTGCACATTCCTTACACATCACAGCTTTTAACTTAAGCAAATTGATGCATCACGCTTGTCTTTCACCCCAGCATTCTCGATCCATATATCGAGCCATAGCCAGTTACTAAGCCTTTGTCTTTGTATTTCCTGTTTACTTCATTCAATTTATCTTTGCAAGTAGCAACCTATGCCTTAGACTTAGGAGCTTGCACCCTCATTTATTTATTTTTGTTTATGCTTTTCAATCCAAAAGGGAAAGACTCCTGCAGTTGACTCAACGTCATAGGAAGTTTAGCCATCCCTAGTTACCATTTTGACCTTAGCAATTAGGTCCCTTTCTTTTTCTTTGACCTTAGCAATTAGGTCTCCCATCCTTAGGTCCTTAGCCATTAGGTCCTTAGCTTTTTATTTTTATAACTTTTTTGTGACTTTGCTAAAGTCACGTGAGTGTTTGCCATAACACTTACCTTCCCCCGCGAACCTTGAGCGTAACCAAGTGTTCGTTAATCCTTAGGAGAACTATGAGTGCTCTGATTCTATACCCGATACGTAGGCATCGATGCGATGTTGTGCGAGCACCATTAGAAATAAAACCTTAGGTTCCCTTAATTTTAACAAGCAATAAATGACAATATACAAATATTAACAAGAGGTTCCCGTAGGATACTGCGGATGCTTAGGATGCTAACACCTTCCCTAGGTATAATCAACCCCCGAACCTAGTTTCTCCTCATTAGGGTTTTTACGATCTTTTTCCCTTTTCCCTTTGGATTAAATTAAAGTCGGTGGTGAACATAAATGTTTTGCGATTCAAGCTTAATCAATAGCTTGGTATCCGATTCTCACCGCGACAGAAATGGCGACTTCACTGGGGAATTATTTTTGAGGGTTAAGCCCACCTTGTATATTTGTATATTTGTTGTTGTATTGCTTGTTTTTATTTTTGGATTTTTGGGTGTTCCATGTGTGGTGAGATAAGTCCTAACCCGGACTTGAGTGCAAAATAAGATAGGACGGTGGTATATTCAAGAAAGCTTGTAGGGAGTTGAGTCCCGACCAAGTTGACTTGAGACACCACCACTCAGCGGAGGCCTCCTCGGATGTAGTTTTGTTGATCGAGTTCAGTCGTGAAAACATTACTATATTCGACTTGAGAGCCATTAATGCTGAGGACCGTAGAACATTTACCCCCACTTGGCCTTTTTAGGGATGTAGTGCGATGACTATGAGGATGCAAATCCGAAATAGTTGATACGCGATAATGCACTCGGATGAGACTCTCTTGAGAATATTACTGATTACCAAGTCGAGTTGGGAAGTCGGTAATATCCGAAAGATGGGACAGTGATTCTGGGAACTTTTAGAACCCGTTGTACAGGTACAAATAAACTCATAGTACATACCTTTTGGGAGGGTTGAACCTTTGACCTCATGCAAGCTTTGAACCTAAGCCTTGTTTGTGTTTGTGTTTGTTGCATTCACGCATCATGAAGCATCATTTTTACCATTTATTCAAGGAACTCAGAAACTTTATCTTTGCAAATATCATAGGTATCATCATGGACTTTGGAAGAAGAAAGACTGTCAAGTACACATTCAAAACTCCCAAACTTGAAGACCTAAGGAAATTAAGAGATTTGGTTTTGGATCAAGAAGCCTTCATGGAGAAGCATAGGAGACTTTTAGCTTTGCTTAAGACTGATTGGGATGGAAGGTTGCTCTCTGTGATGCTCCAGTTTTATGATCCTCTCTACCACTGTTTTACGTTCCCTGATTACCAATTGGCGCCTACTTTGGAAGAGTATTCAGTTCTGGTGGGATCACGTGTTAAGGATGAGTTTCCATTCCCTGTTCTAGAGAAGGACCCTGAAGAAGCGGAGATTGCAAAGGCGACATACTTGAGTGTTCCTGAGGTCAAGGCAAATATGACCTATAAAGGAAAGATTTTTGGATTCCCTACAAAGTTTCTGATAGAAAAGGCCAAGAATTTTGTTGATGTAAAGGATATGAAAGCTTTTGAGGCGACTTTTATTCTGCTGATGTATGGAGTGTTACTTTTCCCCAACTTTGAAGACTTCGTCGACCTGAACGCCATCAAGATCTTTCTGAAGAAGAACCCGGTCCCTACTTTGCTCGGAGACACTTATCATTCCATCCATCTGAGGAATCACCATAAGGGAGGGATGATTACTTGTTGTGCATCATTGCTATATGAGTGGTTTATTTCTCACTTGCCTAAGTCATCTTCATTTTGGAACCTTAAGGATGGTTTGTGGTGGTCACAAAGGATCATGTCTCTTACCCACTCTGACATTAGCTGGTACAATCGTGCTTATGATGGAATATTGATTATTGATAGCTGTGGTGATTTTGCTAATGTGCCTCTTCTTGGCACTAAGGGAGGAATCAGCTATAATCCGGTTTTGGCTCGCCGTCAACTCGGGTACCCGTTGAAAGACAAACCTAAGAGTGTTGAAGTGGAAGGAATTTTCTTTAAGGATGACGAAGAACCAGAGCTCAAGAAACAGATTATGCAAGCTTGGAAGTGCATCCATAGGAAGGGGAAGAGTAGCTTGGGAAAGCCGAATTGTGTTTCTATGGAACCCTATCTCCAATTGGTACGAGATAGGGCAATCAGTCTGAAGATGCCTTACCCTCGCCAGGACCCTATGACCTTCAAGAAACCCATTCTGGTCTTTATGGATGATGCAGAGAAGCTGAAGATTGATTTGGAGAAAGAGATTCGAGAGAAGAATGCATGGAAGAATCGACATCAGATCATCAGCAGTGAGAATGAAGAGCTTAGAAGACAACTGAAGATGAAGGAAGAAGAAGAGCTCTCCAGCAAGAAAAGGAAAGCACAAGAGGATTTATTTTCCTCCAGCACTCAAGGGGACACTTCTTGGAAGTCGATCGTGGATCAACTTATGCTTAAAAGGGCTCAGATGAAGGCACAAATCGAGAAGCTCAACTTGAGGCTTTTAGGAGAATCTCCTTAGGACTTTGGACTTTGTGTTTGTCTTTATTAAGCTTTGTTTGGGATTTTTGAAAGTGTACTCAAGACTTTGTATCACTTTTTGAATTTAATGAAATCATATCCTTTTGATTATTATGTGTTTCCTTGGTATTTGCAAATTGTTTCTTAAGCTCCTTGAATAAAATTTCATTTTTGCATTGCACTCATACATTTGGCATTGCATTTGCATTTTTTTCATGAACTCATTCCCGTCATCTGCTCTCAATTCAGCTTTCACACTGAGGCTCTCACGCAAATACTACACTCGAGCTCAAGCCAGAAAGAGGATGGCTGAGAGAGACCTAGAGATGGACAGAGTTAACGAAGAGCTTTCTGATATTCGTGGAGATATGGGTCAGATGATGGAAATGTTGCAAGTCATTCGAGCGAAGATGGATACCCAACGGACTGTGGTGTCAGAAATTGTTACTGCAACGACTGAATTTGTCACTGCAACGACCCAGCCTACATCATCAGTCATTACCCCTGTGACCTGGCCTCCTTTTGGACTTCCTCATGGATTCGTCCCTCCTCCTCATGGTTTTGCTTCTCAAAGTTTTATTCCTTCTTCTTCAGGGTTTGCTACTCAAAGTTTTATTCCTTCTTCTTCAGGGTTTGCTACTCAAAGTTTTATTCCTCCTTCCCAAGGACTTACTGCTCAGAGTTTTATACCTCCTTCACAAGGGTTTGCTACTCAAAGTTTTATTCCTCCTTCCCAAGGACTTGCTGCTCAGGGTTTCTTCCCTCCTTCTCAAGGTTTTGCTACTCAGAGTTTTATACCTCCTTCCCAAGGATTTGCTGCTCAGGGTTTCTTCCCTCCGTCCCAAGGCTTAGCTTCTCAAAGTTTCGCACCTCCCTCTCAGGGTATGGCATTTCCTTTTCAAGGTTTTGTGCCTCCTCCTCAGGGATTTGCTGCTCAACAAACTGTTCCTGTGACTAATGAAGAGAATCATGCCGTTGCTAATTTTACACAGGACATTGTGCACACCCGTGCCCAACCGTATTTTAATGACCATCAGGGGTATGAAGCGCCAGATATGTCTGAAAACGGAGATGAGAAACATGTGAAGATGCAGGAGAATTTTGACACCCTTGAAAAAAGGTTAAGAGCGATTGAAGGTGACCAGATCTTTGGTGCTGCTGCTAGAGAAATGTGTCTGGTGTCTGGATTGGTAATACCTCCAAAGTTCAAGATACCCACCTTTGATATGTATGAGGGTGCAACTTGTCCTAAGAACCATCTCCTGATGTACTATCGAAGAATGGCTGCTCAGGTAGACAATGATAAGTTAATGATCCACTGCTTTCAAGACAGTCTGAAGGGAATCTCCTCTAAATGGTATCTGACACTTGACCAGTCAAAGATTCGCAGTTTCCAAGACTTGGCCGATGCTTTCATCCAACAATACAAATACAACATGGACCTCGCTCCTGATAGGAGGCAATTGCTAAGCATGTCCCAGAAAGAGTCTGAATCCTTTAAAGAGTATGCTCAGAGGTGGAGAGGGACCGCTTCTCAAGTAGAGCCCCCATTGACTAAAAAAGAATTAGCTGACTGGTTTGTTGACACTGTGCGACCAGAATTCTATGAGAGAATGGTGGGGAGCATAACTGCTAGCTTCTCTGATTTAGTGGCTGTAGGAATCAAGGTAGAACTCGGATTGAAGAGTGGAAAAATGAGTGGTGCATCTGGCAGTTCCAGCACTGGCAGTGGGAATATTGGCAAGAAATTTACCAATAACTTCCACAAGAAGAAGGAGGGTGAGACAAATGCGATAATGGCAAGTCAAAGAAGAAATCCACTTTGGCAGAGACCTTCACCTATGGCTCAACAGCAGTATCCTCGTCGACAGCAGTATGCTCATCAACAACAGTATGCCCAACATCCTTATGTAGCGGCGGTTCAACCAGCATTTAATCCACAAGTCCCCATGTATCGGCCAACTCAAGCAGTACCGATGTACCAACAAGCGGCTCCAATGATTCAACCTTATCAACCAATGCTCAACAATCCAGGCTATCAACAAGCACCCAATGCTTCAGCCTACCAGCAGAGGACTCTAGCTCCTCATCCAAATCCCAATTCTCAGAATAGAAGACCAGGTGGAAGGCCTCCTAATCCTCGAATCCCTATAACTTATACTGAGTTATATCCTTCACTGCTGAAGAAGGGTTTGGTTACTCCAAGGCCTTTGGGTCCTCCACCAAATCCGCTCCCACCAAATTACAACCCAAATGCTCACTGTTTATTCCATGAAGGTGCCCCGGGGCACGATTTGGAGGGTTGTTATGCTTTGAAGTATATAGTGAAAGATTTGATGGAGAAGAACATTCTGTCATTTGGGAATACTGGTCCGAATGTCAAAGATAATCCTTTACCCAAGCATGGGTCTATAAATGCTATTGTTGATGAGTCCGAAAAAGGTTTGATTTTCAATGCCACCGAGATCAAGACCCCGCTCAGAGACTTCCATGTGAAGTTAGTAGAGGCGGGTATACTGAGGAGTTGTCATCAGAATTGTGAAGGTTGTGTTGATAGTCCAAAGGGATGTGAATTGGTCCTGAAAGATGTTCAAGGTTTGATTGATGAAGGTGTCTTACAAGTGAGCGGTCATATGAAGAAGAATGAAGTGGCAGTAATTGAACCCATCTTCAACTTGCCGGAATCTAATTCTACCTGGGTGCCAGTGTTCAACCTGCCTGAATCTTCAGGAGTTCAACCTGTCTTCAATACTCCAGAATCTGTGGTGCCAATTTTCAACATACCTGAGCCAAGACTTGAACAAAGGAGTAACCCTTTCCTTTATCAGGACACTAAAGCAGTTCCTTGGAGGTATGATACAGGGAAATTTCATCAGAAGATTGATAAAGCTAGCCAGAAGGAAGGTTCGAAAGTTGCAAGTGCTGACATAGCGGGTGCAGGTCGTTTGACTCGCAGTGGTCGTGTTTATCAGCAAGCCAATACGGCTCCGCCTAAAGAAGTCATACCAGCTGTGGTCAACAAAGATAAAGAGGTAGTCTTGGGAGAAGAGGATGCAGAGTTCCTCAGAATCATAAAGAAGAGTGATTATAAGGTAATTGATCAGCTGCATCAAACGCCTTCCAAAATATCTATCCTATCACTTCTTATGCATTCTCCGGCTCATCGAAGTGCGCTTCAGAAGTTGTTAGCTCAAGCCCATGTTACGCACGATATAACAGTGAATTAGTTTGATGGAGTCATTGCCAATATCACTGCGTGTAACAACCTCACTTTCAGTATGGAGGATCTTCCAAAAGAGGGCTTGGACCACAACCGTGCTCTCCACATATCAGTGAAATGTCAAGAGGATACCTTAGCAAGAGTTCTTGTGGATACAGGATCTTCTTTGAATGTTTTGCCGAAAAGAACACTTGCTAAGTTATCTTATCAAGGGGCAGAGATGAGGCCCAGTGCACTGATTGTAAAAGCCTTTGATGGGTCAAGAAGGACTGTTATTGGAGAAGTAGACCTACCAATCTTGATTGGGCCGCAGGTTTTCAAAATCACTTTCCAGGTTATGGACATCAATCCTAATTACAGTTGCTTGCTGGGAAGACCTTGGATCCATGCTGCTGGGGCAGTCACTTCTACCCTACATCAAAAGATGAAGTTTGTGGTCGATAACAAGCTGGTAACCGTGTCGGGGGAAGAAGATCTCATGGTTAGCAACCTTTCATCCTTTAGTTATATTGAGGCTGATGAAGATGCTTTGGAAACTTCTTTCCAAGCTCTTGAGATAGCCAATGCTGTCCTTCTGGAAGTAGAGGAACCAAAAGGGAAGGGTATCCCATCTTTTGCATCGCTGAAGAGTACCATTTCCACCATTGAAGAAAGAAGCTATGAAGGTTGGGGTGATGTCATCGAAGTCAAACAGAAGCTAGATCGCTGCGGGTTGGGTTACAAACCAACTCATGGGAAGGAAGGAGCATCAACTTCCGCTAAAGGACGTCTGAAGACCATTCAAGAAGTGTTTTCCAGTGCTGGTTATCAGGTCAACGCAATTGATGGAGTTTCTGAAGATGAAGATATGAATCACTTGGTGTATCAGTGTGAAGAAGCCTTGGACAATTGGGAGGCAGTCGAGATCCCAGAGATTTTTCCATTGTCAAAGTAATTTGTTGTTTTTTCAATGTTTTCAAAGTTCCCTAGCTCTGCCCAAGGCTATGGGAGTATTTTGTAGGGCCCCTTCTCATTTTTAAAGTTATTATCAATGAAGGCATTTTGTTAAACTCTTATTTTGATCATTTACAGTTTTTTCTCTCTTTTCACTTTTAAAAGAAGATGGCAATCTTTCAAAACCAATAAAAAAAAAAGCTTTTTCTCTTGCATTTCTCTATTTTCCACTTTTAATAAAAGCAAATCATTATCATATGCAGAATAAACGAAAACCTTGTTGAATCCAATGACTCTACTGTCTCTCTTAACTTTGATTCGCCCATCTACCAAGCGGAAGATGAAAGTGAGGAAGATTGTGACATTCCCGAAGAACTGGCAAGATTAGTTGAGAATGAGCACACAGATCTTCAGCCACATAAGGAGCAGGTAGAGACCATAAATCTTGGCACTGATGAAGACATGAAGGAAGTCAAGATTGGCACAACACTTGGGGCAGACATCAGGGAAAGATTGGTCAAGCTTCTCAGAGAGTATGTAGATGTGTTTGCATGGTCGTATCAAGAAATGCCCGGGTTAGACACAGACATAGTGGTCCACAAGTTACCTCTTCGACCAGATTGTCCTCCTGTAAAGCAAAAGCTTTGAAGAACAAGACCAGACATGGCTCTGAAGATTCGAGAAGAGGTCAAAAGACAGTTTGATGCTGGATTCCTTGCAGTTGCGAAGTACCCTGAGTGGGTAGCTAATATTGTGCCAGTCCCCAAAAAGGATGGCAAAGTCAGAATGTGTGTGGACTATAGGGATTTGAACAAAGCCAGTCCGAAGGACGATTTCCCTCTTCCGCATATTGATACTTTGGTTGACAACACTGCTAAATTTGCTGTTTTCTCCTTCATGGATGGGTTTTCAGGATACAACCAGATCAAGATGGATCCTGACGATATGGAAAAGACTACATTCATCACACCATGGGGCACTTATTGTTACAAGGTTATGCCATTTGGTCTCAGAAATGCAGGAGCCACTTATCAGAGGGCAATGGTCACCCTTTTCCATGATATGATGCATAAAGAGATAGAAGTTTATGTGGATGATATGATTGCCAAATCACAGAGTGAGGAGGATCATTTGAATCATCTCTTGAAGTTATTTGAGCGTCTCAAGAAGTTCCAACTACGTCTGAATCCGACTAAGTGTACCTTTGGTGTCCGATCAGGAAAGTTACTTGGTTTTATTGTTAGTCAGCAAGGGATTGAAGTAGATCCAGATAAGGTCAGAGCAATTCAAGAGATGCCAGCTCCAAAAACAGAAAAGCAAGTCAGAGGTTTCCTTGGAAGATTGAACTACATCTCCAGATTCATTTCCAACATGACTGCTACTTGTGAGCCTTTATTCAAGTTACTCCGGAAGAATCAAGCAATTGAGTGGAGTCCCGATTGTCAACTAGCTTTTGAGAAGATTAAGGTTTATCTACAAGAACCTCCTATCTTAATCCCACCTACTCCAGGGAGGCCTCTTTTCATGTATCTGACTGTGCTCGAGGGATCTATGGGTTGCATATTAGGCCAACAGGACGAAACTGGTCGTAAGGAGCATGCTATTTATTACTTAAGCAAGAAGTTCACAGACTGTGAAAGCAGATATTCACTCTTAGAGAAGACTTGCTGTGCCTT
This sequence comes from Lathyrus aphaca, assembly GCA_963966055.1. Taxonomy (NCBI): domain Eukaryota; kingdom Viridiplantae; phylum Streptophyta; class Magnoliopsida; order Fabales; family Fabaceae; genus Lathyrus; species Lathyrus aphaca. The sequence goes on from OZ014524.1 coordinate 449,261,682, forward strand.
GGCATGGGCGGCCAGACGCCTCAGGCAGTACATGATTTGTCACACTACTTTGTTGATCTCGAAAATGGATCCAATAAAGTACATCTTTGAGAAGCCTGCTTTGACTGGAAGGCTCGCCCGTTGGCACATGTTGTTATCCGAATACGACATCCAATATGTAACCCAGAAGTCTATTAAAGGCAGTGTTTTATCTGAATACCTTGCTGATCATCCTGTCGAAGACTATGAACCTTTGAAATTCGATTTCCCGGACGAAGACATCATGTTGATAAAGGACTATGAAGTTCCAGGTCCATATGAAGGTCCCGAGCCAAGTTCTCGTTGGAAGATGATGTTTGATGGTTCCTCTAACTACATGGGGCATGGTGTAGGAGTTGTCTTGATGAATCCTGATGGTGGTTATACTCCCTTCACGGCTAGATTGTGTTTCGAATGTACAAACAATATCGCAGAGTACGAAGCATGTATTTTGGGTATCGAAGCTGCAATTGATACTAGAATCAAGATTCTGGATGTATATGGAGACTCAGCCTTAGTCATCTACCAAGTCAAAGGTGAATGGGAGACCCGTGACGAGAAGTTGATCCCATACCGTGCCCACATTGTGGAATTGATCAAATACTTTGATGAAGTCACTTTCCATCATGTTCCGAGAGCAGAAAATCAAATTGCAGATGCTTTGGCTATGTTGGCCTCTATGTTTCAAGTCAGATTTCTTAATGAAGCTCCACTCATTACAATCGAGCGAAGAACTGCACCAGCCTACTGTCTACTGGTCGAAGAAGAAACTGATGAGAAACCGTGGTTCTATGACATCAAGAACTATCTGCAGAATCAGGAGTACCCAGCTGATGCAACAAATCTAGACAAGAAGACTTTAAGAAGATTGGCGTCCAAATTCTTCCTCAGCAACAATGTGCTTTACAAGAGGAATCATGATATGGTTCTGCTCAGATGTGTGGACAAGCGCGAAGCAGAATTATTGATCAGGGAAATCCATGAAGGATCATTTGGAACACATGCCAATGGACATGCCATGTCCAGGAAGATTTTGAGAGCTGGGTACTTCTGGTTGACCATGGAATCAGATTGTTTCAAGTATGCCAGGAAGTGTCATAAATGCCAGATTTATGCCGACAAGGTGCACGTACCTCCGACACTTTTGAATGTTTTGTCATCGCCTTGGCCTTTCTCAATGTGGGGCATTGACATGATAGGGGCAATTGAGCCTAAAGCTTCCAATGGTCATCGGTTTATCTTGGTCGCAATTGATTACTTCACCAAATGGGTAGAAGCAGCTTCCTACGCCAATGTGACAAAGCAAGTGGTTGCCCGTTTCATCAAGAACCAAATTATCTGCCGCTATGGGATCCCAAGCCGAATCATCACAGATAATGGGACCAATTTGAACAACAAGACGATGAAAGAGCTGTGTGAGACATTCAAGATTGAACACCATAACTCTTCTCCGTATCGTCCGAAGATGAATGGAGCTGTTGAAGCTGCAAACAAGAACATCAAAAAGATTCTGCAGAAGATGGTAAAAACTTACAAAGATTGGCACGAGATGTTACCATATGCTTTACATGGATACAGAACATCAGTTCGCACTTCAACAGGGGCAACCCCTTTCTCTCTGGTGTATGGGATGGATACAGTTCTCCCTATTGAAGTAGAGATACCGTCTTTGAGAATCTTGATGGAAACTAAACTGGAGGAAGCTGAGTGGGTCCAGAGCAGATATAACCAACTGAACCTCATTGATGAGAAGAGAATGACCGCCATGTGCCATGGCCAGTTGTACCAGAAGCGCATCAAGAGAGCATTTGATAAGAAAGTCCGCATCCGAGAATTCAAGGAAGGAGATCTTGTACTCAAGAAAATCTTGCCAGTCCACAAAGACACGCGTGGAAAATGGAGTCCTAACTATGAAGGCCCATATGTTGTGAAGATGGTTTTCTCCGGAGGTTCCTTAATCCTTACAAATATGGATGGTGAACAGCTGAAGCACCCGGTGAATTCTGATGCAGTCAAAAAGTATTATGCCTAAATAAAACCCGATAGGTCGAAAACCAGAAATGGCGACCTATGCAAAAATGGGTATCCCGGTGGATCAAAACCTATGAATGAGATCCAGGCAAAAGTTAGGGATAAAAATGAAAAAATAAGAGCTCGCTAAGTTGAAAACCCGAAAGGGCGGCTTAGGCAAAAAAGAGCGTCCCGGTGGATTGAAAACCCGAGAGGGCGATCCAGGCAAAAGTTAGGGACAAAGGCATTTGACTGTGTCAGATGGTGTTTACCATTACTGAAGAATCATAATGAAAGATCGATCCATTTGCTCTTGTCAGAAGCAAGGTGTCGGGCAGTCTTAGTTATTAGGGATTGTAGTGGTCGTTGGATTCAATGTAGACCTTTCCCCATTGCCATTTTCAAATTGTAATTTCCCATGGAGTTTTTGCCATTAGCAAGCTACCATTCTTGAATAAAATACAAACTTTGCCTATGAATTTTGTTGTTCAAACTCTTACTTTCTTTTGTTATGCAAAATGCCATCACTTGATTACAATTTAACTTTGAAAATGACAAGTTTTTTTCTAAGGAAATGTTTTTGAAAACACACTGGAAAACTTTTAAGTTTCTTTGACTTTGGAAAATTAAAAAAAAAAACTTCTGCTTCCCCAAGAAGTCCTGGTTTGCAACAACACTTTTATACTACTATTACAGAAATCTCCATAGAAGTTCAAAACTGATAACACTTTTGGATGGATCCTTGGACCAAGCATGATTTCCAAGTTCGAAGACATCTTTCCAGTGTTTTTCTTATTGCTCATCTGAGTATTGGTGTTGAGAGCCTACTCCTCCTTGAGTCTTGTCAGAACTCTTTGTCTCTTTTGAGTCAACATTTGCATATCATGATCATTCGCATCATGCTCAATCATGCGCATTCACTTCGAATAATTTTATTTCATTCTCAATGCTAGCTGGTCGCATCGAGCCACTGCATATTCATTTTGAATATTTTTGTTGATTATTCTTAGTGTCAGTTGGTCGCATCGAGCCACTGCGCATTCACTTTGAATATTATGTTTATTACTTTCCAGTGACAGTTGGTCGCTTTGAGCCACTGCACTTTCCTTTTGAATGTTTGTCTCGTTTGTATTCTCAATGCTAGCTGGTCGCATCGTACCGCTGCGCATCCACTTCGAATTTATTGCTGCTTTTATTTCTCAAAGTCATTTGGTCGCATAGAGCCATTGATCTACCATTTCGATTTATTTTGTTGTATTCTTAGTGTCAGTTGGTCGCATCGAGCCGCTGCGCATTCACTTTGAATATTATGTTATCATTTTCAGTGACAGTTGGTCGCATCGTGCCGCTGCACTTTCCCTTTGACTGTTTATTTTGTTGTATTCTTAGTGTCAGTTGGTCGCATCGTGCCGCTGCGCATTCACTTTGAATATGTTGCCTTTTACTTCTCAAAGTCATTGGTCGCATAGAGCCATCGGTCAATCACTTCGATTTATTTCCTTGTCTTGTTTGTATTCTTGGTGTCAGTTGGTCGCATTGTGCCACTGTGCAGTCACTTTGAATTTTATTTTATTTTGTCTGTGTTTGTTGATCCAACGCTTTGGATTTCCCTTTTGATCCCGTCTTTTGTTATTCTTAGTGTCAACAGTTACACTTGAACCTGTTGATTTGTCACTTTGAATGTTTCCCGTTTTCGTTTCTTTATCCCCAGTGTCTGTCATCCCCAGGAGTCTTGGCTTGTGGTCGTCGACATTCTCGTTCTAATAATTCATACCATAATCATCATTTCATTGCATAGGAGTTGCAGAGTTAGATAGATTTGTAGTCCAGCATAACATTGCATTTAGGGGCAAAATTTTCGGTTATTTCTATATTTAAATACCTTTCACTCTGATTTTATGAGGATTAAACATCACTCATTCAATCCGGTAAAGTTATTTAAATAGGGGCAACTGTCACACCCCAAATTTTACCCCTAACTGCTCGCATCATACATTCATCGCATTTTGCGGGGATTTTTCCCGATTTATTTTCTGTCGCTTTCTTTTCATTTTTCTAGCTGTTTATAATTTTTTTTAATTTCTTTTCACTTATAAGCTTCCATTTTAATTTAATTTCTACTTTTCATTTCTAACCTTTTAATTCACTTTCGTGTTTTAATTTTAATGTTAATTTTAATTTCTATCTATTTTATTCTCAAAGTTTTGCTAAATAAAAATGTAATTTTATTCCCAATTTCAAGGTTTTAAAAAAAATGTAATTTCATTTCTATTTTCAAAATTTTTATTTCTTAATGTGATTTTTTAATTCATCATTTTTTTTTAGTTAGTTTAGTTCCATTTCTAATTTAATTATAATCTCTAATTGTTTATTTCTTTTAATCCATTTTTAAGTTTCTATTTCTAATTTAATTTCAATTTCTAATTTTTATTTTTTAGTTTAAGATTTCATTTTCAATTTAATTCCAATTTCTTTTTTTATTATTTATTTTAGTTCCAAGTTTAATTATTTAAGTTTCTAAATTATTATTTTTTCAATTTTAAGTTTAATTCATTTTTAATTCACTTTTAATTTAAGTTTATATGTAAGTTCTTTTTCAAATATTAAATGTCAAGTTCAATTGATAATCATAATGTAAAAACTTCTCTTTATTCCAAATATTATTTTGTTTATATTACAATTACAAGAAAAATGCCACAAAAAAATTCAGCACAAGACTACAAAATGCAACAGCTCCAAATCTGCCCCAAATCAGCATGCAGCCACCAACCAAATTCCTGCTCCACCCACTACTGCAAAATTCAGCACGTGTCTCCTCTCTCAAGACACCCTTCACCTACAAGTTTCATGGTACAAAAAATCAGAATTCAGCACTAAAACAACACAAAAACAACCATATAAGCCACTGTTCCATTAGAAGCAAGACACAAAAAATTCAGCCACCTCAAACCAAGATTCAGCCACAAACACACACAGAACAACCCCATAAAAACTCAGAACAGTTCTCAAACACACACAGAACAGCCCCATAAAAACTCAGAACAGTTCTCAAATACAACACAGACACATACAAAACACAGCCACAAAAACAGCTACCAAAAACAACTGTTACAGCAAAAAACAATACCAAAAAACTCCATCATAGAACTACAAAACAGCTACAAATCAGCCCTGTTACAACCACAAAACAGCCACTAAATACCCACAAAACAGCCATAAAATCATTACAGTTACAGCCGCTAATCATAACACTGTTACATCCCAAACATCCAAAAAATCCAGCCACAAAAAAATCAAATCACAACACCAGCAGTAGTAACAAGGAGTAGTGCAAAAGGAATAGGAGACTTACCATCGCAGATTCTTCACCCCGATAACTTTCGGGTCGGTAATACTTCTATTTCCTTCATCTCTTTTCGCATGTTGTTCATAGCTATGTTCTTCTTTAATTTCATTTCATTGCTCCTCATACTGCATACAAAACCATATAAAAAAAAACTTCAAGAAAAAAATAATAATAACAAAAAGTTCACAGCAAGAGCTCTCTAAAAAACTTTCCTCAAAACAACAACCTACAACTCGTAAGCTCCCATAAACCACCATTTACAAAACTCCTCCAAACCTGAAAAAATTCCCACCTTCAGAACCGCAACCATTCACACTTTTTCATATCCTTAAACTGATAAATCCGTTCATCATTTTTTTAATCTCACCACCGATTAATAACAACATTCCACTCCAAAAAATTCACCTTGTTAATCTCCAAACAACAACCTCCACCCCTGTTACTCCTCTTTCACGAACCGGACTTCAACATCTCACCATAAACCGAAAACAGAAAACTCCTCACTACCAAAACACAGAAACCATGTCATTACCACATCCAAAACCTTTGGCTAAACCAGAATAACAGAAGAAAAGAATCCGCAAACTTACCGATTCACAAACCAAAAAGCCACCCTCTTGAAAATCCGAAATCATCCCACCACCGTCCAAACCAAGATTCAGAGAAACAGACCATCAAACACTTTGAAACCAAACCCGCGAAATCCGACGAACCAAGTCCACCACGAATCTTCATCATCGCAGCCCACTCGCGAGAAAAAACCCAGAAAACCTTCCACCAACATTAACCATCACCAAACGCGGCAACCACGACCAAAACACAAAAATGCACGAACCTGAAACAACTCGAACCGGATCCGAAATCCACCGCTCACCGGAAGCACAACAAAACCGCCAACAAAAAAGACGCGAATCCGAAGCTTAATAAATCACCTTCGCCGCCGTGTAAAAAAGGGAGAGATTGAGAAGATTCGCCGCGATCCGGAGCCGTGAGGGGGAAACCGCCGCCGTTGAGGGACCACAAATCGGAGGTCGCCGCTGCCGCCATTGAAGGAGGTTGGTTTGTCTTCTTTGTTCTGCTTCGTGGAGAATGAGGAAGAGTATTTCATTTAATAAAGGGGGGCTTTTGCTGAGTTGTTTCTCTTGTTTTATTTTTTAGAAAGTTTTTTATTATATAGGTTATTCATGGCCATGTATTTGTTCACCCACACACAATTTCACTACACATACACACAGTATACCACCGACACCTTTACTTTAGTTTTTTTTATTTCATTATGTTTTCTTTATTATTTATTATCTTTATATAATTTTGGTTGTTAATTGATTAAGGCCCACATTTTAATCGTTCCTAAACACACACCAATAGAATTACTGTGTACTCCATTTTATTAATATTAATCTCTTTTTTCTATTTTGATTAGGCCAATTGAAAAAATGATTTCTAGTTCTATTTTTACTTTTATTAGTTTCTTATATTCTAATTCCATTTTTTATTATTATTATTATTATTATTATTATTATTTTAAAAAAATTCATTCATAGTTATTACTTAATTTTTATCTACTATTTTAATCTTCCTTTTATGAATTATTTGTCTTGTTATCTTATTTAAAAAAAATGTCTAAAAAAAATCTGTATTGAATTATTTAATATCTTTTCCATTTCTTTATTTTATTTTAGGGCCGATGATATGACAAAGGTCACGATAAATCGTTTCCGATTAATCGTGACCAATATGAGGCCATTTATTTATTTTATTTCTATTTATTTTATTCTATTTAATTTATTCTGTTTTCAATTTATTTTAAAAAGTTATTAAAAAAGGAAATATATGTTAGATAACTATTTAATAATCTATCCATTTATTTTTCTCTTTTTAGGGTCTATGATATAATTATATTTTCCTAATATTCGGTTTTAACCAATGTTATCGAAATTATTATGAGACCATTTTTTTTATTTTCTATTAAGTTTCCAATAAATTTATTTAGATTTGCTACTATCGATTTAATCTTTTTGAGGGCCGATGATATGACAAAGGTCACGATAAATCATTTCCGATTAATCGTGACCCATATGAGGCCATGCATTTTATTTCTATTTCATACATTTATTTATTTCTTATTCCATTTAATTCATTATTTATGCTATTTAATTTTATTTAATTCATTTCATTCTATATTTCAATTTATTTCATTTATTATTAATTATTTATTTCTCGCGTATTTACACCATATTAAATTTAATTTTCAAAATAATAATCCTTGGTCCAACGCCAAGTGAAATTCACTACACTTCACTCACACACGTAAGTTGGTCGTTTACGATCGCCATCTGCACATTCCTTACACATCACAGCTTTTAACTTAAGCAAATTGATGCATCACGCTTGTCTTTCACCCCAGCATTCTCGATCCATATATCGAGCCATAGCCAGTTACTAAGCCTTTGTCTTTGTATTTCCTGTTTACTTCATTCAATTTATCTTTGCAAGTAGCAACCTATGCCTTAGACTTAGGAGCTTGCACCCTCATTTATTTATTTTTGTTTATGCTTTTCAATCCAAAAGGGAAAGACTCTTGCAGTTGACTCAACGTCATAGGAAGTTTAGCCATCCCTAGTTACCATTTTGACCTTAGCAATTAGGTCCCTTTCTTTTTCTTTGACCTTAGCAATTAGGTCTCCCATCCTTAGGTCCTTAGCCATTAGGTCCTTAGCTTTTTATTTTTATAACTTTTTTGTGACTTTGCTAAAGTCACGTGAGTGTTTGCCATAACACTTACCTTCCCCCGCGAACCTTGAGCGTAACCAAGTGTTCGTTAATCCTTAGGAGAACTACGAGTGCTCTGATTCTATACCCGATACGTAGGCATCGATGCGATGTTGTGCGAGCACCATTAGAAATAAAACCTTAGGTTCCCTTAATTTTAACAAGCAATAAATGACAATATACAAATATTAACAAGAGGTTCCCGTAGGATACTGCGGATGCTTAGGATGCTAACACCTTCCCTAGGTATAATCAACCCCCGAACCTAGTTTCTCCTCATTAGGGTTTTTACGATCTTTTTCCCTTTTCCCTTTGGATTAAATTAAAGTCGGTGGTGAACATAAATGTTTTGCGATTCAAGCTTAATCAATAGCTTGGTATCCGATTCTCACCGCGACAGGTAAGCTGTTGGGTTTTATCGTAAGCGAGAAAGGGATTGAAGTGGACCCTGATAAAGTCAAAGCCATTCAAGAAATGCCTGCACCAAAGTCGGAAAAAGAAGTTTGAGGGTTTCTAGGTAGATTGAACTACATTTCAAGGTTCATATCTCACCTTACTGCAACCTGTGAACCCTTGTTTAAGCTGTTAAGAAAAGAACAGACGGTCAGGTGGAACGAAGACTGCCAGAGGGCTTTTGACAAGATCAAGGAGTACTTGCAAGAACCACCAATCCTTATGCCTCCAGTTGAAGGAAGACCTCTGATAATGTACTTGACAGTATTAGAAGAATCAATGGGATATGTGCTGGGCCAGCATGACGAGTCTGGTCGAAAAGAGTATGCAATATACTACCTGAGCAAAAAGTTTACCGACTGTGAACAACGTTATTCACTGCTCGAGAAAACTTGCTGTGCTTTAGCGTGGGCTGCTCGCCGACTGAGACAGTATATGTTGACCCACACTACCTTATTAATCTCAAAGATGGACCCAGTCAAGTACATTTTCGAGAAGCCAGCTCTTACCGGACGGGTTGCAAGATGGCAAATGATTCTCACAGAATATGACATCCAGTACACCTCTCAGAAAGCCATCAAGGGCAGTGTACTATCTGAATATCTTGCTGAGCAACCTATTGATGATTACCAGCCTATGAGATTTGACTTCCCTGATGAAGACATCATGTTCATAAAAGCAAAAGATCATGAGGAGCCTGTTCACACTGAAGGGCCTGACCCGGAAGAAGGATGGACTATGATGTTTGATGGGGCTGTTAATATGAATGGTCGTGGAGTTGGTGCAGTACTCATTACACCCAAGGGAGTTCACATGCCTTTCTCGGCAAAACTCGCCTTCAACTGCACCAACAACGAAGCTGAATACGAAGCTTGCATTATGGGTCTTGAGGAAGCCATTGACCTCAGGATCAAGACTTTGACCGTATTCGGAGATTCAGCTCTGGTAGTTAATCAAACCAACGACAAATGGTACACACACCAGGATCATCTGATACCTTACAGGGATTATACAAGGAGGTTATTGACTTTCTTCACAACGGTCAAGCTTGAGTATATCCCTCGGGACGAGAATCAGTTTGCAGATGCTCTGGCTACCATTGCATCAATGATCAAAGTTCAAGCTGCCAACTTTGTGCCGCAGATTTCAGTGTCCAGACTCGACAGACCAGCATATGTATTTGCAGCCGACGTTGTAAAAGATGATAAGCCTTGGTTTCATGACATTAAGTGTTTCTTGGAGGATCAAACATACCCACCTGGGGCATCTTCCAATGATAAGAAAACTTTGAGAAGGCTTGCTGGTAGTTTCTTCCTGAACTCTGATGGTTCCCTGTACAAGAGAAACTTTGATTTGGTACTCCTCAGATGCGTTGATAGGACAGAAGCAGACTTGTTGATGCACGAGTTGCACGAAGGATCCTTTGGTACCCATGCAGGAGGGCTTGCCATGGCTAAGAAATTGCTAAGATCAGGTTACTACTGGATCACAATGGATGCCGACTGTTGTGCCTACGCCAGAAAATGCCATAAATGCCAGATTTATGCAGATAAGGTGCATGTGCCTCCCAATCCTCTGAACATAATGTCTTCACCCTGGCCCTTTGCTATGTGGGGCATCGATATGATTGGCAAGATTGAGTTGACTGCTTCAAACGGCCAGAGATTCATCTTGGTAGCCATTGACTATTTTACCAAGTGGGTTGAAGCAGCTTCCTATGCAAATGTTACAAGGCAAGTGGTAGCCTGATTCCTGAAGAGAGATATCATCTGTCGATACGGAGTTCCCGAGCGAATCATTACTGATAATGGTTCCAACTTGAACAACAAAATGATGGCTGAGCTATGCCGGGACTTCAAGATCCAACACCACAATTCTTCTCCTTACAGGCCTAAGATGAATGGCGCTGTCGAGGCAGCTAATAAGAATATCAAGAAGATTGTGCAGAAGATGGTAGTTACGTACAAAGACTGGCATGAGATGCTACCATTTGCCTTGCATGGGTACCGCACGTCAATCAGAACATCCACTGGGGCAACGCCGTATCAGCTTGTGTATGGTATGGAGGCAGTCCTACATGTTGAAGTTGAATTACCCTCCTTGCGAGTACTGATGGATGTTAAGCTGAACGAAGCAGAGTGGGTCCGGTCCCGATACGAACAACTGAGTCTGATTGAAGAGAAAAGATTGGCTGCAATCTGTCGTGGGCAGTTGTATCAGAAAAGAATGAAGAGAGCCTTCGATCAGAAAGTCAGGCACCGAGAGTACCAAGTGGGAGATCTTGTGTTGAAAAGAATCCTCCCTCCTCATACACACCATAGGGGCAAATGGACTCCGAACTATGAAGGACCATTCGTGGTAAAGAAAGTTTTCTCTGGTGGAGCACTGATGCTCAGCACCATGGATGGTGAAGATTTCCCGTCCCATGTGAATTCAGATGCAGTTAAAAAATAATTCGCATAAAAATGACCCGCTGGACACAAAAACAGAATATAAGTCCAGGCAAAAATAGGGCATCTCGGCGAGTCAAAAACAGAATAAAAAGACTCGGGCAAAAATAAGGGAAAATAAACAAAAAAGTACACCCGCTGAGTTGAAAAGCCGCATTGGACAGCTCAGGCAAAAATGGGTATCCCGATGGATTGAAAACCCGAAAGGGCGATCCATGCAAAATAAAGGAATAAGCGGACAACTGCATTCTGAATTCGTCTGTATCACTTACAACTTGGTAAACCTCGAAAGGATCAAGCTTTTGTCAGAATCAGCCTTCTTCAGAAAGCAACACGAGAGGAACGTCAAAAGTCATACGAGTCATAGCAAAGGGAAGCTCCTTAAAGCGTCGTCAACATTGCCAGCATTTTGTTTCTCAATTTGTAACAATCTCCTCCTTTCAGGGGATATGTTTCTTTGACTGTATCTTGCCAATTCAGGGCATATGAATTAATAAAAACAGATTTTTCAGTCACACAATGTCTCGTACATTTTTGTTTGCAAAGAATGTCTGATGTCTTTGAAATATCGATAGCATGAATACAGATGCTTATCTTTAAAAATAAAATACGTGCTTGCAGGGAAAGTATTTACTCTCAGAAGTGTCTAACTCCTACGACGTAATCCAGTAAGGGATACCTCGGGATTACTTGTGCGTTTCTCTGTCTTTGCAGGATTGCAGGTATTCAAAAGCGCAACATGGGGCATGAAAGCTTCATCCCAGCAAGCTGGCAAGTCAACGTTCACTCAATTTTAGCACCCAAGTGCTTTCTCCCCAGCTGAGTTGCCACTTTTTGTTTCTCCCCAGCTGAGTTGCCATCCGTTACTCCTCCTCATCCAAATACAAAAAGCTTGGGAACCATCCCCCCACAGAGTTTCAGCCTCAGTCCAGAAGGGCAATACCCGAGGGAATCACAATAGAGTGAAGAAAACTCCTACAAACCCCAGCTGGGTCCCTAATTACCAGGAATAGGTCTATCATTGACCCTTTTCCTCCAAGCACATACATCTCAATGATCTCATCCCCAACTGGGATGTTCACTTCAAGCAGATCGACCAGAGATCTTCGCAGCCAACGGGATCCGAATCCCGGATCTGTTGTCCTTTGCATAATCATAGCATTCGCATCATATTCACCAAACAAAGCGTAGCATTCCGTTTGATGCGGAGCATTACGGCAAAAATCAAGCATATAGCATAATCATAGGTCATGGTCTGAATCAAACACTTGTGAATATTATCAACTCATCAACAATATACGGAATGTTCCCCAGATTCCCCAGCAAAGAGCTAAAACAGTGGCCTTACACCCACAAACATCAGTATACACTCCTTGTGGCACCCGTCCGTGTCATATCCCCAGCAGAAAGCCAAAGACATCCTCTTTGCACTCACATATACTTATATATACTTTTCCTTGACATCCGTCCATGTCTTTTTCCCAGTACAGTAATATAAACACTTCGTATACCAGATACTTGTTTATACTATACTCTTCTCCTTTTGACACTCGTCCGTGTCACTCTCCCCAGCAGGTTGAACACTCACATACACCACTCATACTTATGTTACTCGTCTGTATCTTGTATACATCATTTTATGTCCCCACAGATTCGACACTAGTCCTTGTTCTTTGTTAACCAGTTGGTACTCGTCCGTATCATCATCTCAGAACATGTGTCAAGCGTTTGTTTCTACATGATACTCGTCCGTATCATAAGTCCTAAGGATGCTCGTCCGCATCTTTAATCCATACACCGTGTCAAACACTTTTGTCTTCTCGAATATAGATACTCGTCTGTATCTACTATTCCCCAGAAGAGTCCCCTCAGATTCAACACTCGTCCGTGTTCCTTGTTAACCGGTTGATACTCGTCCGTATCATCATCTCTGAACACGTGTCAGTATTTGTTTCTACCCGATACTCGTCCGTATCGTAGTCCTAGGGATGCTCGTCCGCATCTTTAATCTATACACAACGTCAAAACACTTATACCTTTCATTTCTTGGATGTAAGCACTCGTCCGTGTTTACTACTCCCCAGTAAGGCAAATTTTCTTTTTACCTGACATTCGTCCTGTGTCATGATAAACCCTGAGAGCAGCCGTACCCTGCTAGGTGGTCGTCCTCCACCTCTCGATGGTCGTCCTCCATCATGCTCGTCCGATGGCCGTCCCCATCGTTGACCTTTTATCCGACATTCGTCCTATGTCGTGATATTTTAGCAGCCGTCCCCTGCTAGGTGATCGTCCTTCACCTTTTGATGATCGTCCTTCATCATTTTATCCAATGGCCGTCCCCATTGTTGATTTTGGTTATCTGACATTCGTCCTATGTCATGATAAACCTTGAGAGCAGCCGTCCCCTGCTAGGTGGTCGTCCTCCACCTCTTGATGGTCGTCCTCCATCATGCTCGTCCGATGGCCGTCCCCATCGTTGACCTTTTATCCGGCATTCGTCCTATGTCGCGATATTTTCGGCAGCCGTACCCTGCCAGGTGGTCATCCTCCACCTTAGATGACCGTCCCTCATCTTAACCCTTACAGAGCAGCCGTCCCCTGCTAGGTGATCGTCCTTCACCTTTGATGACCGTACCTCATCATCTGTTTATTTCATTTATTCTTTAACCCGATGGCCGTCCCCGTTGTGGTCCCTTTTCTTTTTAGCCCGATGGTCGTCCCCATCGTTGGTTACATTACTTCGTGAACTTGATGGCCGTCCCCGTCATGTTTCATTAATCCCCGGAGAATCTTACAACCTTATCTTGATGGCCGTCCCCATCATAACCCCTTTTACTCCCAGCAAGTCGGCCGTCCCCGTCATTGCTTTATTTTCCGCACTTTTCCCAGCATGTCGGCCGTCCCCGTCATTGCTCTTTACCCAGCAGTCGTCCTCTGCTCGACGGTCGTCCTCCGTTGCCCATACTTTACAATATACTTTATTTTCCTTTTACAATCTATATCCCTTTTCTTCTTCATTTTGTGAGTGCAAATTTTGGACTGTCTTTGGTATTCAACCACAAGTTATCTTGTTTGCCTGATAAGCCGTTGCTTACATCCCGCACAGCTAACTCATGTTTGAATAGGGGCAGCTGTAAACACCCCAAATTTTCCCTCACCCATTCACACCATGGCTTGTGATCATTTCATATGCATAAACTCAATCATAATATCTCATATCCCATTTTTGATCCACTGCATAGATTCTAAGTCATTTGCATCTAGGGTTTGTGATCTGAGCAATCCAAGAGCTTCTTGAGCCACTCCAAAGGCCATAAATCACTTCAAAGGGGTCCATGTATGTTCAAACATCATATTATATCCTCTCAAAGTCAAGAATGCCAAAGAATCACAAGAATTGGGATTGGTATGGAAGCAGAGCCAGGCTTGACTGCACAGTTGACCTAAAATTAGGGTTTTGGTTTCAGAGGCCATAACTCCAATTTTTTTGGTCATTATTGTTTCTATTGGTCTCTATATGGTATAGGGAGTATGCATATCAATTTTCATGAAGAAATTCCATGGGGAAGTCATCTGATCAAAGGTTGACTTTCTGGGCAAGTCAGTGTAAAATCAGGGCATCTGAGGCCCTCAATGACCCAACCAAAGGGGGTTCTTCATCATTTTGATTGTATATGATCTTTATTTGATCATATAAGACATTAGAAGTTCTCAAAATTAAATAATTTCAAGTCTTTTGCAAAGTTGACTTTTTGGGCAAGTTTGACTTGTAATGGAAATGCCATTTTAGGCAACTTTTTCAACCCTTACTTTTTGATTCAAGAAAGCTTCAAATGAAAAAACTTTGGTCATGAAAGTTGTAGGATAGATCTTTCCCTTTTCAAAAAGTACAAGAACATGACCTAATTCATTTTTGATCAAAAGTTATGGCTTGTCAAAGTTGGCTAAAATCACAAAATTTCAAAGTTTCTACCAAAGAGGTATTTGGCAAAATGACTTGATCAAGTGTTCTAGAGCTATCAAATGGGCTTCTAAACTTTACCACATGATCACACAACATCTAAAGTTCAGAATGCACCCAAGGAATCACATGTTTTATGGCCCATGGATCAAGTTTCTTTCATAAGAACCAAAGGCAAGGCAAGTTGCAAAACTCATGATAACTTCTCATCCACTTGCTGGCTAGTTTGCTGATCAATCCTAGGCCCTTCCTCACATCATGCTGCGCAGCACACCCTCCTTGTACTTAGCTAGAAAGTGGCCCATGCCTCTCTTACACAAATTTGACATTTTTGCAAAAGCACCCATACCAATCAATAAAGCACATGTCACCTCATCTGACCAATGGGAATTGTTTATGTTAATCAAATGCAAGCTAAACATAACAAGAAGCAAGCCTGAAACTCACCATAACACAGCATTCTCATTTTCACCCTCTTGAGTAAAAGCTTTCGAAACTCTCAGCACAAGCTTCAAACACACAAACAAACTTCACCAATCATCTCACCATGTTTCACTGAACACAAACCAACCCTCAAAACAGCCTGAAAGCCATTGAATCAAAAACACGATCACCACACCACCTTGAACAGAACCTCTGCAAACTCTCAAACCAGCCCAAATAAATTTGTTCCAAGCCTTTCAGAAGCACGAGGGAGGTCACAGGAGTGGTTTTGCACAAGAGAGGAGGTCAGAAAGTTCCATACTGAAAAGCTTCAAACTCAGGTAGCTTCATGAACTTTTTTTCCAGAAATGGATTTTTAAGTTCCTAAGTTGTTCTTCATGATTCACTGATCACTCTGATGTTCTTGGTTTTGAAAATGGTTGAGAAATAAGCATTTAATCTTACTCTGAAACTTTTCTGACCTAAAAATGTTTGCTTTCGATTCATGTGATTGATGAAAGATAAATGAGTTTTGAGTTAGGGTTTTGATTCAGGGGGATGTGGGGATGCTTTCTGGGTTCTTAGTTTTCGTTTTAGTGAGGTTTTGAAGATTTTAGGGATTTTCAGGTGGGGTTCCCACCGGAGAAGACGACCGGAGGTCTTCTCCGACCACCTGAAAATAATTAGGGTTAAACCCTGTCATTAATTGTAGTTTGAATTTTGAGCGTTGGATGAGTTGACTTAGTCCACTCCCGCGCAGGCTCAATGGCTCAGATCCTTTCACTTAACCCTAATTCAGTTTAATTAACATAATTAATTAGGTTTAATTTGAATTTCCCAGAAGCAATCCCGGCCTTCCAATCTCGCGCGAAGTCTTTCCCTCCACTCCAAGTTTAAACCCTGGCCTTAGATTACGCTGACTTTCCATTTAAATTCATTTTCTTTTTATTTAATTTCATTTGTTTTGTTTAATTTATTAAAAATAGCAAAATCATTTTAAAAATTCTGAAATTTTTTGTACAAACTTTTATTTAATTTCAGAAACCAAAAACATTTTTATTTTTATTTTTTTCATTTAAAAAATATTTTTAAATATTTAAAAGTTTATTTTTAATTAATTAATGAGAATTAATTAATTAAAAATGCTTTTAGGTATTTAAAAATCACCAAAAAATTCATGAAACCTTCAAAAACATTTAGAAACATTGTCCAACTCTCAAACCAAATTTCTTTTTCGATCTTGATGCATTTTGATAATTTTCCATGGAATTAATTCATTTTCAAAGCATTATTTTGATCCAAACTTCCAAAAATCATTTCTGCCTAACCATTGAGAGTTGGACTTTGATTCTTTTTGCATTATGTTGTGCATATCATGTAGTTTGTGAGATTAAATGGGCATGATTTGATCTTTCATTTTCCATTTGTTTGACATTTTTCTTGTTAAGGAACCCTAAAACCCTAGGAAACTTAGGAAATTCATAACTTTTGTTGGGTTAAGAGTTGGAACCTCTCCTTTGGGCAGTGAGTTAGTATAGGTTTAGGGATCCTTTGAGTGCATTTTCAAATTTTTATCTTGATGTTTGCTTCTGGTTTTGGTTTTTGTTTGATGCTTTGATCATAAACCCTAATTTGGGCTTCCATATGCATCCATCTTGCATTTGCTTGCATACCTTGACTTGCCATAGCATTTTGTGTATCCATTTGATTCATTAGATATCTTAAGACATATTGTAAGCATGTTTGATCATTGCACCTTGCATTTGCTATGTTTTATGCCATTTGCATTTCATAACTTTTCATGTATGATCATGGTTCTTAACTTGTTTCATTTGCACCCATAAGTTTGTATGATCATCCCCATGCTTTGTTTCATGTTTGCATCATCTCATAACATCATTATCATCTCATATATGCTTCTGGTTTTGGTGTGCATCATGCCATTCCATCTCATTTTGCATTGCATTCCTTTACTAACTTTTTCAGGTGGTAAGTAACTTTGAGAAGTGAATTTGCGTTCACTTCTCACAATTTCTTTTCATCTCTTTTATGCATCCATGCTGCATTTTGTTATGTGTTTGAGATTGAGCTTGCTCATTCTTCTCCTTCTTACTTTCTTTCCTCAAGTGACTTGTCTTCTTGAATGAAGCAAGTTACTTTGCTTCTCCTTGCTCCTTTCATCTGCTTCCTGGTGGTTCCTCTGAAGACTTCTTTTGTAAACTTCACAAACCTTAGGAACAACCAAGCATGACAATGATTAGGGTTTTGATTAGTCCCCCACTTAGTTTTTTACATTTGTGTCTCATTAAGTCTTCTCTTCTCACCTCATAATCAGGGACTAAACCCTAAAGGTTTTAAGGCTTTGTGATTAAGCTTATGCCTGCATCCTTCTATTAGGATGGAGTGTATAACTTTAATCCTAAGTGTTAAAACCTTAATGTGTTTAACTCCTTTAATTAATCCATTTAATAATCATCAAGACATCAAGCTTGTAACTTGGGCCTTGCATTAGGGTTCTAATTCTTCCTTAATTGGTTAAGAAGGACTAACCCTAGTGTTAATGGACAAGTCCCCCTCAAGTTGTCTTACAAACCATAAAAATCACTTCATCATTAAATACAATCCACTTAATCAAAGGCTTGTTTTGTCATGAGTTTAATCCCTAATCATGGATTAAGTTGAGGAGCTTTCCTCAGCTTAAACATTCTCATCTATTATCCTTCTATTAGGATGGTGTAATGAGTCTGTTTAATCCCTGATTATGGCTTAATCCCATTACTCAACACTAAACAAAAACACCAAAAACATCTAAATAATCACAAGTAGGTTAATGATCTTAATCCTGCATCAAAGGTGATTAAGTGTGAGAAGTTGACTTCACACTTAAGGTATTCTCATTACCCCTAATCAGAGGGAAGATGTGATGAGTTTACTAACCCATTGGTTTAGGCTTAAGCTCATTAACTTACGACAAACTTCAAAAAGCAATAAAAGACTGAAAACTCAAAAACAAAGCAATAATCGTCTCCTTCGGGATTCTTTTCTCATCTCATTCACTCATAAACGAGAACTTGCTTCTTCCGTCTAACGCAAGACAGTTTGCACCTGAGCCAGACAGGTCATACACTTGAGCATAGACAAGCAAGCAGTTCACAAGTCAATTCATCTTTCAGTCTCTTTGGGTCGAACTACGGTGTTCTGACTTCCTCATTGCACGAGAGGATACGTAGGCATAACTTAACAGTTATCGAACAAAAGTCTCTGTATATCCCCCCTCCTTCTAGCATCATTCTTTTAGCCTCATATTCTTGAGCATCTTATTCCAGTTCTTACACTGACACTGTATATATTACACTTCACACTCCTTTTGCACTGACACCTGTACATCCTTTTCCAGCTCTTTATACAGAAATTGCACTAACACTACCCCTTTAAAACACAAATCTTTTAAGCGTGGATCCCGTCGAGTACGACGTACAATCTGGGTGCTAATACCTTCCCAGGTTGTAACCAACCCCCTTTCTCAGTCTCTCTGGTTCGCAACCGTCTTATCCATATCTTTCTAGGTCTATGCAGCATTACCTTTCCTCTGGGATAAAAATGCCTAGCTGGCGACTCTATTCATTCCCTGTGAGTTCACTCCTGTGTGTTCTCGCATATCCTTTCGCCGACCGTTCGCGTCTGTACCCTATTTGACCCGGCTTCATTTAGTGGGAGCGACACACAACAATAAGACCAACCACAGAAGGACTTGAAGAAAAGAATGCCATCCTGGAATGACAATTATCAAAAGATCCTAAGATCTAACACGAAACCATCCTCGAATGGAGACACAATGGTATACCAGCCTCAGTCGATAACTAAAAACACAAAGACTGACCTCAGACTTTGTAAAAGAGAAAAACTGACCTCAATAAATAAGCTCCAAATGGTCTATCATCCTCGAATGATACCCACAACAACAAGACCAGCCTCAGAAGGACTTGAAGAAAAGAATTCCATCCTCGAATGACAATTCTCAAAAGATCCTCGGATCTAACACGAAACCATCCTCGAATGGAGACGCAATGGTATGCTGGCCTGAGTCGATAACCAAGAACATAAATAATGACCTCAGACTTTGCAAAAGAGATAAACTGACATCAATCAATAAGCTTAATATGGTCTATCATCCTGATCACACTAAATTTCACCGTATTTCTGACTCCGATTTCGCATGCATTCTTAGCTTTTATTGTTATTTTGTTATGTTATTACTTTGTTTTCTTTTGTTTTCAGGTTTTTATTGTAATCGAGGCTTGAATCGAGAAAAGGAGCGAAAAAGGAGTGGAAACGGACGAAAACCTAGAAATTCAGCGTTTTGCACTTACGGCACCCACCTTGGCGGGCGCCATGGGGTTAGCCATGACATGGCCACGTCTCAAGACCACTCCAAAACTGCCAAGACCCACGATCCCCACTCTTCCATTCCATATGAGTACTATGGCGGGCGCCATAGGCCTGTGGCGGGCGCCACAAGGCAAAAATGCAGTTCCCTCCACTTTTTAGTGGAGGGGCGTCCTGGTCATTTCCCGCATTTAGTTTTCCTATAAATAGGACTTTAGTTTTTTGTTTTTCATCATCCAAACTTAGATTTCTTTAGGCATATATCAGTTACAAAGCAGTTACCATTCCACATCGGGGTGTTTCTGCAATCGAGTGATCAAGTCTGTAATCTGTCTGTTTGATCGAGTTTTGGAGCACTCTTGAGGAAGTTAATCCTGCCGCCATTTTAATTCCAGTTCGTATTTTACTTTTCCGCATTGCTTTACTTTTATTTATTTCTCGCACTGCTTTACTTTCTTTATTATCCGCACTCACACTTTATTTCGTTTATTTCCCGCACTCGCTTTACTTTCGTTTATTACCCGCACTTGCACTAAATTCCTTTACTTCCCGCACTCGCACTAAATTACTTTATTTCTCGCACTCGCACTAAATTCATTTACTTTCCGCACTCGCACTAAATTCCTTTAAGGAAAAATTATAAAAAGAATCTTTACTTTATCATGTCTAACTAATTTCATAAAGTTTAGAATGTAAGGATCGTAATTGAACCAATAATCCGTATAATCGTTCGTGGAAACACTTAAGGGCTATTTTATCTTTCAATTCAATCTAATTGTTTTTAACAATTTCAAAAACAGCCAAAAGCGCTTTGTCTAGTTCATTAGGAGTTTTTAGATTAAAAAGAAAAGAGATTTTAAAACGATTTTCGGACGCGTTAGGAAGTTTAAAGTCTGGTTCGCAAGAACCTCTTTCTGCTAAGAAGTCCAGGTTAAAATACTTTTCAACTTAGTTGAGATACTACATTTCTTAAAAATAGGTTTACTACTCTAACGCAGTACGCACCTTTTTATCCGTGACAATATGAGGGGTTGATTAGAGAGTACAACTCGGTTCTGAATACGCGAAAGCGATAGTTCCTGTTAAATTAGTTCTTTTCAAAAGAGAAAACATTGCCCATAAGTAGTTCCATTAACGAGTACTGGATTATCATTGATTACGTGAATTACATTCGAGCCTGTCTTTGTTTATTGCTTAAAATTATTATTTTATTTACCATTGCACCCTTCTTAAAACCCCTTTATTTAGTTGCCTTAGATACACACCATAACAACAGGTACGATTGATTGACACTTGGTCTTTGTAGATTCGACAATCTTTTATATTACTCTGACGTGTTCGTACACTTGCGAAAAACATGCTTCACATCCTCTAATGATAACCACAACAGAAAAAAAAACATCAGAAGGACTTGAAGAAAAGAATGCCATCCTCGAATGACAACTCACAAGAGATCCTCAGGTCTAACACGAAACAATCCTAGAATGGAGACACAATGGTATACCGGCCTCAGTCAATAACCAGAAACACAAAGACTGACCTCAGACTTTGCAAAAGAGACTAACTGACCTCAATCAATAACCTCAAAATGGTTTATCATCCTCGAATAATAACCACAACAACAAGACACACCTCAGAAGGACTTGAAGAAAAGAATGCCATCCTCGAATGACAATTCTCAAAAGATCCATGGATCTAACACGAAACCATCCTCGAATGGAGACGCAATAGTATACTGGCCTCAGTCGATACCAAAAACATAAAGAATGACCTCAGACTTTGCAAAAGAGACAAACTGACATCAATCAATAAGCTCAAAATGATCTATCATCCTCAAATGATAACCACAACTACAAGAACAACATCAAAAGGAGTTGAAGAAAAGAATGTCATCCTCGAAAGACAATTCTCAAAAGATCCTCGGATCTAACACGAAACCATCCTCGAATTGAGACGTAATGGTATACCAGCCTCAGTCGATAACCAAAAACACAAAGACTGACCTCAGACTTTGAAAAAGAGACAAACTGACCTCAATCAATAAGCTCAAAATGGTCTATCATCCTCAAATGATAACCACAACAACAAGACCAACCTCAGAAGGACTTGAAGAAAAGAATGCCATCCTCGAATGACAATTCTAAAAAGATCCTCGGATCTAACACGAAACCATCCTCGAATTGAGACGCAATGGAATACCGGCCTCAGTCGATAACCAAAAACAAAAAGACTGACCTCTGACTTTGCAAAAGAGACAGTCTGACCTCAATCAATAAGCTCAAAATGGTCTATCATCCTCGAATGATAGCAACAACAACAAGACCAATCTCAGAAGGACTTAAAGAAAAGAATGCCATCCTTTAATGAAAATTCTCAAAAGATCCTCGAATCTAACACGAAACCATCCTCAAATGGAGATGGAATGGTATACCGGCCTCAGTCAATAACCAAAAACACAAAGACTGACCTCATACTTTGCAAAAGAAACAAACCGACCTCAATCACTAACCTCAAAATGGTCTATCATCTTCGAATGATAACCATAACAACAAGACCAGCCTCAGAAGGACTTGAAGAAAAGAATGCCATCCTGGAATGACAATTCTCAAAAGATCCTCGGATCTAACACGAAACCATCCTTGAATGGAGACACAATGGTATACCGGCCTCAGTCGATAACCAAAAACACAAAGATTGACCTCAAACTTTGCAAAAGAGACAAACTGCCATCAATCAATAAGCTCAAAATGGTCTATCATCCTCAAATGATAACCACGACAACAAGACTAACCTCAGAAGGACTTGAAGAAATTAATCCCATCCTCGAATGACAATTCTCAAAAGATCCTCGGATCTCACACAAAACCATCCTATAATGGAGACGCAATGGTATATCAGCCTCAGTCGATAACCAAAAACACAAAGACTGACCTCAGACTTTGCAAAAGAGACAAACTGACCTCAATCAATAAGCTCAAAATGGTCTATCGTCCTCGAATGATACCCAAAACAACAAGACCAACCTCAGAAGGACTTGAAGAAAAGAATGCCATCCTCGAAAGACAATTCTCAAAAGATCCTCGAATGGAGACACAATGGTATATCAGCCTCAGTCGATAACCTAAAACACAAAGAATGACCTCAGACTTTGCAAAAGAGACAAACTGACCTCAATCGATATGCTCAAAATGGTCTATCATCCACGAATGATAACCACAACAAAAAGACCATCCTCAGAAGGACATGAAGAAAAGAAAGCCATCCTCGAATGACAATTCTCAAAAGATCCTCGGATCTAACACGAAACCATCTTCGAATAGAGACGCAATGGTATACCGGCCTCAGTCGATAACAAGAAACATAAAGACTTCTCTCAAACAGACTTGGTAAAAGAGACAAACTGACCTCAATCTATAAGCTCAAAATGGTATATCATCCTCTTATGATAGCCACAAGAACAAAACCAACTTCAAAAGGACTTGAAGAAGAGAATGCCATCCTCGGATCTAACATGAAACCATCCTTGAATGAAGACGCAATGGTATAACGGCCTCAGTCGAAAACCAAAAACACAAAGACTGACCTCAGACTTTGCAAAAGAGACAGACTATCCTCAATCAATAACCTTAAAATGGTTTATCATCCTCGAATGATAACCACAACAACAAGACACACCTCAGAAGGACTTGAAGAAAAGAATACCATCCTGGAATGACAATTCTCAAAAGATCCTCGGATCTAACACGAAACCATCTTTGAATGGTGATGCAATGGTATATCGGCCTCAGTCGATAACTAAAAACACAAAGACTGACCTCAAACTTTGCAAAAGAGACAAACTGCCATCAATCAATAAGCTCAAAATGGTCTATCATCCTCAAATGATAACCACAACAACAAGACCAACCTTATATGAACTTGAAGAAAATAAAGCCATCCTCGAATGACAATTCTCAAAATATCCTCGGATCTAACACAAAACCATCCTAGAATGGAGACACAATGGTATACCGGCCTGAGTCGATAACCAAAAACACAAAGATTGACCTCTGACTTTGCAAAAGATACAAACTGACCTCAATCAATAAGCTCATAATGGTCTATCTTTCTCGAATGATACCCAAAACAACAAGACCAACCTCAGAAGGACATGAAGAAAAGAATTCCATCCTCGAAACACAATTCTCAAATGATCCTCGAGTCTAACACGAAACCATCCTTGAATGGAGACGCAATGGTATAACGGCCTCAGTCGATAACCAAAAACACAAAGACTGACCTTAAACTTTGAAAACGTGACAAACTGACCTCAATCAATAAGCTAAAAATGGTCTATCATCCTCAAATGATAACCACAACAACAAGACCAACTTCAGAAGGACTTGAAGAAAAGAATGCCATACTCGAATGACAATCCTCAAAAGATCCATGGATCTAACACGAAACCATCCTCGAATGGAGACGCAATGGTATACTGGCCTCAGTCGATACCAAAAACATAAAGAATGACCTCAGACTTTGCAAAAGAGATAAACTGACATCAATCAATAAGCTCATATTGATCTATCATCCTCGAATGATAACCACAACTACAAGAACAACATCAGAAGGACTTGAAGAAAAGAATGTCATCCTCGAAAGACAATTCTCAAAAGATCCTCGGATCTAACACGAAACCATCCTCGAATTGAGACGTAATGGTATACAAGCCTCAGTCGATAACCAAAAACACAAAGACTGACCTCAGACTTTGAAAAAGAGACAAACTGACCTCAATCAATAAGCTCAAAATGGTCTATCATCCTCAAATGATAACCACAAGAACAAGACCAACCTCAGAAGGACTTGAAGAAAAGAATGCCATCCTCGAATGACAATTCTAAAAATATCCCCGGATCTAACACAAAACCATCCTCGAATTGAGACGCAATGGAATACCGGCCTCAGTCGATAACCAAAAACAAAAAGACTGACCTCTGACTTTGCAAAAGAGACAGACTGACCTCAATCAATAAGCTCAAAATGGTCTATCATCCTCGAATGATAGAAACAACAACAAGACCAATCTCAGAAGGACTTAAAGAAAAGAATGCCATCCTTTAATGACAATTCTCAAAAGATCCTCGAATCTAACACGAAACCATCCTCAAATGGAGACGCAATGGTATACCGGCCTCAGTCGATAACCAAAAACACAAAGACTGACCTCATACTTTGCAAAAGAAACAAACCGACCTCAGTCACTAACCTCAAAATGGTCTATCATCTTCGAATGATAACCACAACAACAAGACCAACCTCAGAAGGAATTGAAGAAAAGAATGCCATCCTGGAATGACAATTCTCAAAAGATCCTCGGATCTAACAGGGAACCATCCTTGAATGGAGACACAATGGTATACCGGCCTCAGTCGATAACCAAAAACACAAAGATTGACCTCAAACTTTGCAAAAGAGACAAACTGCCATCAATCAATAAGCTCAAAATGGTCTATCATCCTCAAATGATAACCACAACAACAAGACCAACCTTATATGAACTTGAAGAAAATAAAGCCATCCTCGAATGACAATTCTCAAAATATCCTCGGATCTAACACAAAACCATCCTAGAATGGAGACACAATGGTATGCCGGCCTGAGTCGATAACCAAAAACACAAAGATTGACCTCTGACTTTGCAAAAGATACAAACTGACCTCAATCAATAAGCTCATAATGGTCTCTTTCTCGAATGATACCCAAAACAACAAGACCAACCTCAGAAGGACATGAAGAAAAGAATTCCATCCTCGAAAGACAATTCTCAAATGATCCTCGAGTCTAACACGAAACCATCCTTGAATGGAGACGCAATGGTATAACGGCCTCAGTCGATAACCAAAAACACAAAGACTGACCTTAAACTTTGAAAACGTGACAAACTGACCTCAATCAATAAGCTAAAAATGGTCTATCATCCTCAAATGATAACCACAACAACAAGACCTACTTCAGAAGGACTTGAAGAAAAGAATGCCATACTCGAATGACAATTCTCAAAAGATCCATGGATCTAACACGAAACCATCCTCGAATGGAGACGCAATGGTATACTGGCCTCAGTCGATACCAAAAACATAAAGAATGACCTCAGACTTTGCAAAAGAGATAAACTGACATCAATCAATAAGCTCATATTGATCTATCATCCTCGAATGATAACCACAACTACAAGAACAACATCAGAAGGACTTGAAGAAAAGAATGTCATCCTCGAAAGACAATTCTAAAAAGATCCTCGGATCTAACACGAAACCATCCTCGAATTGAGACGTAATGGTATACAAGCCTCAGTCGATAACCAAAAACACAAAGACTGACCTCAGACTTTGAAAAAGAGACAAACTGACCTCAATCAATAAGCTCAAAATGGTCTATCATCCTCAAATGATAACCACAAGAACAAGACCAACCTCAGAAGGACTTGAAGAAAAGAATGCCATCCTCGAATGACAATTCTAAAAATATCCCCGGATCTAACACAAAACCATCCTCGAATTGAGACGCAATGGAATACCGGCCTCAGTCGATAACCAAAAACAAAAAGACTGACCTCTGACTTTGCAAAAGAGACAGACTGACCTCAATCAATAAGCTCAAAATGGTCTATCATCCTCGAATGATAGAAACAACAACAAGACCAATCTCAGAAGGACTTAAAGAAAAGAATGCCATCCTTTAATGACAATTCTCAAAAGATCCTCGAATCTAACACGAAACCATCCTCAAATGGAGACGCAATGGTATACCGGCCTCAGTCGATAACCAAAAACACAAAGACTGACCTCATACTTTGCAAAAGAAACAAACCGACCTCAGTCACTAACCTCAAAATGGTCTATCATCTTCGAATGATAACCACAACAACAAGACCAACCTCAGAAGGAATTGAAGAAAAGAATGCCATCCTGGAATGACAATTCTCAAAAGATCCTCGGATCTAACAGGGAACCATCCTTGAATGGAGACACAATGGTATACCGGCCTCAGTCGATAACCTAAAACACAAAGATTGACCTCAAACTTTGCAAAAGAGACAAACTGCCATCAATCAATAAGCTCAAAATGGTCTATCATCCTCAAATGATAACCACAACAACAAGACTAACCTCAGAAGGACTTGAAGAAATTAATCCCATCCTCGAATGATAATTCTCAAAAGATCCTCGGATCTCACACAAAACCATACTAGAATGGAGACGCAATGGTATACCGGCCTCAGTCGATAACCAAAAACACAAAGACTAACCTCAGACTTTGCAAAAGAGACAAACTGACCTCAATCAATAAGCTCAAAATGGTCTATCGTCCTCGAATGATACCCAAAACAACAAGACCAACCTCAGAAGGACTTGAAGAAAAGAATGCCATCCTCGAAAGACAATTCTCAAAAGATCCTCGAATGGAGACACAATGGTATATCAGCCTCAGTCGATAACCTAAAACACAAAGAATGACCTAAGACTTTGCAAAAGAGACAAACTGACCTCAATCGATATGCTCAAAATGGTCTATCATCCACGAATGATAACCACAACAAAAAGACCATCCTCAGAAGGACATGAAGAAAAGAAAGCCATCCTCGAATGACAATTCTCAAAAGATCCTCGGATCTAACACGAAACCATCTTCGAATAGAGACGCAATGGTATACCGGCCTCAGTCGATAACAAGAAACATAAAGACTTCTCTCAAACAGACTTGGTAAAAGAGACAAACTGACCTCAATCTATAAGCTCAAAATGGTATATCATCCTCTTATGATAGCCACAAGAACAAAACCAACTTCAAAAGGACTTGAAGAAGAGAATGCCATCCTCGGATCTAACATGAAACCATCCTTGAATGAAGACGCAATGGTATAACGGCCTCAGTCGAAAACCAAAAACACAAAGACTGACCTCAGACTTTGCAAAAGAGACAGACTATCCTCAATCAATAACCTTAAAATGGTTTATCATCCTCGAATGATAACCACAACAACAAGACACACCTCAGAAGGACTTGAAGAAAAGAATACCATCCTGGAATGACAATTCTCAAAAGATCCTCGGATCTAACACGAAACCATCTTTGAATGGTGATGCAATGGTATATCGGCCTCAGTCGATAACTAAAAACACAAAGACTGACCTCAAACTTTGCAAAAGAGACAAACTGCCATCAATCAATAAGCTCAAAATGGTCTATCATCCTCAAATGATAACCACAACAACAAGACCAACCTTATATGAACTTGAAGAAAATAAAGCCATCCTCGAATGACAATTCTCAAAATATCCTCGGATCTAACACAAAACCATCCTAGAATGGAGACACAATGGTATACCGGCCTGAGTCGATAACCAAAAACACAAAGATTGACCTCTGACTTTGCAAAAGATACAAACTGACCTCAATCAATAAGCTCATAATGGTCTATCTTTCTCGAATGATACCCAAAACAACAAGACCAACCTCAGAAGGACTTGAAGAAAAGAATTCCATCCTCGAAACACAATTCTCAAATGATCCTCGAGTCTAACACGAAACCATCCTTGAATGGAGACGCAATGGTATAACGGCCTCAGTCGATAACCAAAAACACAAAGACTGACCTTAAACTTTGAAAACGTGACAAACTGACCTCAATCAATAAGCTAAAAATGGTCTATCATCCTCAAATGATAACCACAACAACAAGACCAACTTCAGAAGGACTTGAAGAAAAGAATGCCATACTCGAATGACAATTCTCAAAAGATCCATGGATCTAACACGAAACCATCCTCGAATGGAGACGCAATGGTATACTGGCCTCAGTCGATACCAAAAACATAAAGAATGACCTCAGACTTTGCAAAAGAGATAAACTGACATCAATCAATAAGCTCATATTGATCTATCATCCTCGAATGATAACCACAACTACAAGAACAACATCAGAAGGACTTGAAGAAAAGAATGTCATCCTCGAAAGACAATTCTCAAAAGATCCTCGGATCTAACACGAAACCATCCTCGAATTGAGACGTAATGGTATACAAGCCTCAGTCGATAACCAAAAACACAAAGACTGACCTCAGACTTTGAAAAAGAGACAAACTGACCTCAATCAATAAGCTCAAAATGGTCTATCATCCTCAAATGATAACCACAAGAACAAGACCAACCTCAGAAGGACTTGAAGAAAAGAATGCCATCCTCGAATGACAATTCTAAAAATATCCCCGGATCTAACACAAAACCATCCTCGAATTGAGACGCAATGGAATACCGGCCTCAGTCGATAACCAAAAACAAAAAGACTGACCTCTGACTTTGCAAAAGAGACAGACTGACCTCAATCAATAAGCTCAAAATGGTCTATCATCCTCGAATGATAGAAACAACAACAAGACCAATCTCAGAAGGACTTAAAGAAAAGAATGCCATCCTTTAATGACAATTCTCAAAAGATCCTCGAATCTAACACGAAACCATCCTCAAATGGAGACGCAATGGTATACCGGCCTCAGTCGATAACCAAAAACACAAAGACTGACCTCATACTTTGCAAAAGAAACAAACCGACCTCAGTCACTAACCTCAAAATGGTCTATCATCTTCGAATGATAACCACAACAACAAGACCAACCTCAGAAGGAATTGAAGAAAAGAATGCCATCCTGGAATGACAATTCTCAAAAGATCCTCGGATCTAACAGGGAACCATCCTTGAATGGAGACACAATGGTATACCGGCCTCAGTCGATAACCAAAAACACAAAGATTGACCTCAAACTTTGCAAAAGAGACAAACTGCCATCAATCAATAAGCTCAAAATGGTCTATCATCCTCAAATGATAACCACAACAACAAGACTAACCTCAGAAGGACTTGAAGAAATTAATCCCATCCTCGAATGACAATTCTCAAAAGATCCTCGGATCTCACACAAAACCATACTAGAATGGAGACGCAATGGTATACCGGCCTCAGTCGATAACCAAAAACACAAAGACTAACCTCAGACTTTGCAAAAGAGACAAACTGACCTCAATCAATAAGCTCAAAATAGTCTATCGTCCTCGAATGATACCCAAAACAACAAGACCAACCTCAGAAGGACTTGAAGAAAAGAATTCCATCCTCGAAAGACAATTCTCAAAAGATCCTCGAATGGAGACACAATGGTATATCAGCCTCAGTCGATAACCTAAAACACAAAGAATGACCTAAGACTTTGCAAAAGAGACAAACTGACCTCAATCGATATGCTCAAAATGGTCTATCATGCACGAATGATAACCACAACAAAAAGACCAACCTCAGAAGGACATGAAGAAAAGAAAGCCATCCTCGAATGACAATTCTCAAAAGATCCTCGGATCTAACACGAAACCATCTTCGAATAGAGACGCAATGGTATACCGGCCTCAGTCGATAACAAGAAACATAAAGACTTCTCTCAAACAGACTTGGTAAAAGAGACAAACTGACCTCAATCTATAAGCTCAAAATGGTATATCATCCTCTTATGATAGCCACAAGAACAAAACCTACTTCAAAAGGACTTGAAGAAGAGAATGCCATCCTCGGATCAAACATGAAACCATCCTTGAATGAAGACGCAATGGTATAACGGCCTCAGTTGAAAACCAAAAACACAAAGACTGACCTCAGACTTTGCAAAAGAGACAGACTAGC
Organism: Lathyrus aphaca; assembly: GCA_963966055.1. Classification (NCBI taxonomy): domain Eukaryota; kingdom Viridiplantae; phylum Streptophyta; class Magnoliopsida; order Fabales; family Fabaceae; genus Lathyrus; species Lathyrus aphaca. Next base: position 449,292,212 of record OZ014524.1, read on the forward strand.
CTCAATCAATAACCTTAAAATGGTTTATCATCCTCGAATGATAACCACAACAACAAGACACACCTCAGAAGGACTTGAAGAAAAGAATACCATCCTGGAATGACAATTCTCAAAAGATCCTCGGATCTAACATGAAACCATCTTTGAATGGTGATGCAATGGTATACCGGCCTCAGTCGATAACCAAAAACACAAAGACTGACCTCAAACTTTGCAAAAGAGACAAACTGCCATCAATCAATAAGCTCAAAATGGTCTATCATCCTCAAATGATAACCACAACAACAAGACCAACCTTATATGAACTTGAAGAAAATAAAGCCATCCTCGAATGACAATTCTCAAAATATCCTCGGATCTAACACAAAACCATCCTAGAATGGAGACACAATGGTATACCGGCCTGAGTCGATAACCAAAAACACAAAGATTGACCTCTGACTTTGCAAAAGATACAAACTGACCTCAATCAATAAGCTCATAATGGTCTATCTTTCTCGAATGATACCAGAAACAACAAGACCAACCTCAGAAGGACTTGAAGAAAAGAATTCCATCCTCGAAAGACAATTCTCAAATGATCCTCGAGTCTAACACGAAACCATCCTTGAATGGAGACGTAATGGTATAACGGCCTCAGTCGATAACCAAAAACACAAAGACTGACCTTAAACTTTGAAAACGTGACAAACTGACCTCAATCAATAAGCTAAAAATGGTCTATCATCCTCAAATGATAACCACAACAACAAGACCAACTTAAGAAGGACTTGAAGAAAAGAATGCCATACTCGAATGACAATTCTCAAAAGATCCATGGATCTAACACGAAACCATCCTCGAATGGAGACGCAATGGTATACTGGCCTCAGTCGATACCAAAAACATAAAGAATGACCTCAGACTTTGCAAAAGAGATAAACGGACATCAATCAATAAGCTCATAATGATCTATCATCCTCGAATGATAACCACAACTACAAGAACAACATCAGAAGGACTTGAAGAAAAGAATGTCATCCTCGAAAGACAATTCTCAAAAGATCCTCGGATCTAACACGAAACCATCCTCGAATTGAGACGTAATGGTATACCAGCCTCAGTCGATAACCAAAAACACAAAGACTGACCTCAGACTTTGAAAAAGAGACAAACTGACCTCAATCAATAAGCTCAAAATGGTCTATCATCCTCAAATGATAACCACAAGAACAAGACCAACCTCAGAAGGACTTGAAGAAAAGAATGCCATCCTCGAATGACAATTCTAAAAATATCCCCGGATCTAACACAAAACCATCCTCGAATTGAGACGCAATGGAATACCGGCCTCAGTCGATAACCAAAAACAAAAAGACTGACCTCTGACTTTGCAAAAGAGACAGACTGACCTCAATCAATAAGCTCAAAATGGTCTATCATCCTCGAATGATAGAAACAACAACAAGACCAATCTCAGAAGGACTTAAAGAAAAGAATGCCATCCTTTAATGACAATTCTCAAAAGATCCTCGAATCTAACACGAAACCATCCTCAAATGGAGACGCAATGGTATACCGGCCTCAGTCGATAACCAAAAACACAAAGACTGACCTCATACTTTGCAAAAGAAACAAACCGACCTCAGTCACTAACCTCAAAATGGTCTATCATCTTCGAATGATAACCACAACAACAAGACCAACCTCAGAAGGAATTGAAGAAAAGAATGCCATCCTGGAATGACAATTCTCAAAAGATCCTCGGATCTAACAGGGAACCATCCTTGAATGGAGACACAATGGTATACCGGCCTCAGTCGATAACCAAAAACACAAAGATTGACCTCAAACTTTGCAAAAGAGACAAACTGCCATCAATCAATAAGCTCAAAATGGTCTATCATCCTCAAATGATAACCACAACAACAAGACTAACCTCAGAAGGACTTGAAGAAATTAATCCCATCCTCGAATGACAATTCTCAAAAGATCCTCGGATCTCACACAAAACCATACTAGAATGGAGACGCAATGGTATACCGGCCTCAGTCGATAACCAAAAACACAAAGACTAACCTCAGACTTTGCAAAAGAGACAAACTGACCTCAATCAATAAGCTCAAAATAGTCTATCGTCCTCGAATGATACCCAAAACAACAAGACCAACCTCAGAAGGACTTGAAGAAAAGAATGCCATCCTCGAAAGACAATTCTCAAAAGATCCTCGAATGGAGACACAATGGTATATCAGCCTCAGTCGATAACCTAAAACACAAAGAATGACCTAAGACTTTGCAAAAGAGACAAACTGACCTCAATCGATATGCTCAAAATGGTCTATCATGCACGAATGATAACCACAACAAAAAGACCAACCTCAGAAGGACATGAAGAAAAGAAAGCCATCCTCGAATGACAATTCTCAAAAGATCCTCGGATCTAACACGAAACCATCTTCGAATAGAGACGCAATGGTATACCGGCCTCAGTCGATAACAAGAAACATAAAGACTTCTCTCAAACAGACTTGGTAAAAGAGACAAACTGACCTCAATCTATAAGCTCAAAATGGTATATCATCCTCTTATGATAGCCACAAGAACAAAACCTACTTCAAAAGGACTTGAAGAAGAGAATGCCATCCTCGGATCAAACATGAAACCATCCTTGAATGAAGACGCAATGGTATAACGGCCTCAGTTGAAAACCAAAAACACAAAGACTGACCTCAGACTTTGCAAAAGAGACAGACTAGCCTCAATCAATAACCTTAAAATGGTTTATCATCCTCGAATGATAACCACAACAACAAGACACACCTCAGAAGGACTTGAAGAAAAGAATACCATCATGGAATGACAATTCTCAAAAGATCCTCGGATCTAACACGAAACCATCTTTGAATGGTGATGCAATGGTATACCGGCCTCAGTCGATAACCAAAAACACAAAGACTGACCTCAAACTTTGCAAAAGAGACAAACTGCCATCAATCAATAAGCTCAAAATGGTCTATCATCCTCAAATGATAACCACAACAACAAGACCAACCTTATATGAACTTGAAGAAAATAAAGCCATCCTCGAATGACAATTCTCAAAATATCCTCGGATCTAACACAAAACCATCCTAGAATGGAGACACAATGGTATACCGGCCTGAGTCGATAACCAAAAACACAAAGATTGACCTCTGACTTTGCAAAAGATACAAACTGACCTCAATCAATAAGCTCATAATGGTCTATCTTTCTCTAATGATACCAGAAACAACAAGACCAACCTCAGAAGGACTTGAAGAAAAGAATTCCATCCTCGAAAGACAATTCTCAAATGATCCTCGAGTCTAACACGAAACCATCCTTGAATGGAGACGTAATGGTATAACGGCCTCAGTCGATAACCAAAAACACAAAGACTGACCTTAAACTTTGAAAACGTGACAAACTGACCTCAATCAATAAGCTAAAAATGGTCTATCATCCTCAAATGATAACCACAACAACAAGACCAACTTCAGAAGGACTTGAAGAAAAGAATGCCATACTCGAATGACAATTCTCAAAAGATCCATGGATCTAACACGAAACCATCCTCGAATGGAGACGCAATGGTATACTGGCCTCAGTCGATACCAAAAACATAAAGAATGACCTCAGACTTTGCAAAAGAGATAAACGGACATCAATCAATAAGCTCATAATGATCTATCATCCTCGAATGATAACCACAACTACAAGAACAACATCAGAAGGACTTGAAGAAAAGAATGTCATCCTCGAAAGACAATTCTCAAAAGATCCTCGGATCTAACACGAAACCATCCTCGAATTGAGACGTAATGGTATACCAGCCTCAGTCGATAACCAAAAACACAAAGACTGACCTCAGACTTTGAAAAAGAGACAAACTGACCTCAATCAATAAGCTCAAAATGGTCTATCATCCTCAAATGATAACCACAAGAACAAGACCAACCTCAGAAGGACTTGAAGAAAAGAATGCCATCCTCGAATGACAATTCTAAAAATATCCCCGGATCTAACACAAAACCATCCTCGAATTGAGACGCAATGGAATACCGGCCTCAGTCGATAACCAAAAACAAAAAGACTGACCTCTGACTTTGCAAAAGAGACAGACTGACCTCAATCAATAAGCTCAAAATGGTCTATCATCCTCGAATGATAGAAACAACAACAAGACCAATCTCAGAAGGACTTAAAGAAAAGAATGCCATCCTTTAATGACAATTCTCAAAAGATCCTCGAATCTAACACGAAACCATCCTCAAATGGAGACGCAATGGTATACCGGCCTCAGTCGATAACCAAAAACACAAAGACTGACCTCATACTTTGCAAAAGAAACAAACCGACCTCAGTCACTAACCTCAAAATGGTCTATCATCTTCGAATGATAACCACAACAACAAAACCAACCTCAGAAGGAATTGAAGAAAAGAATGCCATCCTGGAATGACAATTCTCAAAAGATCCTCGGATCTAACAGGGAACCATCCTTGAATGGAGACACAATGGTATACCGGCCTCAGTCATTAACCAAAAACACAAAGATTGACCTCAAACTTTGCAAAAGAGACAAACTGCCATCAATCAATAAGCTCAAAATGGTCTATCATCCTCAAATGATAACCACAACAACAAGACTAACCTCAGAAGGACTTGAAGAAATTAATCCCATCCTCGAATGACAATTCTCAAAAGATCCTCGGATCTCACACAAAACCATACTAGAATGGAGACGCAATGGTATACCGGCCTCAGTCGATAACCAAAAACACAAAGACTAACCTCAGACTTTGCAAAAGAGACAAACTGACCTCAATCAATAAGCTCAAAATAGTCTATCGTCCTCGAATGATACCCAAAACAACAAGACCAACCTCAGAAGGACTTGAAGAAAAGAATGCCATCCTCGAAAGACAATTCTCAAAAGATCCTCGAATGGAGACACAATGGTATATCAGCCTCAGTCGATAACCTAAAACACAAAGAATGACCTAAGACTTTGCAAAAGAGACAAACTGACCTCAATCGATATGCTCAAAATGGTCTATCATCCACGAATGATAACCACAACAAAAAGACCAACCTCAGAAGGACATGAAGAAAAGAAAGCCATCCACGAATGACAATTCTCAAAAGATCCTCGGATCTAACACGAAACCATCTTCGAATAGAGACGCAATGGTATACCGGCCTCAGTCGATAACAAGAAACATAAAGACTTCTCTCAAACAGACTTGGTAAAAGAGACAAACTGACCTCAATCTATAAGCTCAAAATCGTATATCATCCTCTTATGATAGCCACAAGAACAAAACCTACTTCAAAAGGACTTGAAGAAGAGAATGCCATCCTCGGATCTAACATGAAACCATCCTTGAATGAAGACGCAATGGTATAACGGCCTCAGTTGAAAACCAAAAACACAAAGACTTACCTCAGACTTTGCAAAAGAGACAGACTAGCCTCAATCAATAACCTTAAAATGGTTTATCATCCTCGAATGATAACCACAACAACAAGACACACCTCAGAAGGACTTGAAGAAAAGAATACCATCCTGGAATGACAATTCTCAAAAGATCCTCGGATCTAACACGAAACCATCTTTGAATGGTGATGCAATGGTATACCGGCCTCAGTCGATAACCAAAAACACAAAGACTGACCTCAAACTTTGCAAAAGAGACAAACTGCCATCAATCAATAAGCTCAAAATGGTCTATCATCCTCAAATGATAACCACAACAACAAGACCAACCTTATATGAACTTGAAGAAAATAAAGCCATCCTCGAATGACAATTCTCAAAATATCCTCGGATCTAACACAAAACCATCCTAGAATGGAGACACAATGGTATACCGGCCTGAGTCGATAACCAAAAACACAAAGATTGACCTCTGACTTTGCAAAAGATACAAACTGACCTCAATCAATAAGCTCATAATGGTCTATCTTTCTTGAATGATACCCAAAACAACAAGACCAACCTCAGAAGGACTTGAAGAAATGAATTCCATCCTCGAAAGACAATTCTCAAATGATCCTCGAATCTAACACGAAACCATCCTTGAATGGAGACGCAATGGTATAACGGCCTCAGTCGATAACCAAAAACACAAAGACTGACCTTAAACTTTGAAAACGTGACAAACTGACCTCAATCAATAAGCTCAAAATGGTCTATCATCCTCAAATGATAACCACAACAACAAGACCAACTTCAGAAGGACTTGAAGAAAAGAATTCCATACTCGAATGACAATTCTCAAAAGATCCATGGATCTAACACGAAACCATCCTCGAATGGAGACGCAATGGTATACTGGCCTCAGTCGATACCAAAAACATAAAGAATGACCTCAGACTTTGCAAAACAGATAAACTGACATCAATCAATAAGCTCATAATGATCTATCATCCTCGAATGATAACCACAACTACAAGAACAACATCAGAAGGACTTGAAGAAAAGAATGTCATCCTCGAAAGACAATTCTCAAAAGATCCTCGGATCTAACACGAAACCATCCTCGAATTGAGACGTAATGGTATACCAGCATCAATCGATAACCAAAAACACAAAGACTAACCTCAGACTTTGAAAAAGAGACAAACTGACCTCAATCAATAAGCTCAAAATGGTCTATCATCCTCAAATGATAACCACAAAAACAAGACCAACCTCAGAAGGACTTGAAGAAAAGAATGCCATCCTCAAATGACAATTCTAAAAATATCCTCGGATCTAACACAAAACCATCCTCGAATTGAGACGCAATGGAATACCGGCCTCAGTCGATAACCAAAAACAAAAAGACTGACCTCTGACTTTGCAAAAGAGACAGACTGACCTCAATCAATAAGCTCAAAATGGTCTATCATCCTCGAATGATAGAAACAACAACAAGACCAATCTCAGAAGGACTTAAAGAAAAGAATGCCATCCTTTAATGACAATTCTCAAAAGATCCTCGAATCTAACACGAAACCATCCTCAAATGGAGACGCAATGGTATACCGGCCTCAGTCGATAACCAAAAACACAAAGACTGACCTCATACTTTGCAAAAGAAACAAACCGACCTCAGTCACTAACCTCAAAATGGTCTATCATCTTCGAATGATAACCACAACAACAAGTCCAACCTCAGAAGGAATTGAAGAAAAGAATGCCCTCCTGGAATAACAATTCTCAAAATATCCTCGGATCTAACAGGGAACCATCCTTGAATGGAGACACAATGGTATACCGGCCTCAGTCGATAACCAAAAAGACAAAGATTGACCTCAAACTTTGAAAAAGAGACAAACTGCCATCAATCAATAAGCTCAAAATGGTCTATCATCCTCAAATGATAACCACAACAACAAGACTAACCTCAGAAGGACTTGAAGAAATTAATCCCTTCCTCGAATGACAATTCTCAAAAGATCCTCGGATCTCACACAAAACCATACTAGAATGGAGACGCAATGGTATACCGGACTCAGTCGATAACCAAAAACACAAAGACTAACCTCAGACTTTGCAAAAGAGACAAACTGACCTCAATCAATAAGCTCAAAATGGTCTATTGTCCTCGAATGATACCCAAAACAACAAGACCAACCTCAGAAGGACTTGAGGAAAAGAATGCCATCCTCGAAACACAATTCTCAAAAGATCCTCGAATGGAGACACAATGGTATATCAGCCTCAGTCGATAACCTAAAACACAAAGAATGACCTCAGACTTTGCAAAAGACACAAACTGACCTCAATCGATAAGCTCAAAATGGTCTATCATCCACGAATGATAACCACAACAAAAAGACAACCTCAGAAGGACATGAAAAAAAGATAGCCATCATAGAATGACAATTCTCAAAAGATCCTCGGATCTAACACGAAACCACCTTCGAATAGAGACGCAATGGTATACCGGCCTCAGTTGATAACAAGAAACATAAAGACTTCTCTCAAACAGACTTGGTAAAAGAGACAAACTGACCTCAATCTATAAGATCAAAATGGTATATCATCCTCTTATGATAGCCACAAGAATAAAACCAACTTCAAAAGGACTTGAAGAAGAGAATGCCATCCTCGGATCTAACATGAAACCATCCTTGAATGAAGACGCAATGGTATAACGGCCTCAGTCGAAAACCAAAAACACAAAGACTGACCTCAGACTTTGCAAAAGAGACAAACTGACCTCAATCAATAACCTTAATGGTTTATCATCCTCGAATGATAACCACAACAACAAGACACACCTCAGAAGGACTTGAAGAAAAGAATACCATCCTGGAATGACAATTCTCAAAACATCCTCGGATCTAACACGAAACCATCTTTGAATGGAGATGCAATGGTATACCGGCCTCAGTCGATAACCAAAAACACAAAAACTGACCTCAAACTTTGTAAAAGAGACAAACTGCCATCAATCAATAAGCTCAAAATGGTCTATCATCCTCAAATGATAACCACAACAACAAGACCAACCTCAGATGAACTTGAAGAAAATAAAGCCATCCTCGAATGACAATTCTCAAAATATCCTCGGATCTAACACAAAACCATCCTAGAATGGAGACGCAATGGTATACCGGCCTCAGTCGATAACCAAAAACACAAAGATTGACCTCTGACTTTGCAAAAGATACAAATTGACCTCAATCAATAAGCTCATAATGGTCTATCTTTCTGGAATGATACCCAAAACAACAAGACCAACCTCAGAAGGACTTGAAGAAAAGAATTCCATCCTCGAAAGACAATTCTCATATGATCCTCGAATCTAACACGAAACCATCCTTGAATGGAGACGCAATGGTATAACGGCCTCAGTCGATAACTAAAAACACAAAGACTGACCTTAAACTTTGAAAACGTGACAAACTGACCTCAATTAATAAGCTCAAAATGGTCTACAATCCTCAAATGATAACCACAACAACAAGACCAACCTCAGAAGGACTTGAAGAAAAGAATGTCATCCTCGAATGACAATTCTCAAAAGATCCTAAGATCTAACACGAAACCATCCTCGAATTGAGACGCAATGGAATACCGGCCTCAGTCGATAACCAAAAACACAAAGATTGACCTCTGACTTTGCAAAAGAGACAAACTGACCTCAATCAATAAGCTCAAAATAGTGTATCATCCTCGAATGATAGCAACAACAACAAGACCAATCTCAGAATGACTTAAAGAAAAGAATGCCATCCTTTAGTGACAATTTACAAAAGATCCTCGAATCTAACACGAAACCATCATCAAATGGAGACGCAATGGTATACCGGACTCAGTCGATAACCAAAAACACAAAGAATGACCTCATACTTTGCAAAAGAGACATACCGACCTCAATCACTAAGCTCAAAATTGTCTATCATCTTCGAATGATAACCACAACAACAAGACCAACCTCAAAAGGACTTGAAGAAAAGAATGCCATCCTCGAAAGACAATTCTCAAAAGATACTCGAATCTAACAAGAAACCATCCTCGAATGGAGAAACAATGGTATATCAACCTCAGTCGATAACCTAAAACACAAAGAATGACCTCAGACTTTGCAAAAGACACAAACTGACCTCAATCGATAAGCTCAAAATGGTCTATCATCCTCGAACGATAACCACAACAACAAGACCAACCTCAGAAGGACATGAAGAAAAGAACGCCATCCTCGAATGACAATTCTCTAAAGATCCTCGGATCTAACACGAAACCATCTTCGAATAGAGACACAATGGTATACCGGCCTCAGTCGATAACAAGAAACACAAAGACTTCTCTCAAAAAGACTTGGTAAAAGAGACAAACTGACCTCAATCAATAAGCTCAAAATGGTATATCATCCTCTTATGATAGCCACAAGAACAAAACAAACTTCAAAAGGACTTAAAGAAGAGAATGCCATCCTCGAATGACGACTCACAAAAGATCCTTGGATCTAACATGAAACCATCCTTGAATGAAGACACAATGGTATAACGACCTCAGTCGATAAACAAAAACACAAAGACTGAACTCAGACATTGCAAAAGAGACAAACTGACCTCAATCAATAACCTTAAAATGGTCTATCATCCTCGAATGATACCCAAAACAACAAGACCAACCTCAGAAGGACTTGAATAAAAGAATGCCATCCACGAAAGACAATTCTCAAAAGATCCTCGAATCTAAAACAAAACCATCCTAGAATGGAGACGCAATGGTATACCGGCCTCAGTCGATAACCAAAAACACAAAGATTGACCTCTGACTTTGCAAAAGATACAAATTGACCTCAATCAATAAGCTCATAATGGTCTATCTTTCTGGAATGATACCCAAAACAACAAGACCAACCTCAGAAGGACTTGAAGAAAAGAATTCCATCCTCGAAAGACAATTCTCATATGATCCTCGAATCTAACACGAAACCATCCTTGAATGGAGACGCAATGGTATAACGGCCTCAGTCGATAACTAAAAACACAAAGACTGACCTTAAACTTTGAAAACGTGACAAACTGACCTCAATTAATAAGCTCAAAATGGTCTATCATCCTCAAATGATAACCACAACAACAAGACCAACCTCAGAAGGACTTGAAGAAAAGAATGTCATCCTCGAATGACAATTCTCAAAAGATCCTAAGATCTAACACGAAACCATCCTCGAATTGAGACGCAATGGAATACCGGCCTCAGTCGATAACCAAAAACACAAAGATTGACCTCTGACTTTGCAAAAGAGACAAACTGACCTCAATCAATAAGCTCAAAATAGTGTATCATCCTCGAATGATAGCAACAACAACAAGACCAATCTCAGAATGACTTAAAGAAAAGAATGCCATCCTTTAGTGACAATTTACAAAAGATCCTCGAATCTAACACGAAACCATCATCAAATGGAGACGCAATGGTATACCGGACTCAGTCGATAACCAAAAACACAAAGAGTGACCTCATACTTTGCAAAAGAGACATACCGACCTCAATCACTAAGCTCAAAATTGTCTATCATCTTCGAATGATAACCACAACAACAAGACCAACCTCAAAAGGACTTGAAGAAAAGAATGCCATCCTCGAAAGACAATTCTCAAAAGATACTCGAATCTAACAAGAAACCATCCTCGAATGGAGAAACAATGGTATATCAGCCTCAGTCGATAACCTAAAACACAAAGAATGACCTCAGACTTTGCAAAAGACACAAACTGACCTCAATCGATAAGCTCAAAATGGTCTATCATCCTCGAACGATAACCACAACAACAAGACCAACCTCAGAAGGACATGAAGAAAAGAACGCCATCCTCGAATGACAATTCTCTAAAGATCCTCGGATCTAACACGAAACCATCTTCGAATAGAGACACAATGGTATACCGGCCTCAGTCGATAACAAGAAACACAAAGACTTCTCTCAAAAAGACTTGGTAAAAGAGACAAACTGACCTCAATCAATAAGCTCAAAATGGTATATCATCCTCTTATGATAGCCACAAGAACAAAACAAACTTCAAAAGGACTTAAAGAAGAGAATGCCATCCTCGAATGACGACTCACAAAAGATCCTTGGATCTAACATGAAACCATCCTTGAATGAAGACACAATGGTATAACGACCTCAGTCGATAAACAAAAACACAAAGACTGAACTCAGACATTGCAAAAGAGACAAACTGACCTCAATCAATAACCTTAAAATGGTCTATCATCCTCGAATGATACCCAAAACAACAAGACCAACCTCAGAAGGACTTGAATAAAAGAATGCCATCCTCGAAAGACAATTCTCAAAAGATCCTTGAATCTAACACGAAACCATCCTTTAATTGAGACACAATGGTATATCGGCCTCTGTCGATAACATAAAACACAAAGAATGACCTCAGACTTTGCAAAAGAGACAAACTGACTTCAATCGATAAGCTCATAATGGTCTATTATCCTCGAATAATAACCACAACAACAAGACCAACCTCATAAGGACTTGAAGAAAAGAACGCCATCCTCGAATGACAATTCTCAAAAGATCCTCGGATCTAACACGAAACAATCTTCAAATTGAGACGCAATGTAATACCGGCCTCAATCGATAACCAAAAACACATAGATTGACCTCTGACTTTGCAAAAGAGAGAAACTTACCTCAATCAATAAGCTCAAAATGGTCTATCATCCTCGAATGATAGCAACAACAACAAGACCAATCTCAGAAGGACTTAAAGAAAAGAATGCCATCCATTGGTGACAATTTTCAAAAGATCCTCGAATCTAACACGAAACCATCATCAAATGGAGACGCAATGGAATACCGAACTCAGTCGATAACCAAAAACACAAAGACTGACCTCATACTTTGCAAAAGAGACAAACCGACCTCAATCACTAAGCTCAAAATGGTCTATCATCTTCGAATGATAACCACAACAACAAGACCAACCTCAGAAGGACTTGAAGAAAACAATGCCATCCTCGAAAGACAATTCTCAAAAGATACTCGAATCTAACAAGAAACCATCCTCGAATGGAGACACAATGGTATATCAGCCTCAGTCGATAACCTAAAACACAAAGAATGATCTCAGACTTTGCAAAAGAGTCAAACTGACCTCAATCGATAAGCTCAAAATGGTCTATCATCCTCGAATGATAACCACAACAACAAGACCAACCTCAGAAGGACATGAAGAAAAGAACGCCATTCTCGAATGACAATTCTCAAAAGATCCTCGGATCTAACACGAAACCATCTTCGAATAGAGACACAATGGTATACCGGCCTCAGTCGATAACAAGAATAACAAAGACTTCTCTCAAACAGACTTGGTAAAAGAGACAAACTGACCTCAATCAATAAGCTCAAAATGGTATATCATCCTCTTATGATAGCCACAAGAACAAAACAAACTTCAAAAGGACTTGAAGAAGAGAATGCCATCCTCGAATGATGACTCTCAAAAGATCCTCGGATCTAACATGAAACCATCCTTGAATGAAGACACAATGGTATAACGACCTCAGTCGATAACCAAAAACACAAAGACTGAACTCAGAATTTGCAAAAGAGACAAACTGACCTCAATCAATAACCTTAAAATGGTTTATCATCCTCGAATGATACCCAAAACAACAAGACCAACCTCAGAAGGACTTGAAGAAAAGAATGCCATCCTCGAAAGACAATTCTCAAAAGATCCTCGAATCTAACACGAAACCATCCTTTAATGGAGACACAATGGTATATCGGCCTCTGTCGATAACACAAAACACAAAGAATGACCTCAGACTTTGCAAAAGAGACAAACTGACCTCAATCGATAAGCTCATAATGGTCTATCATCCTAGAATAATAACCACAACAACAAGACCAACCTCATAAGGACTTGAAGAAAAGAATGCCATCCTCGAATGACAATTCTCAAAAGATCCTCAGATCTAACACGAAACAATCTTCGAATTGAGACGCAATGGAATACCGGCCTCAGTCGATAACCAAAAACACAAAGATTGACCTCTGACTTTGCAAAAGAGAGAAACTGACCTCAATCAATAAGCTCAAAATGGTCTATCATCCTCGAATGATAGCAACAACAACAAGACCAATCTCAGAAGGACATAAAGAAAAGAATACTATCCATTAGTGACAATTTTCAAAAGATCCTCGAATCTAACACGAAACCATCATCAAATGGAGACGCAATGGTATACCGGACTCAGTCGATAACCAAAAACACAAAGACTGACCTCATACTTTGCAAAAGAGACAAACAAACCTCAATCACTAAGCTCAAAATGGTCTATCATCTTCGAATGATAACCACAACAACAAGACCAACCTCAGAAGGACTTGAAGAAAAGAATGCCATCCTCGAAAGACAATTCTCAAAAGATACTCGAATCTAACAAGAAACCATCCTCGAATGGAGACACAATGCTATATCAACCTCAGTCGATAACCTAAAACACAAAGAATGAACTCAGACTTTGCAAAAGAGACAAACTGACCTCAATCGATAAGCTCAAAATGGTCTATCATCCTCGAATGATAACCACAACAACAAGACCAACCTCAGAAGGACATGAAGAAAAGAACGCCATTCTCGAATGACAATTCTCAAAAGATCCTCGGATCTAACACGAAACCATCTTCGAATAAAGACACAATGGTATACCGGCCTCAGTCGATAACAAGAAACACAAAGACTTCTCTCAAACAGACTTGGTAAAAGAGACAAACTGACCTCAATCAATAAGCTCAAAATGGTATATCATCCTCTTATGATAGCCACAAGAACAAAACAAACTTCAAAAGGACTTGAAGAAGAGAATGCCATCCTCGAATGACGACTCACAAAAGATCCTTGGATCTAACATGAAACCATCCTTGAATGAAGACACAATGGTATAACGACCTCAGTCGATAAACAAAAACACAAAGACTGAACTCAGACATTGCAAAAGAGACAAACTGACCTCAATCAATAACCTTAAAATGGTCTATCATCCTCGAATGATACCCAAAACAACAAGACCAACCTCAGAAGGACTTGAAGAAAAGAATGCCATCCTCGAAAGACAATTCTCAAAAGATCCTCGAATCTAACACGAAACCATCCTTTAATTGAGACACAATGGTATATCGGCCTCTGTCGATAACATAAAATACAAAGAATGACCTCAGACTTTGCAAAAGAGACAAACTGACTTCAATCGATAAGCTCATAATGGTCTATCATCCTCGAATAATAACCACAACAACAAGACCAACCTCATAAGGACTTGAAGAAAAGAATGCCATCCTCGAATGACAATTCTCAAAAGATCCTCGGATCTAACACGAAACAATCTTCAAATTGAGACGCAATGTAATACCGGCCTCAGTCGATAACCAAAAACACATAGATTGACCTCTGACTTTGCAAAAGAGAGAAACTTACCTCAATCAATAAGCTCAAAATGGTCTATCATCCTCGAATGATAGCAACAACAACAAGACCAATCTCAGAAGGACTTAAAGAAAAGAATGCCATCCATTGGTGACAATTTTCAAAAGATCCTCGAATCTAACACGAAACCATCATCAAATGGAGACGCAATGGAATACCGAACTCTGTCGATAACCAAAAACACAAAGACTGACCTCATACTTTGCAAAAGAGACAATCCGACCTCAATCACTAAGCTCAAAATGGTCTATCATCTTCGAATGATAACCACAACAACAAGACCAACCTCAGAAGGACTTGAAGAAAACAATGCCATCCTCGAAAGACAATTCTCAAAAGATACTCGAATCTAACAAGAAACCATCCTCGAATGGAGACACAATGGTATATCAGCCTCAGTCGATAACCTAAAACACAAAGAATGATCTCAGACTTTGCAAAAGAGTCAAACTGACCTCAATCGATAAGCTCAAAATGGTCTATCATCCTGGAATGATAACCACAACAACAAGACCAACCTCAGAAGGACATGAAGAAAAGAACGCCATTCTCGAATGACAATTCTCAAAAGATCCTCGGATCTAACACGAAACCATCTTCGAATAGAGACACCATGGTATACCGGCCTCAGTCGATAACAAGAAACACAAAGACTTCTCTCAAACAGACTTGGTAAAAGAGACAAACTGACCTCAATCAATAAGCTCAAAATGGTATATCATCCTCTTATGATAGCCACAAGAACAAAACAAACTTCAAAAGGACTTGAAGAAGAGAATGCCATCCTCGAATGACGACTCTCAAAAGATCCTCGGATCTAACATGAAACCATCCTTGAATGAAGACACAATGGTATAACGACCTGAGTCGATAACCAAAAACACAAAGACTGAACTCAGACTTTGCAAAAGAGACAAACTGACCTCAATCAATAACCTTAAAATGGTTTATCATCCTCGAATGATACCCAAAACAACAAGACCAACCTCAGAAGGACTTGAAGAAAAGAATGCCATCCTCGAAAGACAATTCTCAAAAGATCCTCGAATCTAACACGAAACCATCCTTTAATGGAGACACAATGGTATATCGGCCTCTGTCGATAACACAAAACACAAAGAATGACCTCAGACTTTGCAAAAGAGACAAACTAACCTCAATCGATAAGCTCATAATGGTCTATCATCCTAGAATAATAACCACAACAACAAGACCAACCTCATAAGGACTTGAAGAAAAGAATGCCATCCTCGAATGACAATTCTCAAAAGATCCTCGGATCTAACACGAAACAATCTTCGAATTGAGACGCAATGGAATACCGGCCTCAGTCGATAACCAAAAACACAAAGATTGACCTCTGACTTTGCAAAAGAGAGAAACTGACCTCAATCAATAAGCTCAAAATGGTCTATCATCCTCGAATGATAGCAACAACAACAAGACCAATCTCAGAAGGACATAAAGAAAAAAATACCATCCATTAGTGACAATTTTCAAAAGATCCTCGAAATCTAACACGAAACCATCATCAAATGGAGACGCAATGGTATACCGGACTCAGTCGATAACCAAAAACACAAAGACTGACCTCATACTTTGCAAAAGAGACAAACAAACCTCAATCACTAAGCTCAAAATGGTCTATCATCTTCGAATGATAACCACAACAACAAGACCAACCTCAGAAGGACTTGAAGAAAAGAATGCCATCCTCGAAAGACAATTCTCAAAAGATACTCGAATCTAACAAGAAACCATCCTCGAATGGAGACACAATGCTATATCAGCCTCAGTCGATAACCTAAAACACAAAGAATGACCTCAGACTTTGCAAAAGAGACAAACTGACCTCAATCGATAAGCTCAAAATGGTCTATCATCCTCGAATGATAACCACAACAACAAGACCAACCTCAGAAGGACATGAAGAAAAGAATGCCATCCTCAAATGACAATTCTCAAAAGATCCTCGGATCTAACACGAAACCATCTTCGAATAGAGACACAATGGTATACCGGCCTCAGTCGATAACAAGAAACATGAAGACTTCTCTCAAACAGACTTGGTAAAAGAGACAAACTGAACTCAATCAATAAGCTCAAAATGGTATATCATCCTCTTACGATAGCCACAAGAACAAAACAAACTTCAAAAGGACTTGAAGAAGAGAATTTCGTCCTCGAATGACGACTCACAAAAGATCCTCAGATCTAACATGAAATCATCCTTGAATGAAGACGCAATGGTATAACGACCTCAGTCGATATCCAAAAAATCAAAGACTGACCTCAGACTTTGCAAAAGAGAGAAACTGACCTCAATCAATAACCTTAAAATGGTCTATCATCCTCGAATGATACCCAAAACAACAAGACCAACCTCAGAAGGACTTGAAGAAAAGAATGCCATCCTCGAAAGACAATTCTCAAAAGATCCTCGAATCTAACACGAAACCTTCCTTGAATGGAGACACAATGGTATATCGGCCTATGTCGATAATATAAAACACAAAGAATGACCTCAGACTTTGCAAAAGAGACAAACCGACCTCAATCGATAAGCTCATAATGGTCTATCATCCTCGAATGATAACCACAACAACAAGACCAACCTCAGAAGGACATGAAGAAAAGAACGTCATCCTCGAATGACAATTCTCAAAAGATCCTCGGATCTAACACGAAACCATCTTCTAATAGGGACACAATGGTATACCGGCCTCAGTCGATAACAAGAAACACAAAGACTTCTCTCAAACTGACTTGGTAAAAGAGACAAACTGATCTCAATCAATATGCTCAAAATGGTATATCATCCTCTTATGATAGCCACAAGAACAAAACAAATTTCAAAAGGACTTGAAGAAGAGAATGCCATCCTCGAATGACGACTCACAAAAGATCCTCGGATCTAACATGAAACCATCCTTGAATGAAGACACAATGGTATAACGACCTCAGTCGATAACCAAAAACACAAAGATTGACCTCAAACTTTGCAAAAGAGACAAACTGACCTCAATCAATAACCTTAAAATGGTCTATCATCCTCGAATGATACCCAAAAAAACAAGACCAACCTCAGAAGGACTTGAAGAAAAGAATGCCATCCTCGAAAGACAATTCTCAAAAGATCCTCGAATCTAACACGAAACCATCCTTGAATGGAGACACAATGGTATATCGGCCTCTGTCGATACAATAAAACACAAAGAATGACCTCAGACTTTGCAAAAGAGACAAACTGACCTCAATCGATAAGCTCATAATGGTCTATAATCCTCGAAAGATAACCACAACAACAAGACCAACCTCAGAAGAACTTGAAGAAAAGAATGCCATCCTCGAATGACAATTCTCAAAAGATCCTCGGATCTAACACGAAACAATCTTCAAATTGAGACGCAATGAAATACCGGCCTCAGTCGATAACCAAAAACACAAAGATTGACCTCTGACTTTGCAAAAGAGACAAACTGACCTCAATCAATAAGCTCAAAATGGTCTATCATCCTCGAATGATAGCAACAAAAACAAGACCAATCTCAGAAGGACTTAAAGAAAAGAATGCAATCCTTTAATGACAATTTTCAAAAGATCCTCGAATCTAACACGAAACCATCATCAAATGGAGACGCAATGGTATACTGGACTCAGTCGATAACCATAAACACAAAGACTGACCTCATACTTTGCAAAAGAGACAAACAGACCTCAATGACTAAGCTCAAAATGGTCTATCATCTTCAAATGATAACCACAACAACAAGACCAACCTCAGAAGGACTTGAAGAAAAGAATGCTATCCTCGAAAGTCAATTCTCAAAAGATACCTGAATCTAACAAGAAACCATCCTTGAATGGAGACACAATGGTATATCAGCCTCAGTCGATAACCTAAAACACAAAGAATGACCTCAGACTTTGCAAAAGAGACAAACTGACCTCAATCGATAAGCTCAAAATGGTCTATCATCCTCGAATGATAACCACAACAACAAGACCAACCTCAGAAGGACATGAAGAAAAGAATGCCATCCTCGAATGACAATTCTCAAAAGATCCTCGGATCTAACACGAAACCATCTTCGAATAGAGACACAATGGTATACCGGCCTCAGTCGATAACAAGAAACATGAAGACTTCTCTCAAACAGACTTGGTAAAAGAGACAAACTGAACTCAATCAATAAGCTCAAAATGGTATATCATCCTCTTACGATAGCCACAAGAACAAAACAAACTTCAAAAGGACTTGAAGAAGAGAATTCCGTCTTCGAATGACGACTCACAAAAGATCCTCAGATCTAACATGAAATCATCCTTGAATGAAGACGCAATGGTATAACGACCTCAGTCGATATCCAAAAAATCAAAGACTGACCTCAGACTTTGCAAAAGAGACAAACTGACCTCAATCAATAACCTTAAAATGGTCTATCATCCTCGAATGATACCCAAAACAACAAGACCAACCTCAGAAGGACTTGAAGAAAAGAATGCCATCCTCGAAAGACAATTCTCAAAAGTACCTCGAATCTAACACGAAACCTTCCTTGAATGGAGACACAATGGTATATCGGCCAATGTCGATAATATAAAACACAAAGAATGACCTCAGACTTTGCAAAAGAGACAAACCGACCTCAATCGATAAGCTCATAATGGTCTATCATCCTCGAATGATAACCACAACAACAAGACCAACCTCAGAAGGACATGAAGAAAAGAACGTCATCCTCGAATGACAATTCTCAAAAGATCCTCGGATCTAACACGAAACCATCTTTTAATAGAGACACAATGGTATACCGGCCTCAGTCGATAACAAGAAACACAAAGACTTCTCTCAAACTGACTTGGTAAAAGAGACAAACTGACCTCAATCAATATGCTCAAAATGGTATATCATCCTCTTATGATAGCCACAAGAACAAAACAAATTTCAAAAGGACTTGAAGAAGAGAATGCCATCCTCGAATGACGACTCACAAAAGATCCTCGGATCTAACATGAAACCATCCTTGAATGAAGACACAATGGTATAACGACCTCAGTCGATAACCAAAAACACAAAGATTGACCTCAAACTTTGCAAAAGAGACAAACTGACCTCAATCAATAACCTTAAAATGGTCTATCATCCTCGAATGATACCCAAAAAAACAAGACCAACCTCAGAAGGACTTGAAGAAAAGAATGCCATCCTCGAAAGACAATTCTCAAAAGATCCTCGAATCTAACACGAAACCATCCTTGAATGGAGACACAATGGTATATCGGCCTCTGTCGATACAATAAAACACAAAGAATGACCTCAGACTTTGCAAAAGAGACAAACTGACCTCAATCGATAAGCTCATAATGGTCTATCATCCTCGAATGATAACCACAACAACAAGACCAACCTCAGAAGGACTTGAAGAAAAGAATGCCATCCTCGAATGACAATTCTCAAAAGATCCTCGGATCTAACACGAAACAATCTTCAAATTGAGACGCAATGGAATACCGGCCTCAGTCGATATCCAAAAACACAAAGATTGACCTCTGACTTTGCAAAAGAGACAAACTGACCTCAATCAATAAGCTCAAAATGGTCTATCATCCTCGAATGATAGCAACAACAACAAGACCAATCTCAAAAGGACTTAAAGAAAAGAATGCCATCATTTAATGATAATTTTCAAAAGATCCTCGAATCTAACACGAAACCATCATCAAATGGAGACGCAATGGTATACCGGACTCAATCGATAACCAAAAACACAAAGACTGACCTCATACTTTGCAAAAGAGACAAACAGACCTCAATGACTAAGCTCAAAATGGTCTATCATCTTCAAATGATAACCACAACAACAAGACCAACCTCAGAAGGACTTGAAGAAAAGAATGCCATCCTCGAAAGTCAATTCTTAAAAGATACTCGAATCTAACAAGAAACCATCCTTGAATGGAGACACAATGGTATATCAGCCTCAGTCGATAACCTAAAACACAAAGAATGACCTCACACTTTGCAAAAGAGACAAACTGACCTCAATCGATAAGTTCAAAATGGTCTATCATCCTCAAATGATAACCACAACAACAAGACCAACCTCATAAGGACATGAAGAAAAGAATGCCATCCTCGAATGACAATTCTCAAAAGATCCTCGAATCTAACACGAAACCTTCTTCGAATAGAGACACAATGGTATACCGGCCTCAGTCGATAACAAGAAACATAAAGACTTCTCTCAAACAGACTTGGTAAAAGAGACAAACTGAACTCAATCAATAAGCTCAAAATGGTATATCATCCTCTTATGATAGCCACAAGAACAAAACAAACTTCAAAAGGACTTGAAGAAGAGAATTCCGTCCTCGAATGACGACTCACAAAAGATCCTCAGATCTAACATGAAATCATCCTTGAATGAAGACGCAATGGTATAACGACCTCAGTCGATATCCAAAAACACAAAGACTGACCTCAGACTTTGCAAAAGAGACCAACTGACCTCAATCAATAACCTTAAAATGGTCTATCATCCTCGAATGATACCCAAAACAACAAGACCAAACTCAGAAGGACTTGAAGAAAAGAATGCCATCCTCGAAAGACAATTCTCAAAAGATCCTCGAATCTAACACGAAACCTTCCTTGAATGGAGACACAATGGTATATCGGCCTCTGTCGATAATATAAAACACAAAGAATGACCTCAGACTTTGCAAAAGAGACAAACTGACCTCAATCGATAAGCTCATAATGGTCTATCATCCTCGAATGATAACCACAACAACAAGACCAACCTCAGAAGGACTTGAAGAAAAGAATGCCATCCTCGAATGACAATTCTCAAAAGATCCTCGGATCTAACACGAAACAATCTTCGAATTGAGACGCAATGGAATACCGGCCTCAGTCGATAACCAAAAACACAAAGATTGACCTCTGACTTTGAAAAAGAGACAAACTGACCTTAATCAATAAGCTCAAAATGGTCTATCATCCTCGAATGATAGCAACAAAAACAAGACCAATCTCAGAAGGACTTAAAGAAAAGAATGAAATCCTTTAATGACAATTTTCAAAAGATCCTCGAATCTAACACGAAACCATCATCAAATGGAGACGCAATGGTATACCGGACTCAGTCGATAACCAAAAACACAAAGACTGACCTCATACTTTGCAAAAGAGACAAACAGACCTCAATGACTAAGCTCAAAATGGTCTATCATCTTCGAATGATAACCACAACAACAAGACCAACCTCAGAAGGACTTGAAGAAAAGAATGCTATCCTCGAAAGTCAATTCTCAAAAGATACTCGAATCTAACAAGAAACCATCCTTGAATGGAGACACAATGGTATATCTGCCTAATTCGATAACCTAAAACACAAAGAATGACCTCACACTTTGCAAAAGAGACAAACTGACCTCAATCGATAAGCTCAAAATGGTATATCATCCTCATATGATAACCACAACAACAAGACCAACCTCAGAAGGACATGAAGAAAAGAATGCCATCCTCGAATGACAATTCTCAAAAGATCCTCGGATCTAACACGAAACCATCTTCGAATAGAGACACAATGGTATACCGGCCTCAGTCGATAACAAGAAACATAAAGACTTCTCTCAAACAGACTTGGTAAAAGAGACAAACTGAACTCAATCAATAAGCTCAAAATGGTATATCATCCTCTTATGATAGCCACAAGAACAAAAAAAACTTCAAAAGGACTTGAAGAAGAGAAATCCGTCCTCGAATGACGACTCACAAAAGATCCTCAGATCTAACATGAAATCATCCTTGAATGAAGACGCAATGGTATAACGACCTCAGTCGTAATCCAAAAACACAAAGACTGAGCTCAGACTTTGCAAAAGAGACCAACTGACCTCAATCAATAACCTTAAAATGGTCTATCATCCTCGAATGATACCCAAAACAACAAGACCAAACTCAGAAGGACTTGAAGAAAAGAATGCCATCCTCGAAAGACAATTCTCAAAAGATCCTCGAATCTAACACGAAACCTTCCTTGAATGGAGACACAATGGTATATCGGCCTCTGTCGATAATATAAAACACAAAGAATGACCTCAGACTTTGCAAAAGAGACAAACTGACCTCAATCGATAAGCTCATAATGGTCTATCATCCTCGAATGATAACCACAACAACAAGACCAACCTCAGAAGGACTTGAAGAAAAGAATGCCATCCTCGAATGACAATTCTCAAAAGATCCTCGGATCTAACACGAAACAATCTTCGAATTGAGACGCAATGGAATACCGGCCTCAGTCGATAACCAAAAACACAAAGATTGACCTCTGACTTTGCAAAAGAGACAAACTAACCTCAATCAATAAGCTCAAAATGGTCTATCATCCTCGAATGATAGCAACAACAACAAGACCAATCTCAGAAGGACTTAAAGAAAAGAATGCCATCCTTTAATGACAATTTTCAAAAGATCCTCGAATCTAACACGAAACCATCATCAAATGGAGACGCAATGGTATACCAGACTCAGTCGATAACCAAAAACACAAAGACTGACCTCATACTTTGCAAAAGAGACAAACAGACCTCAATCACTAAGCTCAAAATGGTCTATCATCTTCGAATGATAACCACAACAACAAGACCAACCTCAGAAGGACTTGAAGAAAAGAACGCCATCCTCGAAAGACAATTCTCAAAAGATACTCGTATTTAACAAGAAACCATCCTCGAATGGAGACACAATGGTATATCAGCCTCAGTCGATAACATAAAACACAAAGAATGACCTCAGACTTTGCAAAAGAGACAAACTGACCTCAATCGATAAGCTCAAAATGGTCTATCATCCTCGAATGATAACCACAACAACAAGACCAACCTCAGAAGGACATGAAGAAAAGAATGCCATCCTCGAATGACAATTCTCAAAAGATCCTCGGATCTAACACGAAACCATCTTCGAATAGAGACACAATGGTATACCGGCCTCAGTCGATAACAAGAAACATAAAAACTTTTCTCAAACAGACTTGGTAAAAGAGACAAACTGAACTCAATCAATAAGCTCAAAATGGTATATCATCCTCTTATGATAGCCACAAGAACAAAACAAACTTCAAAAGGACATGAAGAAGAGAATTCCGTCCTCGAATGACGACTCACAAAAGATCCTTAGATCTAACATGAAATCATCCTCGAATGATAGCAACAAAAACAAGACCAATCTCAGAAGGACTTAAAGAAAAGAATGCAATCCTTTAATGACAATTTTCAAAAGATCCTCGAATCTAACACGAAACCATCATCAAATGGAGACGCAATGGTATACCAGACTCAATCGATAACCAAAAACACAAAGACTGACCTCATACTTTGCAAAAGAGACAAACAGACCTCAATCACTAAGCTCAAAATGGTCTATCATCCTCGAATGTTACCCAAAACAACAAGACCAACCTCAGAAGGACTTGAAGAAAAGAATGCCATCCTCGAAAGACAATTCTCAAAAGATCCTCGAATCTAACACGAAACCTTCCTGGAAAGGAGACACAATGGTATAACGACCTCAGTCGATAACCAAAAACACAAAGACTGACCTCAGACTTTGCAAAAGAGACAAACTGACCTCCATCGATAAGCTCATAATGGTCTATCATCCTCGAATGATAACCACAACAACAAGACAAACCTCAGAAGGACTTGAAGAAAAGAATGCCATCCTCGAATGACAATTCTCAAAAGATCCTCGGATCTAACACGAAACAATCTTCGAATTGAGACGCAATGGAATACCGGCCTCAGTCGATAACAAAAAACACAAAGATTGACCTCTGACTTTGCAAAACAGACAAACTGACCTCAATCAATAAGCTCAAAATGGTCTATCATCCTCGAATGATAGCAACAACAACAAGACCAATCTCAGAAGGACTTAAAGAAAAGAATGCCATCCTTTAATGATAATTTTCAAAAGATCCTCGAATCTAACACGAAACCATCATCAAATGGAGACGCAATGGTATACCGGACTCAATCGATAACCAAAAACACAAAGACAAACCTCATACTTTGCAAAAGAGACAAACAGACCTCAATCACTAAGCTCAAAATGGTCTATCATCTTCGAATGATAACCACAACAACAAGACCAACCTCAGAAGGACTTGAAGAAAAGAATGCCATCCTCGAAAGACAATTCTCAAAAGATCCTCGAATCTAACACGAAACCTTCCTTGAATGGAGACACAATGGTATAACGGCCTCAGTCGATAACCAAAAACACAAAGACTGATCTCAGACTTTGCAAAAGAGACAAACTGACCTCCATCGATAAGCTCATAATGGTCTATCATCCTCGAATGATAACCACAACAACAAGACAAACCTCTGAAGGACTTGAAGAAAAGAATGCCATCCTCGAATGACAATTCTCAAAAGATCCTCGGATCTAACACGAAACAATCTTCGAATTGAGACGCAATGGAATACCGGCCTCAGTCGATAACAAAAAACACAAAGATTGACCTCTGACTTTGCAAAACAGACAAACTGACCTCAATCAATAAGCTCAAAATGGTCTATCATCCTCGAATGATAGCAACAACAACAAGACCAATCTCAGAAGGACTTAAAGAAAAGAATGCCATCCTTTAATGATAATTTTCAAAAGATCCTCGAATCTAACACGAAACCATCATCAAATGGAGACGCAATGGTATACCGGACTCAATCGATAACCAAAAACACAAAGACTGACCTCATACTTTGCAAAAGAGACAAACAGACCTCAATCACTAAGCTCAAAATGGTCTATCATCTTCGAATGATAACCACAACAACAAGACCAACCTCAGAAGGACTTGAATAAAAGAATGCATTCCTCGAAAGACAATTCTCAAAAGATACTCGAATCTAACAAGAAACCATCCTCGAATGGAGACACAATGGTATATCGGCCTTAGTCGATAACCTAAAACACAAAGAATGACCTCAGACTTTGCAAAAGAGACAAACTGACCTCAATCGATAAACTCAAAATGGTCTATCATCCTCGAATGATAACCACAACAACAAGACCATCCTCGGAAGGACATGAAGAAAAGAATGCCATCCTCGAATGACAATTCTCAAAAGATTCTCGGATCTAACACGAAACCATCTTCGAATAGAGACACAATGGTATACCGGCCTCAGTCGATAACAAGAAACACAAAGACTTCTCTCAAACAGACTTGGTAAAAGAGACAAACTGAACTCAATCAATAAGCTCAAAATGGTATATCATCCTCTTATGATAGCAACAAGAACAACACAAACTTCAAAAGGAATTGAAGAAGAGAATGCCATCCTCGAATGACGACTCACAAAAGATCCTCGGATCTAACATGAAACCATCCTTGAATGAAGATGCAATGGTATAATGACCTCAGTCGATAACCAAAAACACAAAGACTGACCTCAGACTTTGCAAAAGAGACAAACTGACCTCAATCAATATCCTTAAAATGGTCTATCATCCTCGAATGATACCCGAAACAACAAGACCAACCTCAGAAGGACTTGAAGAAAAGAATGCCATCCTCGAAAGACAATTCTCAAAAGATCCTCGAATCTAAAACGAAACTATCCTTGAATGGAGACACAATGGTATATCGGCCTCTGTCGATAACATAAAACACAAAGAATGACCTCAGACTTTGCAAAAGAGACAAACTGACCTCAATCGATAAGCTCATAATGGTCTATCATCCTCGAATGATAACCACAACAACAAGAGCAACCTCAGAAGGACTTGAAGAAAAGAATGCCATCCTCGAATGACAATTCTCAAAAGATCCTCGGATCTAACACGAAAAAATCTTCGAATAGAGACGCGATGGTATACCGGCCTCAGTCGATAACCAGAAACACAAAGACTTCTATCAAACAGACTTGGTAAAAGAGACAAAATGACCTCAATCAATAAGCTCAAAATAGTATATCGTTCTCTTATGATAACCATAACAACAAGACCAACCTCAGAAGGACCTGAAGAAAATAATGCCATCCTCAAATGACAATTCTCAAAATATCCTCGGATCTAACACAAAACCATCCTAGAATGGAGACACAATGGTATACCGGCCTCAGTCGATAACCAAAAACACAAAGACTGACCTCAGACTTTGCAAAAGAGACAAACTGACCTCAATCAATAAGCTCAAAATGGTCTATCATCCTAGAATGATACCCAAAACAAGAAGACCAACCTCAGAAGGAATTGAAGAAAAGAATGCCATCCTAGAAAGACAATTCTCAAAAGATCCTCGAATCTAACACGAAACCATCCTTGAATGGAGACACAATGGGATAACGGCCTCAGTCGATAACCAAAAACACAAAGACTGACTTTAGACTTTGCAAAAGAGACAAACTGACCTCAATCAATAACCTCAAAATGGTTTATCATCCTCGAATGATAACCACAACAACAAGACCAACCTCAGAAGAACTTGAAGAAAATAAAGCCATCCTCGAATGACAATTCTCAAAATATCCTCGGATGTTACCTAAAACCATCCTAGAATGGAGACGCAATGGTATACGGGCCTCAGTCGATAACCAAAAACACAAAGATTGACCTCTGATTTTGCAAAAGATACAAACTGACCTCAATCAATAAGCTCATAATGGTCTATCATCCTCGAATGATACCCAAAACAACAAGACTAACCTCAGAAGGACTTGAAGAAAAGAATTCCATCCTCGAAAGACAATTATCAAATGATCCTCGAATCTAACACGAAACCATCCTTGAATGGAGACGCAATGGTATAACGGCCTCAGTCGATAACCAAAAACACAAAGACTGACCTTAGACTTTGAAAAAGAGACAAACTGACCTCAATCAATAAGCTCAAAATGGTCTATCATCCTCAAATGATAAACACAATAACAAGACCAACCTCAGAAGGACTTGAAGAAAAGAATGCCTTCCTCGAATGACAATTCTCAAAAGATCCTCGGATCTAACACGAAATAATCTTCGAGTTGAGACGCAATGGAATACCGGCCTCAGTCGATAACCAAAAACACAAAGATTGACCTCTGACTTTGCAAAAGAGACAAACTGACCTCAATCAATAAGCTCAAATTGGTCTATCATCCTTGAATGATAGCAACAACAACAAGACCAATCTCAGAAGGACTTAAAGAAAAGAATGTCATCCTTTAATGACAATTTTCAAAAGATCCTCGAATCTAACACGAAACCATCATCAAATGGAGACGCAATGGTATACCGGACTCAATCGATAACCAAAAACACAAAGACTGACCTCATACTTTGCAAAAGAGACAAACCGACCTCAATCACTAAGCTCAAAATGGTCTATCATCTTCAAATGATAACCACAACAACAAGACTAACCTCAGAAGGACTTGAATAAAAGAATGCATTCCTCGAAAGACAATTCTCAAAAGATACTCGAATCTAACAAGAAACCATCCACGAATGGAGACACAATGGTATATCGGCCTCAGTCGATAACCTAAAACACAAAGAATGACCTCAGACTTTGCAAAAGAGACAAACTGACCTCAATCGATAAGCTCAAAATGGTCTATCATCCTCGAATGATAACCACAACAACAAGACCAACCTCAGAAGGACATGAAGAAAAGAATGCCATCCTCGAATGACAATTCTCAAAAGATCCTCGGATCTAACACGAAACCATCTTCGAATAGAGACACAATGGTATACCGGCCTCAGTCGATAACAAGAAACACAAAGACTTCTCTCAAACATACTTTGTAAAAGAGACAAACTG
This sequence comes from Lathyrus aphaca, assembly GCA_963966055.1. Taxonomy (NCBI): domain Eukaryota; kingdom Viridiplantae; phylum Streptophyta; class Magnoliopsida; order Fabales; family Fabaceae; genus Lathyrus; species Lathyrus aphaca. The sequence goes on from OZ014524.1 coordinate 449,321,011, forward strand.
AACTCAATCAATAAGCTCAAAATGGTATATCACCCTCTTATGATAGCCACAAGAACAAAACAAACTTCAAAAGGACTTGAAGAAGAGAATGCCATCCTCGAATGACGACTCACAAAAGATCCTCGGATCTAACATGAAACCATCCTTGAATGAAGACGCAATGGTATAACGACCTCAGAAGATAACCAAAAACACAAAGACTGACCTCAGACTTTGCAAAAGAGACAAACTGACCTTAATCAATATCCTTAAAATGGTCTATCATCCTCGAATGATACCCAAAATAACAAGACCAACCTCAGAAGGACTTGAAGAAAAGAATGCCATCCTCGAAAGACAATTCTCAAAAGATACTCGAATCTAACACGAAAAAATCTTCGAATAGAGACGCAATGGTATACCGGCCTCAGTCGATAACCAGAAACACAAAGACTTCTCTCAAACAGACTTGGTAAAAGAGACAAACTGACCTCAATCAATAAGCTCAAAATGGTATATCATCCTCTTATGATAACCACAACAACAAGACCAACCTCAGAAGGACTTGAGGAAAATAATGCCATCCTCGAATGACAATTCTCAAAATATCCTCGGATCTAACACAAAACCATCCTAGAATGGAGACACAATGGTATAACGGCCTCAGTAGATAACCAAAAACACAAAGACTGACCTTAGACTTTGCAAAAGAGACAAACTGACCTCAATCAATAACCTCAAAATGGTTTATCATCCTCGAATGATAACCACAACAACAAGACCAACCTCAGAAGAACTTGAAGAAAATAAAGCCATCCTCGAATGACAATTCTCAAAATATCCTCGAATCTAACACAAAACCATCCTAGAATAGAGAAGCAATGGTATACCGGCCTCAGTCGATAACCAAAAACACAAAGATTGACTTCTGACTTTGCAAAAGATACAAACTGACCTCAATCAATAAGCTCATAATGGTCTATCATCCTCGAATGATACCCAAAACAACAAGACCAACCTCAGAAGGACTTGAAGAAAAGAATTCCATCCTCGAAAGACAATTCTCAAATGATCCTCGAATCTAACACGAAACCATCCTTGAATGGAGACGCAATGGTATAACGGCCTCAGTCGATAACCAAAAACACAAAGACTGACCTTAGACTTTGAAAAAGAGACAAACTGACCTCAATCAATAAGCTCAAAATGGTCTATCATCCTCAAATGATAAACACAACAACAAGACCAACCTCTGAAGGACTTGAAGAAAAGAATGCCATCCTCGAATGACAATTCTCAAAAGATCCTCAGATCTAACACGAAACAATCTTCGAATTAAGACGCAATAGAATACCGGCCTCAGTCGATAACCAAAAACACAAAGATTGACCTCTGACTTTGCAAAAGAGACAAACTGACCTCAATCAATAAGCTCAAAATAGAATATCATCCTCGAATGATCGAAACAAAAACAAGACCAATCTCAGAAAGACTTAAAGAAAAGAATGCCATCCTTAAATGACAATTTTCAAAAGATCCTCGAATCTAACACTAAACCATCATCAAATGGAGACGCAATGGTATACCGGACTCAATCGATAACCAAAAACACAACAACTGGCCTCATACTTTGCATAAGAGACAAACCGACCTCAATCCCTAAGCTCAAAATGGTCTATCATCTTCGAATGATAACCACAATGGAGACAATTCTCGAAAGACAATTCTCAAAAGATACTCGAATCTAACAAGAAACCATCCTCGAATGGAGACACAATGGTATATCAGCCTCAGTCGATAACCTAAAACACAAAGAATGACCTCAGACTTTGCAAAAGAGACAAACTGACCTCAATCGATAAGCTCAAAATGGTCTATCATCCTCGAATGATAACCACAACAACAAGACCATCCTTAGAAGTACATGAAGAAAAGAATGCCATCCTCGAATGACAATTCTCAAAAGATCCTCGGATCCAACACGAAACCATCTTCGAATAGAGACACAATGGTATACTGGCCTCAGTCGATAACAAGAAACACAAAGACTTCTCTCAAACAGACTTGGTAAAAGAGACAAACTGAACTCAATCAATAAGCTCAAAATGGTATATCATCCTCTTATGATAGCCACAATAACAAAACAAACTTCAAAATGACTTGAAGAAGAGAATGCCATCCTCGAATGACGACTCACAAAAGATCCTCGGATCTAACATGAAACCATCCTTGAATGAAGACGCAATGGTATAATGACCTCAGTCGATAACCAAAAACACAAAGACTAACCTCAGACTTTGCAAAAGAGACAAACTGACCTCAATCAATATCCTTAAAATGGTCTATCATCCTCGAATGATACCCAAACCAACAAGACCAACCTCAGAAGGACATGAAGAAAAGAATGCCATCCTCGAAAGACAATTCTCAAAAGATCCTCGAATCTAACACGAAACTATCCTTGAATGGAGACACAATGGTATATCGGCCTCTGTCGATAACATAAAACACAAAGAATGACCTCAGACTTTGCAAAAGAGACAAACTGACCTCAATCGATAAGCTCGTAATGGTCTATCATCCTCGAATGATAACCACAACAACAAGACCAACCTCAGAAGGACTTGAAGAAAAGAATGCCATCCTCCAATGACAATTCTCAAAAGATCCTCGGATCTAACAAAAAAAATCTTCGAATAGAGACGCAATGGTATACCGGCCTCAGTCGATAACCAGAAACACAAAGACTTCTCTCAAACAGACTTGGTAAAAGAGACAAACTGACCTCAATCAATAAACTCAAAATGGTATATCATTCTCTTATGATAACCACAACAACAAGACCAACCTCAAAAGGACTTGAAGAAAATAATGCCATCCTCGAATGACAATTCTCAAAAGATCCTCGGATCTAACACGAAACCATCCTCGAATTGAGACGCAATGGAATACCGGCCTCAGTCGATAACCAAAAACACAAAGATTGACCTCTGACTTTGCAAAAGAGACAAACTGACCACAATCAATAAGCTCAAAATGGTATATCATCCTCGAATGATAGTAGCAACAACAAGACCAATATCAGAAGGACTTAAAGAAAAGAATGCCATCTTTTAATGACAATTTTCAAAAGATCCTCGAATCTAACACGATTCCATCATCAAATGGAGACGCAAGGGTATACCGGACTCATTCAAAAACCAAAAACACAAAGACTGACCTCATACTTTGCAAAAGAGACAAACCGACCTCAATCACTAAGCTCAAAATGGTCTATCATCTTCGAATTATAACCACAACAACAAGAACAACCTCAGAAGGACTTGAAGAAAAGAATGCCATCCTCGAAAGACAATTCTCAAAAGATCCTCGAATCTAACCAGAAACCATCCTCAATTGGAGACACAATTGTATATCAGCCTCAGTCGATAACCTAAAACACAAAGAATGACCATAGACTTTGCAAAAGAGACAAACTGACCTCAATCGATAAGCTCAAAATGGTCTATCATCCTCGAATTTTAACCACAACAACAAGACCAACCTCAGAAGGACATGAAGAAAAGAATGCCATCCTAGAATGACAATTCTCAAAAGATCCTCGGATCTAAAACGAAACCATCTTCGAATAGAGACACAATGGTATACCGGCCTCAGTCTATAACAAGAAACACAAAGACTTCTCTCAAACAGACTTGGTAAAAGAGACAAACTGACCTCAATCAATAAGCTCAAAATGGTATATTATCCTCTTATGATAGCCACAAGAACAAAACAAACTTCAAAAGGACTTGAACAAGAGAATGCCATCCTCGAATGACGACTCACAAAAGATCCTCGGATCTAACATGAAACCATCCTTGAATGAAGACGCAATGGTATAACGACCTCAGTCGATAACCAAAAACACAAAGACTGACCTCAGACTTTGCAAAAGAGAGAAACTGACCTCAATCAATAACCTTAAAATGGTCTATTATCCTCGAATGATACCCAAAACAACAAGACCAACCTCAGAAGGACATGAAGAAAAGAATGCCATCCTCGAAAGACAATTCTCAAAAGATCCTCGAATCTAACACGAAACTATCCTTGAATGGAGACACAATGGTATATCGGCCTCTGTCGATAACATAAAACACAAAGAATGACCTCAGACTTTGCAAAAGAGACAAACTGACCTCAATCGATAAGCTCGTAATGGTCTATCATCCTCGAATGATAACCACAACAACAAGACCAACCTCAGAAGGACTTGAAGAAAAGAATGCCATCCTCGAATGACAATTCTCAAAAGATCCTCGGATCTAACAGAAAAAATCTTCGAATAGAGACGCAATGGTATACCGGCCTCAGTCGATAACCAGAAACACAAAGACTTCTCTCAAACAGACTTGGTAAAAGAGACAAACTGACCTCAATCAATAAACTCAAAATGGTATATCATTCTCTTATGATAACCACAACAACAAGACCAACCTCAAAAGGACTTGAAGAAAATAATGCCATCCTCGAATGACAATTCTCAAAAGATCCTCGGATCTAACACGAAACCATCCTCGAATTGAGACGCAATGGAATACCGGCCTCAGTCGATAACCAAAAACACAAAGATTGACCTCTGACTTTGCAAAAGAGACAAACTGACCACAATCAATAAGCTCAAAATGGTATATCATCCTCGAATGATAGTAGCAACAACAAGACCAATATCAGAAGGACTTAAAGAAAAGAATGCCATCTTTTAATGACAATTTTCAAAAGATCCTCGAATCTAACACGATTCCATCATCAAATGGAGACGCAAGGGTATACCGGACTCATTCAAAAACCAAAAACACAAAGACTGACCTCATACTTTGCAAAAGAGACAAACCGACCTCAATCACTAAGCTCAAAATGGTCTATCATCTTCGAATTATAACCACAACAACAAGAACAACCTCAGAAGGACTTGAAGAAAAGAATGCCATCCTCGAAAGACAATTCTCAAAAGATCCTCGAATCTAACCAGAAACCATCCTCAATTGGAGACACAATTGTATATCAGCCTCAGTCGATAACCTAAAACACAAAGAATGACCATAGACTTTGCAAAAGAGACAAACTGACCTCAATCGATAAGCTCAAAATGGTCTATCATCCTCGAATTTTAACCACAACAACAAGACCAACCTCAGAAGGACATGAAGAAAAGAATGCCATCCTAGAATGACAATTCTCAAAAGATCCTCGGATCTAAAACGAAACCATCTTCGAATAGAGACACAATGGTATACCGGCCTCAGTCTATAACAAGAAACACAAAGACTTCTCTCAAACAGACTTGGTAAAAGAGACAAACTGACCTCAATCAATAAGCTCAAAATGGTATATTATCCTCTTATGATAGCCACAAGAACAAAACAAACTTCAAAAGGACTTGAACAAGAGAATGCCATCCTCGAATGACGACTCACAAAAGATCCTCGGATCTAACATGAAACCATCCTTGAATGAAGACGCAATGGTATAACGACCTCAGTCGATAACCAAAAACACAAAGACTGACCTCAGACTTTGCAAAAGAGAGAAACTGACCTCAATCAATAACCTTAAAATGGTCTATTATCCTCGAATGATACCCAAAACAACAAGACCAACCTCAGAAGGACATGAAGAAAAGAATGCCATCCTCGAAAGACAATTCTCAAAAGATCCTCGAATCTAACACGAAACTATCCTTGAATGGAGACACAATGGTATATCGGCCTCTGTCGATAACATAAAACACAAAGAATGACCTCAGACTTTGCAAAAGAGACAAACTGACCTCAATCGATAAGCTCGTAATGGTCTATCATCCTCGAATGATAACCACAACAACAAGACCAACCTCAGAAGGACTTGAAGAAAAGAATGCCATCCTCGAATGACAATTCTCAAAAGATCCTCGGATCTAACAGAAAAAATCTTCGAATAGAGACGCAATGGTATACCGGCCTCAGTCGATAACCAGAAACACAAAGACTTCTCTCAAACAGACTTGGTAAAAGAGACAAACTGACCTCAATCAATAAACTCAAAATGGTATATCATTCTCTTATGATAACCACAACAACAAGACCAACCTCAAAAGGACTTGAAGAAAATAATGCCATCCTCGAATGACAATTCTCAAAAGATCCTAGGATCTAACACGAAACCATCCTCGAATTGAGACGCAATGGAATACCGGCCTCAGTCGATAACCAAAAACACAAAGATTGACCTCTGACTTTGCAAAAGAGACAAACTGACCACAATCAATAAGCTCAAAATGGTATATCATCCTCGAATGATAGTAGCAACAACAAGACCAATATCAGAAGGACTTAAAGAAAAGAATGCCATCTTTTAATGACAATTTTCAAAAGATCCTCGAATCTAACACGATTCCATCATCAAATGGAAACGCAAGGGTATACCGGACTCATTCAAAAACCAAAAACACAAAGACTGACCTCATACTTTGCAAAAGAGACAAACCGACCTCAATCACTAAGCTCAAAATGGTCTATCATCTTCGAATTATAACCACAACAACAAGACCAACCTCAGAAGGACTTGAAGAAAAGAATGCCATCCTCGAAAGACAATTCTCAAAAGATCCTCGAATCTAACCAGAAACCATCCTCAATTGGAGACACAATTGTATAGCAGCCTCAGTCGATAACCTAAAACACAAAGAATGACCATAGACTTTGCAAAAGAGACAAACTGACCTCAATCGATAAGCTCAAAATGGTCTATCATCCTCGAATGATAACCACAACAACAAGACCAACCTCAGAAGGACATGAAGAAAAGAATGCCATCCTAGAATGACAATTCTCAAAAGATCCTCGGATCTAAAACGAAACCATCTTCGAATAGAGACACAATGGTATACCGGCCTCAGTCTATAACAAGAAACACAAAGACTTCTCTCAAACAGACTTGGTAAAAGAGACAAACTGACCTCAATCAATAAGCTCAAAATGGTATATTATCCTCTTATGATAGCCACAAGAACAAAACAAACTTCAAAAGGACTTGAACAAGAGAATGCCATCCTCGAATGACGACTCACAAAAGATCCTCGGATCTAACATGAAACCATCCTTGAATGAAGACGCAATGGTATAACGACCTCAGTCGATAACCAAAAACACAAAGACTGACCTCAGACTTTGCAAAAGAGAGAAACTGACCTCAATCAATAACCTTAAAATGGTCTATTATCCTCGAATGATACCCAAAACAACAAGACCAACCTCAGAAGGACATGAAGAAAAGAATGCCATCCTCGAAAGACAATTCTCGAAAGATCCTCGAATCTAACACGAAACTATCCTTGAATGGAGACACAATGGTATATCGGCCTCTGTCGATAACATAAAACACAAAGAATGACCTCAGACTTTGCAAAAGAGACAAACTGACCTCAATCGATAAGCTCGTAATGGTCTATCATCCTCGAATGATAACCACAACAACAAGACCAACCTCAGAAGGACTTGAAGAAAAGAATGCCATCCTCGAATGACAATTCTCAAAAGATCCTCGGATCTAACAGAAAAAATCTTCGAATAGAGACGCAATGGTATACCGGCCTCAGTCGATAACCAGAAACACAAAGACTTCTCTCAAACAGACTTGGTAAAAGAGACAAACTGACCTCAATCAATAAACTCAAAATGGTATATCATTCTCTTATGATAACCACAACAACAAGACCAACCTCAAAAGGACTTGAAGAAAATAATGCCATCCTCGAATGACAATTCTCAAAAGATCCTCGGATCTAACACGAAACCATCCTCGAATTGAGACGCAATGGAATACCGGCCTCAGTCGATAACCAAAAACACAAAGATTGACCTCTGACTTTGCAAAAGAGACAAACTGACCACAATCAATAAGCTCAAAATGGTATATCATCCTCGAATGATAGTAGCAACAACAAGACCAATATCAGAAGGACTTAAAGAAAAGAATGCCATCTTTTAATGACAATTTTCAAAAGATCCTCGAATCTAACACGATTCCATCATCAAATGGAGACGCAAGGGTATACCGGACTCATTCAAAAACCAAAAACACAAAGACTGACCTCATACTTTGCCAAAGAGACAAACCGACCTCAATCACTAAGGTCAAAATGGTCTATCATCTTCGAATTATAACCACAACAACAAGACCAACCTCAGAAGGACTTGAAGAAAAGAATGCCATCCTCGAAAGACAATTCTCAAAAGATCCTCGAATCTAACCAGAAACCATCCTCAATTGGAGACACAATTGTATATCAGCCTCAGTCGATAACCTAAAACACAAAGAATGACCATAGACTTTGCAAAAGAGACAAACTGACCTCAATCGATAAGCTCAAAATGGTCTATCATCCTCGAATGATAACCACAACAACAAGACCAACCTCAGAAGGACATGAAGAAAAGAATGCCATCCTAGAATGACAATTCTCAAAAGATCCTCGGATCTAAAACGAAACCATCTTCGAATAGAGACACAATGGTATACCGGCCTCAGTCTATAACAAGAAACACAAAGACTTCTCTCAAACAGACTTGGTAAAAGAGACAAACTGACCTCAATCAATAAGCTCAAAATGGTATATTATCCTCTTATGATAGCCACAAGAACAAAACAAACTTCAAAAGGACTTGAACAAGAGAATGCCATCCTCGAATGACGACTCACAAAAGATCCTCGGATCTAACATGAAACCATCCTTGAATGAAGACGCAATGGTATAACGACCTCAGTCGATAACCAAAAACACAAAGACTGACCTCAGACTTTGCAAAAGAGAGAAACTGACCTCAATCAATAACCTTAAAATGGTCTATTATCCTCGAATGATACCCAAAACAACAAGACCAACCTCATAAGGACTTGAAGAAAAGAATGCCATCCTCGAAAGACAATTCTCAAAAGATCCTCGAATCTAACACAAAACCATCCTTGAATGGAGACACATTGGTATATCGGCCTATGTCGATAACATAAAACACAAATAATGACCACAGACTTTGCAAAAGAGACTAACTGACCTCAATCGATAAGCTTATAATGGTCTATCATCCTCGAATGATAACCACAAAAACAAGATCAACCTCAGAAGGACTTGAAGAAAAGAATTCCATCCTCGAATGACAATTCTCAATAGATCCTCGGATCTAACACGAAAAAATCTTCGAATAGAGACGCAATGGTATACCGGCCTCAGTCGATAACCAGAAACACAAAGACTTCTCTCAAACAGACTTGGTAAAAGAGACAAACTGACCTCAATCAATAAGCTCAAAATGGTATATCATCCTCTTATGATAACCACAACAACAAGACCAACCTCAGAAGGACTTGAAGAAAATAATGCCATCCTCGAATGACAATTCTCAAAATATCCTCGGATCTAACATAAAACCATCCTAGAATGGAGACACAATGGTATACCGGCCTCAGTCGATAACCAAAAACACAAAGACTGACCTCAGACTTAGCAAAAGAGACAAACTGACCTCAATCAATAAGCTCAAATTGGTCTATCATCCTCGAATGATACCCAAAACAACAAGACCAACCTCAGAAGGAATTGAAGAAAAGAATGCCATCCTCGAAAGACAATTCTCAAAAGATCCTCTCATCTAACACGAAACCATCCTTGAATGGAGACACAGTGGTATAACGGCCTCAATCGATAACCAAAAACACAAAGACTGACCTTAGACTTTGCAAAAGAGACAAACTGACCTCAATCAATAACCTCAAAATGGTTTATCATCCTCGAATGATAACCACAACAACCAGACACACCTCAGAAGGACTTGAAGAAAAAAATACCATCCTGGAATGACAATTCTCACAGGATCCTCGGATCTAACACGAAACCATCTTCGAATGGAGACGCAATGGTATATCGGCCTCCGTCGATAACCAAAAACACAAAGACTGACCTCTGACTTTGTAAAAGAGACAAACTGACCTCAATCAATAAGCTCAAAATAGTATATCATCCTCAAATGATAACCACAACAACAAGACCAACCTCAGAAGGACTTGAAGAAATGAATGCCATCCTCGAATGACTATTCTCAAAAGATCCTCGGATCAAACATGAAACTATCCTTGAATTGAGACGCAATGGAATACCGATCTCAGTCGATAACCAAAAACACAAAGATTGACCTCTGACTTTGCAAAAGAGACAAACTGACCTCAATCAATAAGCTCAAAATGGTATATCATCCTCGAATGATAGCAACAACAACAAGACCAATCTCAGAAGGACTTAAAGAAAAGAATTCCAACCTTTAATGACAATTCTCAAAAGATCCTCGAATCTAACACGAAACCATCATCAAATGGAGACGCAATGGTATACCGGACTCAGTTGGTAACCAAAAACACAAAGACTGACCTCATACTTTGCAAAAGAGACAAACCGACCTCAATCACTAAGCTCAAAATGGTCTATCATCTTCGAATGATAACCTCAACAACAAGACCAACCTCAGAAGGATTTGAAGAAAAGAATGCCATCCTAGAAAGACAATTCTCAAAAGATCCTCGAATCTAACAAGAAACCATCCTCGAATGGAGACACAATGGTATATCAGCCTCAGTCGATAACCTAAAACACAAAGAATGACCTCAGACTTTGCAAAAGAGACAACCTGACCTCAATCGATAAGCTCAAAATGGTCTATCATCCTCGAATGATAACCAGAACAACAAGACCAACCTCAGAAGGACATGAAGAAAAGAATGCCATCCTAGAATGACAATTCTCAAAAGATCCTCGGATCTAACACGAAACCATCTTCGAATAGAGACACAATGGTATACCGGCCTCAGTCGATAACAAGAAACACAAAGACTTCTCTCAAAGAGACTTGGTAAAAGAGACAAACTGACCTCAATCAATAAGCTCAAAATGGTATGTCATCCTCTTATGATAGCCACAAGAAAAAAACAAACTTCAAAAGGACTTGTAGAAGAGAATGCCATCCTCGAATGAAGACTCATAAAAGATCCTCGGATATAACATGAAACCATCCTTGAATGAAGATGCAATGGTATAACGACCTCAGTCGATAACCAAAAACACAAAGACTGACCTCAGACTTTGCAAAAGAGACAAACTGACCTCAATCAATAACCTTAAAATGGTCTATCATCCTCGAATGATACCCAAAACAACAAGACCAACCTCATAAGGACTTGAAGAAACGAATGCCATCCTCGAAAGACAATTCTCAAAAGATCCTCGAATCTAACACGAAACCATCCTTGAATGGAGACACAATGGTATATCGGCCTCTGTCGATAACATAAAACACAAAGAATGACCTCAGACTTTGCAAAAGAGACAAACTGACCTCAATCGATAAGCTCATAATGGCCTATAATCCTCGAATGATAACCACAACAACAAGACCAACCTCAGAAGGACTTGAAGAAAAGAATGCCATCCTCGAATGACAATTCTCAAAAGATCCTCGGATCTAACACGAAACAATCTTCGAATAGAGACGCAATGGTATACCGGCCTCAGTCGATAACCAAAAACACAAAGACTGACCTCAGATTTTGCAAAAGAGACAAACTGACCTCAATCAATAAGCTCAAACTGGTCTATCATCCTCGAATGATACCCAAAACAACAAGACCAACCTCAGAAGGAATTGAAGAAAAGAATGCCATCCTCGAAAGACAATTCTCAAAAGATCCTCTCATCTAACACGAAACCATCCTTGAATGGAGACACAGTGGTATAACGGCCTCAATCGATAACCAAAAACACAAAGACTGACCTTAGACTTTGCAAAAGAGACAAACTGACCTCAATCAATAACCTCAAAATGGTTTATCATCCTCGAATGATAACCACAACAACAAGACACACCTCAGAAGGACTTGAAGAAAAAAATACCATCCTGGAATGACAATTCTCACAAGATCCTCGGATCTAACACGAAACCATCTTCGAATGGAGACGCAATGGTATATCGGCCTCCGTCGATAACCAAAAACACAAAGACTGACCTCTGACTTTGTAAAAGAGACAAACTGACCTCAATCAATAAGCTCAAAATGGTATATCATCCTCAAATGATAACCACAACAACAAGAACAACCTCAGAAGGACTTGAAGAAATGAATGCCATCCTCGAATGACTATTCTCAAAAGATCCTCGGATCAAACATGAAACCATCCTTGAATTGAGACGCAATGGAATACCGACCTCGGTCGATAACCAAAAACACAAAGATTGACCTCTAACTTTGCAAAAGAGACAAACTGACCTCAATCAATAAGCTCAAAATGGTATATCATCCTCGAATGATAGCAACAACAACAAGACCAATCTCAGAAGGACTTAAAGAAAAGAATTCCATCCTTTAATGACAATTCTCAAAAGATCCTCGAATCTAACACGAAACCATCATCAAATGGAGACGCAATGGTATACCGGACTCAGTTGGTATCCAAAAACACAAAGACTGACCTCATACTTTGCAAAAGAGACAAACCGACCTTAATCACTAAGCTCAAAATGGTCTATCATCTTCGAATGATAACCACAACAACAAGACCAACCTCAGAAGGACTTGAAGAAAAGAATGCCATCCTCGAAAGATAATTCACAAAAGATCCTCGAATCTAACAAGAAACCATCCTCGAATGGAGACACAATGGTATATCAGCCATAGTCGATAACCTAAAACACAAAGAATGACCTCAGACTTTGCAAAAGAGACAACCTGACCTCAATCGATAAGTTCAAAATGGTCTATCATCCTCGAATGATAACCAGAACAACAAGACCAACCTCAGAAGGACATGAAGAAAAGAATGCCATCCTAGAATGAAAATTCTCAAAAGATCCTCGGATCTAACACGAAACCATCTTCGAATAGAGAGACAATGGTATACCGGCCTGAGTCGATAACAAGAAACACAAAGACTTCTCTCAAACAGACATGGTAAAAGAGACAAACTGACCTCAATCAATAAGCTCAAAATGGTATATCATCCTCTTATGATAGCCACAAGAACAAAACAAACTTCAAAAGGACTTGAAGAAGAGAATGCCATCCTCGAATGACGACTCATAAAAGATCCTCGGATCTAACATGAAACCATCCTTTAATGAAGACACAATGGTATAACGACCTCAGTCGATAACCAAAAACACAAAGACTGACCTCAGACTTTGCAAAAGAGACAAACTGACCTCAATCAATAACCTTAAAATGGTCTATCATCCTCGAATGATACCCAAAACAACAAGACCAACCTCATAAGGACTTGAAGAAAAGAATGCCATCCTCGAAAGACAATTCTCAAAAGATCCTCGAATCTAACACGAAGCCATCCTTGAATGGAGACACAATGGTATATCGGCCTCTGTCGATAACATAAAACACAAAGAATGACCTCAGACTTTGCAAAAGAGACAAACTGACCTCAATCGATAAGCTCATAATGGCCTATAATCCTCGAATGATAACCACAACAACAAGACCAACCTCAGAAGGACTTGAAGAAAAGAATGCCATCCTCGAATGACAATTCTCAAAAGATCCTCGGATCTAACACAAAACAATCTTCAAATAGAGACGCAATGGTATACCGGCCTCAGTCGATAACCAGAAACACAAAGACTTCTCTCAAACAGACTTGGCAAAAGAGACAAACTGACCCCAATCAATAAGCTCAAAATGGTATATCATCCTCTTATGATAACCACAACAACAAGACCAACCTCAGAAGTACTTGAAGAAATGAATGCCATCCTCGAATGACGACTCATAAAAGATCCTCGGATCTAACATGAAACCATCCTTGAATGAAGACGCAATGGTATAACGACCTCAGTCGATAACCAAAAACACAAAGACTGACCTCAGACTTTGCAAAAGAGACAAACTGACCTCAATCAATAAGCTCAAAATGGTCTATCATCCTCGAATGATACCCAAAACAACAAGACCAACCTCAGAAGGAATTGAAGAAAAGAATGCCATCCTCGAAAGACAATTCTCAAAAGATCCTCTCATCTAACACGAAACCATCCTTGAATGTAGACACAATGGTATAACGACCTCAGTCGATAACCAAAAACACAAAGACTGACCTTAAACTTTGCAAAAGAGTCAAACTGACCTCAATCAATAACCACAAAATGGTTTATCGTCCTCGAATGATAACCACAACAACAAGACACTCCTCAGAAGGACTTGAAGAAATGAATGCCATCCTCGAATGAAAATTCTCAAAAGATCCTCGGATCAAACATGAAACCATCCTTGAATTGAGACGCAATGGAATACCGACCTCAGTCGATAACCAAAAACACAAAGATTGACCTCTAACTTTGCAAGAGAGACAAACTGACCTCAATCAATAAGCTCAAAATGCTATATCATCCTCGAATGATAGCAACAACAACAAGACCAATCTCAGAAGGACTTAAAGAAAAGAATGCCATCCTTTAATGACAATTCTCAAAAGATCCTCGAATCTAACACGAAACCATCATCAAATGGAGACACAATGGTATACCGGACTCAGTCGATAACCAAAAACACAAAGACTGACCTCATACTTTGCAAAAGAGACAAACCGACCTCAATCACTAAGCTCAAAATGGTCTATCATCTTCGATTGATAACCACAACAACAAGACCAACCTCAGAAGGACTTGAAGAAAAGAATGCCATTATGGAATGACAATTCTCAAAAGATCCTCAGATCTAACACGAAAAAATCCTCGAATGGAGACGCAATGATATACCGGCCTCAGTCGATAACCAAAAACACAAAGACTGACCTCAAACTTTTCAAAAGAGACAAACTGCCATCAATCAATAAGCTAAAAATGGTCTATCATCCTCAAATGATAACCACAACAACAAGACCAACTTCAGAAGGACTTGAAGAAAATAATGCCATCCTCGAATGACAATTCTCAAAAGATCCTCGGATCTAACACAAAACCATCCTAGAATGGAGACGCAATGGTATACCGGCCTCAGTCGATAACCAAAAATACAAAGACTGACCTCAGACGTTGCAAAAGAGCAAAATTGACCTTAATAAATACGCTCAAAATGGTCTATCATCCTCGAATGATACCCACAACAACAAGACCAACCTCAGAAGGAATTGAAGAAAAGAATGCCATCCTCGAATGACAATTCTCAAAAGATCCTCGGATCTAACACGAAACAATCTTCGAATAGAGACGCAATGGTATACCGGCCTCAGTCGATAACCAGAAACACAAAGACTTCTCTCAAACAGACTTGGTAAAAGAGACAAACTGACCTCAATCAATAAGCTCAAAATGGTATATCATCCTCTTATGATAACCACAACAACAAGACCAACCTCAGAAGGACTTGAAGAAAAGAATGCCATCCTCAAATGACAATTCTCAAAAGATCCTCGGATCTAACATAAAACCATCCTAGAATGGAGACACAATGGTATACCGGCCTTAGTCGATAACCAGAAACACAAAGACTTCTCTCAAACAGACTTGGCAAAAGAGACAAACTGACCCCAATCAATAAGCTCAAAATGGTATATCATCCTCTTATGATAACCACAACAACAAGACCAACCTCAGAAGTACTTGAAGAAATGAATGCCATCCTAGAATGACAATTCTCAAAAGATCCTCGGATCTAAGACGAAACCATCTTCGAATAGAGACACAATGGTATACCGGCCTCAATCGATAACAAGAAACACAAAGACTTCTCTCAAACAGACTTGGTAAAAGAGACAAACTGACCTCAATCAATAAGCTCAAAATGGTATATCATCCTCTTATGATAGCCATAAGAACAAAACAAACTTCAAAAGGACTTGAAGAAGAGAATGCCATCCTCGAATGACGACTCATAAAAGATCCTCGGATCTAACATGAAACCATCCTTGAATGAAGACGCAATGGTATAACGACCTCAGTCGATAACCAAAAACACAAAGACTGACCTCAGACTTTGCAAAAGAGACAAACTGACCTTAATCAATAAGCTCAAAATGGTCTATCATCCTCGAATGATACCCAAAACAACAAGACCAACCTCAGAAGGAATTGAAGAAAAGAATGCCATCCTCGAAAGACAATTCTAAAAAGATCCTCTCATCTAACACGAAACCATCCTTGAATGTAGACACAATGGTATAACGGCCTCAGTCGATAACCAAAAACACAAAGACTGACCTTAGACTTTGCAAAAGAGTCAAACTGACCTCAATCAATAACCACAAAATGGTTTATCGTCCTCGAATGATAACCACAACAACAAGACACTCCTCAGAAGGACTTGAAGAAATGAATGCCATCCTCGAATGAAAATTCTCAAAAGATCCTCGGATCAAACATGAAACCATCCTTGAATTGAGACGCAATGGAATACCGACCTCAGTCGATAACCAAAAACACAAAAATTGACCTCTAACTTTGCAAGAGAGACAAACTGACCTCAATCAATAAGCTCAAAATGCTATATCATCCTCGAATGATAGCAACAACAACAAGACCAATCTCAGAAGGACTTAAAGAAAAGAATGCCATCCTTTAATGAAAATTCTCAAAAGATCCTCGAATCTTACACGAAACCATCATCAAATGGAGACACAATGGTATACCGGACTCAGTCGATAACCAAAAACACAAAGACTGACCTCATACTTTGCAAAAGAGACAAACCGACCTCAATCACTAAGCTCAAAATGGTCTATCATCTTCGATTGATAACCACAACAACAAGACCAACCTCAGAAGGACTTGAAGAAAAGAATGCCATTATGGAATGACAATTCTCAAAAGATCCTCAGATCTAACACGAAAAAATCCTCGAATGGAGACGCAATGATATACCGGCCTCAGTCGATAACCAAAAACACAAAGACTGACCTCAAACTTTTCAAAAGAGACAAACTACCATCAATCAATAAGCTAAAAATGGTCTATCATCCTCAAATGATAATCACAACAACAAGACCAACTTCAGAAGGACTTGAAGAAAATAATGCCATCCTCGAATGACAATTCTCAAAAGATCCTCGGATCTAACACAAAACCATCCTAGAATGGAGACGCAATGGTATACCGGCCTCAGTCGATAACCAAAAATACAAAGACTGACCTCAGACGTTGCAAAAGAGCAAAATTGACCTTAATAAATACGCTCAAAATGGTCTATCATCCTCGAATGATACCCACAACAACAAGACCAACCTCAGAAGGAATTGAAGAAAAGAATGCCATCCTCGAATGACAATTCTCAAAAGATCCTCGGATCTAACACGAAACAATCTTCGAATAGAGACGCAATGGTATACCGGCCTCAGTCGATAACCAGAAACACAAAGACTTCTCTCAAACAGACTTGGTAAAAGAGACAAACTGACCTCAATCAATAAGCTCAAAATGGTATATCATCCTCTTATGATAACCACAACAACAAGACCAACCTTAGAAGGACTTGAAGAAAATAATGCCATCCTCGAATGACAATTCTCAAAATATCCTCGGATCTAACATAAAACCATCCTAGAATGGAGACACAATGGTATACCGGCCTCAGTCGATAACCAAAAACACAAAGACTGACCTCAGACTTTGCAAAAGAGACAAACTGACCTCAATCAATAAGCTTAAAATGGTCTATCATCCTCGAAAGATACCCAAAACAACAAGACCAACCTCAGAAGGAATTAAAGAAAATAATGCCATCCTCGAATGACAATTCTCAAAATATCCTCGGATCTAACATAAAACCATCCTTGAATGGAGACACCATGGTATAACGGCCTCAGTCGATAACCAAAAACACAGAGACTGACCTTAGACTTTGCAAAAGAGACAAACTGACCTCACTCAATAAGCTCAAAATGGTTTATCATCCTCGAATGATAACCACAACAACAAGACAAACCTCAGAAGGACTTGAAGAAAAGAATACCATCCTGGAATGACAATTCTCACAAGATCCTCGGATCTAACACGAAACCATCTTCGAATGGAGACGCAATGGTATATCGGCCTCATTCGATAACCAAAAACACAAAGACTGACCTCAGACTTTGTAAAAGAGACAAACTGACCTCAATCAATAAGCTCAAAATGGTATTTCATCCTCAAATGATAACCACAACAACAAGACCAACCTCAGAAGGACTTGAAGAAATGAATGCCATCCTCGAATGACAATTCTCAAAAGATCCTCGGATCAAACATGAAACCATCCTTGAATTGAGACGCAATGGAATACCGACCTCAGTCGATAACCAAAAACACAAAAATTGACCTCTAACTTTGCAAGAGAGACAAACTGACCTCAATCAATAAGCTCAAAATGCTATATCATCCTCGAATGATAGCAACAACAACAAGACCAATCTCAGAAGGACTTAAAGAAAAGAATGCCATCCTTTAATGAAAATTCTCAAAAGATCCTCGAATCTAACACGAAACCATCATCAAATGGAGACACAATGGTATACCGGACTCAGTCGATAACCAAAAACACAAAGACTGACCTCATACTTTGCAAAAGAGACAAACTGACCTCAATCAATAAGCTTAAAATGGTCTATCATCCTCGAAAGATACCCAAAACAACAAGACCAACCTCAGAAGGAATTAAAGAAAATAATGCCATCCTCGAATGACAATTCTCAAAATATCCTCGGATCTAACATAAAACCATCCTTGAATGGAGACACCATGGTATAACGGCCTCAGTCGATAACCAAAAACACAGAGACTGACCTTAGACTTTGCAAAAGAGACAAACTGACCTCACTCAATAAGCTCAAAATGGTTTATCATCCTCGAATGATAACCACAACAACAAGACAAACCTCAGAAGGACTTGAAGAAAAGAATACCATCCTGGAATGACAATTCTCACAAGATCCTCGGATCTAACACGAAACCATCTTCGAATGGAGACGCAATGGTATATCGGCCTCATTCGATAACCAAAAACACAAAGACTGACCTCAGACTTTGTAAAAGAGACAAACTGACCTCAATCAATAAGCTCAAAATGGTATTTCATCCTCAAATGATAACCACAACAACAAGACCAACCTCAGAAGGACTTGAAGAAATGAATGCCATCCTCGAATGACAATTCTCAAAAGATCCTCGGATCAAACATGAAACCATCCTTGAATTGAGACGCAATGGAATACCGACCTCAGTCGATAACCAAAAACACAAAAATTGACCTCTAACTTTGCAAGAGAGACAAACTGACCTCAATCAATAAGCTCAAAATGCTATATCATCCTCGAATGATAGCAACAACAACAAGACCAATCTCAGAAGGACTTAAAGAAAAGAATGCCATCCTTTAATGAAATTTCTCAAAAGATCCTCGAATCTAACACGAAACCATCATCAAATGGAGACACAATGGTATACCGGACTCAGTCGATAACCAAAAACACAAAGACTGACCTCATACTTTGCAAAAGAGACAAACCGACCTCAATCACTAAGCTCAAAATGGTCTATCATCTTCGATTGATAACCACAACAACAAGACCAACCTCAGAAGGACTTGAAGAAAAGAATGCCATTATGGAATGACAATTCTCAAAAGATCCTCAGATCTAACACGAAAAAATCCTCGAATGGAGACGCAATGATATACCGGCCTCAGTCGATAACCAAAAACACAAAGACTGACCTCAAACTTTTCAAAAGAGACAAACTGCCATCAATCAATAAGCTAAAAATGGTCTATCATCCTCAAATGATAATCACAACAACAAGACCAACTTCAGAAGGACTTGAAGAAAATAATGCCATCCTCGAATGACAATTCTCAAAAGATCCTCGGATCTAACATAAAACCATCCTAGAATGGAGACGCAATGGTATACCGGCCTCAGTCGATAACCAAAAATACAAAGACTGACCTCAGACGTTGCAAAAGAGCAAAATTGACCTTAATAAATACGCTCAAAATGGTCTATCATCCTCGAATGATACCCACAACAACAAGACCAACCTCAGAAGGAATTGAAGAAAAGAATGCCATCCTCGAATGACAATTCTCAAAAGATCCTCGGATCTAACACGAAACAATCTTCGAATAGAGACGCAATGGTATACCGGCCTCAGTCGATAACCAGAAACACAAAGACTTCTCTCAAACAGACTTGGTAAAAGAGACAAACTGACCTCAATCAATAAGCTCAAAATGGTATATCATCCTCTTATGATAACCACAACAACAAGACCAACCTCAGAAGGACTTGAAGAAAATAATGCCATCCTCGAATGACAATTCTCAAAATATCCTCGGATCTAACATAAAACCATCCTAGAATGGAGACACAATGGTATACCGGCCTCAGTCGATAACCAAAAACACAAAGACTGACCTCAGACTTTGCAAAAGAGACAAACTGACCTCAATCAATAAGCTTAAAATGGTCTATCATCCTCGAAAGATACCCAAAACAACAAGACCAACCTCAGAAGGAATTAAAGAAAATAATGCCATCCTCGAATGACAATTCTCAAAATATCCTCGGATCTAACATAAAACCATCCTTGAATGGAGACACCATGGTATAACGGCCTCAGTCGATAACCAAAAACACAGAGACTGACCTTAGACTTTGCAAAAGAGACAAACTGACCTCAATCAATAAGCTCAAAATGGTTTATCATCCTCGAATGATAACCACAACAACAAGACACACCTCAGAAGGACTTGAAGAAAAGAATACCATCCTGGAATGACAATTCTCACAAGATCCTCGGATCTAACACGAAAACATCTTCGAATGGAGACGCAATGGTATATCGGCCTCATTCGATAACCAAAAACACAAAGACTGACCTCAGACTTTGTAAAAGAGACAAACTGACCTCAATCAATAAGCTAAAAATGGTATTTCATCCTCAAATGATAACCACAACAACAAGACCAACCTCAGAAGGACTTGAAGAAATGAATGCCATCCTCGAATGACAATTCTCAAAAGATCCTCGGATCAAACATGAAACCATCCTTGAATTGAGACGCAATGGAATACCGACCTCAGTCGATAACCAAAAACACAAAGATTGACCTTTAACTTTGCAAAAGTGACAAACTGACCTCAATCAATAAGCTAAAAATGGTATATCATCCTCGAATGATAGCAACAACAACAAGACCAATCTCAGAAGGACTTAAAGAAAAGAATGCCATCCTTTAATGACAATTCTCAAAAGATCCTCGAATCTAACACGAAACCATCATCAAATGGAGACGAAATGATATACCGGACTCAGTTGGTAACCAAAAACACAAAGACTTACCTCATACTTTGCAAAAGAGACAAACCGACGTCAATCACTAAGCTCAAAATGGTCTATCATCTTCGAATGATAACCACAACAACAAGACCAACCTCAGAAGGACTTGAAGAAAAGAATGCCATCCTGGAATGACAATTCTCAAAAGATCCTCAGATCTAACACGAAAGAATCCTCGAATGGAGACGCAATGATATACCGGCCTCAGTCGATAACCAAAAACACAAAGACTGACCTAAAACTTTTCAAAAGAGACAAACTGCCATCAATCAATAAGCTAAAAATGGTCTATCATCCTCAAATGATAACCACAACAACAAGACCAACTTCAGAAGGACTTGAAGAAAATAATGCCATCCTCGAATGACAATTCTCAAAAGATCCTCGGATCTAACACAAAACCATCCTAGAATGGAGACGCAATGGTATACCGGCCTCAGTCGATAACCAAAAATACAAAGACTGACCTCAGACGTTGCAAAAGAGCAAAATTGACCTTAATAAATACGCTCAAAATGGTCTATCATCCTCGAATGATACCCACAACAACAAGACCAACCTCAGAAGGAATTGAAGAAAAGAATGCCATCCTCGAATGACAATTCTCAAAAGATCCTCGGATCTAACACGAAACAATCTTCGAATAGAGACGCAATGGTATACCGGCCTCAGTCGATAACCAGAAACACAAAGACTTCTCTCAAACAGACTTGGTAAAAGAGACAAACTGACCTCAATCAATAAGCTCAAAATGGTATATCATCCTCTTATGATAACCACAACAACAAGACCAACCTCAGAAGGACTTGAAGAAAATAATGCCATCCTCGAATGACAATTCTCAAAATATCCTCGGATCTAACATAAAACCATCCTAGAATGGAGACACAATGGTATACCGGCCTCAGTCGATAACCAAAAACACAAAGACTGACCTCAGACTTTGCAAAAGAGACAAACTGACCTCAATCAATAAGCTTAAAATGGTCTATCATCCTCGAAAGATACCCAAAACAACAAGACCAACCTCAGAAGGAATTAAAGAAAATAATGCCATCCTCGAATGACAATTCTCAAAATATCCTCGGATCTAACATAAAACCATCCTTGAATGGAGACACCATGGTATAACGGCCTCAGTCGATAACCAAAAACACAGAGACTGACCTTAGACTTTGCAAAAGAGACAAACTGACCTCAATCAATAAGCTCAAAATGGTTTATCATCCTCGAATGATAACCACAACAACAAGACACACCTCAGAAGGACTTGAAGAAAAGAATACCATCCTGGAATGACAATTCTCACAAGATCCTCGGATCTAACACGAAAACATCTTCGAATGGAGACGCAATGGTATATCGGCCTCATTCGATAACCAAAAACACAAAGACTGACCTCAGACTTTGTAAAAGAGACAAACTGACCTCAATCAATAAGCTCAAAATGGTATTTCATCCTCAAATGATAACCACAACAACAAGACCAACCTCAGAAGGACTTGAAGAAATGAATGCCATCCTCGAATGACAATTCTCAAAAGATCCTCGGATCAAACATGAAACCATCCTTGAATTGAGACGCAATGGAATACCGACCTCAGTCGATAACCAAAAACACAAAGATTGACCTTTAACTTTGCAAAAGTGACAAACTGACCTCAATCAATAAGCTAAAAATGGTATATCATCCTCGAATGATAGCAACAACAACAAGACCAATCTCAGAAGGACTTAAAGAAAAGAATGCCATCCTTTAATGACAATTCTCAAAAGATCCTCGAATCTAACACGAAACCATCATCAAATGGAGACGAAATGATATACCGGACTCAGTTGGTAACAAAAAACACAAAGACTTACCTCATACTTTGCAAAAGAGACAAACCGACGTCAATCACTAAGCTCAAAATGGTCTATCATCTTCGAATGATAACCACAACAACAAGACCAACCTCAGAAGGACTTGAAGAAAAGAATGCCATCCTCGAAAGACAATTCTCCAAAGATCCTCGAATCTAACAAGAAACCATCCTCGAATGGAGACACAATGGTATATCAGCCTCAGTCGATAACCTAAAACACAAAGAATGACCTCAGACTTTGAAAATGAGGCAAACTGACCTCAATCGATAAGCTCAAAATGGTCTATCATCCTCGAATGATAACCACAACAACAAGACCAACCTCAGAAGGACATGAAGAAAAGAATGCCATCCTAGAATGACAATTCTAAAAAGATCCTCGGATCTAACACGAAACCATCTTCGAATAGAGACACAATGGTATACCGGCCTCAGTCGATAACAAGAAACACAAAGACTTCTCTCAAACAGACTTGGTAAAAGAGATAAACTGACCTCAATCAATAAGCTCAAAATGGTATATCATCCTCTTATGATAGCCACAAGAACAAAACAAACTTCAAAAGGACTTGAAGAAGAGAATGCCATCCTCGAATGACGACTCACAAAAGATCCTCGGATCTAACATGAAACCATCCTTGAATGAAGACGCAATGGTATAACGACCTCAGTCGATAACCAAAAACACAAAGACTGACCTCAGACTTTGCAAAAGAGACAAACTGACCTCAATCAATAACCTTAAAATGGTCTATCATCCTCGAATGATACCCAAAACAACAAGACCAACCTCATAAGGACTTGAAGAAAAGAATGCCATCCTCGAAAGACAATTCTCAAAAGATCCTCGAATCTAACACGAAACCATCCTTGAATGGAGACACAATGGTATATCGGCCTTTGTCGATAAAATAAAACACAAAGAATGACCTCAGACTTTGCAAAAGAGACAAACTGACCTCAATCGATAAGCTCATAATGGTTTATAATCCTCGAATGATAACCACAACAACAAGACCAACCTCAAAAGGACTTGAAGAAAAGAATGCCATCCTCGAATGACAATTCTCAAAAGATCCTCGGATCTAACACGAAACAATCTTCGAATAGAGACACAATGGTATACCGGCCTCAGTCGATAACCAGAAACACAAAGACTTCTCTAAAACAGACTTGGTAAAAGAGACAAACTGACCTCAATCAATAAGCTCAAAATGGTATATCATTCTCTTATGATAACCACAACAACAAGACCAACCTCAGAAGGACTTGAAGAAAATAATGCCATCCTCGAATGACAATTCTCAAAATATACTCGGATCTAACATAAAACCATCCTAGAATGGAGACACAGTGGTATACCGGCCTCAGTCGATAACCAAAAACACAAAGACTGACCTCAGACTTTGCAAAAGAGACAAACTGACATCAATCAATAAGCTTAAAATGGTCTATCATCCTCGAAAGATACCCAAAACAACAAGACCAACCTCAGAAGTAATTAAAGAAAATAATGCCATCCTTGAAAGACAATTCTCAAAAGATCCTCTCATCTAACACGAAACCATCCTTGAATGGAGACACCATGGTATAACGGCCTCAGTCGATAACCAAAAGCACAAAGACCGACCTTAGACTTTGCAAAAGAGACAAACTGACCTCAATCAATAACCTCAAAATGGTTTATCGTCCTCGAATGATAACCACAACAACAAGACACACCTCAGAAGGACTTGAAGAAAAGAATACCATCCTGGAATGACAATTCTCACAAGATCCTCGGATCAAACACGAAACCATCTAAGAATGGAGACACAATGGTATATCGGCCTCAGTCGATAACCAAAAACACAAAGACTGACCTCAGACTTTGTAAAAGAGACAAACTGACCTCAATCAATAAGCTCAAAATGGTATTTCATCCTCAAATGATAACCACAACAACAAGACCAACCTCAGAAGGACTTGAAGAAATGAATGCCATCCTCGAATGACAATTCTCAAAAGATCCTCGGATCAAACACGAAACCATCCTTGAATTGAGACGGAATGGAATACCGACCTCAGTCGATAACCAAAAACACAAAGATTGACCTCTAACTTTGCAAGAGAGACAAACTGACCTCAATCAATAAGCTCAAAATGGTATATCATCCTCGAATGATAGCAACAACAACAAGACCAATCTCAGAAGGACTTAAAGAAAAGAATGCCATCCTTTAATGACAATTCTCAAAAGATCCTCGAATCTAACACGAAACCATCATCAAATGGAGACGCAATGGTATACCGGACTCAGTCGATAACCAAAAACACAAAGACTGACCTCATACTTTGCAAAAGAGACAAACCGACCTCAATCACTAAGCTTAAAATGGTCTATCATCTTCGAATGATAACCACAACAACAAGACCAACCTCAGAAGGACTTGAAGAAAAGAATGCCATTATGGAATGACAATTCTCAAAAGATCCTCAGATATAACACGAAAGAATCCTCGAATGGAGACACAATGATATACCGGCCTCAGTCGATAACCAAAAACACAAAGACTGACCTCAAACTTTGCAAAAAGGACAAACTGCCATTAATCAATAAGCTAAAAATGGTCTATCATCCTCAAATGATAACAACAACAACAAGACCAACTTCAGAAGGACTTGAAGAAAATAATGCCATCCTCGAATGACAATTCTCAAAAGATCCTCGGATCTAACACAAAACCATCCTAGAATGGAGACACAATGGTATATCAACCTCAGTCGATAACCTAAAACACAAAGACTGACCTCAGACTTTGCAAAAGAGACAAACTGACCTCAATGAATAAGCTGAAAATGGTCTATCATCCTCGAATGATAAGCACAAAAACAAGACCAACCTCAGAAGGACTTGAAGAAAAGAATGCCATCCTGGAATGACAATTCTCAAAAGATCCTCAGATCTAACATGAAACCATCCTCGAATGGAAACGCAATGGTATACCTGCCTCACTAGATAACCAAAAACACAAAGACTGACCTAAGACTTTGCAAAGAGACAAACTGACCTCAATCACTAAGCTCAAAATGGTCTATCATCCTTGAATGATAACCACAACAACAAGACCAGCCTCAGAAGGACTTGAAGAAAAGAATGCCATCCTGGAATGACAATTATCAAAAGATCTTCGGATCTAACGCGAAACCATCCTCTAATGGAGACGCATTGGTATACCGGCCTTAGTTGATAACCAAAAATACAAGGACTGACCTCAGACGTTGCAAAAGAGCAAAATTGACCTTAATAAATAAGCTCAAAATGGTTTATCATCCTCGAATGATACCCACAACAACAGAACCAACCTCAGAAGGAATTGAAGAAAAGAATGCCATCCTCGAATGACAATTCTCAAAAGATCCTCGACTCTAACACGAAACAATCTTCGAATAGAGACGCAATGGTATACCGGCCTCAGTCGATATCTAGAAACACAAAGACTTCTCACAAACAGACTTGGTAAAAGAGACAAACTGACCTCAATCAATAAGCTCAAAATGGTATATCATCCTCTTATGATAACCACAACAACAAGACCAACCTCAGAAGGACTTGAAGAAAATAATGCCATCCTCGAATGACAATTCTCAAAATATCCTCGGATCTAACATAAAACCATCCTAGAATGGAGACACAATGGTATACCGGCCTCAGTCGATAACCAAAAACACAAAGACTGACCTCAGACTTTGCAAAAGAGACAAACTGACCTCAATCAATAAGCTCAAAATGGTCTATCATCCTCGAATGATACCCAAAACAACAAGACCAACCTCAGAAGGAATTGAAGAAAAGAATGCCATCCTCGAAAGACAATTCTCAAAAGATGCTCTCATCTAACACGAAACCATCCTTGAATGGAGACACAATGGTATAACGGCCTCAGTCGATAACCAAAAACATAAAGACTGACCTTAGACTTTGCAAAAGAGACAAACTGACCTCAATCAATAACCTCAAAATGGTTTATCATCCTCGAATGATAACCACAACAACAAGACACACCTCAGAAAGACTTGAAGAAAAGAATACCATCCTGGAATGACAATTCTCACAAGATCCTCGGATCTAACACGAAACCATCTTCGAATGAGAAGCAATGGTATATCGGCCTCAGTCGATAACCAAAAACACAAAGACTGACCTCAGACTTTGTAAAAGAGACAAACTGACCTCAATCAATAAGCTCAAAATGGTATTTCATCCTCAAATGATAACCACAACAACAAGAACAACCTCAGAAGGTCTTGAAGAAATGAATGCCATCCTCGAATGACAATTCTCAAAAGATCCTCGGATCAAACATGAAACCATCCTTGAATTGAGACGCAATGGAATACCGACCTCAGTCGATAACCAAAAACACAAAGATTGACCTCTAACTTTGCAAAAGTGACAAACTGACCTCAATCAATAAGCTAAAAATGGTATATCATCCTCGAATGATAGCAACAACAACAAGACCAATCTCAGAAGGACTTAAAGAAAAGAATGACATCCTTTAATGACAATTCTCAAAAGATCCTCGAATCTAACACGAAACCATCATCAAATGGAGACGCAATGATATACCGGACTCAGTTGGTAACCAAAAACACAAAGGCTGGCCTCATACTTTGCAAAAGAGACAAACCGACCTCAATCACTAAGCTCAAAATGGTCTATCATCTAAGAATGATAACCACAACAACAAGACCAACCTCAGAAGGACTTGAAGAAAAGAATGCCATCCTCGAAAGACAATTCTCAAAAGATCCTCGAATCTAACAAGAAACCATCCTCGAATGGAGACACAATGGTATATCAGCCTCAGTCGATAACCTAAAACACAACGAATGACCTCAGACTTTGAAAAAGAGACAAACTGACCTCAATCGATAAGCTCAAAATGCTCTATCATCCTCGAATGATAACCACAACAACAAGACCAACCTCAGAAGGACATGAAGAAAAGAATGCCATCCTAGAATGACAATTCTCAAAAGATCCTCAGATCTAACACGAAACCATCTTCGAATAGAGACACAATGGTATACCGGCCTCAGTCGATAACAAGAAACACAAAGACTTCTCTCAAACAGACTTGGTAAAAGAGACAAACTGACCTCAATCAATAAGCTCAAAATGGTATATCATCCTCTTATGATAGCCACAAGAACAAAACAAACTTCAAAAGGAATTGAAGAAGAGAATGCCATCCTCGAATGACGACTCATATAAGATCCTCGGATCTAACATGAAACCATCCTTGAATGAAGACGCAATGGTATAACGACCTCAGTCGATAACCAAAAACACAAAGACTGACCTCAGACTTTGCAAAAGAGACAAACTGACATCAATCAATAACCTTAAAATGGTCTATCATCCTCGAATGATACCCAAAATAACAAGACCAACCTCATAAGGACTTGAAGAAAAGAATGCCATCCTCGAAAGACAATTCTCAAAAGATCCTCGAATTTAACACGAAACCATCCTTGAATGGAGACACAATGGTATATCGGCCTCTGTAGATAACATAAAACACAAAGAATGACCTCAGACTTTGCAAAAGAGACAAACTGACCTAAATCGATAAGCTCATAATGGTCTATAATCCTCGAATGATAACCACAACAACAAGACCAACCTCAAAAGGACTTGAAGAAAAGAATGCCATCCTCGAATGACAATTCTCAAAAGATCCTCGGATCTAACACGAAACAATCTTCGAATAGAGACACAATGGTATACCGGCCTCAGTCGATAACCAGAAACACAAAGACTTCTCTCTAACAGACTTGGTAAAAGAGACAAACTGACCTCAATCAATAAGCTCAAAATGGTATATCATCCTCTTATGATAACCACAACAACAAGACCAACCTCAGAAGGACTTGAAGAAAATAATGCCATCCTCGAATGATAATTATCAAAATATCCTCGGATCTAACACAAAACCATCCTAGAATGGTGACACAATGGTATACCGGCCTCAGTCGATAACCAAAAACACAAAGACTGACGTCAGACTTTGCAAAAGAGACAAACTGACCTCAATCAATAAGTTCAAAATGGTCTATCATCCTCGAATGATACCCAAAACAACAAGACCAACCTCAAAAGGAATTGGAGAAAAGAATGCCATCCTCGAAAGACAATTCTCAAAAGATCCTCTCATCTAACACGAAACCATCCTTGAATGGAGACACAATGGTATAACGGCCTCAGTCGATAACCAAAAACACAAAGACTGACCTTAGACTTTGCAAAAGAGACAAACCGACCTCAATCAATAACCTCAAAATGGTTTATCATCCTCGAATGATAACCACAACAACAAGACACACCTCAGAAAGACTTGAAGAAAAGAATACCATCCTGGAATGACAATTCTCACAAGATCCTCGGATCTAACACGAAACCATCCTCGAATGGAGACGCAATGGTATATCGGCCTCAGTCGATAACCAAAAACACAAAGACTGACCTCAGACTTTGTAAAAGAGACAAACTAACCTCAATCAATAAGCTCAAAATGGTATTTCATCCTCAAATGATAACCACAACAACAAGACCAACGTCAGAAGGACTTGAAGAAATGAATGCCATCCTCGAATGACAATTCTCAAAAGATCCTCGGATCAAACATGAAACCATCCTTGAATTGAGACGCAATGGAATACCGACCTCAGTCGATAACCAAAAACACAAAGATTGACCTCTAACTTTGCAAAAGTGACAAACTGACCTCTATCAATAAGCTAAAAATGGTATATCATCCTCGAATGATAGCAACAACAACAAGACCAATCTCAGAAGGACTTAAAGAAAAGAATGACATCCTTTAATGACAATTCTCAAAAGATCCTCGAATCTAACACGAAACCATCATCAAATGGAGACGTAATGATATACCGGACTCAGTTGGTAACCAAAAACACAAAGGCTGGCCTCATACCTTGCAAAAGAGACAAACCGACCTCAATCACTAAGCTCAAAATGGTCTATCATCTTCGAATGATAACCACAACAACAAGACCAACCTCAGAAGGACTTGAAGAAAAGAATGCCATCCTCGAAAGACAATTCTCAAAAGATCCTCGAATCTAACAAGAAACCATCCTCGAATGGAGACACAATGGTATATCAGCCTCAGTCGATAACCTAAAACACAACGAATGACCTCAGAATTTGAAAAAGAGACAAACTGACCTCAATCGATAAGCTCAAAATGGTCTATCATCCTCGAATGATAACCACAACAACAAGACCAACCTCAGAAGGACATGAAGAAAAGAATGCCATCCTAGAATGACAATTCTCAAAAGATCCTCGGATCTAACACGAAACCATCTTCGAATAGAGACACAATGGTATACCGGCCTCAGTCGATAACAAGAAACACAGAGACTTCTCTCAAACAGACTTGGTAAAAGAGACAAACTGACCTCAATCAATAAGCTCAAAATGGTATATCATCCTCTTATGATAGCCACAAGAACAAAACAAACTTCAAAAGGACTTGAAGAAGAGAATGCCATCCTCGAATGACGACTCATAAAAGATCCTCGGATCTAACATGAAACCATCCTTGAATGAAGACGCAATGGTATAACGACCTCAGTCGATAACCAAAAACACAAAGACTGACCTCAAACTTTGCAAAAGATACAAACTGACATCAATCAATAACCTTAAAATGGTCTATCATCCTCGAATGATACCCAAAACAACAAGACCAACCTCATAAGGAATTGAAGAAAAGAATGCCATCCTCGAAAGACAATTCTCAAAAAGATCCTCGAATCTAACACGAAACCATCCTTGAATGGAGACACAATGGTATATCGGCCTCTGTCGATAACATAAAACACAAAGAATGACCTCAGACTTTGCAAAAGAGACAAACTGACCTAAATCGATAAGCTCATAATGGTCTATAATCCTCGAATGATAACCACAACAACAAGACCAACCTTAAAAGGACTTGAAGAAAAGAATGCCATCCTCGAATGACAATTCTCAAAAGATCCTCGGATCTAACACGAAACAATCTTCGAATAGAGACACAATGGTATACCGGCCTCAATCGATAACCAGAAACACAAAGACTTCTCTCAAACAGACTTGGTAAAAGAGACAAACTGACCTCAATCAATAAGCTCAAAATGGTATATCATCCTCTTATGATAACCACAACAACAAGACCAACCTCAGAAGGACTTGAAGAAAATAATGCCATCCTCGAATGACAATTATCAAAATATCCTCGGATCTAACACAAAACCATCCTAGAATGGAGACACAATGGTATACCCGCCTCAGTCGATAACCAAAAACATAAAGACTGACGTCAGACTTTGCAAAAGAGACAAACTGACCTCAATCAATAAGTTCAAAATGGTCTATCATCCTCGAATGATACCCAAAACAACAAGACCAACCTCAGAAGGAATTGAAGAAAAGAATGCCATCCTCGAAAGACAATTCTCAAAAGATCCTCTCATCTAACACGAAACCATCCTTGAATGGAGACACAATGGTATAACGGCCTCAGTCGATAACCAAAAACACAAAGACTGACCTTAGACTTTGCAAAAGAGACAAACTGACCTCAATCAATAACCTCAAAATGGTTTATCATCCTCGAATGATAACCACAACAACAAGACACACCTCAGAAGGACTTGAAGAAAAGAATACCATCCTGGAATGAAAATTCTCACAAGATCCTCGGATCTAACACGAAACCATCTTCGAATGGAGACGCAATGGTATATCGGCCTCAGTCGATAACCAAAAACACAAAGACTGACCTCAGACTTTGTAAAAGAGACAAACTGACCTCAATCAATAAGCTCAAAATGGTATTTCATCCTCAAATGATAACCACAACAACAAGACCAACGTCAGAAGGACTTGAAGAAATGAATGCCATCCTCGAATGACAATTCTCAAAAGATCCTCGGATCAAACATGAAACCATCCTTGAATTGAGACGCAATGGAATACCGACCTCAGTCGATAACCAAAAACACATAAAGATTGAACTCTAACTTTGCAAAAGTGACAAACTGACCTCAATCAATAAGCTAAAAATGGTATATCATCCTCGAATGATAGCAACAACAACAAGACCAATCTCAGAAGGACTTAAAGAAAAGAATGACATCCTTTAATGACAATTCTCAAAAGATCCTCGAATCTAACACGAAACCATCATCAAATGGAGACGTAATGATATACCGGACTCAGTTGGTAACCAAAAACACAAAGGCTGGCCTCATACCTTGCAAAAGAGACAAACCGACCTCAATCACTAAGCTCAAAATGGTCTATCATCTTCGAATGATAACCACAACAACAAGACCA
Source organism: Lathyrus aphaca (assembly GCA_963966055.1). Classification (NCBI taxonomy): domain Eukaryota; kingdom Viridiplantae; phylum Streptophyta; class Magnoliopsida; order Fabales; family Fabaceae; genus Lathyrus; species Lathyrus aphaca. The sequence goes on from OZ014524.1 coordinate 449,353,626, forward strand.
ACCTCAGAAGGACTTGAAGAAAAGAATGCCATCCTCGAAAGACAATTCTCAAAAGATCCTCGAATCTAACAAGAAACCATCCTCGAATGGAGACACAATGGTATATCAGCCTCAGTCGATAACCTAAAACACAACGAATGACCTCAGACTTTGAAAAAGAGACAAACTGACCTCAATCGATAAGCTCAAAATGGTCTATCATCCTCGAATGATAACCACAACAACAAGACCAACCTCAGAAGGACATGAAGAAAAGAATGCCATCCTAGAATGACAATTCTCAAAAGATCCTCGGATCTAACACGAAACCATCTTCGAATAGAGACACAATGGTATACCGGCCTCAGTCGATAACAAGAAACACAGAGACTTCTCTCAAACAGACTTGGTAAAAGAGACAAACTGACCTCAATCAATAAGCTCAAAATGGTATATCATCCTCTTATGATAGCCACAAGAACAAAACAAACTTCAAAAGGACTTGAAGAAGAGAATGCCATCCTCGAATGACGACTCATAAAAGATCCTCGGATCTAACATGAAACCATCCTTGAATGAAGACGCAATGGTATAACGACCTCAGTCGATAACCAAAAACACAAAGACTGACCTCAAACTTTGCAAAAGATACAAACTGACATCAATCAATAACCTTAAAATGGTCTATCATCCTCGAATGATACCCAAAACAACAAGACCAACCTCATAAGGAATTGAAGAAAAGAATGCCATCCTCGAAAGACAATTCTCAAAAAGATCCTCGAATCTAACACGAAACCATCCTTGAATGGAGACACAATGGTATATCGGCCTCTGTCGATAACATAAAACACAAAGAATGACCTCAGACTTTGCAAAAGAGACAAACTGACCTAAATCGATAAGCTCATAATGGTCTATAATCCTCGAATGATAACCACAACAACAAGACCAACCTTAAAAGGACTTGAAGAAAAGAATGCCATCCTCGAATGACAATTCTCAAAAGATCCTCGGATCTAACACGAAACAATCTTCGAATAGAGACACAATGGTATACCGGCCTCAATCGATAACCAGAAACACAAAGACTTCTCTCAAACAGACTTGGTAAAAGAGACAAACTGACCTCAATCAATAAGCTCAAAATGGTATATCATCCTCTTATGATAACCACAACAACAAGACCAACCTCAGAAGGACTTGAAGAAAATAATGCCATCCTCGAATGACAATTATCAAAATATCCTCGGATCTAACACAAAACCATCCTAGAATGGAGACACAATGGTATACCCGCCTCAGTCGATAACCAAAAACATAAAGACTGACGTCAGACTTTGCAAAAGAGACAAACTGACCTCAATCAATAAGTTCAAAATGGTCTATCATCCTCGAATGATACCCAAAACAACAAGACCAACCTCAGAAGGAATTGAAGAAAAGAATGCCATCCTCGAAAGACAATTCTCAAAAGATCCTCTCATCTAACACGAAACCATCCTTGAATGGAGACACAATGGTATAACGGCCTCAGTCGATAACCAAAAACACAAAGACTGACCTTAGACTTTGCAAAAGAGACAAACTGACCTCAATCAATAACCTCAAAATGGTTTATCATCCTCGAATGATAACCACAACAACAAGACACACCTCAGAAGGACTTGAAGAAAAGAATACCATCCTGGAATGAAAATTCTCACAAGATCCTCGGATCTAACACGAAACCATCTTCGAATGGAGACGCAATGGTATATCGGCCTCAGTCGATAACCAAAAACACAAAGACTGACCTCAGACTTTGTAAAAGAGACAAACTGACCTCAATCAATAAGCTCAAAATGGTATTTCATCCTCAAATGATAACCACAACAACAAGACCAACGTCAGAAGGACTTGAAGAAATGAATGCCATCCTCGAATGACAATTCTCAAAAGATCCTCGGATCAAACATGAAACCATCCTTGAATTGAGACGCAATGGAATACCGACCTCAGTCGATAACCAAAAACACATAAAGATTGAACTCTAACTTTGCAAAAGTGACAAACTGACCTCAATCAATAAGCTAAAAATGGTATATCATCCTCGAATGATAGCAACAACAACAAGACCAATCTCAGAAGGACTTAAAGAAAAGAATGACATCCTTTAATGACAATTCTCAAAAGATCCTCGAATCTAACACGAAACCATCATCAAATGGAGACGTAATGATATACCGGACTCAGTTGGTAACCAAAAACACAAAGGCTGGCCTCATACCTTGCAAAAGAGACAAACCGACCTCAATCACTAAGCTCAAAATGGTCTATCATCTTCGAATGATAACCACAACAACAAGACCAACCTCAGAAGGACTTGAAGAAAAGAATGCCATCCTCGAAAGACAATTCTCAAAAGATCCTCGAATCTAACAAGAAACCATCCTCGAATGGAGACACAATGGTATATCAGCCTCAGTCGATAACCTAAAACACAACGAATGACCTCAGACTTTGAAAAAGAGACAAACTGACCTCAATCGATAAGCTCAAAATGGTCTATCATCCTCGAATGATAACCACAACAACAAGACCAACCTCAGAAGGACATGAAGAAAAGAATGCCATCCTAGAATGACAATTCTCAAAAGATCCTCGGATCTAACACGAAACCATCTTCGAATAGAGACACAATGGTATACCGGCCTCAGTCGATAACAAGAAACACAGAGACTTCTCTCAAACAGACTTGGTAAAAGAGACAAACTGACCTCAATCAATAAGCTCAAAATGGTATATCATCCTCTTATGATAGCCACAAGAACAAAACAAACTTCAAAAGGACTTGAAGAAGAGAATGCCATCCTCGAATGACGACTCATAAAAGATCCTCGGATCTAACATGAAACCATCCTTGAATGAAGACGCAATGGTATAACGACCTCAGTCGATAACCAAAAACACAAAGACTGACCTCAAACTTTGCAAAAGATACAAACTGACATCAATCAATAACCTTAAAATGGTCTATCATCCTCGAATGATACCCAAAACAACAAGACCAACCTCATAAGGAATTGAAGAAAAGAATGCCATCCTCGAAAGACAATTCTCAAAAAGATCCTCGAATCTAACACGAAACCATCCTTGAATGGAGACACAATGGTATATCGGCCTCTGTCGATAACATAAAACACAAAGAATGACCTCAGACTTTGCAAAAGAGACAAACTGACCTAAATCGATAAGCTCATAATGGTCTATAATCCTCGAATGATAACCACAACAACAAGACCAACCTTAAAAGGACTTGAAGAAAAGAATGCCATCCTCGAATGACAATTCTCAAAAGATCCTCGGATCTAACACGAAACAATCTTCGAATAGAGACACAATGGTATACCGGCCTCAATCGATAACCAGAAACACAAAGACTTCTCTCAAACAGACTTGGTAAAAGAGACAAACTGACCTCAATCAATAAGCTCAAAATGGTATATCATCCTCTTATGATAACCACAACAACAAGACCAACCTCAGAAGGACTTGAAGAAAATAATGCCATCCTCGAATGACAATTATCAAAATATCCTCGGATCTAACACAAAACCATCCTAGAATGGAGACACAATGGTATACCCGCCTCAGTCGATAACCAAAAACATAAAGACTGACGTCAGACTTTGCAAAAGAGACAAACTGACCTCAATCAATAAGTTCAAAATGGTCTATCATCCTCGAATGATACCCAAAACAACAAGACCAACCTCAGAAGGAATTGAAGAAAAGAATGCCATCCTCGAAAGACAATTCTCAAAAGATCCTCTCATCTAACACGAAACCATCCTTGAATGGAGACACAATGGTATAACGGCCTCAGTCGATAACCAAAAACACAAAGACTGACCTTAGACTTTGCAAAAGAGACAAACTGACCTCAATCAATAACCTCAAAATGGTTTATCATCCTCGAATGATAACCACAACAACAAGACACACCTCAGAAGGACTTGAAGAAAAGAATACCATCCTGGAATGAAAATTCTCACAAGATCCTCGGATCTAACACGAAACCATCTTCGAATGGAGACGCAATGGTATATCGGCCTCAGTCGATAACCAAAAACACAAAGACTGACCTCAGACTTTGTAAAAGAGACAAACTGACCTCAATCAATAAGCTCAAAATGGTATTTCATCCTCAAATGATAACCACAACAACAAGACCAACGTCAGAAGGACTTGAAGAAATGAATGCCATCCTCGAATGACAATTCTCAAAAGATCCTCGGATCAAACATGAAACCATCCTTGAATTGAGACGCAATGGAATACCGACCTCAGTCGATAACCAAAAACACATAAAGATTGAACTCTAACTTTGCAAAAGTGACAAACTGACCTCAATCAATAAGCTAAAAATGGTATATCATCCTCGAATGATAGCAACAACAACAAGACCAATCTCAGAAGGACTTAAAGAAAAGAATGCCATCCTTTAATGACAATTCTCAAAAGATCCTCGAATCTAACACGATACCATCATCAAATGGAGACGCAATGATATACCGGACTCAGTTGGTAACCAAAAACACAAAGACTGACCTCATACTTTGCAAAAGACACAAACCGACCTCAATCACTAAGCTCAAAATGGTCTATCATCTTCGAATGATAACCACAACAACAAGACCAACCTCAGAAGGACTTGAAGAAAAGAATGCCATCCTCGAAAGACAATTCTCAAAAGATCCTCGAATCTAACAAGTTACCATCCTCGAATGGAGACACAATGGTATATAAGCCTCAGTCGATAACCTAAAACACAAAGAATGACCTCAGACTTTGAAAAAGAGACAAACTGACCTCAATCGATAAGCACAAAATGGTCTATCATCCTCGAATGATAACCACAACAACAAGACCATCCTCAGAAGGACATGAAGAAAAGAATGCCATCCTAGAATGACAATTCTCAAAAGATCCTCGGATCTAACACGAAACCATCTTCGAATAGAGACACAATGGTATACCGGCCTCAGTCGATAACAAGAAACACAAAGACTTCTCTCAAACAGACTTGGTAAAAGAGACAAACTGACCTCAATCAATAAGCTCAAAATGGTATATCATCCTCTTATGATAGTCACAAGAACAAAACAAACTTCAAAAGGACTTGAAGAAGAGAATGCAATCCTCGAATGACGACTCATAAAAGATCCTCGGATCTAACATGAAACCATCCTTGAATGAAGACGCAATGGTATAACGACCTCAGTCGATAACCAAAAACACAAAGACTGACCTCAGACTTTGTAAAAGAGACAAACTGACCTCAATCAATAAGCTCAAAATGGTATTTCATCCTCAAATGATAACCACAACAACAAGACTAACGTCAGAAGGACTTGAAGAAATGAATGCCATCCTCGAATGACAATTCTCAAAAGATCCTCGGATCAAACATGAAACCATCCTTGAATTGAGACGCAATGGAATACCGACCTCAGTCGATAACCAAAAACACATAAAGATTGAACTCTAACTTTGCAAAAGTGACAAACTGACCTCAATCAATAAGCTAAAAATGGTATATCATCCTCGAATGATAGCAACAACAACAAGACCAATCTCAGAAGGACTTAAAGAAAAGAATGACATCCTTTAATGACAATTCTCAAAAGATCCTCGAATCTAACACGAAACCATCATCAAATGGAGACGTAATGATATACCGGACTCAGTTGGTAACCAAAAACACAAAGGCTGGCCTCATACCTTGCAAAAGAGACAAACCGACCTCAATCACTAAGCTCAAAATGGTCTATCATCTTCGAATGATAACCACAACAACAAGACCAACCTCAGAAGGACTTGAAGAAAAGAATGCCATCCTCGAAAGACAATTCTCAAAAGATCCTCGAATCTAACAAGAAACCATCCTCGAATGGAGACACAATGGTATATCAGCCTCAGTCGATAACCTAAAACACAATGAATGACCTCAGACTTTGAAAAAGAGACAAACTGACCTCAATCGATAAGCTCAAAATGGTCTATCATCCTCGAATGATAACCACAACAACAAGACCAACCTCAGAAGGACATGAAGAAAAGAATGCCATCCTAGAATGACAATTCTCAAAAGATCCTCGGATCTAACACGAAACCATCTTCGAATAGAGACACATTGGTATACCGGCCTCAGTCGATAACAAGAAACACAGAGACTTCTCTCAAACAGACTTGGTAAAAGAGACAAACTGACCTCAATCAATAAGCTCAAAATGGTATATCATCCTCTTATGATAGCCACAAGAACAAAACAAACTTCAAAAGGACTTGAAGAAGAGAATGCCATCCTCGAATGACGACTCATAAAAGATCCTCGGATCTAACATGAAACCATCCTTGAATGAAGACGCAATGGTATAACGACCTCAGTCGATAACCAAAAACACAAAGACTGACCTCAAACTTTGCAAAAGATACAAACTGACATCAATCAATAACCTTAAAATGGTCTATCATCCTCGAATGATACCCAAAACAACAAGACCAACCTCATAAGGAATTGAAGAAAAGAATGCCATCCTCGAAAGACAATTCTCAAAAAGATCCTCGAATCTAACACGAAACCATCCTTGAATGGAGACACAATGGTATATCGGCCTCTGTCGATAACATAAAACACAAAGAATGACCTCAGACTTTGCAAAAGAGACAAACTGACCTAAATCGATAAGCTCATAATGGTCTATAATCCTCGAATGATAACCACAACAACAAGACCAACCTTAAAAGGACTTGAAGAAAAGAATGCCATCCTCGAATGACAATTCTCAAAAGATCCTCGGATCTAACACGAAACAATCTTCGAATAGAGACACAATGGTATACCGGCCTCAATCGATAACCAGAAACACAAAGACTTCTCTCAAACAGACTTGGTAAAAGAGACAAACTGACCTCAATCAATAAGCTCAAAATGGTATATCATCCTCTTATGATAACCACAACAACAAGACCAACCTCAGAAGGACTTGAAGAAAATAATGCCATCCTCGAATGACAATTATCAAAATATCCTCGGATCTAACACAAAACCATCCTAGAATGGAGACACAATGGTATACCCGCCTCAGTCGATAACCAAAAACATAAAGACTGACGTCAGACTTTGCAAAAGAGACAAACTGACCTCAATCAATAAGTTCAAAATGGTCTATCATCCTCGAATGATACCCAAAACAACAAGACCAACCTCAGAAGGAATTGAAGAAAAGAATGCCATCCTCGAAAGACAATTCTCAAAAGATCCTCTCATCTAACACGAAACCATCCTTGAATGGAGACACAATGGTATAACGGCCTCAGTCGATAACCAAAAACACAAAGACTGACCTTAGACTTTGCAAAAGAGACAAACTGACCTCAATCAATAACCTCAAAATGGTTTATCATCCTCGAATGATAACCACAACAACAAGACACACCTCAGAAGGACTTGAAGAAAAGAATACCATCCTGGAATGAAAATTCTCACAAGATCCTCGGATCTAACACGAAACCATCTTCGAATGGAGACGCAATGGTATATCGGCCTCAGTCGATAACCAAAAACACAAAGACTGACCTCAGACTTTGTAAAAGAGACAAACTGACCTCAATCAATAAGCTCAAAATGGTATTTCATCCTCAAATGATAACCACAACAACAAGACCAACGTCAGAAGGACTTGAAGAAATGAATGCCATCCTCGAATGACAATTCTCAAAAGATCCTCGGATCAAACATGAAACCATCCTTGAATTGAGACGCAATGGAATACCGACCTCAGTCGATAACCAAAAACACATAAAGATTGAACTCTAACTTTGCAAAAGTGACAAACTGACCTCAATCAATAAGCTAAAAATGGTATATCATCCTCGAATGATAGCAACAACAACAAGACCAATCTCAGAAGGACTTAAAGAAAAGAATGCCATCCTTTAATGACAATTCTCAAAAGATCCTCGAATCTAACACGATACCATCATCAAATGGAGACGCAATGATATACCGGACTCAGTTGGTAACCAAAAACACAAAGACTGACCTCATACTTTGCAAAAGACACAAACCGACCTCAATCACTAAGCTCAAAATGGTCTATCATCTTCGAATGATAACCACAACAACAAGACCAACCTCAGAAGGACTTGAAGAAAAGAATGCCATCCTCGAAAGACAATTCTCAAAAGATCCTCGAATCTAACAAGTTACCATCCTCGAATGGAGACACAATGGTATATAAGCCTCAGTCGATAACCTAAAACACAAAGAATGACCTCAGACTTTGAAAAAGAGACAAACTGACCTCAATTGATAAGCACAAAATGGTCTATCATCCTCGAATGATAACCACAACAACAAGACCATCCTCAGAAGGACATGAAGAAAAGAATGCCATCCTAGAATGACAATTCTCAAAAGATCCTCGGATCTAACACGAAACCATCTTCGAATAGAGACACAATGGTATACCGGCCTCAGTCGATAACAAGAAACACAAAGACTTCTCTCAAACAGACTTGGTAAAAGAGACAAACTGACCTCAATCAATAAGCTCAAAATGGTATATCATCCTCTTATGATAGTCACAAGAACAAAACAAACTTCAAAAGGACTTGAAGAAGAGAATGCAATCCTCGAATGACGACTCATAAAAGATCCTCGGATCTAACATGAAACCATCCTTGAATGAAGACGCAATGGTATAACGACCTCAGTCGATAACCAAAAACACAAAGACTGACCTCAGACTTTGCAAAAGAGACAAACTGACATCAATCAATAACCTTAAAATGGTCTATCATCCTCGAATGATACCCAAAACAACAAGACAACCTCATAAGGACTTGAAGAAAAGAATGCCATCCTCGAAAGACAATTCTCAAAAGATCCTCGAATCTAACACGAAACCATCCGTGAATGGAGACACAATGGTATATCGGCCTCTGTCGATAACATAAAACACAAAGAATGACCTCAGACTTTGCAAAAGAGACAAACTGACCTAAATCGATAAGCTCATAATGGTCTATAATCCTCGAATGATAACCACAACAACAAGACCAACCTCAAAAGGACTTGAAGAAAAGAATGCCATCCTCGAATGACAATTCTCAAAAGATCCTCGGATCTAACACGAAACCATCCTCGAATGGAGACACAATGGTATACCGGCCTCAGTCGATAACCAGAAACACAAAGACTGACCTTAGACTTTGCAAAAGAGACAAACTGACCTCAATCAATAAGCTCAAAATGGTCTATCATCCTCGAATGATACCCAAAACAACAAGACCAACCTCAGAAGGAATTGAAGAAAAGAATGTCATCCTCGAAAGACAATTCTCAAAAGATCCTCTCATCTAACACGATACCATCCTTGAATGTAGACACAATGGTATAACGGCCTCAATCGATAACCAAAAACACAAAGACTGACCTTAGACTTTGCAAAAGAGACAAATTGATCTCAATCAATAACCTCAAAATGGTTTATCATCCTCGAATGATAACCACAACAACAAGACACACCTCAGAAGGACTTGAAGAAAAGAATACCATCCTGGAATGACAATTATCACAAGATCCTCGGATCTAACACGAAACCATCTTCGAATGAAGACGCAATGGTATATCGGCCTCAGTCGATAACCAAAAACACAAAGACTGACCTTAGACTTTGTAAAAGGGACAAACTGACCTCAATCAATAAGCTCAAAATGGTATATCATCCTCAAATGTTAACCACAACAACAAGACCAACCTCATAAGGACTTGAAGAAATGAATGCCATCCTCGAATGACAATTCTCAAAAGATCCTCGGATCAAACACGAAACCATCCTTGAATTGAGATGCAATGGAATACCGACCTCAGTCGATAACCAAAAACACAAAGATTGACCTCTAACTTTGCAAGAGAGACAAACTGACCTCAATCAATAAGCTCAAAATGGTATATCATCCTCGAATGATAGCAACAACAACAAGACCAAACTCAGAAGGACTTAAAGAAAAGAATGCCATCCTTTAATGACAATTCTCAAAAGATCCTCGAATCTAACACGGAACCATCATCAAATGGAGACACAATGGTATACCGGACTCAGTCGATAACCAAAAACACAAAGACTGACCTCAAACTTTGCAAAAGAGACAAACCGACGTCAATCACTAAGCTCAAAATGGTCTATCATCTTCGAATGATAACCACAACAACAAGACCAACCTCAGAAGGACTTGAAGAAAAGAATGCCATCCTGGAATGACAATTCTCAAAAGATCCTCAGATCAAACACGAAAGAATCCTCGAATGGAGACGCAATGATATACCGGCCTAAGTCGATAACCAAAAATACAAAGACTGACCTTAAACTTTGCAAAAGAGACAAACTGCCATCAATCAATAAGCTAAAAATGGTCTATCATCCTCAAATGATAACCACAAAAAAAAGACCAACATCAGAAGGACTTTAAGAAAATAATGCCATCCTCGAATGACAATTCTCAAAAGATCCTCGGATCTAACACAAAACCATCCTAGAATGGAGACGCAATGGTATACCGGCCTCAGTCGATTACCAAAAACACAAAGACTGACCTCAGAGTTTGCAAAAGAGACAAACTGACCTCAATGAATAAGCTCAACATGGTCTATCATCTTCGAATGATAACCACAAAAACAAGACCAACCTCAGAAGGACTTGAAGAAAAGAATGCCATCCTGGAATGACAATTCTCAAAAGATCCTCAGATCTAACACGAAACCATCCTCGAATGGAAACGCAATGGTATACCTGCCTCAGTAGATAACCAAAAACACAAAGACTGACCTAAGACTTTGCAAAGAGACAAACTGACCTCAATCACTAAGCTCAAAATGGTATATCATCCTCGAATGATAACCACAATAACAAGACCAGCCTCAGAAGGACTTGAAGAAAAGAATGCCATCCTGGAATGACAATTCTCAAAAGATCTTCGGATCTAACACGAAACCATCCTCGAATGGAGACGCATTGGTATACCAGCCTTAGTCGATAACCAAAAATACAAATACTGACCTCAGACGTTGCAAAAGAGCAAAATTGACCTTAATAAATAAGCTCAAAATGGTCTATCATCCTCGAATGATACCCAAAACAACAAGACCAACCTCAGAAGGAATTGAAGAAAATAATGCCATCCTCGAAAGACAATTCTCAAAAGAACCTCTCATCTAACACGAGACCATCCTTGAATGGAGACACAATGGTATAACGGCCTCAGTCGATATCCAAAAACACAAAGACTGACCTTAGACTTTGCAAAAGAGACAAACTGACCTCAATCAATAACCTCAAAATGGTTTATCATCCTCGAATGATAACCACAACAACAAGACACGCCTCAGAAGGACTTGAAGAAAAGAATTCCATCCTGGAATGACAATTCTCACAAGATCCTCAGATCTAACACGAAACCATCTTCGAATGAAGACGCAATGGTATATCGGCCTCAGTCGATAACCAAAAACACAAAGACTGACCTCAAACTTTGTAAAAGAGACAAACTGCCATCAATCAATAAGCTCAAAATGGTTTATCATCCTCAAATGATAACCACAACAACAAGACCAACCTCAGAAGGACTTGAAGAAAATAATGCCATACTCGAATGAGAATTCTAAAAATATCCTCGGATCTAACACGAAACCATCCTAGAATGTAGATGCAATGGTATACCGGCCTCAATCGATAACCAAAAACACAAAGACTGACCACAGACTTTGCAAAAGAGACAAACTGACCTCAATCAATAAACTCAAAATGGTCTATCATCCTCGAATGATAACCACAACAACAAGACCAGCCTCAGAAGGACTTGAAGAAAAGAATGCCATCCTAGAATGACAATTCTCAAAAGATCTTTGGATCTAACATGAAACCATCCTCGAATGGAGACGCATTGCTATACCGGCCTTAGTCGATAACCAAAAATACAAAGACTGACCTCAGACGTTGCAAAAGAGCAAAATTGACCTTAATAAATAAGCTCAAAATGGTCTATCATCCTCAAATGATAACCACAACAACAAGACCAACTTCAGAAGGACTTGAAGAAAATAATGCCATCCTCGAATGACAATTCTCAAAAGATCCTCGGATCTAACACAAAACCATCCTAGAATGGAGACGCAATGGTATACCGGCCTCAGTCGATAACCAAAAACACAAAGACTGACCTCAGACTTTGCAAAAGAGACAAACTGACCTCAATGAATAAGCTCAAAATGGTTTGTCATCTTCGAATGATATCCACAAAAACAAGACCAACCTCAGAAGGACTTGAAGAAAAGAATTCCATCCTGGAATGACAATTCTCAAAAGATCCTCAGATCTAACACGAAACCATCCTCGAATGGAAACGCAATGGTATACCTGCCTCAGTAGATAACTAAAAACACAAAGACTGATCTAAGACTTTGCAAAGAGACAAACTGACCTCAATCACTAAGCTCAAACTGGTCTATCATCCTCGAATGATAACCACAACAACAAGACCAGCCTCAGAAGGACATGAAGAACAGAATGCCATCCTGGAATGACAATTCTCAAAAGATCTTTGGATCTAACATGAAACCATCCTCGAATGGAGACGCATTGGTATACCGGCCTTAGTCGATAACCATAAATACAAAGACTGACCTCAGACGTTGCAAAAGAGCAAAATTGACCTTAATAAATAAGCTCAAAATGGTCTATCATCCTCAAATGATAACCACAACAACAAGACCAACTTCAGAAGGACTTGAAGAAAATAATGCCATCCTCGAATGACAATTCTCAAAAGATCCTCAGATCTAACACAAAACCATCCTAGAATGGAGACGCAATGGTATACCGGCCTCAGTCGATAACCAAAAACACAAAGACTGACCTCAGACTTTGCAAAAGAGACAAACTGACCTCAATGAATAAGCTCAAAATGGTCTATCATCTTCGAATGATAACCACAAAAACAAGACCAACCTCAGAAGGACTTGAAGAAGAGAATGTCATCCTGGAATGACAATTCTCAAAAGATCCTCAGATCTAACACGAAACCATCCTCGAATGGAAACGCAATGGTATACCTACCTCAGTAGATAACCAAAAACACAAAGTCTGATCTAAGACTTTGCAAAGAGACAAACTGACCTCAATCACTAAGCTCAAACTGGTCTATCATCCTCGAATGATAACCACAACAACAAGACCAACTTCAGAAGGACTTGAAGAAAATAATGCCATCCTCGAATGACAATTCTCAAAAGATCCTAGGATCTAACACAAAACCATCCTAGAATGGAGACGCAATGGTATACCGGCCTCAGTCGATAACCAAAAACACAAAGACTGACCTCAGACTTTGCAAAAGAGACAAACTGGCCTCAATGAATAAGCTAAAAATGGTCTATCATCTTCTAATGATAACCACAAAAACAAGACCAACCTCAGAAGGACTTGAAGAAGAGAATGTCATCCTGGAATGACAATTCTCAAAAGATCCTCAGATCTAACACGAAACCATCCTCGAATGGAAACGCAATGGTATACCTGCCTCAGTAGATAACCAAAAACACAAAGACTGACCTAAGACTTTTCAAAGAGACAAACTGACCTCAATCACTAAGCTCAAACTGGTCTATCATCCTCGAATGATAACCACAACAACAACACCAGCCTTAGAAGGACATGAAGAACAGAATGCCATCCTGGAATGACAATTCTCAAAAGATCTTTGGATCTAACATGAAACCATCCTCGAATGGAGACGCATTGGTATACCGGCCTTAGTCGATAACCATAAATACAAAGACTGACCTCAGACGTTGCAAAAGAGCAAAATTGACCTTAATAAATAAGCTCAAAATGGTCTATCATCCTCAAATGATAACCACAACAACAAGACCAACTTCAGAAGGACTTGAAGAAAATAATGCCATCCTCGAATGACAATTCTCAAAAGATCCTCGGATCTAACACAAAACCATCCTAGAATGGAGACGCAATGGTATACCGGCCTCAGTCGATAACCAAAAACACAAAGACTGACCTCAGACTTTGCAAAAGAGACAAACTGACCTCAATGAATAAGCTCAAAATGGTCTGTCATCTTCGAATGATAACCACAAAAACAAGACCAACCTCAGAAGGACTTGAAGAAAAGAATTCCATCCTGGAATGACAATTCTCAAAAGATCCTCAGATCTAACACGAAACCATCCTCGAATGGAAACGCAATGGTATACCTGCCTCAGTAGATAACCAAAAACACAAAGACTGATCTAAGACTTTGCAAAGAGACAAACTGACCTCAATCACTAAGCTCAAACTGGTCTATCATCCTCGAATGATAACCACAACAACAAGACCAGCCTCAGAAGGACATGAAGAACAGAATGCCATCCTGGAATGACAATTCTCAAAAGATCTTTGGATCTAACATGAAACCATCCTCGAATGGAGACGCATTGGTATACCGGCCTTAGTCGATAACCATAAATACAAAGACTGACCTCAGACGTTGCAAAAGAGCAAAATTGACCTTAATAAATAAGCTCAAAATGGTCTATCATCCTCAAATGATAACCACAACAACAAGACCAACTTCAGAAGGACTTGAAGAAAATAATGCCATCCTCGAATGACAATTCTCAAAAGATCCTCAGATCTAACACAAAACCATCCTAGAATGGAGACGCAATGGTATACCGGCCTCAGTCGATAACCAAAAACACAAAGACTGACCTCAGACTTTGCAAAAGAGACAAACTGACCTCAATGAATAAGCTCAAAATGGTCTATCATCTTCGAATGATAACCACAAAAACAAGACCAACCTCAGAAGGACTTGAAGAAGAGAATGTCATCCTGGAATGACAATTCTCAAAAGATCCTCAGATCTAACACGAAACCATCCTCGAATGGAAACGCAATGGTATACCTGCCTCAGTAGATAACCAAAAACACAAAGTCTGACCTAAGACTTTGCAAAGAGACAAACTGACCTCAATCACTAAGCTCAAACTGGTCTATCATCCTCGAATGATAACCACAACAACAAGACCAGCCTCAGAAGGACATGAAGAAAAGAATGCCATCCTGGAATGACAATTCTCAAAAGATCTTTGGATCTAACATGAAACCATCCTCGAATGGAGACGCATTGGTATACCGGCCTTAGTCGATAACCATAAATACAAAGACTGACCTCAGACGTTGCAAAAGAGCAAAATTGACCTTAATAAATAAGCTCAAAATGGTCTATCATCCTCAAATGATAACCACAACAACAAGACCAACTTCAGAAGGACTTGAAGAAAATAATGCCATCCTCGAATGACAATTCTCAAAAGATCCTCAGATCTAACACAAAACCATCCTAGAATGGAGACGCAATGGTATACCGGCCTCAGTCGATAACCAAAAACACAAAGACTGACCTCAGACTTTGCAAAAGAGACAAACTGACCTCAATGAATAAGCTCAAAATGGTCTATCATCTTCGAATGATAACCACAAAAACAAGACCAACCTCAGAAGGACTTGAAGAAGAGAATGTCATCCTGGAATGACAATTCTCAAAAGATCCTCAGATCTAACACGAAACCATCCTCGAATGGAAACGCAATGGTATACCTGCCTCAGTAGATAACCAAAAACACAAAGTCTGATCTAAGACTTTGCAAAGAGACAAACTGACCTCAATCACTAAGCTCAAACTGGTCTATCATCCTCGAATGATAACCACAACAACAAGACCAACTTCAGAAGGACTTGAAGAAAATAATGCCATCCTCGAATGACAATTCTCAAAAGATCCTAGGATCTAACACAAAACCATCCTAGAATGGAGACGCAATGGTATACCGGCCTCAGTCGATAACCAAAAACACAAAGACTGACCTCAGACTTTGCAAAAGAGACAAACTGGCCTCAATGAATAAGCTAAAAATGGTCTATCATCTTCTAATGATAACCACAAAAACAAGACCAACCTCAGAAGGACTTGAAGAAAAGAATGTCATCCTGGAATGACAATTCTCAAAAGATCCTCAGATCTAACACGAAACCATCCTCGAATGGAAACGCAATGGTATACCTGCCTCAGTAGATAACCAAAAACACAAAGACTGACCTAAGACTTTTCAAAGAGACAAACTGACCTCAATCACTAAGCTCAAACTGGTCTATCATCCTCGAATGATAACCACAACAACAAGACCAGCCTCAGAAGGACATGAAGAACAGAATGCCATCCTGGAATGACAATTCTCAAAAGATCTTTGGATCTAACATGAAACCATCCTCGAATGGAGACGCATTGGTATACCGGCCTTAGTCGATAACCATAAATACAAAGAATGACCTCAGACGTTGCAAAAGAGCAAAATTGACCTTAATAAATAAGCTCAAAATGGTCTATCATCCTCAAATGATAACCACAACAACAAGACCAACTTCAGAAGGACTTGAAGAAAATAATGCCATCCTCGAATGACAATTCTCAAAAGATCCTCGGATCTAACACAAAACCATCCTAGAATGGAGACGCAATGGTATACCGGCCTCAGTCGATAACCAAAAACACAAAGACTGACCTCAGACTTTGCAAAAGAGACAAACTGACCTCAATGAATAAGCTCAAAATGGTCTGTCATCTTCGAATGATAACCACAAAAACAAGACCAACCTCAGAAGGACTTGAAGAAAAGAATTCCATCCTGGAATGACAATTCTCAAAAGATCCTCAGATCTAACACGAAACCATCCTCGAATGGAAACGCAATGGTATACCTGCCTCAGTAGATAACCAAAAACACAAAGACTGATCTAAGACTTTGCAAAGAGACAAACTGACCTCAATCACTAAGCTCAAACTGGTCTATCATCCTCGAATGATAACCACAACAACAAGACCAGCCTCAGAAGGACATGAAGAACAGAATGCCATCCTGGAATGACAATTCTCAAAAGATCTTTGGATCTAACATGAAACCATCCTCGAATGGAGACGCATTGGTATACCGGCCTTAGTCGATAACCATAAATACAAAGACTGACCTCAGACGTTGCAAAAGAGCAAAATTGACCTTAATAAATAAGCTCAAAATGGTCTATCATCCTCAAATGATAACCACAACAACAAGACCAACTTCAGAAGGACTTGAAGAAAATAATGCCATCCTCGAATGACAATTCTCAAAAGATCCTCAGATCTAACACAAAACCATCCTAGAATGGAGACGCAATGGTATACCGGCCTCAGTCGATAACCAAAAACACAAAGACTGACCTCAGACTTTGCAAAAGAGACAAACTGACCTCAATGAATAAGCTCAAAATGGTCTATCATCTTCGAATGATAACCACAAAAACAAGACCAACCTCAGAAGGACTTGAAGAAGAGAATGTCATCCTGGAATGACAATTCTCAAAAGATCCTCAGATCTAACACGAAACCATCCTCGAATGGAAACGCAATGGTATACCTGCCTCAGTAGATAACCAAAAACACAAAGTCTGACCTAAGACTTTGCAAAGAGACAAACTGACCTCAATCACTAAGCTCAAACTGGTCTATCATCCTCGAATGATAACCACAACAACAAGACCAGCCTCAGAAGGACATGAAGAAAAGAATGCCATCCTGGAATGACAATTCTCAAAAGATCTTTGGATCTAACATGAAACCATCCTCGAATGGAGACGCATTGGTATACCGGCCTTAGTCGATAACCATAAATACAAAGACTGACCTCAGACGTTGCAAAAGAGCAAAATTGACCTTAATAAATAAGCTCAAAATGGTCTATCATCCTCAAATGATAACCACAACAACAAGACCAACTTCAGAAGGACTTGAAGAAAATAATGCCATCCTCGAATGACAATTCTCAAAAGATCCTCGGATCTAACACAAAACCATCCTAGAATGGAGACGCAATGGTATACCGGCCTCAGTCGATAACCAAAAACACAAAGACTGACCTCAGACTTTGCAAAAGAGACAAACTGACCTCAATGAATAAGCTCAAAATGGTCTATCATCTTCGAATGATAACCACAAAAACAAGACCAACCTCAGAAGGACTTGAAGAAAAGAATGCCATCCTGGAATGACAATTCTCAAAAGATCTTCGGATCTAACACGAAACCATCCTCGAATGGAGACGCATTGGTATACCATCCTTAGTCGATAACCAAAAATACAAAGACTGACCTCAGACGTTGCAAAAGAGCAAAATTGACCTTAATAAATAAGCTCAAAATGGTCTATCATCCTCGAATGATACCCAAAACAACAAGACCAACCTCAGAAGGAATTGAAGAAAATAATGTCATCCTCGAAAGACAATTCTCAAAAGATCCTCTCATCTAACACGAGACCATCCTTGAATGGAGACACAATGGTATAACGGCCTCAGTCGATATCCAAAAACACAAAGACTGACCTTAGACTTTGCAAAAGAGACAAACTGACCTCAATCAATAACCTCAAAATGGTTTATCATCCTCGAATGATAACCATAACAACAAGACACGCCTCAGAAGGACTTGAAGAAAAGAATACCATCCTGGAATGACAATTCTCACAAGATCCTCAGTTCTAACACGAAACCATCTTCGAATGAAGACGCAATGGTATATCGGCCTCAGTCGATAACCAAAAACACAAAGACTGACCTCAAACTTTGCAAAAGAGACAAACTGCCATCAATCAATAAGCTCAAAATGGTTTATCATCCTCAAATGATAACCACAACAACAAGACCAACCTCAGAAGGACTTGAAGAAAATAATGCCATACTCGAATGAGAATTCTAAAAATATCCTCGGATCTAACACGAAACCATCCTAGAATGGAGATGCAATGGTATACCGGCCTCAATCGATAACCAAAAACACAAAGACTGACCACAGACTTTGCAAAAGAGACAAACTGACCTCAATCAATAAACTCAAAATGGTCTATCATCCTCGAATGATAACCACAACAACAAAACCAACCTCAGAAGGACTTGAAGAAAAGAATGCCATCCTGGAATGACAATTCTCAAAAGATCCTCAGATCTAACACGAAACCATCCTCGAATGGAAACGCAATGGTATACCTGCCTCAGTAGATAACCAAAAACACAAAGACTGACCTAAGACTTTGCAAAGAGACAAACTGACCTCAATCACTAAGCTCAAACTGGTCTATCATCCTCGAATGATAACCACAACAACAAGACCAGCCTCAGAAGGACTTGAAGAAAAGAATGCCATCCTGGAATGACAATTCTCAAAAGATCTTTGGATCTAACATGAAACCATCCTCGAATGGAGACGCATTGGTATACCGGCCTTAGTCGATAACCAAAAATACAAAGACTGACCTCAGACGTTGCAAAAGAGCAAAATTGACCTTAATAAATAAGCTCAAAATGGTCTATCATCCTCAAATGATAACCACAACAACAAGACCAACTTCAGAAGGACTTGAAGAAAATAATGCCATCCTCGAATGACAATTCTCAAAAGATCCTAGGATCTAACACAAAACCATCCTAGAATGGAGACGCAATGGTATACCGGCCTCAGTCGATAACCAAAAACACAAAGACTGACCTCAGACTTTGCAAAAGAGACAAACTGACCTCAATGAATAAGCTAAAAATGGTCTATCATCTTCGAATGATAACCACAAAAACAAGACCAACCTCAGAAGGACTTGAAGAAGAGAATGTCATCCTGGAATGACAATTCTCAAAAGATCCTCAGATCTAACACGAAACCATCCTCGAATGGAAACGCAATGGTATACCTGCCTTAGTAGATAACCAAAAACACAAAGACTGAACTAAGACTTTTCAAAGAGACAAACTGACCTCAATCACTAAGCTCAAACTGGTCTATCATCCTCGAATGATAACCACAACAACAAGACCAGCCTCAGAAGGACATGAAGAACAGAATGCCATCCTGGAATGACAATTCTCAAAAGATCTTTGGATCTAACATGAAACCATCCTCGAATGGAGACGCATTGGTATACCGGCCTTAGTCGATAACCATAAATACAAAGACTGACCTCAGACGTTGCAAAAGAGCAAAATTGACCTTAATAAATAAGCTCAAAATGGTCTATCATCCTCAAATGATTACCACAACAACAAGACCAAATTCAGAAGGACTTGAAGAAAATAATGCAATCCTCGAATGACAATTCTCAAAAGATCCTCGGATCTAACACAAAACCATCCTAGAATGGAGACGCAATGGTATACCGGCCTCAGTCGATAACCAAAAACACAAAGACTGACCTCAGACTTTGCAAAAGAGACAAACTGACCTCAATGAATAAGCTCAAAATGGTCTGTCATCTTCGAATGATAACCACAAAAACAAGACCAACCTCAGAAGGACTTGAAGAAAAGAATGCCATCCTGGAATGACAATTCTCAAAAGATCTTCGGATCTAACACGAAACCATCCTCGAATGGAGACGCATTGGTATACCATCCTTAGTCGATAACCAAAAATACAAAGACTGACCTCAGACGTTGCAAAAGAGCAAAATTGACCTTAATATATAAGCTCAAAATGGTCTATCATCCTCGAATGATACCCAAAACAACAAGACCAACCTCAGAAGGAATTGAAGAAAATAATGCCATCCTCGAAAGACAATTCTCAAAAGATCCTCTCATCTAACACGAGACCATCCTTGAATGGAGACACAATGGTATAACGGCCTCAGTCGATATCCAAAAACACAAAGACTGACCTTAGACTTTGCAAAAGAGACAAACTGACCTCAATCAATAACCTCAAAATGGTTTATCATCCTCGAATGATAACCACAACAACAAGACACGCCTCAGAAGGACTTGAAGAAAAGAATACCATCCTGGAATGACAATTCTCACAAGATCCTCAGATCTAACACGAAACCATCTTCGAATGAAGACGCAATGGTATATCGGCCTCAGTCGATAACCAAAAACACAAAGACTGACCTCAAACTTTGCAAAAGAGACAAACTGCCATCAATCAATAAGCTCAAAATGGTTTATCATCCTCAAATGATAACCACAACAACAAGACCAACCTCAGAAGGACTTGAAGAAAATAATGCCATACTCGAATGAGAATTCTAAAAATATCCTCGGATCTAACACGAAACCATCCTAGAATGGAGATGCAATGGTATACCGGCCTCAATCGATAACCAAAAACACAAAGACTGACCACAGACTTTGCAAAAGAGACAAACTGACCTCAATCAATAAACTCAAAATGGTCTATCATCCTCGAATGATAACCACAACAACAAAACCAACCTCAGAAGGACTTGAAGAAAAGAATGCCATCCTGGAATGACAATTCTCAAAAGATCCTCAGATCTAACACGAAACCATCCTCGAATGGAAACGCAATGGTATACCTGCCTCAGTAGATAACCAAAAACACAAAGACTGACCTAAGACTTTGCAAAGA
This sequence comes from Lathyrus aphaca, assembly GCA_963966055.1. Lineage (NCBI taxonomy): Eukaryota > Viridiplantae > Streptophyta > Magnoliopsida > Fabales > Fabaceae > Lathyrus > Lathyrus aphaca. The sequence goes on from OZ014524.1 coordinate 449,375,159, forward strand.
GACAAACTGACCTCAATCACTAAGCTCAAACTGGTCTATCATCCTCGAATGATAACCACAACAACAAGACCAGCCTCAGAAGGACTTGAAGAAAAGAATGCCATCCTGGAATGACAATTCTCAAAAGATCTTTGGATCTAACATGAAACCATCCTCGAATGGAGACGCATTGGTATACCGGCCTTAGTCGATAACCAAAAATACAAAGACTGACCTCAGACGTTGCAAAAGAGCAAAATTGACCTTAATAAATAAGCTCAAAATGGTCTATCATCCTCAAATGATAACCACAACAACAAGACCAACTTCAGAAGGACTTGAAGAAAATAATGCCATCCTCGAATGACAATTCTCAAAAGATCCTAGGATCTAACACAAAACCATCCTAGAATGGAGACGCAATGGTATACCGGCCTCAGTCGATAACCAAAAACACAAAGACTGACCTCAGACTTTGCAAAAGAGACAAACTGACCTCAATGAATAAGCTAAAAATGGTCTATCATCTTCGAATGATAACCAATAAAACAAGACCAACCTCAGAAGGACTTGAAGAAGAGAATGTCATCCTGGAATGACAATTCTCAAAAGATCCTCAGATCTAACACGAAACCATCCTCGAATGGAAACGCAATGGTATACCTGCCTCAGTAGATAACCAAAAACACAAAGACTGACCTAAGACTTTTCAAAGAGACAAACTGACCTTAATCACTAAGCTCAAACTGGTCTATCATCCTCGAATGATAACCACAACAACAAGACCAGCCTCAGAAGGACATGAAGAACAGAATGCCATCCTGGAATGACAATTCTCAAAAGATCTTTGGATCTAACATGAAACCATCCTCGAATGGAGACGCATTGGTATACCGGCCTTAGTCGATAACCATAAATACAAAGACTGACCTCAGACGTTGCAAAAGAGCAAAATTGACCTTAATAAATAAGCTCAAAATGGTCTATCATCCTCAAATGATAACCACAACAACAAGACCAACTTCAGAAGGACTTGAAGAAAATAATGCCATCCTCGAATGACAATTCTCAAAAGATCCTCGGATCTAACACAAAACCATCCTAGAATGGAGACGCAATGGTATACCGGCCTCAGTCGATAACCAAAAACACAAAGACTGACCTCAGACTTTGCAAAAGAGACAAACTGACCTCAATGAATAAGCTCAAAATGGTCTGTCATCTTCGAATGATAACCACAAAAACAAGACCAACCTCAGAAGGACTTGAAGAAAAGAATGCCATCCTGGAATGACAATTCTCAAAAGATCCTCAGATCTAACACGAAACCATCCTCGAATGGAAACGCAATGGTATACCTGCCTCAGTAGATAACCAAAAACACAAAGACTGATCTAAGACTTTGCAAAGAGACAAACTGACCTCAATCACTAAGCTCAAACTGGTCTATCATCCTCGAATGATAACCACAACAACAAGACCAGCCTCAGAAGGACTTGAAAAAAAGAATGCCATCCTGGAATGACAATTCTCAAAAGAACTTTGGATCTAACATGAAACCATCCTCGAATGGAGACGCATTGGTATACCGGCCTTAGTCGATAACCAAAAATACAAAAACTGACCTCAGACGTTGCAAAAGAGCAAAATTGACCCTAATAAATAAGCTCAAAATGGTCTATCATCCTCAAATGATAACCACAACAACAAGACCAACTTCAGAAGGACTTGAAGAAAATAATGCCATCCTCGAATGACAATTCTCAAAAGATCCTCGGATCTAACACAAATCCATCCTAGAATGGAGACGCAATGGTATACCGGCCTCAGTCGATAACCAAAAACACAAAGACTGACCTCAAACTTTGCAAAAGAGACAAACTGACCTCAATGAATAAGCTCAAAATGGTCTGTCATCTTCGAATGATAACCACAAAAACAAGACCAACCTCAGAAGGACTTGAAGAAAAGAATGCCATCCTGGAATGACAATTCTCAAAAGATCCTCAGATCTAACACGAAACCATCCTCGAATGGAAACACAATGGTATACCTGCCTCAGTAGATAACCAAAAACACAAAGACTGATCTAAGACTTTGCAAAGAGAAAAACTTACCTCAATCACTAAGCTCAAATTGGTCTATCATCCTCGAATGATAACCACAACAACAAGACCAGCCTCAGAAGGACTTGAAAAAAAGAATGCCATCCTGGAATGACAATTCTCAAAAGATCTTTGGATCTAACATGAAACCATCCTCGAATGGAGACGCATTGGTATACCGGCCTTAGTCGATAACCAAAAATACAAAGACTGACCTCAGACGTTGCAAAAGAGCAAAATTGACCTTAATAAATAAGCTCAAAATGGTCTATCATCCTCAAATGATAACCACAACAACAAGACCAACTTCAGAAGGACTTGAAGAAAATAATGCCATCCTCGAATGACAATTCTCAAAAGATCCTCGGATCTAACACAAAAACATCCTAGAATGGAGACGCAATGGTATACCGGCCTCAGTCGATAACCAAAAACACAAAGACTGACCTCAGACTTTGCAAAAGAGACAAACTGATCTCAATGAATAAGCTCAAAATGGTCTATCATCTTCGAATGATAACCACAAAAACAAGACCAACCTCAGAAGGACTTGAAGAAGAGAATGTCATCCTGGAATGACAATTCTCAAAAGATCCTCAGATCTAACACGAAACAATCCTCGAATGGAAACGCAATGGTATACCTGCCTCAGTAGATAACCAAAAACACAAAGTCTGACCTAAGACTTTGCAAAGAGACAAACTGACCTCAATCACTAAGCTCAAACTGGTCTATCATCCTCGAATGATAACCACAACAACAAGACCAGCCTCAGAAGGACATGAAGAAAAGAATGCCATCCTGGAATGACAATTCTCAAAAGATCTTTGGATCTAACATGAAACCATCCTCGAATGGAGACGCATTGGTATACCGGCCTTAGTCGATAACCATAAATACAAAGACTGACCTCAGACGTTGCAAAAGAGCAAAATTGACCTTAATAAATAAGCTCAAAATGGTCTATCATCCTCAAATGATAACCACAACAACAAGACCAACTTCAGAAGGACTTGAAGAAAATAATGCCATCCTCGAATGACAATTCTCAAAAGATCCTCGGATCTAACACAAAACCATCCTAGAATGGAGACGCAATGGTATACCGGCCTCAGTCGATAACCAAAAACACAAAGACTGACCTCAGACTTTGCAAAAGAGACAAACTGACCTCAATGAATAAGCTCAAAATGGTCTATCATCTTCGAATGATAACCACAAAAACAAGACCAACCTCAGAAGGACTTGAAGAAAAGAATGCCATCCTGGAATGACAATTCTCAAAAGATCCTCAGATCTAACACGAAACCATCCTCGAATGGAAACGCAATGGTATACCTGCCTCAGTAGATAACCAAAAACTCAAAGACTGATCTAAGACTTTGCAAAGAGACAAACTGACCTCAATCACTAAGCTCAAACTGGTATATCATCCTCGAATGATAACCACAACAACAAGACTAGCCTCAGAAGGACTTGAAGAAAAGAATGCCATCCTGGAATGACAATTCTCAAAAGATCTTTGGATCTAACATGAAACCATCCTCGAATGGAGACGCATTGGTATACCGGCCTTAGTCGATAACCAAAAATACAAAGACTGACCTCAGACGTTGCAAAAGAGCAAAATTGACCTTAATAAATAAGCTCAAAATGGTCTATCATCCTCAAATGATAACCAAAACAACAAGACCAACTTCAGAAGGACTTGAAGAAAATAATGCCATCCTCGAATGACAATTCTCAAAAGATCCTCGGATCTAACACAAAACCATCCTAGAATGGAGACGCAATGGTATACCGGCCTCGGTCGATAACCAAAAACACAAAGACTGACCTCAGACTTTGCAAAAGAGACAAACTGACCTCAATGAATAAGCTCAAAATGGTCTATCATCTTCGAATGATAACCACAAAAACAAGACCAACCTTAGAAGGACTTGAAGAAGAGAATGTCATCCTGGAATGACAATTCTCAAAAGATCCTCAGATCTAACACGAAACCATCCTCGAATGGAAACGCAATGGTATACCTGCCTCAGTAGATAACCAAAAACACAAAGACTGACCTAAGACTTTGCAAAGAGACAAACTGACCTCAATCACTAAGCTCAAACTGGTCTATCATCCTCGAATAATAACCACAACAACAAGACCAGCCTCAGAAGGACATGAAGAAAGGATGCCATCCTGGAATGACAATTCTCAAAAGATCTTTGGATCTAACATGAAACCATCCTCGAATGGAGACGCATTGGTATACCGGCCTTAGTCGATAACCATAAATACAAAGACTGACCTCAGACGTTGCAAAAGAGCAAAATTGACCTTAATAAATAAGCTCAAAATGGTCTATCATCCTCAAATGATAACCACAACAACAAGACCAACTTCAGAAGGACTTGAAGAAAATAATGCCATCCTCGAATGACAATTCTCAAAAGATCCTCGGATCTAACACAAAACCATCCTAGAATGGAGACACAATGGTATACCGGCCTCAGTCGATAACCAAAAACACAAAGATTGACCTCAGACAATGCAAAAGAGACAAACTGACCTCAATGAATAAGCTCAAAATGGTCTATCATCTTCGAATGATAACCACAAAAACAAGACCAACCTCAGAAGGACTTGAAGAAAAGAATGCCATCCTGGAATGACAATTCTCAAAAGATCCTCAGATCTAACACGAAACCATCCTCGAATGGAAACGCAATGGTATACCTGCCTCAGTAGATAACCAAAAACACAAAGACTGATCTAAGACTTTGCAAAGAGACAAACTGACCTCAATCACTAAGCTCAAACTGGTCTATCATCCTCGAATGATAACCACAACAACAAGACCAGCCTCAGAAGGACTTGAAGAAAAGAATGCCATCCTGGAATGACAATTCTCAAAAGATCTTTGGATCAAACATGAAACCATCCTCGAATGGAGACGCATCGGTATACCGGCCTTAGTCAATAACCAAAAATACAAAGACTGACCTCAGACGTTGCAAAAGAGGAAAATTGACCTTAATAAATAAGCTCAAAATGGTCTATCATCCTCAAATGATAACCACAACAACAAGACCAACTTCAGAAGGACTTGAAGAAAATAATGCCATCCTCGAATGACAATTCTCAAAAGATCCTCGGATCTAACACAAAACCATCCTAGAATGGAGACGCAATAGTATACCGGCCTCAGTCGATAACCAAAAACACAAAGACTGACCTCAGACTTTGCAAAAGAGACAAACTGACCTCAATGAATAAGCTCAAAATGGTCTATCATCTTCGAATGATAACCACAAAAACAAGACCAACCTCATAAGGACTTGAAGAAGAGAATGTCATCCTGGAATGACAATTCTCAAAAGATCCTCAGATCTAACACGAAACCATCCTCGAATGGAAACACAATGGTATACCTGCCTCAGTAGATAACCAAAAACACAAAGACTGACCTAAGACTTTTCAAAGAGACAAACTGACCTCAATCACTAAGCTCAAACTGGTCTATCATCCTCGAATGATAACCATAACAACAAGACCAGCCTCAGAAGGACATGAAGAAAAGAATGCCATCCTGGAATGACAATTCTCAAAAGATCTTTGGATCTAACATGAAACCATCCTCGAATGGAGACGCATTGGTATACCGGCCTTAGTCGATAACCATAAATACAAAGACTGACCTCAGACGTTGCAAAAGAGAAAAATTGACCTTAATAAATAAGCTCAAAATGGTCTATCATCCTCAAATGATAACCACAACAACAAGACCAACTTCAGAAGGACTTGAAGAAAATAATGCCATCCTCGAATGACAATTCTCAAAAGATCCTCGGATCTAACACAAAACCATCCTAGAATGGAGACGCAATGGTATACCGGCCTCAGTCGATAACCATAAACACAAAGACTGACCTCAGACTTTGCAAAAGAGACAAACTGACGTCAATGAATAAGCTCAAAATGGTCTATCATCTTCGAATGATAACCACAAAAACAAGACCAACCTCAGAAGGACTTGAAGAAAAGAATGCCATCCTGGAATGACAATTCTCAAAAGATCCTCAGATCAAACACGAAACCATCCTCGAATGGAAACGCAATGGTATACCTGCCTCGGTAGATAACCAAAAACACAAAGACTGACCTAAGACTTTGCAAAGAGACAAACTGACCTCAATCACTAAGCTCAAACTGGTCTATCATCCTCGAATGATAACCACAACAACAAGACCAGCCTCAGAAGGACATGAAGAAAAGAATGCCATCCTGGAATGACAATTCTCAAAAGATCTTTGGATCTAACATGAAACCATCCTCGAATGGAGACGCATCGGTATACCGGCCTTAGTCGATAACCAAAAATACAAAGACTGACCTCAGACGTTGCAAAAGAGCAAAATTGACCTTAATAAATAAGCTCAAAATGGTCTATCATCCTCAAATGATAACCACAACAACAAGACCAACTTCAGAAGGACTTGAAGAAAATAATGCCATCCTCGAATGACAATTCTCAAAAGATCCTCGGATCTAACACAAAACCATCCTAGAATGGAGACGCAATGGTATACCGGCCTCAGTCGATAACCAAAAACACAAAGACTGACCTCAGACTTTGCAAAAGAGACAAACTGACCTCAATGAATAAGCTCAAAATGGTCTATCATCTTCGAATGATAACCACAAAAACAAGACCAACCTCAGAAGGACTTGAAGAAGAGAATGTCATCCTGGAATGACAATTCTCAAAAGATCCTCAGATCTAACACGAAACCATCCTCGAATGGAAACGCAATGGTATACCTGCCTCAGTAGATAACCAAAAACACAAAGACTGACCTAAGACTTTTCAAAGAGACAAACTGACCTCAATCACTAAGCTCAAACTGGTCTATCATCCTCGAATGATAACCACAACAACAAGACCAGCCTCAGAAGGACATGAAGAAAAGAATGCCATCCTGGAATGACAATTCTCAAAAGATCTTTGGATCTAACATGAAACCATCCTCGAATGGAGACGCATTGGTATACCGGCCTTAGTCGATAACCATAAATACAAAGACTGACCTCAGACGTTGCAAAAGAGCAAAATTGACCTTAATAAATAAGCTCAAAATGGTCTATCATCCTCAAATGATAACCACAACAACAAGACCAACTTCAGAAGGACTTGAAGAAAATAATGCCATCCACGAATGACAATTCTCAAAAGATCCTCGGATCTAACACAAAACCATCCTAGAATGGAGACGCAATGGTATACTGGCCTCAGTCGATAACCAAAAACACAAAGACTGACCTCACACTTTGCAAAAGAGACAAACTGACCTCAATGAATAAGCTCAAAATGGTCTATCATCTTCGAATGATAACCACAAAAACTAGACCAACCTCAGAAGGACTTGAAGAAAAGAATGCCATCCTGGAATGACAATTCTCAAAAGATCCTTAGATCAAACACGAAACCATCCTCGAATGGAAACGCAATGGTATACCTGCCTCAGTAGATAACCAAAAACACAAAGACTGACCTAAGACTTTGCAAAGAGACAAACTGACCTCAATCACTAAGCTCAAACTGGTCTATCATCCTCGAATGATAACCACAACAACAAGACCAGCCTCAGAAGGACATGAAGAAAAGAATGCCATCCTGGAATGACAATTCTCAAAAGATCTTTGGATCTAACATGAAACCATCCTCGAATGGAGACGCATTGGTATACCGGCCTTAGTCGATAACCATAAATACAAAGACTGACCTCAGACGTTGCAAAAGAGCAAAATTGACCTTAATAAATAAGCTCAAAATGGTCTATCATCCTCAAATGATAACCACAACAACAAGACCAACTTCAGAAGGACTTGAAGAAAATAATGCCATCCACGAATGACAATTCTCAAAAGATCCTCGGATCTAACACAAAACCATCCTAGAATGGAGACGACATGGTATACTGGCCTCAGTCGATAACCAAAAACACAAAGACTGACCTCACACTTTGCAAAAGCGACAAACTGACCTCAATGAATAAGCTCAAAATGGTCTATCATCTTCGAATGATAACCACAAAAACTAGACCAACCTCAGAAGGACTTGAAGAAAAGAATGCCATCCTGGAATGACAATTCTCAAAAGATCCTTAGATCAAACACGAAACCATCCTCGAATGGAAACGCAATGGTATACCTGCCTCAGTAGATAACCAAAAACACAAAGACTGACCTAAGACTTTGCAAAGAGACAAACTGACCTCAATCACTAAGCTCAAACTGGTCTATCATCCTCGAATGATAACCGCAACAACAAGACCAGCCTCAGAAGGACATGAAGAAAAGAATGCCATCCTGGAATGACAATTCTCAAAAGATCTTTGGATCTAACATGAAACCATCCTCGAATGGAGACGCATTGGTATACCGGCCTTAGTCGATAACCATAAATACAAAGACTGACCTCAGACATTGCAAAAGAGCAAAATTGACCTTAATAAATAAGCTCAAAATGGTCTATCATCCTCAAATGATAACCACAACAACAAGACCAACTTCAGAAGGACTTGAAGAAAATAATGCCATCCTCGAATGACAATTCTCAAAAGATCCTCGAATCTTACACAAAACCATCCTAGAATGGAGACGCAATGGTACGCCGGCCTCAGTCGATAACCAAAAACACAAAGACTGACCTCAGACTTTGCAAAAGAGACAAACTGACCTCAATGAATTAGCTCAAAATGGTCTATCATCTTCGAATGATAACCACAAAAACAAGACCAACCTCAGAAGGACTTGAAGAAAAGAATGCCATCCTGGAATGACAATTCTCAAAAGATCCTCAGATCAAACACGAAACCATCCTCGAATGGAAACGCAATGGTATACCTGCCTCAGTAGATAACCAAAAACACAAAGACTGACCTCAGACGTTGCAAAAGAGCAAAATTGACCTTAATAAATAAGCTCAAAATGGTCTATCATCCTCGAATGATACCCACAACAACAAGACCAACCTCATAAGGAATTGAAGAAAAGAATTCCATCCTCGAATGACAATTCTCAAAAGATCCTCGGATCTAACACGAAACCATCCTCGAATGCTGACACAATGGTATACTGGCCTCAGTTGATAACCAAAAACATAAAGACTGACCTTAGACTTTGCAAAAGAGACAAACTGACCTCAATCAATAACCTCAAAATGGTTTATCATCCTCGAATGATAACCACAACAACAAGACACACCTCAGAAGGACTTGAAGAAAAGAATACCATCCTGGAATGAAAATTCTCAAAAGATCCTCGGATCTAACATGAAACCATCTTTGAATGGAGACGCAATGGTATACCGACCTCAGTCGATAACCAAAAACACAAAGACTGACCTCAGACTTAGTAAAAGAGACAAACTGACCTCAATCAATTAGCTCAAAATGGTCTATCATCCTCAAATGATAACCACAACAACAAGACCAACCTCAGAAGGACTTGAAGAAAAGAATGCCATCCTCGAATGACAATTCTCAAAAGATCCTCGGATTAAACACGAAACCATCCTCGAATTGAGACGCAATGGAATACCGACCTCAGTCGATAACCAAAAACACAAAGATTGACCTCTGACTTTGCAAAAGATGCAAACTGACCTCAATCAATAAGCTCAAAATGGTATATCATCCTCGAATGATAGCAACAACAACAAGACCAATCTCAGAAGGACTTAAAGAAAAGAATCCCATCCTTTAATGACAATTCTCAAAAGATCCTCGAATCTAACACGAAACCATCATCAAATGGAGACGCAATGGTATACCGGACTCAGTCGATAACCAAAAACACAAAGACTGACCTCATACTTTGCAAAAGAGAAAAACCGACCTCAATCACTAATCTCAAAATGGTCTATCATCTTCAAATGATAACCACAACAACAAGACCAACCTCATAAGGACTTAAAGAAAAGAATGCCATCCTAGAATGACAATTCTCAAAAGATCCTCAGATCTAACACGAAACAATCCTCGAATGGAGACACAATGGTATACCGACCTCAGTCGATAACCAAAAACACAAAGACTGACCTCAAACTTTGCAAAAGAGACAAACTGCCATCAATCAATAAGCTCAAAATGGTTTATCATCCTCAAATGATAACCACAAAAACAAGACCAACCTCAGAAGGACTTGAAGAAAATAATGCCATCCTCGAATGAGAATTCTAAAAATATCCTCGGATCTAACACAAAACCATCCTAGAATGGAGATGCAATGGTATACCGGCCTCAATCGATAACCAAAAACACAAAGACGGACCACAGACTTTGCAAAAGAGACAAACTGACCACAATCAATAAGCTCAAAATGGTCTATCATCCTCGAATGATAACCACAACAACAAGACCAACCTCAGAATGACTTGAAGAAAAGAATGCCATCCTCGAAAGACAATTCTCAAAAGATCCTCGAATCTAACACGAAACCATCCTTGAATGGATACACAATGGTATATCGGCCTCTGTCGATAACCAAAAACACAAAGACTTCTCTTAAACAGACTTGGTAAAAGAGACAAACCGACCTCAATCAATAAGCTCAAAATAGTATATCATCCTCTTATGATAACCACAACAACAAGACCAACCTCAGAAGGACTTAACGAAAATAATGCCATCCTCGAATGACAATTCTCAAAATATCCTCGGATCTAACACAAAACCATCCTAGAATGGAGCCACAATGGTATACCGGCCTCAGTCGATAACAAAAAACACAAAGACTGACCTCAGACTTTGCAAAAGAGACAAACTGACCTCAATCAATAAGCTCAAAATGGTCTATCATCCTCAATTGATACCCAAAACAACAAGACAAACCTCAGAAGGAATTGGAGAAAATAATGCCATCCTCGAAAGACAATTCTCAAAAGATCCTCGAATCTAACACGAAACCATCCTTTAATGGAGACACAATGGTATAACGACCTCAGTCGATAAACAAAAACACAAAGACTGACCTTAGACTTTTCAAAAGAGACAAACTGACCTCAATCAATAACCTTAAAATGGTTTATCATCCTCGAATGATAACCACAACAACAAGACACACCTCAGAAGGACTTGAAGAAAAGAATACCTTCCTGGAATGACAATTCTCAAAAGATCCTCAGATCTAACACGAAACCATCTTCGAATGGAGACGCAATGTTATACCGGCCTCAGTCGATAACCAAAAACACAAAGACTGACCTCAGACTTTGTAAAAGAGACAAACTGACCTCAATCAATAAGCTCAAAATGGTCTATCATCCTCAAATGATAACCACAACAACAAGACCAACCTCAGAAGGACTTGAAGAAAAGAATGCCATCCTCGAATGGCAATTATCAAAAGATCCTCGGATCAAACACGAAACCATCCTCGAATTGAGACGCAATGGAATACCGGCCTCAGTCGATAACCAAAAACACAAAGATTGACCCCTAACTTTGCAAAAGAGACAAACTGACCTCAATCAATAAGCTCAAAATGGTATATCATCCTCGAAGGATAGCAACAACAACAAGACCAATCTCAGAAGGAATTAAAGAAAAGAATGCCATCCTTTAATGACAACTCTCAAAAGATCCTCAGATCTAACACGAAACAATCCTCAAATGGAGACGCAATGGTATACCGGCCTCAGTCGATAACCAAAAACACAAAGACTGACCTCAAACTTTGCAAAAGAGACAAACTGCCATCAATCAATAAGCTAAAAATGGTCTGTCATCCTCAAATGATTACCACAACAACAAGACCAACCTCAAAAGGACTTGAAGAAAATAATGCCATCCTCGAATGACAATTCTCAAAAGATCCTCGGATCTAACACAAAACCATCCTAGAATGGAGACGCAATGGTATACCGGCCTCAGTCGATAACCAAAAACACAAAGACTGACCTCAGACTTTGCAAAAGAGACAAACTGACCTCAAAGAATAAGCTCAAAATGGTCTATCATCCTCGAATGATAACCACAAAAACAAGACCAACCTCAGAAGGACTTGAAGAAAAGAATGCCATCCTAGAATGACAATTCTCAAAAGGTCCTCGGATCTAACACGAAACCATCCTCGAATGGAAACGCAATTGTATACCGGCCTCAGTCGATAACCAAAAACACAAAGAGTGACCTAAGACTTTGCAAAGAGACAAACTGACCTCAATCAATAAGCTCAAAATGGTCTATCATCCTCGAATGATAGCCACAACAACAAGACCAATCTCAGAAGGACTTGAAGAAAAGAATACCATTCTCGAATGACAATTCTTAAAAGATACTCGGATCTAACACGAAACCATCCTCGAATGGAGACGCAATGGTATACTGGCCTCAGTCGATAACCAAAAACACAAAGACTGACCTCATACTTTGCAAAAGAGACACACTAACCTCAACCACTAAGCTCAAAATGGTCTATCATCCTCGAATGATAACCACCACAACAACACCAGCCTCAGAAGGACTTGAAGAAAAGAATGCCATCCTGGAATGACAATTCTCAAAAGATCTTCGGATCTAACACGAAGCCATCCTCGAATGGAGACGCATTGGTATACCGGCCTTAGTCGATAACCAAAAATACAAAGACTGACCTCAGACGTTGCAAAAGAGAAAAATTGACCTTAATAAATAAGCTCAAAATGGTCTATCATTCTCGAATGATACCCACAACAACAAGACCAACCTCAGAAGGAATTGAAGAAAAGAATTCCATCCTCGAATGACAATTCTCAAAAGATCCTCGGATCTAACACGAAACCATCCTCGAATGCAGACACAATGGTATACTGGACTCAGTCGATAACCAAAAACATAAAGAATGACTTCAAACTTTGCAAAAGAGACAAACTACCATCAATCAATAAGCTTAAAATGGTCTATCAACCTAAAATGATAACCACAACAACAAGACCATCCTCCGAAGGACTTGAAGAAAATAATGCCATCCTCGAATGACAATTCTCAAAAGATCCTCGGATCTAAAACAAAACCATCCTAGAATGGAGACGCAATGGTATATCGGCCTCAGTCGATAACCCAAAACACTTAAACTGACCTCAAACTTTGCAAAAGAGACAAACTGACCTCAATCAATAAGCTCAAAATGGTCTATCGTCCTCGAATGTTACCCAAAACAACAAGACCAACCTCAGAAGGACTTGAAGAAAAGAATGCCATCCTCGAATGACAATTCTCAAAAGATCCTCGGATCTAACACGAAACCATCTTCGAATAGAGACGAAATGGTATACCGGCCTCAGTCGATAACCAGAAACACAAAGACTTCTCTCAAACAGACTTGGTAAAAGAGACAAACTGACCTCAATCAATAAGCTCAAAATGGTCTCTCATCCTCTTATGATAGCCACAAGAACAAAACCTACTTCAGAAGGACTTGAAGAAGAGAATGCCATCCTCGAATGATGACTCATAAAAGATCCTCGGATCTAACACGAAACCATCCTTGAATGGAGACGCAATGGTATAACGGCCTCAGTCGATAACCAAAAACACAAATACTGACCTCAGACTTTGCAAAAGAGACAAACTGACCTCAATCAATAAGCTCAAAATGGTCTATCATCCTCGAATGATAGCCACAAAAACGAGACCAATCTCAGAAGGACTTGACGAAAAGAATACCATCCTCGAATGATAATTCTCAAAAGTTACTCGGATCTAACATGAAACCATCCTCGAATGGAGACGCAATGGTATACCGACCTCAGTCGATAATCAAAAACACAAAGACTGACCTCAGACTTTGCAAAAGAGACAAACTTACGTCAATCACTAAGCTCAAAATGGTCTATCATCCTCGAATGATAACCACAACAACAAGACCAGCCTCAGAAGGACTTGAAGAAAAGAATGCCATCCTGGAATGACAATTCTTAAAAGATCTTCTGATTTAACACAAAACCATCCTCGAATGGAGACGCAATGGTATATCGGCTTCAGTCGATAACCAAACACACAAAGACTGACCTCAGACTTTATAAAAGAGCAAAACTGACCTCAATAAATAAGCTCAAAATGGTCTATCATCCTCGAATGATACCCACAACAACAAGACCAACCTCAGAAGAACTTGAAGAAAAGAATTCCATCCTCGAATGAAAATTCTCAAAAGATCCTCGGATCTAACATGAAACCATCCTCAAATGGAGACGCAATGGTATTCCGGCCTCAATCGATAACCAAAAACACAAAAACTGACCTCATACTTTGCAAAAGAGAAAACTAACCTCAATCACTAAGATCAAAATAGTCTATCATCCTCGAATGGTAACCACAAAAACAAGACCAACCTCAGAAGGACTTGAAGAAAAGAATGCCATCCTGGAATGACAATTCTCAAAAGATCCTCGGATCTATAACGAAACCATTCTCGAATGGAAACGCAATGGTATACCTGCCTCAGTCGATACTAAAACACACAAAGACCGACCTCAGACTTTGCAAAAGTGCAAAACTGACTTCAATAAATAAGCTAAAAATGGTATATCATCCTCGAATGATAACAACAACAACAAGACCAATCTCAGAAGGACTTAAAGAAAAGAATGCCATCCTTTAATGACAATTCTCAAAAGATCCTCGAATCTAACACGGAACCATCATCAAATGGAGACACAATGGTATACCGGACTCAGTCGATAACCAAAAACACAAAGACTGACCTAATACTTTGCAAAAGAGACAAACCGACCACAATCACTAAGCTCAAAATGGTCTATCATCTTCGAATGATAACCACAACAACAAGACCAACCTCAGAAGGACTTGAAGAAAAGAATGCCATCCTGGAATGACAATTCTCAAAAGATCCTCAGATCAAACACAAAAGAATCCTCGAATGAAGACGCAATGATATATCGGCCTCAGTCGATAACCAAAAACACAAAGACTGGCCTCTAACTTTGCAAGAGAGACAAACTGACCTCAATCAATAAGCTCAAAATGGTATATCATCCTCAAATGATAACCACAAAAACAAGACCAACTTCAGAAGGACTTGAAGAAAATAATGCCATCCTCGAATGACAATTCTCAAAAGATCCTCGGATCTAACACAAAACCATCCTAGAATGGAGACGCAATGGTATACCGGCCTCAGTCGATAACCAAAAACACAAAGACTGACCTCAGACTTTGCAAAAGAGACAAACTGACCTCAATGAATAAGCTCAAAATGGTCTATCATCTTCGAATGATAACCACAAAAACAAGACCAACCTCAGAAGGATTTGAAGAAAAGAATGCCATCCTGGAATGACAATTCTCAAAAGATCCTCAGATCTAACACGAAACCATCCTCGAATGGAAACGCAATGGTATACCTGCCTCAGTAGATAACCAAAAACACAAAGACTGACCAAAGACTTTGCAAAGAGACAAACTGACCTCAATCACTAAGCTCAAAATGGTCTATCATCCTCGAATGATAACCACAACAACAATACCAGCCTCAGAAGGACTTGAAGAAAAGAATGCCATCCTGGAATGACTATTCTCAAAAGATCTTCGGATCTAACACAAACGAATCCTCGAATGGAGACGCATTGGTATACCGGCCTTAGTCGATAACCAAAAATACAAAGACTGACCTCAGACGTTGCAAAAGAGCAAAATTGACCTTAATAAATAAGCTCAAAATGGTCTATCATCCTCGAATGATACCCACAACAACAAGACCAACCTCAGAAGGAATTGAAGAAAAGAATTCCATCCTCGAATGACAATTCTCAAAAGATCCTCGGATCTAACACGAAACCATCCTCGAATGCAGACACAATGGTATACTGGCCTAAGTCGATAACCAAAAACATAAAGACTGACCTTAGACTTTGCAAAAGAGACAAACTGACCTCAATCAATAAGCTCAAAATGGTCTATCATCCTCGAATGATACCCAAAACAACAAGACCAACCTCAGAAGGAATTGAAGAAAATAATGCCATCCTCGAAAGACAATTCTCAAAAGATCCTCTCATCTAACACGAAACCATCCTTGAATGGAGACACAATGGTATAACGGCCTCAGTCGATATCCAAAAACACAAAGACTGACCTTAGACTTTGCAAAAGAGACAAACTGACCTCAATCAATAACCTCAAAATGGTTTATCATCCTCGAATGATAACCACAACAATAAGACACGCCTCAGAAGGACTTGAAGAAAAGAATACCATCCTGGAATGACAATTCTCAAAAGATCCTCGGATCTAACAAGAAACCATCTTTGAATGGAGACGCAATGGTATACCGACCTCAGTCGATAACCAAAAACACAAAGACTGACCTCAGACTTTGTAAAAGAGACAAACTGACCTCAATCAATTAGCTCAAAATGGTCTATCATCCTCAATTGATAACCACAACAACAAGACCAACCTCAGAAGGACTTGAAGAAAAGAATGCCATCCTCGAATGACAATTCTCAAAAGATCCTCGGATCAAACACGAAACCATCCTCGAATTGAGACGCAATGCAATACCGGCCTCAGTCGACAACCAAAAACACAAAGATTGACCTCTGACTTTGCAAAAGAGGCAAACTGGCCTCAATCAATAAGCTCAAAATGGTATATCATCCTCGAATGATAGCAACAACAACAAGACCATTCTCAGAAGGACTTAAAGAAAAGAATGCCATCCTTTAATGACAATTCTCAAAAGATCCCCGAATCTAACACGAAACCATCATCAAATGGAGACGCAATGGTATACCGGACTCACTCGATAACCAAAAACACAAAGACTGACCTCATACTTTGCTAAAGAGAGAAACCGACCTCAATCACTAAGCTCAAAATGGTCTATCATCTTCAAATGATAACCACAACAACAAGACCAACCTCATAAGGACTTGAAGAAAAGAATGCCATCCTGGAATGACAATTCTCAAAAGATCCTCAGATCTAACACGAAACAATCCACGAATGGAGACACAATGGTATACCGGCCTCAGTCGATAACCAAAAACACAAAGACTTACCTCAAACTTTGCAAAAGAGACAAACTGCCATCAATCAATAAGCTCAAAATGGTTTATCATCCTCAAAGGATAACCACAAAAACAAGACCAACCTCAGAAGGACTTGAGGAAAATAATGCCATCCTCGAATGAGACTTCTAAAAATATCCTCGGATCTAACACAAAACCATCCTAGAATGGAGATGCAATGGTATATCGGCCTCAGTCGATAACCAAAAACACAAAGACTGACCTCAGACTTTGCGAAAGAGACAAACTGACCTCAATCAATAAGCTCAAAATGGTCTATCATCCTCGAATGATACCCAAAACAACAAGACCAACCTCAGAATGACTTGAAGAAAAGAATGCCATCCTCGAAAGACAATTCTCAAAAGATCCTCGAATCTAACACGAAACCATCCTTGAATGGAGACACAATGGTATATCGGCCTCTGTCCATAACATAAAACACAAAGAATGACCACAGACTTTGCAAAAGAGACAAACTGACCTCAATCGATAAGCTCATAATGGTCTATCATCCTCGAATGATAACCACAACATCAAGACCAACTTCAGAAGGACTTGAAGAAAATAATGCCATCCTCGAATGACAATTCTCAAAAGATCCTCGGATCTAACACAAAACCATCCTAGAATGGAGACGCAATGGTATACTGGCCTCAGTCGATAACCAAAAACACAAAGACTGACCTCAGACTTTGCAAAAGAGACAAACTGACCTCAATCAATAACCTTAAAATGGTCTATCATCCTCGAATGATAACCACAACAACAAGACCAACCTAATAAGGACTTGAAGAAAAGAATGCCATCCTGGAATGACAATTCTCAAAAGATCCTCGGATCTAACACGAAACAATCCTCGAATGGAGACACAATGGTATACCGGCCTCAGTCGATAACCAAAAACACAAAGACTGACCTCAGACTTTGCAAAAGAGACAAACTGACCTCAATCAATAAGCTCAAAATGGTCTATCATCCTCGAATGATACCCAAAACAACAAGACCAACCTCAGAATGACTTGAAGAAAAGAATGCCATCCTCGAAAGACAATTCTCAAAAGATCCTCGAATCTAACACGAAACCATCCTTGAATGGAGACACAATGGTATAACGACCTCAGTCGATAAACAAAAACACAAAGACTGACCTTAGACTTTTCAAAAGAGACAAACTGACCTCAATCAATAACCTTAAAATGGTTTATCATCCTCGAATGATAACCACAACAACAAGACACACCTCAGAAGGACTTGAAGAAAAGAATACCATCCT
Organism: Lathyrus aphaca; assembly: GCA_963966055.1. NCBI lineage: Eukaryota > Viridiplantae > Streptophyta > Magnoliopsida > Fabales > Fabaceae > Lathyrus > Lathyrus aphaca. The sequence goes on from OZ014524.1 coordinate 449,393,586, forward strand.
TGAATGACAATTCTCAAAAGATCCTCGGATCTAACACGAAACCATCTTCGAATGGAGACGCAATGGTACACCGGCCTCAGTCGATAACCAAAAACACAAAGACTGACCTCAGACATTGTAAGAGAGACAAACTGACCTCAATCAATAAGCTCAAAATGGTCTATCATCCTCAAATGATAACCACAACAACAAGACCAACCTCAGAAGGACTTGAAGAAAAGAATGTCATCCTCGAATGGCAATTATCAAAAGATCCTCGGATCAAACACGAAACCATCCTCGAATTGAGACGCAATGGAATACCGGCCTCAGTCGATAACCAAAAACACAAAGATTGACCCCTAACTTTGCAAAAGAGACAAACTGACCTCAATCAATAAGCTCAAAATGGTATATCATCCTCGAATGATAGCAACAACAACAAGACCAATCTAAGAAGGAATTAAAGAAAAGAATGCCATCCTTTAATGACAACTCTCAAAAGATCCTCAGATCTAACACGAAACAATCCTCAAATGGAGACGCAATGGTATACCGGCCTCAGTCGATAACCAAAAACACAAAGACTGACCTCAAACTTTGCAAAAGAGACAAACTGCCATCAATCAATAAGCTAAAAATGGTCTGTCATCCTCAAATGATAACCACAAAAACAAGAGCAACCTCAAAAGGACTTTAAGAAAATAATGCCATCCTCGAATGACAATTCTCAAAAGATCCTCGGATCTAACACAAAACCATCCTAGAATGGAGACGCAATGGTATACCGGCCTTAGTCGATAACCAAAAACACAAAGACTGACCTCAAACTTTGCAAAAGAGATAAACTGACTCAATCAATAAGCTCAAAATGGTCTATCATCCTCAATTGATACCCAAAACAATAAGACAAACCTCAGAAGGAATTGGAGAAAAGAATGCCATCCTCGAAAGACAATTCTCAAAAGATCCTCGAATCTAACACGAAACCATCCTTGAATGGAGACACAATGGTATAACGACCTCAGTCGATAAACAAAAACACAAAGACTGACCTTAGACTTTTCAAAAGAGACAAACTGACCTCAATAAATAACCTTAAAATAGTTTATCATCCTCGAATGATAACCACAACAACAAGACACACCTCAGAAGGACTTGAAGAAAAGAATACCGTCCTGGAATGACAATTCTCAAAAGATCCTCAGATCTAACACGAAACCATCTTTGAATGGAGACGCAATGTTATACCGGCCTCAGTCGATAACCAAAAACACAAAGACTGACCTCCGACTTTGTAAAAGAGACAAACTGACCTCAATCAATAAGCTCAAAATGGTCTATCATCCTCAAATGATAACCACAACAACAAGACCAACCTCAGAAGGACTTGAAGAAAAGAATGCCATCCTCGAATGGCAATTATCAAAAGATCCTCGGATCAACAACGAAACCATCCTCGAATTGAGACGCAATGGAATACCGGCCTCAGTCGATAACCAAAAACACAAAGATTGACCCCTAACTTTGCAAAAGAGACAAACTGACCTCAATCAATAAACTCAAAATGGTATATCATCCTCGAATGATAGCAACAACAACAAGACCAATCTAAGAAGGAATTAAAGAAAAGAGTGCCATCCTTTAATGACAACTCTCAAAAGATCCTCAGATCTAACACGAAACAATCCTCAAATGGAGACGCAATGGTATACCGGCCTCAGTCGATAACCAAAAACACAAAGACTGACCTCAAACTTTGCAAAAGAGACAAACTGCCATCAATCAATAAGCTAAAAATGGTCTGTCATCCTCAAATGATAACCACAAAAACAAGAGCAACCTCAGAAGGACTTTAAGAAAATAATGCCATCCTCGAATGACAATTCTCAAAAGATCCTCGGATCTAACACAAAACCATCCTAGAATGGAGACGCAATGGTATACCGGCCTCAGTCGATAACCAAAAACACAAAGACTGACCTCAGACTTTGCCAAAGACACAAACCGACCTCAATCACTAAGCTCAAAATGGTCTATCATCTTCAAATGATAACGACAACAACAAGACCAACCTCATAAGGACATGAAGAAAAGAATGCCATCCTGGAATGACAATTCTCAAAAGATCCTCGGATCTAACACGAAACAATCCTCGAATGGAGACACAATGGTATACCGGCCTCAGTCGATAACCAAAAACACAAAGACTGACCTCAGACTTTGCAAAAGAGACAAACTGACCTCAATCAATAAGCTCAAAATGGTCTATCATCCTCGAATGATACCCAAAACAACAAGACCAACCTCAGAATGACTTGAAGAAAAGAATGCCATCCTCGAAAGACAATTCTCAAAAGATCCTCGAATCTAACACGAAACCATCCTTGAATGGAGACACAATGGTATAACGACCTCAGTCGATAAACAAAAACACAAAGACTGACCTTAGACTTTTCAAAAGAGACAAACTGACCTCAATCAATAACCTTAAAATGGTTTATCATCCTCGAATGATAACCACAACAACAAGACACACCTCAGAAGGACTTGAAGAAAAGCATACCATCCTGGAATGACAATTCTCAAAAGATCCTCGGATCTAACACGAAACCATCTTCGAATGGAGACGCAATGGTACACCGGCCTCAGTCGATAACCAAAAACACAAAGACTGACCTCAGACATTGTAAGAGAGACAAACTGACCTCAATCAATAAGCTCAAAATGGTCTATCATCCTCAAATGATAACCACAACAACAAGACCAACCTCAGAAGGACTTGAAGAAAAGAATGTCATCCTCGAATGGCAATTATCAAAAGATCCTCGGATCAAACACGAAACCATCCTCGAATTGAGACGCAATGGAATACCGGCCTCAGTCGATAACCAAAAACACAAAGATTGACCCCTAACTTTGCAAAAGAGACAAACTGACCTCAATCAATAAGCTCAAAATGGTATATCATCCTCGAATGATAGCAACAACAACAAGACCAATCTAAGAAGGAATTAAAGAAAAGAATGCCATCCTTTAATGACAACTCTCAAAAGATCCTCAGATCTAACACGAAACAATCCTCAAATGGAGACGCAATGGTATACCGGCCTCAGTCGATAACCAAAAACACAAAGACTGACCTCAAACTTTGCAAAAGAGACAAACTGCCATCAATCAATAAGCTAAAAATGGTCTGTCATCCTCAAATGATAACCACAAAAACAAGAGCAACCTCAGAAGGACTTTAAGAAAATAATGCCATCCTCGAATGACAATTCTCAAAAGATCCTCGGATCTAACACAAAACCATCCTAGAATGGAGACGCAATGGTATACCGGCCTTAGTCGATAACCAAAAACACAAAGACTGACCTCAAACTTTGCAAAAGAGATAAACTGACTCAATCAATAAGCTCAAAATGGTCTATCATCCTCAATTGATACCCAAAACAATAAGACAAACCTCAGAAGGAATTGGAGAAAAGAATGCCATCCTCGAAAGACAATTCTCAAAAGATCCTCGAATCTAACACGAAACCATCCTTGAATGGAGACACAATGGTATAACGACCTCAGTCGATAAACAAAAACACAAAGACTGACCTTAGACTTTTCAAAAGAGACAAACTGACCTCAATAAATAACCTTAAAATAGTTTATCATCCTCGAATGATAACCACAACAACAAGACACACCTCAGAAGGACTTGAAGAAAAGAATACCGTCTTGGAATGACAATTCTCAAAAGATCCTCAGATCTAACACGAAACCATCTTTGAATGGAGACGCAATGTTATACCGGCCTCAGTCGATAACCAAAAACACAAAGACTGACCTCCGACTTTGTAAAAGAGACAAACTGACCTCAATCAATAAGCTCAAAATGGTCTATCATCCTCAAATGATAACCACAACAACAAGACCAACCTCAGAAGGACTTGAAGAAAAGAATGCCATCCTCGAATGGCAATTATCAAAAGATCCTCGGATCAACAACGAAACCATCCTCGAATTGAGACGCAATGGAATACCGGCCTCAGTCGATAACCAAAAACACAAAGATTGACCCCTAACTTTGCAAAAGAGACAAACTGACCTCAATCAATAAACTCAAAATGGTATATCATCCTCGAATGATAGCAACAACAACAAGACCAATCTAAGAAGGAATTAAAGAAAAGAGTGCCATCCTTTAATGACAACTCTCAAAAGATCCTCAGATCTAACACGAAACAATCCTCAAATGGAGACGCAATGGTATACCGGCCTCAGTCGATAACCAAAAACACAAAGACTGACCTCAAACTTTGCAAAAGAGACAAACTGCCATCAATCAATAAGCTAAAAATGGTCTGTCATCCTCAAATGATAACCACAAAAACAAGAGCAACCTCAGAAGGACTTTAAGAAAATAATGCCATCCTCGAATGACAATTCTCAAAAGATCCTCGGATCTAACACAAAACCATCCTAGAATGGAGACGCAATGGTATACCGGCCTCAGTCGATAACCAAAAACACAAAGACTGACCTCAGACTTTGCCAAAGACACAAACCGACCTCAATCACTAAGCTCAAAATGGTCTATCATCTTCAAATGATAACGACAACAACAAGACCAACCTCATAAGGACATGAAGAAAAGAATGCCATCCTGGAATGACAATTCTCAAAAGATCCTCGGATCTAACACGAAACAATCCTCGAATGGAGACACAATGGTATACCGGCCTCAGTCGATAACCAAAAACACAAAGACTGACCTCAGACTTTGCAAAAGAGACAAACTGACCTCAATCAATAAGCTCAAAATGGTCTATCATCCTCGAATGATACCCAAAACAACAAGACCAACCTCAGAATGACTTGAAGAAAAGAATGCCATCCTCGAAAGACAATTCTCAAAAGATCCTCGAATCTAAAACGAAACCATCCTTGAATGGAGACACAATGGTATAACGACCTCAGTCGATAAACAAAAACACAAAGACTGACCTTAGACTTTTCAAAAGAGACAAACTGACCTCAATCAATAACCTTAAAATGGTTTATCATCCTCGAATGATAACCACAACAACAAGACACACCTCAGAAGGACTTGAAGAAAAGCATACCATCCTGGAATGACAATTCTCAAATGATCCTCGGATCTAACACGAAACCATCTTCGAATGGAGACGCAATGGTACACCGGCCTCAGTCGATAACCAAAAACACAAAGACTGACCTCAGACATTGTAAGAGAGACAAACTGACCTCAATCAATAAGCTCAAAATGGTCTATCATCCTCAAATGATAACCACAACAACAAGACCAACCTCAGAAGGACTTGAAGAAAAGAATGTCATCCTCGAATGGCAATTATCAAAAGATCCTCGGATCAAACACGAAACCATCCTCGAATTGAGACGCAATGGAATACCGGCCTCAGTCGATAACCAAAAACACAAAGATTGACCCCTAACTTTGCAAAAGAGACAAACTGACCTCAATCAATAAGCTCAAAATGGTATATCATCCTCGAATGATAGCAACAACAACAAGACCAATCTAAGAAGGAATTAAAGAAAAGAATGCCATCCTTTAATGACAACTCTCAAAAGATCCTCAGATCTAACACGAAACAATCCTCAAATGGAGACGCAATGGTATACCGGCCTCAGTCGATAACCAAAAACACAAAGACTGACCTCAAACTTTGCAAAAGAGACAAACTGCCATCAATCAATAAGCTAAAAATGGTCTGTCATCCTCAAATGATAACCACAAAAACAAGAGCAACCTCAGAAGGACTTTAAGAAAATAATGCCATCCTCGAATGACAATTCTCAAAAGATCCTCGGATCTAACACAAAACCATCCTAGAATGGAGACGCAATGGTATACCGGCCTTAGTCGATAACCAAAAACACAAAGACTGACCTCAAACTTTGCAAAAGAGATAAACTGACTCAATCAATAAGCTCAAAATGGTCTATCATCCTCAATTGATACCCAAAACAATAAGACAAACCTCAGAAGGAATTGGAGAAAAGAATGCCATCCTCGAAAGACAATTCTCAAAAGATCCTCGAATCTAACACGAAACCATCCTTGAATGGAGACACAATGGTATAACGACCTCAGTCGATAAACAAAAACACAAAGACTGACCTTAGACTTTTCAAAAGAGACAAACTGACCTCAATAAATAACCTTAAAATAGTTTATCATCCTCGAATGATAACCACAACAACAAGACACACCTCAGAAGGACTTGAAGAAAAGAATACCGTCCTGGAATGACAATTCTCAAAAGATCCTCAGATCTAACACGAAACCATCTTTGAATGGAGACGCAATGTTATACCGGCCTCAGTCGATAACCAAAAACACAAAGACTGACCTCCGACTTTGTAAAAGAGACAAACTGACCTCAATCAATAAGCTCAAAATGGTCTATCATCCTCAAATGATAACCACAACAACAAGACCAACCTCAGAAGGACTTGAAGAAAAGAATGCCATCCTCGAATGGCAATTATCAAAAGATCCTCGGATCAACAACGAAACCATCCTCGAATTGAGACGCAATGGAATACCGGCCTCAGTCGATAACCAAAAACACAAAGATTGACCCCTAACTTTGCAAAAGAGACAAACTGACCTCAATCAATAAACTCAAAATGGTATATCATCCTCGAATGATAGCAACAACAACAAGACCAATCTAAGAAGGAATTAAAGAAAAGAGTGCCATCCTTTAATGACAACTCTCAAAAGATCCTCAGATCTAACACGAAACAATCCTCAAATGGAGACGCAATGGTATACCGGCCTCAGTCGATAACCAAAAACACAAAGACTGACCTCAAACTTTGCAAAAGAGACAAACTGCCATCAATCAATAAGCTAAAAATGGTCTGTCATCCTCAAATGATAACCACAAAAACAAGAGCAACCTCAGAAGGACTTTAAGAAAATAATGCCATCCTCGAATGACAATTCTCAAAAGATCCTCGGATCTAACACAAAACCATCCTAGAATGGAGACGCAATGGTATACCGGCCTCAGTCGATAACCAAAAACACAAAGACTGACCTCAGACTTTGCCAAAGACACAAACCGACCTCAATCACTAAGCTCAAAATGGTCTATCATCTTCAAATGATAACGACAACAACAAGACCAACCTCATAAGGACATGAAGAAAAGAATGCCATCCTGGAATGACAATTCTCAAAAGATCCTCGGATCTAACACGAAACAATCCTCGAATGGAGACACAATGGTATACCGGCCTCAGTCGATAACCAAAAACACAAAGACTGACCTCAGACTTTGCAAAAGAGACAAACTGACCTCAATCAATAAGCTCAAAATGGTCTATCATCCTCGAATGATACCCAAAACAACAAGACAAACCTCAGAATGACTTGAAGAAAAGAATGCCATCCTCGAAAGACAATTCTCAAAAGATCCTCGAATCTAACACGAAACCATCCTTGAATGGAGACACAATGGTATAACGACCTCAGTCGATAAACAAAAACACAAAGACTGACCTTAGACTTTTCAAAAGAGACAAACTGACCTCAATCAATAACCTTAAAATGGTTTATCATCCTCGAATGATAACCACAACAACAAGACACACCTCAGAAGGACTTGAAGAAAAGCATACCATCCTGGAATGACAATTCTCAAAAGATCCTCGGATCTAACACGAAACCATCTTCGAATGGAGACGCAATGGTACACCGGCCTCAGTCGATAACCAAAAACACAAAGACTGACCTCAGACATTGTAAGAGAGACAAACTGACCTCAATCAATAAGCTCAAAATGGTCTATCATCCTCAAATGATAACCACAACAACAAGACCAACCTCAGAAGGACTTGAAGAAAAGAATGCCATCCTCGAATGGCAATTATCAAAAGATCCTCGGATCAAACACGAAACCATCCTCGAATTGAGACGCAATGGAATACCGGCCTCAGTCGATAACCAAAAACACAAAGATTGACCCCTAACTTTGCAAAAGAGACAAACTGACCTCAATCAATAAGCTCAAAATGGTATATCATCCTCGAATGATAGCAACAACAACAAGACCAATCTAAGAAGGAATTAAAGAAAAGAATGCCATCCTTTAATGACAACTCTCAAAAGATCCTCAGATCTAACACGAAACAATCCTCAAATGGAGACGCAATGGTATACCGGCCTCAGTCGATAACCAAAAACACAAAGACTGACCTCAAACTTTGCAAAAGAGACAAACTGCCATCAATCAATAAGCTAAAAATGGTCTGTCATCCTCAAATGATAACCACAAAAACAAGAGCAACCTCAGAAGGACTTTAAGAAAATAATGCCATCCTCGAATGACAATTCTCAAAAGATCCTCGGATCTAACACAAAACCATCCTAGAATGGAGACGCAATGGTATACCGGCCTCAGTCGATAACCAAAAACACAAAGACTGACCTCAGACTTTGCCAAAGACACAAACCGACCTCAATCACTAAGCTCAAAATGGTCTATCATCTTCAAATGATAACGACAACAACAAGACCAACCTCATAAGGACATGAAGAAAAGAATGCCATCCTGGAATGACAATTCTCAAAAGATCCTCGGATCTAACACGAAACAATCCTCGAATGGAGACACAATGGTATACCGGCCTCAGTCGATAACCAAAAACACAAAGACTGACCTCAGACTTTGCAAAAGAGACAAACTGACCTCAATCAATAATCTCAAAATGGTCTATCATCCTCGAATGATACCCAAAACAACAAGACCAACCTCAGAATGACTTGAAGAAAAGAATGCCATCCTCGAAAGACAATTCTCAAAAGATCCTCGAATCTAACACGAAACCATCCTTGAATGGAGACACAATGGTATAACGACCTCAGTCGATAAACAAAAACACAAAGACTGACCTTAGACTTTTCAAAAGAGACAAACTGACCTCAATCAATAACCTTAAAATGGTTTATCATCCTCGAATGATAACCACAACAACAAGACACACCTCAGAAGGACTTGAAGAAAAGAATACCATCCTGGAATGACAATTCTCAAAAGATCCTCGGATCTAACACGAAACCATCTTCGAATGGAGACGCAATGGTACACCGGCCTCAGTCGATAACCAAAAACACAAAGACTGACCTCAGACATTGTAAGAGAGACAAACTGACCTCAATCAATAAGCTCAAAATGGTCTATCATCCTCAAATGATAACCACAACAACAAGACCAACCTCAGAAGGACTTGAAGAAAAGAATGCCATCCTCGAATGGCAATTATCAAAAGATCCTCGGATCAAACACGAAACCATCCTCGAATTGAGACGCAATGGAATACCGGCCTCAGTCGATAACCAAAAACACAAAGATTGACCCCTAACTTTGCAAAAGAGACAAACTGACCTCAATCAATAAGCTCAAAATGGTATATCATCCTCGAATGATAGCAACAACAACAAGACCAATCTAAGAAGGAATTAAAGAAAAGAATGCCATCCTTTAATGACAACTCTCAAAAGATCCTCAGATCTAACACGAAACAATCCTCAAATGGAGACGCAATGGTATACCGGCCTCAGTCGATAACCAAAAACACAAAGACTGACCTCAAACTTTGCAAAAGAGACAAACTGCCATCAATCAATAAGCTAAAAATGGTCTGTCATCCTCAAATGATAACCACAAAAACAAGAGCAACCTCATAAGGACTTTAAGAAAATAATGCCATCCTCGAATGACAATTCTCAAAAGATCCTCGGATCTAACACAAAACCATCCTAGAATGGAGACGCAATGGTATACCGGCCTTAGTCGATAACCAAAAACACAAAGACTGACCTCAAACTTTGCAAAAGAGACAAACTGACTCAATCAATAAGCTCAAAATGGTCTATCATCCTCAATTGATACCCAAAACAATAAGACAAACCTCAGAAGGAATTGGAGAAAAGAATGCCATCCTCGAAAGACAATTCTCAAAAGATCCTCGAATCTAACACGAAACCATCCTTGAATGGAGACACAATGGTATAACGACCTCAGTCGATAAACAAAAACACAAAGACTGACCTTAGACTTTTCAAAAGAGACAAACTGACCTCAATAAATAACCTTAAAATAGTTTATCATCCTCGAATGATAACCACAACAACAAGACACACCTCAGAAGGACTTGAAGAAAAGAATACCTTCCTGGAATGACAATTCTCAAAAGATCCTCAGATCTAACACGAAACCATCTTTGAATGGAGACGCAATGTTATAACGGCCTCAGTCGATAACCAAAAACACAAAGACTGACCTCAGACTTTGTAAAAGAGACAAACTGACCTCAATCAATAAGTTCAAAATGGTCTATCATCCTCAAATGATAACCACAACAACAAGACCAACCTCAGAAGGACTTGAAGAAAAGAATGCCATCCTCGAATGGCAATTATCAAAAGATCCTCGGATCAAACACGAAACCATCCTCGAATTGAGACGCAATGGAATACCGGCCTCAGTCGATAACCAAAAACACAAAGATTGACCCCTAACTTTGCAAAAGAGACAAACTGACCTCAATCAATAAACTCAAAATGGTATATCATCCTCGAATGATAGCAACAACAACAAGACCAATCTAAGAAGGAATTAAAGAAAAGAGTGCCATCCTTTAATGACAACTCTCAAAAGATCCTCAGATCTAACACGAAACAATCCTCAAATGGAGACGCAATGGTATACCGGCCTCAGTCGATAACCAAAAACACAAAGACTGACCTCAAACTTTGCAAAAGAGACAAACTGCCATCAATCAATAAGCTAAAAATGGTCTGTCATCCTCAAATGATAACCACAAAAACAAGAGCAACCTCAGAAGGACTTTAAGAAAATAATGCCATCCTCGAATGACAATTCTCAAAAGATCCTCGGATCTAACACAAAACCATCCTAGAATGGAGACGCAATGGTATACCGGCCTCAGTCGATAACCAAAAACACAAAGACTGACCTCAGACTTTGCCAAAGACACAAACCGACCTCAATCACTAAGCTCAAAATGGTCTATCATCTTCAAATGATAACGACAACAACAAGACCAACCTCATAAGGACATGAAGAAAAGAATGCCATCCTGGAATGACAATTCTCAAAAGATCCTCAGATCTAACACGAAACAATCCTCGAATGGAGACACAATGGTATACCGGCCTCAGTCGATAACCAAAAACACAAAGACTGACCTCAAACTTTGCAAAAGAGACAAACTGCCATCAATCAATAAGCTCAAAATGGTTTATCATCCTCAAAGGATAACCACAAAAACAAGACCAACCTCATAAGGACTTGAAGAAAAGAATGCCATCCTGGAATGACAATTCTCAAAAGATCCTCAGATCTAACACGAAACAATCCTCGAATGGAGACGCAATGGTATACCGGCCTCAGTCGATAACCAAAAACACAAACACTGACCTCAAACTTTGAAAAAGAGACAAACCGACCTCAATCAATAAGCTCAAAATGGTCTATCATCCTCAATTGATACCCAAAACAATAAGACAAACCTCAGAAGGAATTGGAAAAAAGAATGCCATCCTCGAAAGACAATTCTCAAAAGATCCTCGAATCTAACACGAAACCATCCTTGAATGGAGACACAATGGTATAACGACCTCAGTCGATAAACAAAAACACAAAGACTGACCTTAGACTTTTCAAAAGAGACAAACTGACCTCAATAAATAACCTTAAAATAGTTTATCATCCTCGAATGATAACCACAACAACAAGACACACCTCAGAAGGACTTGAAGAAAAGAATACCTTCCTGGAATGACAATTCTCAAAAGATCCTCAGATCTAACACGAAACCATCTTCGAATGGAGACGCAATGTTATACCGGCCTCAGTCGATAACCAAAAACAAACTGCCATCAATCAATAAGCTCAAAATGGTTTATCATCCTCAAAGGATAACCACAAAAACAAGACCAACCTCAGAAGGACTTGAAGAAAATAATGCCATCCTCGAATTTGAATTCTAAAAATATCCTCGGATCTAACACAAAACCATCCTAGAATGGAGATGCAATGGTATACCGGCCTCAGTCGATAACCAAAAACACAAAGACTGACCTCAGACTTTGCAAAAGAGACAAACCGACCTCAATCAATAAGCTCAAAATGGTCTATCATCCTCGAATGATACCCAAAACAACAAGACCAACCTCAGAATGACTTGAAGAAAAGAATGCCATCCTCGAAAGATAATTCTCAAAAGATCCTCGAATCTAACACGAAACCATCCTTGAATGGAGACACAATGGTATATCGGCCTCTGTCGATAACATAAAACACAAAGAATGACCACAGACTTTGCAAAAAAGACAAACTGACCTCAATCGATAAGCTCATAATGGTCTATCATCCTCGAATTGATACCCAAAACAACAAGACAAACCTCAGAAGGAATTGGAGAAAAGAATGCCATCCTCGAAAGAAAATTCTCAAAAGATCCTCGAATCTAACACGAAACCATCCTTGAATGGAGACACAATGGTATTACAACCTCAGTCGATAAACAAAAACACAAAGAATGACCTTAGACTTTTCAAAAGAGACAAACTGACCTCAATCAATAACCTTAAAAAGGTTTATCATCCTCGAATGATAACCACAACAACAAGACACACCTCAGAAGGACTTGAAGAAAAGAATACCATCCTGGAATGACAATTCTCAAAAGATCCTCGGATCTAACACGAAACCATCTTCGAATGGAGACACAATGGTATACCGGCCTCAGTCGATAACCAAAAACACAAAGACTTACCTCAGACTTTGTAAAAGAGACAAACTGACCTCAATCAATAAGCTCAAAATGGTCTATCATCCTCAAATGATAACCACAACAACAAGACCAACCTCAGAAGGACATGAAGAAAAGAATGCCATCCTCGAATGGCAATTATCAAAAGATCCTCGGATCAAACACGAAACCATCCTCGAATTGAGACGCAATGGAATACCGGCCTCAGTCGATAACCAAAAACACAAAGATTGAACCCTAACTTTGCATAAGAGACAAACTGACCTCAATCAATAAGCTCAAAATGGTATATCATCCTCGAATGATAGCAACAACAACAAGACCAATCTCAGAAGGAATTAAAGAAAAGAATGCCATCCTTTAATTACAACTCTCAAAAGATCCTCAGATCTAACACGAAACAATCCTCAAATGGAGACACAATGGTATACCGGCCTCAGTCGATAACCAAAAACACAAAGACTGACCTCAAACTTTGCAAAAGAGACAAACTGACCTCAATCAATAAGCTCAAAATGGTCTATCATCCTCAATTGATACCCAAAACAATAAGACAAACCTCAGAAGGAATTGGAGAAAAGAATGCCATCCTCGAAAGACAATTCTCAAAAGATCCTCGAATCTAACACGAAACCATCCTTGAATGGAGACACAATGGTATAACGACCTCAGTCGATAAACAAAAACACAAAGACTGACCTTAGACTTTTCAAAAGAGACAAACTGACCTCAATCAATAACCTTAAAATGGTTTATCATCCTCGAATGATAACCACAACAACAAGACACACCTCAGAAGGCCTTGAAGAAAAGAATACCATCCTGGAATGACAATTCTCAAAAGATCCTCGGATCTAACACGAAACCATCTTCGAATGGAGACGCAATGGTATACCGACCTTAGTCGATAACCAAAAACACAAAGACTGACCTCAGACATTGCAAAAGAGCAAAATTGACCTTAATAAATAAGCTCAAAAAGGTCTATCATCCTCGAATGATAACCACAACAACAAGACCAACCTCAGAAGGACTTGAAGAAAAGAATGCCATCCTCGAATGGCAATTATCAAAAGATCCTCGGATCAAACACGAAACCATCCTCGAATTGAGACGCAATGGAATACCGGCCTCAGTCGATAACCAAAAACACAAAGATTGACCCCTAACTTTGCAAAAGAGACAAACTGACCTCAATCAATAAGCTCAAAATGGTATATCATCCTCGAATGATAGCAACAACAACAAGACCAATCTCAGAAGGAATTAAAGAAAAGAATGTCATCCTTTAATGACAACTCTCAAAAGATCCTCAGATCTAACATGAAACAATCCTCAAATGGAGACGCAATGGTATACCGGCCTCAGTCGATAACCAAAAACACAAAGACTGACCTCAAACTTTGCAAAAGAGACAAACTGCCATTAATCAATAAGCTAAAAATGGTCTGTCATCCTCAAATGATTACCACAACAACAAGACCAACCTCAAAAGGACTTGAAGAAAATAATGCCATCCTCGAATGACAATTCTCAAAAGATCCTCGGATCTAACAAAAAACCATCCTAGAATGGAGACGCAATGGTATACCGGCCTCAGTCGATAACCAAAAACACAAAGACTGACCTCAGACTTTGCAAAAGAGACAAACTGACCTCAAAGAATAAGCTCAAAATGGTCTATCATCCTCGAATGATAACCACAAAAACAAGACCAACCTCAGAAGGAATTGAAGAAAAGAATGCCATCCTGGAATGACAATTCTCAAAAGATCCTCGGATCTAACACGAAACCATCCTCGATTGAAACGCAATTGTATTCCGGCCTCAGTCGATAACCAAAAACACAAAGAGTGACCTAAGACTTTGCAAAGAGACAAACTGACCTCAATCAATAAGCTCAAAATGGTCTATTATCCTCGAATGATAGCCACAACAACAAGACCAATCTCAGAAGGACTTGAAGAAAAGAATACCATCCTCGAATGACAATTCTTAAAAGATACTCGGATCTAACACGAAACCATCTTCGAATGGAGACGCAATGGTATACCGGCCTCAGTCGATAACCAAAAACACAAAGACTGACCTCATACTTTGCAAAAGAGACAAACTGACCTCAATCACTAAGCTCAAAATGGTCTATCATCCTCGAATGATAACCACAACAACAAGACCAGCCTTAGAAGGACTTGAAGAAAAGAATGCCATCCTGGAATGACAATTCTCAAAAGATCTTCGGATCTAACATGAAGCCATCCTCGAATGGAGACACATTGGTATACCGGCCTTAGTCGATAACCAAAAATACAAAGACTGACCTCAGACGTTGCAAAAGAGAAAAATTGACCTTAATTAATAAGCTCAAAATGGTCTATCATTCTCGAATGATACCCACAACAACAAGACCAACCTCAGAAGGAATTGAAGAAAAGAATTCCATCCTCGAATGACAATTCTCAAAAGATCCTCGGATCTAACACGAAACCATCCTCGAATGCAGACACAATGGTATACTGGCCTCAGTCGATAACCAAAAACATAAAGAATGACCTCAAACTTTGCAAAAGAGACAAACTACCATCAATCAATAAGCTCAAAATGGTCTATAAACCTAAAATTATAACCACAACAACAAGACCATCCTCCGAAGGACTTGAAGAAAATAATGCCATCCTCGAATGACAATTCTCAAAAGATCCTCGGATCTAAAACAAAACCATCCTAGAATGGAGACGCAATGGTATACCGGCCTCAGTCGATAACCCAAAACACTAAGACTGACCTCAGACTTTGCAAAAGAGACAAACTGACCTCAATCAATAAGCTCAAAATGGTCTATCGTCCTCGAATGATACCCAAAACAACAAGACCAACCTCAAAAGGACTTGAAGAAAAGAATTCCATCCTCGAATGACAATTCTCAAAAGATCCTCGGATCTAACACGAAACCATCTTCGAATAGAGACGAAATGGTATACCTGCCTCAGTCGATAACCAGAAACACAAAGACTTCTCTCAAACAGACTTGGTAAAAGAGACAAACTGACCTCAATCAATAAGCTCAAAATGGTCTATCATCCTCTTATGATAGCCACAAGAACAAAACCAACTTCAGAAGGACTTGAAGAAGAGAATGCCATCCTCGAATGATGACTCATAAAAGATCCTCGGATCTAACACGAAACCATCCTTGAATGGAGACGCAATGGTATAACGGCCTCAGTCGATAACCAAAAACACAAATACTGAGCTCAGACTTTGCAAAAGAGACAAACTGACCTCAATCAATAAGCTCAAAATGGTCTATCATCCTCGAATGATAGCCACAAAAACAAGACCAATATCAGAAGGACTTGACGAAAAGAATACCATCCTCGAATGATAATTCTCAAAAGTTACTCGGATCTAACATGAAACCATCCTGGAATGGAGACGCAATGGTATACCGGCCTCAGTCGCTAATCAAAAACACAAAGACTGACCTCAGACTTTGCAAAAGAGACAAACTGACCTCAATCACTAAGCTCAAAATGGTCTATCATCCTCTAATGATAAGCACAACAACAAGACCAGCCTCAGAAGGACTTGAAGAAAAGAATGCCATCCTGGAATGACAATTCTCAAAAGATCTTCTGATTTAACACGAAACCATCCTCGAATGGAGACGCAATGGTATATCGGCCTCAGTCAATAACCAAACACATAAAGACTGACCTCAGACATTATAAAAGAGCAAAATTGACCTCAATAAATAAGCTCAAAATGGTCTATCATCCTCGAATGATACCCACAACAACAAGACCAACCTCAGAAGAACTTGAAGAAAAGAATTCCATCCTCGAATGAAAATTCTCAAAAGATCCTCGGATCTAACATGAAACCATCTTCAAATGGAGACGCAATGGTATTCCGGCCTCAATCGATAACCAAAAACACAAAAACTGACCTCATACTTTGCAAAAGAGAAACCTAACCTCAATCACTAAGATCAAAATGGTCTATCATCCTCGAATGATAACCACAAAAACAAGACCAACCTCAGAAGGACTTGAAGAAAAGAATGCCATCCTGGAATGACAATTCTCAAAAGATCCTCGGATCTAACACGAAACCATTCTCGAATGGAAACGCAATGGTATACCTGCCTCAGTCTATAACCAAACACACAAAGACCAACCTCAGACTTTGCAAAAGTGCAAAACTGACCTCAATAAATACTCTAAAATGGTCTATCATCTTCAAATGATACCCACAACAACAAAACCAACCTCAGAAGGACTTGAAGAAAAGAATTCCATCCTCGTATGACAATTTTCAAAAGATCCTCGGAACTAACACAAAACCATCCTCAAATGCAGACACAATGGAATACCACCCTCATTCGATAACCAAAAACACAAAGACTGACCTCAGACTTTGCAAAAGAGAAAAACTGACCTCAATAAATAAGCTCAAAATGGTCTATCATCCTCGAATGATACCCAGAACAACAAGACCTACCTCAGAAGGACTTGAAGAAAAGAATTCCATCCTCGGATGACAATTCTCAAAAGATCCTTGGATCTAACACGAAACCATCCTCGAATGGAGACGCAATGGTATACCGGCCCCAGTCGATAACCAAACACACAAAGACTGACCTCATACTTTGTAAAAGAGCAAAACTGACCTCAATCATTAAGCTCAAAATGGTCTATCATCCTCGAATGATAACCACAAAAACAAGACTAACCAAAGAAGGACTTGAAGAAAAGAATGCCATCCCGGAATGAAAATTCTCAAAATATCCTCGGATCTAACACGAAACCATCCTCGAATGGAGATGCAATGGTATACCGACCTTAGTCGATAACCAAAAACACAAAGACTGACCTCAGACATTGCAAAAGAGCAAAATTGACCTTAATAAATAAGCTCAAAAAGGTCTATCATCCTCGAATGATACCCACAACAACAAGACCAAACTCAGAAGGAATTGAAGAAAAGAATTCCATCCTCAAATGAAAATTCTCAAAAGATCCTCGGATCTAACACGAAACCATCCTCGAATGCAGACACAATGGTATATTGGCCTCAGTCGATAAGCAAAAACATAAAGAATGACCTCAGACTTTGCAAAAGAGACAAACTGACATCAATCACTAAGCTCAATATGATCTATCATCCTCGAATGATAACCACAACAACAAGTACAGCATCAGAAGGACTTGAAGAAAAGAATGCCATCCTCGAATGACAATTCTCAAAAGATCCTCGGATCTAACACGATACTATCCTCGAATGGAAACACAAGGGTATACCGGCCTCAGTCGATATCTAAAAACACAAAGACTGACCTCAGACTTTGCAAAAGAGACAAACTGAGCTCAATCAATAAGCTCAAAATGGTCTATCATCCTCAAATGATAACCACAACAACAAGACCGACCTCAGAAGGACTTGAAGAAAAGAATGCCATCCTCGAATGACAATTCTCAAAAGATCCTCGGATCTAACACGAAACCATCCTTGAATGGAGACGCAATGGTATACCGGCCTCAGTCGATAACCAAAAACACAAAGACTGACCTCAAACTTTGCAAAAGAGACAAACTGACCTCAATCAATAAGCTCAAAATGTTATATCATCCTCGAATGATAACCACAACAACAAGACCAACCTCAGAAGGACTTGATGAAAAGAATGCCATCCTGGAATTACAATTCTCAAAAGATCCTTGGATCTAACACGAAACCAACCTCGAATGGAGACGCAATGGTATACCGGCCTCAATCGATAACCAAAAACACAAAGACTGACCTCAGACTTTGCAAAAGAGACAAACTGACCTCAATCAATAAGCTCAAAATGGTATATCATCATCGAAAGATAACCATAACAACAAGACCAACCTTAGAAGGACTTGAAGAAAAGAATGCCATCCTGTTATAAAAATTTTCAGAAGATCCTCGGATCTAACACGAAACAATCCTCGAATGGAGAAGCAATGGTATACCGGCCTCAGTCTATAACCAAAAACACAAATTCTGACCTCAGACTTTACAAAAGAGCAAAACTAACCTCAATAAATAAGGTCAAAATGGTCTATCATCCTCGAATGATACCCACAACAACAAGACCAACCTCAGAAGGACTTGAAGAAAAAAATTCCATCCTCGAATGAAAATTCTCACATCATCAGATCTAACACGAAACCATACTCGAATTGAGACACAATTGTATATTGGCCTCGGTCGATAACCAAAACCATAAAGAATGACCTCAGACTTTGCAAAAGAGACAAAATGACATCAATCAATAAGCTTAATATGGTCTATCTTCCTCGAATGATAACCACAACTACAAGAACAACATCAGAAGGACTTGAAGAAAAGAATGCCATCCTCGAATGACAATTCTCAAAAGATCCTCGGATCTAACACAAAACCATCCTCAAATGGAGACGCAATGGTATACCGGCCTCAGTCGAAAACCAAAAACACAAAGAATGACCTCAGACTTTACAAAAGAGACAAAATGACCTCAATCAATAAGCCAAAATGTCTATCATCCTCAAATGATAACCACAATAACAAAACCAACCTCAGAAGGACATGAAGAAAAGAATGCCATCCTCGAATGACAATTCTCAAAAGATCCTCGGATCTAACACGAAACCATCCTCGAATGGAGACACAATTGACTACCAGCCTCAATCGATAACCAAACACACAAAGAGTGACCTCAGACTTTGCAAAATAGACAAACTGACCAGAATCAATAAGCTCAAAATGGTCTATAATCCTCGAATGAAAACCACAACAACAAGACCAACCACAGAAGGACTTGAAGAAAAGAATGCCATCCTGGAATGACAATTCTTAAAAGATCCTCGGATCTAACACGGAACCATCCTCGAATGGAGACGAAATGGTATACCAGCCTCAGTTGATAACCAAAAACACAAAGACTGACCTCAGACTTTGAAAAAGAGACAAACTGACATCAATCAAAAAGCTCAATATGGTTTATCATCCTCGAATGATAACCACAACAACAAGAACAACATCAGAAGGACTTGAAGAAAAGAATGCCACCCTCGAATGACAATTCTAAAAAGATCCTCGCATCTAACACAAAACCTTCCTCGAATGGAGACGCAATGGTATACCAGCCTCAGTCGATAAGAAAAAACACAAAGACTGACCTCAGGCTTTGCAAAAGAGCAAAACTGACCTCAATAAATAAGCTCAAAATGGTCAATCATCCTCGAATGATACCCAGAACAACAAGGCAAACCTCAGAAGGACTTGAAGAAACGAATTCCATCCTCGGATGACAATTCTCAAAAGATCCTCATATCTAACACGAAACGTTCCTCGAATGGAGACGCAATTGTATACTAGCCTGAGTCGATAACAAAAAACATAAAGACTTACCTCAGACTTTGCGAAAGAGACAAACTGACCTCAATCAATAAGCTCAAAATGGTCTATCATCCTCGAATGATAACCACAACAACAAGACCAACCTCAGAAGTACTTGAAGAAAATAATGCCATCCTGGAATGACAATTCTCAAAAGATCCTCGGATCTAACACGAAACCATCATCGAATTGAGACGCAATGGTATATTGGCCTCAGTCGATAACCAAAAACATAAAGAATGACCTCATACTTTGCAAAAGAGAAAAACTGACATCAATCAATAAGCTCAATATGGTCTATCATCCTCGAATGATAACCACAACAACAAGAACAACATAAGAAGGACTTGAAGAAAAGAATTCCATCCTTGAATGAAAATTCTCAAAAGATCCTCGGATTTAACACGAAACCATCCTCGAATGGAGACGCAATGGAATATCGGCCTCAGTCATAACCAAAAACACAAAGACTGACCTCATACTTTGCAAAAGAGTCAAGCTGACCTCAATCACTAAGCTCAAAATGGTCTATCATTCTCGAATGATAACCACAACAACAAGACCAACCACAGAAGGACTTGAAGAAAAGAATGTCGTCCTGGAATGAAAATTCTCAAAAGATCCTCGAATCTAACACGAAACCATCCTCGAATGGAGACGCAATGGTATACCAGCCTCAGTCGATAACCAAAAACACAAAGACTGACTTCAGACTTTGCAAAAGAGCAAAACTGACCTCAATAAATAAGCTCAAAATGGTCTATCATCCTCGAATGATACCCACAACAACAAGACCAACCTCAGAAGGACTTGAAGAAAATAATGCCATCCTGGAATGACAATTCTCAAAAGATCCTTGGATCTAACACGAAACCATCATTGAATGGAGACAAAATGGTATACCAACCTCAGTCGATAATCAAAAACACAAAGATTGACCTAAGACTTTGCAAAAGAGAAAAACTGACCTCAATAATTAAGCTCAAAATGGTCTATCATCCTCGAATGATAGCCACAACATCAAGACCAATCTCAGAAGGACTTAAAGAAAAGAATGCCATCCTCGAATGACAATTCTCAAAAGATCCTCGGATCTAACACAAAACCATCCTCGAATGGAGACGCAATGGTATACCGACCTCAGTCGATAACCAAAATCACAAAGACTGACCTCATACTTTGCTAAAGAGACAAACTGACCTCAATCACTAAGCTCAAAATGGTCTATCATCCACGAATGATAACCACAATAAATGACTAACCAAAGAAGGACTTGAAGAAAAGAATGTCATCCTAGAATGAAAATTCTCAAAAGATCCTCGGATCTAACACGAAACCATCCTCGAATGGAGATGCAATGGTATATCGGCCTCAGTCGATAACCAAACACACAAAGACTGACCTCAATAAATAAGCTCAAAATGGTCTATCATCCTCGAATGATACCCACGACAACAAGACCAACCTCAGAAGGACTTGAAGAAAAGAATTCCATCCTCGAATGACATTTCTCAAAAGATCCTCGGATCTAACACGAAACCATCCTCGAATGGAGACACAATGGTATATCGGCCTCAGTCGATAACCAAAAACACAAAGACTGACCTCAGACTATGCGAAAAAGACAAACTGACCTCAATCACTAAGCTCAAAATTGTCTATCATCCTCGAACGATAACCACAACAACTAGACCAACCCCAGAAGGACTTGAAGAAAAGAATTCCATCCTGGAATGACAATTCTCAAAAGATCCTCGGATCTAACACGCAACCATCCTTGAATGGAGACACAATGGTATACTGGCCTCAGTCGATAACCAAAAACACAAAGACTAACCTCAGACTTTTCAAAAGACCAAAACTGACCTCAATAAATAAGTTTAAAATGGTCTATCATCCTTGAATGAGACCCACAACAACAAGACCAACCTCAGAAGGACTTGATGAAAAGAATTTTGTCCTCGAATGACTATTCTCAAAAGATCCTCGGATCTAACACAATACCATCCTCGAATGGAGATGCAATGGTATACCGGCCTCAGTCGATAACCAAAAACACAAAGACTGACCTTAAACTTTGCAAAAGAGACAAACTGATCTCAATCAATAAGCTCAAAATGGTGTATCATCCTCGAATGATAGCCACAAAAACAAGACCAATCTCATAAGGACGTAAAGAAAATAATGCCATCCTCGAATGACAATTCTCAAAAGATCCTCGGATCTAACACGAAACCATCCTCAAATGGAGAAGCAATGGTATTCCGGCCTCAATCGATAACCAAAAACACAAAAACTGACCTCATACTTTGCAAAAGAGAAATCTAACCTCAATCACTAAGATCAAAATGGTCTATCATCCTCGAATGATAACCACAACAACATGACCAACCTCAGATGGACTTGAAGAAAAGAATGCCATCCTGGAATGACAATTCTCAAAAGATCCTCGGATCTAACACGCAACCATCCTCGAATGGAGAAGCAATGGTATACCGGCCTCAGTCGAAAACCAAAATCACAAAGACTGACCTCATACTTTGCTAAAGAGACAAACTGACCTCAATCACTAAGCTCAAAATGGTCTATCATCCTCGAATGATAACCACAATAAATGACTAACCAAAGAAGGACATGAAGAAAAGAATGCCATCCTGGAATGAAAATTCTCAAAAGATCCTCGGATCTAACACGAAACCATCCTCGAATGGAGACGCAATGGTATATCGGCCTCAGTCGATAACCAAACACACAAAGACTGACCTCAGACTTTGCAAAAGAGCAAAACTGACCTCAATAAATAAGCTCAAAATGGTCTATCATCCTCGAATGATACCCACGACAACAAGACCAACCTCAGAAGGACTTGAAGAAAATAATGCCATCCTCGAATGACAATTCTCAAAAGATCCTCGGATCTAACACGAAACCATCCTCAAATGGAGACGCAATGGTATTCCGGCCTCAATAGATAACCAAAAACACAAAAATTGACCTCATACTTTTCAAAAGCGAAAACTAACCTCAATCACGAAGATCAAAATGGTCTATCATCCTCGAATGATAACCACAACAACAAGACCAATCTCAGAAGGACTTAAAGAAAAGAATGCCATCCTCGAATGGCAATTCTCAAAAGATCCTCGGATCTAACACGAAACCATCCTCGAATGGAGACGCAATGGTATACCGGCCTCAGTCGATAACCAAAATCACAAAGACTGACCTCATACTTTGCTAAAGAGACAAACTTACCTCAATCACTAAGCTTAAAATGGTCTATCATCCTCGAATGATAACCACAATAAATGACTAACCAAAGATGGACTTGAAGAAAAGAATGCCATCCTGGAATGAAAATTCTCAAAAGATCCTCGGATCTAACACGAAACCATCCTCGAATTGAGACGCAATGGTATATCGGCCTCAGTCGATAACCAAACACACAAAGACTGACATCAGACTTTGCAAAAGAGCAAAACTGACCTCAATAAATAAGCTCAAAATGGTCTATCATCCTCGAATGATACCCACGACAACAAGACCAACCTCAGAAGGACTTGAAGAAAATAATTCTATCCTCGAATGACAATTCTCAAAAGATCCTCGGATCTAACACGAAACCATCCTCGAATGGAGACGCAATGGTATATCGGTCTCAGTCGATAACTAAAAACACATAGACTGACCTCAGACATTGCAAAAAAGACAAACTGACCTTAATCAATAGGATCAAAATGGAATATTATCCTCGAATGATAACCACAACAACAAGACCAAACTCAGAAGAACTTCAAGAAAAGAATGCCATCCTCGAATGACAATTCTAAAAAGATCCTCAGATCTAACAGAAAACCATCCTCGAATGGAGATGCAATGGTATATCGGCCTCAGTCGATAACCAAAAACACAAAGAATGACCTCATACTTTGCAAAAGAGAAAACTAACCTCAAACACTAAGATCAAAATGGTCTATCATCCTCGAATGATAACCACTAAAACAAGACCAACCTCAGAAGGACTTGAAGAAAAGAATGCCATCTTGGAATGACAATTCTCAAAAGATCTTCGGATCTAACACGCAACCATCCTCGAATGGAGACGCAATGGTATAATGGCCTCAATCGATAACCAAAAACATAAAGACTGACCTCAGACTTTGCAAAAGACCAAAACTGACCTCAATAAATAAGCTTAAAATGGTCTATCATCCTTGAATGAGACCCACAACAACAAGACCAACCTCATAAGGACTTGAAGAAAAGAATTCCGTCCTCGAATGACTATTCTCAAAATATCCTCGGATCTAACACAAAACCATCCTCGAATGGAGATGCAATGGTATACCGGCCTCAGTCGATAACCAAAAACACAAAGACTGACCTTAAACTTAGCAAAAGAGACAAACTGATCTCAATCAATAAGCTCAAAATGGTGTATCATCCTCGAATGATAGCCACAAAAACAAGACCAATCTCATAAAGACGTAAAGAAAATAATGCCATCCTCGAATGACAATTCTCAAAAGATCCTCGGATCTAACACGAAACCATCCTCAAATGGAGACGCAATGGTATTCCGGCCTCAATCGATAACCAAAAACACAAAAACTGACCTCATACTTTGCAAAAGAGAAATCTAACCTCGATGACTAAGATCAAAATGGTCTATCATCCTCGAATGATAACCACAACAACAAGACCAACCTCAGATGGACTTGAAGAAAAGAATGCCATCCTGGAATGACAATTCTCAAAAGATCCTCGGATCTAACACGCAACCATCCTCGAATGGAGAAGCAATGGTATACCGGCCTCAGTCGAAAACCAAAATCACAAAGACTGACCTCATACTTTGCTAAAGAGACAAACTGACCTCAATCACTAAGCTCAAAATGGTCTATCATCCTCGAATGATAACCACAATAAATGACTAACCAAAGAAGGACTTGAAGAAAAGAATGCCATTCTGGAATGAAAATTCTCAAAAGATCCTCGGATCTAACACGAAACCATCCTCGAATGGAGATGCAATGGTATACCGGCCTCAGTCGATAACCAAAAACACAAAGAATGACCTCAGACTTTGCAAAAGAGCAAAACTGACCTCAATAAATAAGCTCAAAATGGTCTATCATCCTCGAATGATACACACGACAACAAGACCAACCTCAGAAGGACTTGAAGAAAAAAATGCCATCCTCGAATGACAATTCTCAAAAGATACTCGGATCTAACACGAAACCATCCTCAAATGGAGACGCAATGGTATTCCGGCCTCAATCGATAACCAAAAACACAAAAACTGACCTCATACTTTGCAAAAGAGAAAACTAACCTCAATCACTAAGATCAAAATGGTCTATCATCCTCGAATGAAAACCACAACAACGAGGACCAATCTCAGAAGGACTTAAAGAAAAGAATGCCATCCTCGAATGGCAATTCTCAAAAGATCCTCGGATCTAACACGAAACCATCCTCGAATGGAGACGCAATGGTATACCGGCCTCAGTCGATAACCAAAATCACAAAGACTGACCTCATACTTTGCTAAAGAGACAAACTTACCTCAATAACTAAGCTCAAAATGGTCTATCATCCTCGAATGTTAACCACAATAAATGACCAACCTCAGAAGTACTTGAAGAAAAGAATTCCATCCTGGAATGACAATTCTCAAGAGATCCTCGGATCTAACACGCAACCATCCTCGAATGGAGACACAATGGTATACTGGCCTCAGTCGATAACCAAAAACACAAAGACTGACCTCAGACTTTGCAAAAGACCAAAACTGACCTCAATAAATTAGCTTAAAATGGTCTATCATCCTTGAATGAGACCCACAACAACAAGACCAACCTCAGAAGGACTTGAAGAAAAGAATTCCGTCCTCGAATGACTATTCTCAAAAGATCCTCGGATCTAACACACAACCATCCTCGAATGGAGATGCAATGGTATACCGGCCTCAGTCGATAACCAAAAACACAAAGACTGACCTTAAACTTTGCAAAAGAGACAAACTGATCTCAATCAATAAGCTCAATATGGTGTATCATCCTCGAATGATAGCCACAACAACAAGACCAATCTCATAAGGACGTAAAGAAAACAATGCCATCCTCGAATGACAATTCTCAAAAGATCCTCGGATCTAACACGAAACCATCCTCAAATGGAGACGCAATGGTATTCCGGCCTCAATAGATAACCAAAAACACAAAAACTGACCTCATACTTTACAAAAGAGAAAACTAACCTCAATCACTAAGATCAAAATGGTCTATCATCCTCGAATGATAACCACAACAACAAGACCAACCTCAAAAGGACTTGAAGAAAAGAATGCCATCCTGGAATGACAATTCTCAAAAGATCCTCGGATCTAACACGCAACCATCCTCGAATGGAGACACAATGGTATACTGGCCTCAGTCGATAACCAAAAACACAAAGACTGACCTCAGACTTTGCAAAAGACCAAAACTGACCTCAATAAATTAGCTTAAAATGGTCTATCATCCTTGAATGAGACCCACAACAACAAGACCAACCTCAGAAGGACTTGAAGAAAAGAATTCCGTCCTCGAATGACAATTCTCAAAAGATCCTCGGATCTAACACAAAACCATCATCGAATGGAGATGCAATGGTATACCGGCCTCAGTCGATAACCAAAAACACAAAGACTGACCTTAAACTTTGCAAAAGAGACAAACTGATCTCAATCAATAAGCTCAAAATGGTGTATCATCCTCGAATGATAGCCAAAACAACAAGACCAATCTCATAAGGACGTAAAGGAAATAATGCCATCCTCGAATGACAATTCTCAAAAGATCCTCGGATCTAACACGAAACCATCCTCAAATGGAGACGCAATGTTATTCCGGCCTCAATCGATAACCAAAAACACACAATCTGACCTCATACTTTGCAAAAGAGAAAACTAACCTCAAACACTAAGATCAAAATGGTCTATCATCCTCGAATGATAACCACTAAAAGAAGACCAACCTCAGAAGGACTTGAAGAAAAGAATGCCATCTTGGAATGACAATTCTCAAAAGATCCTCGGATCTAACACGCAACCATCTTCGAATGGAGACACAATGGTATACTGACCTCAATAGATAACCAAAAACACAAAGACTGACCTCAACTTTGCAAAAGACCAAAACTGACCTCAATAAATAAGCTTAAAATGGTCTATCATCCTTGAATGAGACCCACAACAACAAGACCAACCTCAGAAGGACTTGAAAAAAAGAATTTCGTCCTCGAATGACAATTCTCAAAAGATCCTCGGATCTAACACAAAACCATCCTCAAATGGAGATGCAATGGTATACCGGCCTCAGTTGATAAACAAAAACACAAAGACTGACCTTAAACTTTGCAAAAGAGACAAACTGATCTCAATCAATAAGCTCAAAATGGTGTATCATCCTCGAATGATAGCCACAACAACAAGACCAATCTCATAAGGACGTAATGAAAATAATGCCATCCTCGAATGACAATTCTCAAAAGATCCTCGAATCTAACACGAAACCATCCTCAAATGGAGACGCAATGGTATTCCGGCCTCAATCGATAACCAAAAACACAAAAACTGACCTCATACTTTGCAAAAGAGAAAACTAACCTCAAACACTAAGATCAAAATGGTCTATCATCCTCGAATGATAACCACTAAAACAAGACCAACCTCAGAAGGACTTGAAGAAAAGAATGCCATCTTGGAATGACAATTCTCAAAAGATCTTCGGATCTAACACGCAACCATCCTCGAATGGAGACGCAAAGACTGACCTCGGACTTTGCAAAAAAGACAAACTGACCTTAATCAATAGGCTCAAAATGGAATATTATCCTCGAATGATAACCACAACAACAAGACCAAACTCAGAAGAACTTCAAGAAAAGAATGCCATCCTCGAATGACAATTCTCAAAAAATCCTCAGATCTAACAGAAAACCATCCTCGAATGGAGATGCAATGGTATACCGGCCTCAGTCGATAACCAAAAACACAAAGAATGACCTCATACTTTGCAAAAGAGACAAACTGACCTCAATCACTAAGCTCAAAATGGCCTATCATCCTCGAATGATAACCACAACAACTAGACCAACCTCAGAAGTACTTGAAGAAAAGAATTCCATCCTGGAATGAAAATTCTCAAGAGATCCTCGGATCTAACACGCAACCATCCTCGAATGGAGATGCAATGGTATACCGGCCTCAGTTGATAAACAAAAACACAAAGACTGACCTTAAACTTTGCAAAAGAGACAAAATGATCTCAATCAATAAGCTCAAAATGGTGTATCATCCTCGAATGATAGCCACAACAAGAAGACCAATCTCATAAGGACGTAAAGAAAATAATGCCATCCTCGAATGACAATTCTCAAAAGATCCTCGGATCTAACACGAAACCATCCTAAAATGGATACGCAATGGTATTCCGGCCTCAATCGATAACCAAAAACACAAAAACTGACCTCATACTTTGCAAAAGAGAAAACTAACCTCAAACACTAAGATCAAACTGGTCTATCATCCTCGAATGATAACCACTAAAACAAGACCAACCTCAGAAGGACTTGAAGAAAAGAATGCCATCCTGGAATGACAATTCTCAAAATATCCTCGGATCTAACACGAAACCATTCTCGAAAGGAAACGCAATGGTATACCGGCCTCAGTCAATAACCAAACACACAAAGACCGACCTCAGACTTTGCAAAAGAGCAAAACTGATCTCAATAAATAAGCTCAAAATGGTCTATCATCCTCGAATGATACCCACAACAACAAGACCAACCTCATAAGGACTTGAAAAAAAGAATTCCATCCTCGTATGACAATTCTCAAAAGATCCTCGGATCTAACACGAAACCATCCTCAAATGGAGACACAATGGTATACCGGCCTCAGTTGATAAACAAAAACACAAAGACTGACCTTAAACTTTGCAAAAGAGACAAACTGATCTCAATCAATAAGCTCAAAATGGTGTATCATCCTCGAATGATAGCCACAACAACAAGACCATTCTCATAAGGACGTAAAGAAAATAATGCCATCCTCGAATGACAATTCTCAAAAGATCCTCGGATCTAACACGAAACCATCCTCAAATGGAGACGCAATGGTATTCCGGCCTCAATCGATAACCAAAAACACAAAAACTGACCTCATACTTTGCAAAAGAGAAAACTAACCTCAAACACTAAGATCAAAATGGTCTATCAGCCTCGAATGATAACCATTAAAACAAGACCAACCTCAGAAGGACTTGAAGAAAAGAATGCCATCCTGGAATGACAATTCTCAAAATATCCTCGGATCTAACACGAAACCATTCTCGAAAGGAAACGCAATGGTATACCGGCCTCAGTCGATAACCAAACACACAAAGACCGACCTCATACTTTGCAAAAGAGTAAAACTGACCTCAATAAATAAGCTCAAAATGGTCTATCATCCTCGAATGATACCCACAACAACAAGACCAACCTCATAAGGACTTGAAGAAAAGAATTCCATCCTCGTATGACAATTCTCAAAAGATCCTCGGATCTAACACGAAACCATCCTCAAATGGAGACACAATGGAATACCACCCTCAGTCGATAACCAAAGACACAAAGACTGACCTCAGACTTTGCAAAAGAGATAAACTGACCTCAATAAATAAGCTCAAAATGGTCTATCATCCTCGAATGATACCCAGAACAACAAGACCTACCTTAGAAGGACTTGAAGAAAAGAATTCCATCCTCGGATGACAATTCTCAAAAGATCCTCAGATCTAACACGAAACCATCCTCGAAGGGAGACACAATGGTATACTGGCCTGAGTCGATAACAAAAAACATAAAGAATGACCTCAGATTTTGCGAAAGAGACAAACTGACCTCAATCAATAAGCTCAAAATGGTCTATCATCCTCGAATGATAACCACAACAACAAGACCAACCTCAGAAGGACTTGAAGAAAATAATGCCATCCTGGAATGACAATTCTCAAAAGATTCTTAGATCTAACACGAAACCATCCTCGAATGGAGACGCAATGGTACACCAGCCTCAGTCGATAATCAAAAACACAAAGACTGACCTCAGACTTTGCAAAAGAGCAAAACTGACCTTAATAAATAAGCTCAAAATGGTCTATCATCCTCGAATGATAGACACAACAACAAGACCAATCTCAGAAGGACTTAAAGAGAAGAATTTCAACCTCGAATGACAATTCTCAAAAGATCCTCGGATCTAACACGAAACCATCCTCAAATGGAGTCGCAATGGTATACCGGCCTTAGTCGATACCAAAAACACAAAAGACTGACCTCATACTTTGCAAAAGAGACAAACTGACCTCAATGACTAAGCTCAAAATGGTCTATCATCCTCGAATGGTAACCACAAAAACAAGACTAACCTCAGAAGGACTTAAGAAAAGAATGCCATCCTGGAATGAAAAATTCTCAAAAGATCCTCGGATCTAACACGAAACCATCCTCGAATGGAGACGCAATGGTATATCGGCCTTAGTCGATAACCAATCACACAAAGACTGACCTCGGACTTTGCAAAAGAGATAAACTGACCTCAATAAATAAGCTCAAAATGGTCTATCATCCTCGAATGATACCCAGAACAACACGACCTACCTTAGAAGGACTTGAAGAAAAGAATTCCATCCTCGGATGACAATTCTCAAAAGATCCTCAGATCTAACACGAAACCATCCTCGAATGGAGACACAATGGTATACTGGCCTGAGTCGATAACAAAAAACATAAAGAATGACCTCAGACTTTGCGAAAGAGACAAACTGACCTCAATCAATAAGCTCAAAATGGTCTATCATCCTCGAATGATAACCACAACAACAAGACCAACCTCAGAAGGACTTGAAGAAAATAATGCCATCCTGGAATGACAATTCTCAAAAGATTCTTAGATCTAACACGAAACCATCCTCGAATGGAGACGCAATGGTACACCAGCCTCAGTCGATAATCAAAAACACAAAGACTGACCTCAGACTTTGCAAAAGAGCAAAACTGACCTTAATAAATAAGCTCAAAATGGTCTATCATCCTCGAATGATAGACACAACAACAAGACCAATCTCAGAAGGACTTAAAGAGAAGAATTCCAACCTCGAATGACAATTCTCAAAAGATCCTCGGATCTAACACGAAACCATCCTCAAATGGAGTCGCAATGGTATACCGGCCTTAGTCGATACCAAAAACACAAAAGACTGACCTCATACTTTGCAAAAGAGACAAACTGACCTCAATCACTAAGCTCAAAATGGTCTATCATCCTCGAATGGTAACCACAAAAACAAGACTAACCTCAGAAGGACTTAAGAAAAGAATGCCATCCTGGAATGAAAAATTCTCAAAAGATCCTCGGATCTAACACGAAACCATCCTCGAATGGAGACGCAATGGTATATCGGCCTCAGTCGATAACCAAACACACAAAGACTGACCTCGGACTTTGCAAAAGAGAAAAACTGACCTCAATAACTAAGCTCAAAATGGTCTATCATCCTCGAATGATACCCAAAACAACAAGACCAACCTCAGAAGGACTTGAAGAAAATAATTCCATCCTTGAATGACAATTCTCAAAAGATCCTCAGATCTAACACGAAACCATCCTCGAATGGAGATGCAATGGTATACCGGCCTCAGTCGATAACGAAAAACACAAAGACTGACCTCAGACTTTGCAAAAAAGACAAACTGACCTTAATCAATAAGCTCAAAATGGTCTATTATCCTCGAATGATAACCACAACAACAAGACAAAACTCAAAAGAACTTAAAGAAAAGAATGACATCCTCGAATGACAATTCTCAAAAGATCCTCAGATCTAACACAAAACCATCCTCGAATGGAGACGCAATGGTATACCGGCCTCAGTCGATAACCAAAAACACAAAGACTGACCTCAGACTTTGCAAAAGAACAAAACTGACTTCAATAAATAAGCTCAAAATGGTCTATCATCCTCGAATGATACCCACAACAACAAGACCAACCTCAGAAGGACTTGAAGAAAAGAATGCCATCCTCGAATGACAATTCTCAAAAGATCTTCATATCTAACACAAAACCAGCCTCGAATGGAGACGCTATGGTATACCGGCCTCAATCTATAACCAAAAACACAAAGACTGACCTCATACTTTGCAAAAGAGACAAACTGACCTCAATCAATAAGCTCAAAATGGTCTATCATCCTCGAGTGATAACCACAACAACAAGACCAACCTCAGAAGAACTTAAAGAAAAGAATGCCATCCTCGAATGACAATTCTCAAAATATCTTCATATCTAACACAAAACCAGACTCGAATGGAGACGCTATGGTATACCGGCCTCAATCGATAACAAAAAACACAAAGACTGACCTCAAACTTTACAAAAGAGACAAACTGACCTCAATCAATAAGCTCAAAATGGTCTATCATCCTCGAATGATAACCACAACAACAAGACCAACCTCAGAAGGACTTGATGAAAAGAATGCCATCTTGGAATGACAATTCTCAAAAGATCCTCGGATCTAACACGTAACCTTCCTCGAATGGAGACGCAATGGTATACCGGCTTCAATCGATAACCAATAACACAAAGACTGACCTCAGACTTTGCAAAAGAGCAAAACTGACCTTAATAAATAAGCTCAAAATGGTCTATCATCCTCGAACGATAACCACAACAACAAGACCAACCTCAGAAGGACTTGAAGAAAAGCATTCCATCCTCGAATGAAAATTCTCATAAGATCCTCGGATCTAACACGTAACCATCCTCGAATGGAGACACAATGGTATACCGGCCTCAGTCGATAACCAAAAACACAAAGACTGACCTCAGACTTTGCAAAAGAGACAAACTGACCTCAATCAATAAGCTCAAAATGGTCTATCATCCTCGAACGATAACCACAACAACAATACCAACCTTAGAAGAACTTAAAGAAAATAATGCCATCCTCGAATGACAATTCTCAAAAGATCCTCGGATCTAACACGTAACCATTCTCGAATGGAGACGCAATGGTATACCGGACTCAGTCGATAACCAAAAACACAAAGACTGACCTCAGACTATGCAAAAGAGCAAAATTGACCTCAATAAATAAGCTCAAAATGGTCTATCATCCTCGAATGATACCCACAACAACAAGACCAACCTCAGAAGGACTTGAAGAAAAGAATTCCATCCTCGAATGAAAATTCTCATAAGATCCTCGGATCTAACACGAAACCATCCTCGAATGGAGACTTAATGGTATACCGGCCTTGGTCGATAACCAAAAACACAATGACTGACCTCAGACTTTGCAAAAGAGCAAAACTGACCTCAATAAATAAGCTCAAAATGGTATATCATCCTCGAATGATAGACACAACAACAAGACCAATCTCAGAAGGACTTAAAGAAAAGAATTCCATCCTCGAATGACAATTCTCATAAGATCCTCGGATCTAACACGAAACCATCCTCGAATGGAGACGCAATGGTATACCGGCCTCAGTCGATAACCAAACACACAAACACTGACCTCAGACTTTGCTAAAGAGAAAAACTGACCTCAATAAATAAGCTCAAAATGGTTTATCATCCTCGAATGATACCCACAACTACAAGACCAACCTCAAAAGGACTTGAAGAAAAGAATTCCATCCTCGAATGACAATTCTCAAAAGATCCTCGGATCTAACATGAAACCATCCTCGAATGGAGACGCAATGGTATACCGACCTCAGTCGATAACCAAAAACACAAAGACTGACCTCAGACTTTGCAAAAGAGACAAACTGACCTCAATCAATAAGCTCAAAATGGTCTATCATCCTCGAGTGATAACCACAACATCAAGACCAACCTCAGAAGAACTTAAAGAAAAGAATGCCATCCTCGAATGACAATTCTCAAAATATCTTCATATCTAACACAAAACCAGACTCGAATGGAGACGCTATGGTATACCGGCCTCAATCGATAACAAAAAACACAAAGACTGACCTCAAACTTTACAAAAGAGACAAACTGACCTCAATCAATAAGCTCAAAATGGTCTATCATCCTCGAATGATAACCACAACAACAAGACCAACCTCAGAAGGACTTGATGAAAAGAATGCCATCTTGGAATGACAATTCTCAAAAGATCCTCGGATCTAACACGTAACCATCCTCGAATGGAGACACAATGGTATACCGGCTTCAATCGATAACCAAAAACACAAAGACTGACCTCAGACTTTGCAAAAGAGCAAAACTGACCTTAATAAATAAGCTCAAAATGGTTTATCATCCTCGAACGATAACCACAACAACAAGACCAACCTCAGAAGAACTTGAAGAAAAGCATTCCATCCTCGAATGAAAATTCTCATAAGATCCTCGGATCTAACACGTAACCATCCTCGAATGGAGACACAATGGTATACCGGCCTCAGTCGATAACCAAAAACACAAAGACTGACCTCAGACTTTGCAAAAGAGACAAACTGACCTCAATCAATAAGCTCAAAATGGTCTATCATCCTCGAACGATAACCACAACAACAATACCAACCTTAGAAGAACTTAAAGAAAATAATGCCATCCTCGAATGACAATTCTCAAAAGATCCTCGGGTCTAACACGTAACCATTCTCGAATGGAGACGCAATGGTATACCGGCCTCAGTCGATAACCAAAAACACAAAGATTGACCTCAGACTTTGCAAAAGAGACAAACTGACCTCAATCAATAAGCTCAAAATGGTCTATCATCCTCGAATGATTACCACAACAACAAGACCAACCTCAGAAGAACTTAAAGAAAATAATGCCATCCTCGAATGATAATTCTCAAAAGATCCTCGGATCTAACATGAAACCTTCCTCAAATTGTGATGCAATGGTATACTGGCCTCGGTCGATAACCAAAAACACAAAGACTGACTCATACTTCACAAATGAAACAAACTGACCTCAATCACTAGGCTAAAATGGTCTATCATCCTCGAATGATAACCACAAAAACAAGAACAACCTCAAAAGGACTTTAAGAAAAGAATGCCATCCTAGAATGACAATTCTCATAAGATCCTCGGATCTAACACGAAACCATCCTCGAATGGAGACGCAATGGTATACCGGCCTCAGTCGATAACCAAACACACAAACACTGACCTCAGACTTTGCTAAAGAGAAAAACTGACCTCAATAAATAAGTTCAAAATGGTTTATCATCCTCGAATGATACCCACAACAACAAGACCAAACTCAGAAGGACTTGAAGAAAAGAATTTCATCCTCGAATGACAATTCTCAAAAGATCCTCCGATCTAACATGAAACCATCCTCGAATGGAGACGCAATGGTATACCGACCTCAGACGATAACCAAAAACACAAAGACTGACCTCAGACTTTGCAAAAGAGACAAACTGACCTCAATCAATAATCTCAAAATGGTCTATCATCCTCGAATGATAACCACAACAACAAGACCAACTTCAGAAGAACTTAATGAAAAGAATGCCATCCTCGAATGACAATTCTCTAAAGATCTTCATATCTAACACAAAACCAGCCTCGAATGGAGACGCAATGGTATACCGACCTCAGTCGATAACATAAAACACAAAGACTGACCTCAGACTTTGCGAAAGAGACACACTGACCTCAATCAATCAGCTCAAAATGGTCTATCATCCTCGAATGATAACCACAACAACAAGACCAACCTCAGAAGGACTTGAAGAAGATAATGCCATCTTGGAATGATAATTCTCAAAAGATCCTCGGATCTAACACGTAACCATCCTCGAATGGAGACGCAATGGTATACCGGCTTCAGTCGATAACCAAAAACACAAAGACTGACCTCAGACTTTGCAAAAGAGCAAAACTGACCTTAATAAATAAGCTCAAAATGGTCTATCATCCTCGAACGATAACCACAACAACAAGAACAACCTCAGAAGGACTTGAAGAAAAGCATTCCATCCTCGAATGAAAATTCTCATAAGATCCTCGGATCTAACACGTAACCATCCTCGAATGGAGACACAATGGTATACCGGCCTCAGTCGATAACCAAAAACACAAAGACTGACCTCAGACTTTGCAAAAGAGACAAACTGACCTCAATCAGTAAGCTCAAAATGGTCTATCATCCTCGAACGATAACCACAACAACAATACCAACCTTAGAAGAACTTAAAGAAAATAATGCCATCCTCGAATGACAATTCTCAAAAGATCCTCGGGTCTAAAACGTAACCATTCTCGAATGGAGACGCAATGGTATACCGGCCTCAGTCGATAACCAAAAACACAAAGATTGACCTCAGACTTTGCAAAAGAGACAAACTGACCTCAATCAATAAGCTCAAAATGGTCTATCATCCTCGAATGATTACCACAACAACAAGACCAACCTCAGAAGAACTTAAAGAAAATAATGCCATCCTCGAATGATAATTCTCAAAAGATCCTCGGATCTAACATGAAACCTTCCTCAAATTGTGATGCAATGGTATACTGGCCTCGGTCGATAACCAAAAACACAAAGACTGACTCATACTTTACAAATGAAACAAACTGACCTCAATCACTAGGCTAAAATGGTCTATCATCCTCGAATGATAACCACAAAAACAAGAACAACCTCAAAAGGACTTTAAGAAAAGAATGCCATCCTAGAATGACAATTCTCATAAGATCCTCGGATCTAACACGAAACCATCCTCGAATGGAGACGCAATGGTATACCGGCCTCAGTCGATAACCAAACACACAAACACTGACCTCAGACTTTGCTAAAGAGAAAAACTGACCTCAATAAATAAGTTCAAAATGGTTTATCATCCTCGAATGATACCCACAACAACAAGACCAACCTCAGAAGGACTTGAAGAAAAAATTTCATCCTCGAATGACAATTCTCAAAAGATCCTCCGATCTAACATGAAACCATCCTCGAATGGAGACGCAATGGTATACCGACCTCAGACGATAACCAAAAACACAAAGACTGACCTCAGACTTTGCAAAAGAGACAAACTGACCTCAATCAATAATCTCAAAATGGTCTATCATCCTCGAATGATAACCACAACAACAAGACCAACTTCAGAAGAACTTAATGAAAAGAATGCCATCCTCGAATGACAATTCTCTAAAGATCTTCATATCTAACACAAAACCAGCCTCGAATGGAGACGCAATGGTATACCGACCTCAGTCGATAACATAAAACACAAAGACTGACCTCACACTTTGCGAAAGAGACACACTGACCTCAATCAATCAGCTCAAAATGGTCTATCATCCTCGAATGATAACCACAACAACAAGACCAACCTCAGAAGGACTTGAAGAAGATAATGCCATCTTGGAATGATAATTCTCAAAAGATCCTCGGATCTAACACGTAACCATCCTCGAATGGAGACGCAATGGTATACCGGCTTCAGTCGATAACCAAAAACACAAAGACTGACCTCAGACTTTGCAAAAGAGCAAAACTGACCTTAATAAATAAGCTCAAAATGGTCTATCATCCTCGAACGATAACCACAACAACAAGAACAACCTCAGAAGGACTTGAAGAAAATCATTCCATCCTCGAATGAAAATTCTTATAATTTCCTCGGATCTAACACGTAACCATCCTCGAATGGAGACACAATGGTATATCGGCCTCAGTCGATAACCAAAAACACAAAGACTGACCTCAGACTTTGCAAAAGAGACAAACTGACCTCAATCAATAAGCTCAAAATGGTCTATCATCCTCGAACGATAACCACAACAACAAGACCAACCTTAGAAGAACTTAAAGAAAATAATGCCTTCCTCGAATGACAATTCTCAAAAGATCCTCGGATCTAACACGAAACCATCCTTAAATGGAGACGCAATGTTATACCGGCCTTAGTCGATAACCAAAAACACAAAGACTGACCTCATACTTTGCAAATGAAACAAACTGACCTCAATCACTAAGCTCAAAATGGTCTATCATCCTCGAATGATAACCACAAAAACAAGTCCAACCTCAGAAGGACTTGAAAAAAGAATGCCATCCTAGAATGAAAATTCTCAAAAGATCCTCGGATCTAACATGAAACCATCCTCGAATGGAGACGCAATGGTATACCGGCCTCAGTCGATAACCAAACACATAAACACTGACCTTAGACTTTGCAAAAGAGAAAAACTGACCTCAATAAATAAGCTCAAAATGGTTTATCATCCTCGAATGATACCCACAACTACAAGACCAACCTCAGAAGGACTTGAAGAAAAGAATTCCATCCTCGAATAACAATTCTCAAAAGATCCTCGGATCTAACATGAAACCATCCTCGAATGGAGACGCAATGGTATACCGACCTCAGTCGATAACATAAAACACAAAGACTAACCTCAGACTTTGCGAAAGAGACACACTGACCTTAATCAATCAGCTCAAAATGGTCTATCATCCTCGAATGATAACCACAACAACAAGAGCAACCTCAGAAGGACTTGAAGAAGATAATGCCATCTTGGAATGACAATTCTCAAAAGATCCTCGGATCTAACACGTAACCATCCTCGAATCGAGACACAATGGTATACCGGCTTCAGTCGATAACCAAAAACACAAAGACTGACCTCAGACTTTGCAAAAGAGCAAAACTGACCTTAATAAATAAGCTCAAAATGGTCTATCATCCTCGAACGATAACCACAACAACAAGAACAACCTCAGAAGGACTTGAAGAAAAGCATTCCATCCTCGAATGAAAATTCTCATAAGATCCTCGGATCTAACACGTAACCATCCTCGAATGGAGACACAATGGTATACCGGCCTCAGTCGATAACCAAAAACACAAAGACTGACCTCAGACTTTGCAAAAGAGACAAACTGACCTCAATCAGTAAGCTCAAAATGGTCTATCATCCTCGAACGATAACCACAACAACAATACCAACCTTAGAAGAACTTAAAGAAAATAATGCCATCCTCGAATGACAATTCTCAAAAGATCCTCGGGTCTAAAACGTAACCATTCTCGAATGGAGACGCAATGGTATACCGGCCTCAGTCGATAACCAAAAACACAAAGATTGACCTCAGACTTTGCAAAAGAGACAAACTGACCTCAATCAATAAGCTCAAAATGGTCTATCATCCTCGAATGATTACCACAACAACAAGACCAACCTCAGAAGAACTTAAAGAAAATAATGCCATCCTCGAATGATAATTCTCAAAAGATCCTCGGATCTAACATGAAACCTTCCTCAAATTGTGATGCAATGGTATACTGGCCTCGGTCGATAACCAAAAACACAAAGACTGACTCATACTTTACAAATGAAACAAACTGACCTCAATCACTAGGCTAAAATGGTCTATCATCCTCGAATGATAACCACAAAAACAAGAACAACCTCAAAAGGACTTTAAGAAAAGAATGCCATCCTAGAATGACAATTCTCATAAGATCCTCGGATCTAACACGAAACCATCCTCGAATGGAGACGCAATGGTATACCGGCCTCAGTCGATAACCAAACACACAAACACTGACCTCAGACTTTGCTAAAGAGAAAAACTGACCTCAATAAATAAGTTCAAAATGGTTTATCATCCTCGAATGATACCCACAACAACAAGACCAACCTCAGAAGGACTTGAAGAAAAAATTTCATCCTCGAATGACAATTCTCAAAAGATCCTCCGATCTAACATGAAACCATCCTCGAATGGAGACGCAATGGTATACCGACCTCAGACGATAACCAAAAACACAAAGACTGACCTCAGACTTTGCAAAAGAGACAAACTGACCTCAATCAATAATCTCAAAATGGTCTATCATCCTCGAATGATAACCACAACAACAAGACCAACTTCAGAAGAACTTAATGAAAAGAATGCCATCCTCGAATGACAATTCTCTAAAGATCTTCATATCTAACACAAAACCAGCCTCGAATGGAGACGCAATGGTATACCGACCTCAGTCGATAACATAAAACACAAAGACTGACCTCACACTTTGCGAAAGAGACACACTGACCTCAATCAATCAGCTCAAAATGGTCTATCATCCTCGAATGATAACCACAACAACAAGACCAACCTCAGAAGGACTTGAAGAAGATAATGCCATCTTGGAATGATAATTCTCAAAAGATCCTCGGATCTAACACGTAACCATCCTCGAATGGAGACGCAATGGTATACCGGCTTCAGTCGATAACCAAAAACACAAAGACTGACCTCAGACTTTGCAAAAGAGCAAAACTGACCTTAATAAATAAGCTCAAAATGGTCTATCATCCTCGAACGATAACCACAACAACAAGAACAACCTCAGAAGGACTTGAAGAAAATCATTCCATCCTCGAATGAAAATTCTTATAATTTCCTCGGATCTAACACGTAACCATCCTCGAATGGAGACACAATGGTATATCGGCCTCAGTCGATAACCAAAAACACAAAGACTGACCTCAGACTTTGCAAAAGAGACAAACTGACCTCAATCAATAAGCTCAAAATGGTCTATCATCCTCGAACGATAACCACAACAATAAGACCAACCTTAGAAGAACTTAAAGAAAATAATGCCTTCCTCGAATGACAATTCTCAAAAGATCCTCGGATCTAACACGAAACCATCCTTAAATGGAGACGCAATGTTATACCGGCCTTAGTCGATAACCAAAAACACAAAGACTGACCTCATACTTTGCAAATGAAACAAACTGACCTCAATCACTAAGCTCAAAATGGTCTATCATCCTCGAATGATAACCACAAAAACAAGTCCAACCTCAGAAGGACTTGAAAAAAGAATGCCATCCTAGAATGAAAATTCTCAAAAGATCCTCGGATCTAACATGAAACCATCCTCGAATGGAGACGCAATGTTATACCGGCCTCAGTCGATAACCAAACACATAAACACTGACCTTAGACTTTGCAAAAGAGAAAAACTGACCTCAATAAATAAGCTCAAAATGGTTTATCATCCTCGAATGATACCCACAACTACAAGACCAACCTCAGAAGGACTTGAAGAAAAGAATTCCATCCTCGAATAACAATTCTCAAAAGATCCTCGGATCTAACATGAAACCATCCTCGAATGGAGACGCAATGGTATACCGACCTCAGTCGATAACATAAAACACAAAGACTAACCTCAGACTTTGCGAAAGAGACACACTGACCTTAATCAATCAGCTCAAAATGGTCTATCATCCTCGAATGATAACCACAACAACAAGAGCAACCTCAGAAGGACTTGAAGAAGATAATGCCATCTTGGAATGACAATTCTCAAAAGATCCTCGGATCTAACACGTAACCATCCTCGAATCGAGACACAATGGTATACCGGCTTCAGTCGATAACCAAAAACACAAAGACTGACCTCAGACTTTGCAAAAGAGCAAAACTGACCATAATAAATAAGCTCAAAATGGTCTATCATCCTCGAACGATAACCACAACAACAAGACCAACCTCAGAAGGACTTGAAGAAAAGCATTCCATCCTCGAATGAAAATTCTCATAATTTCCTCGGATCTAACACGTAACCATCCTCGAATGGAGACGCAATGGTATATCGGCCTCAGTCGATAACCAAAAACACAAAGACTGACCTCAGACATTGCAAAAGAGACAAACTGACCTCAATCAATAAGCTCAAAATTGTCTATCATCTTCGAACGATAACCACAACAACAAGACCAACCTTAGAAGAACTTAAAGAAAATAATGCCTTCCTCGAATGACAATTCTCAAAAGATCCTCGGATCTAACACGAAACCATCCTCAAATGGAGACGCAATGGTATACCGGCCTTAGTCGATAACCAAAAACACAAAGACTGACCTCATACTTTGCAAATGAAACAAACTGACCTCAATCACTAAGCTCAAAATGGTCTATCATCCTCGAATGATAACCACAAAAACAAGACCAACCTCAGAAGGACTTGAAAAAAGAATGCAATCCTAGAATGAAAATTCTCAAAAGATCCTCGGATCTAACATCAAACCATCCTCGAATGGAGACGCAATGGTATACCGGCCTCAGTCGATAACCAAACACACAAACACTGACCTTAGACTTTGCAAAAGAGAAAAACTGACTTCAATAAATAAGCTCAAAATGGTTTATCATCCTCGAATGATACCCACAACTACAAGACCAACCTCAAAAGGACTTGAAGAAAAGAATTCCATCCTCGAATAACAATTCTCAAAAGATCCTCGGATCTAACATGAAACCATCCTCGAATGGAGACGCAATGGTATACTGACCTCAGTAGATAACATAAAACACAAAGACTAACCTCAGACTTTGCAAAAGAGACACACTGACCTCAATCAATTAGCTCAAAATGGTCTATCATCCTCGAATGATAACCACAACAACAAGACCAACCTCAGAAGGACTTGAAGAAAAGAATGCCATCCTGTAATGACAATTCACAAAAGATCTTCGGATCTAACACGTAACCATCCTCGAATGGAGACGCAATGGTATACCTTCCTTAGTCGATAACCAAAAACACAAAG
This sequence comes from Lathyrus aphaca, assembly GCA_963966055.1. NCBI lineage: Eukaryota > Viridiplantae > Streptophyta > Magnoliopsida > Fabales > Fabaceae > Lathyrus > Lathyrus aphaca. Next base: position 449,436,474 of record OZ014524.1, read on the forward strand.
ACTGGCCTCATACTTTGCAAATGAGCAAAACATACCTCAATAAATAAGCTCAAAATAGTCTATCATCCTCGAATGATACCCACAATAACAAGACCAACCTCAGAAGGACTTGAAGAAAAGAATTCCATCCTCGAATGACAATTCTAAAAAGATCCTCGGATCTAACATGAAACCATCCTCGAATGGAGACGCAATGGTATACCGACCTCAGTCGATAACATAAAACACAAAGACTAACCTCAGACTTTGCGAAAGAGACACACTGACCTCAATCAATCAGCTCAAAATGGTCTATCATCCTCGAATGATAACCACAACAACAAGACCAACCTCAGAAGGACTTGAAGAAGATAATGCCATCTTGGAATGACAATTCTCAAAAGATCCTCGGATCTAACACGTAACCATCCTCGAATGGAGACACAATGGTATACCGGCTTCAGTCGATAACCAAAAACACAAAGACTGACCTCAGACTTTGCAAAAGAGCAAAACTGACCTTAATAAATAAGCTCAAAATGGTCTATCATCCTCGAACGATAACCACAACAACAAGACCAACCTCAGAAGGACTTGAAAAAAGCATTCCATCCTCGAATGAAAATTCTCATAATTTCCTCGGATCTAACACGTAACCATCCTCGAATGGAGACGCAATGGTATATCGGCCTCAGTCGATAACCAAAAACACAAAGACTGACCTCAGACTTTGCAAAAGAGACAAACTGACCTCAATCAATAAGCTCAAAATGGTCTATCATCCTCGAACGATAACCACAATAACAAGACCAACCTTAGAAGAACTTAAAGAAAATAATGCCTTCCTCGAATGACAATTCTCAAAAGATCCTCGGATCTAACACGAAACCATCCTCAAATGGAGAGGCAATGGTATACCGGCCTTAGTCGATAACCAAAAACACAAAGACTGACCTCATACTTTGCAAATGAAACAAACTGACCTCAATCACTAAGCTCAAAATGGTCTATCATCCTCGAATGATAACCACAAAAACAAGACCAACCTCAGAAGGACTTGAAAAAAGAATGCCATCCTAGAATGAAAATTCTCAAAAGATCCTCAGATCTAACATGAAACCATCCTCGAATGGAGACGCAATGGTATACCGGCCTCAGTCGATAACCAAACACATAACACTGACCTTAGACTTTGCAAAAGAGAAAAACTGACCTCAATAAATAAGCTCAAAATGATTTATCATCCTCGAATGATACCCACAACTACAAGACCAACCTCAGAAGGACTTGAAGAAAAGAATTCCATCCTCGAATAACAATTCTCAAAAGATCCTCGGATCTAACATGAAACCATCCTCGAATGGAGACGCAATGGTATACCGACCTCAGTCGATAACATAAAACACAAAGACTAACCTCAGACTTTGCGAAAGAGACACACTGACCTTAATCAATCAGCTCAAAATGGTCTATCATCCTCGAATGATAACCACAACAACAAGACCAACCTCAGAAGGACTTGAAGAAGATAATGCCATCTTGGAATGACAATTCTCAAAAGATCCTCGGATCTAACACGTAACCATCCTCGAATGGAGACACAATGGTATACCGGCTTCAGTCGATAACCAAAAACACAAAGACTGACCTCAGACTTTGCAAAAGAGCAAAACTGACCTTAATAAATAAGCTCAAAATGGTCTATCATCCTCGAACGATAACCACAACAACAAGACCAACCTCAGAAGGACTTGAAGAAAAGCATTCCATCCTCGAATGAAAATTCTCATAATTTCCTCGGATCTAACACGTAACCATCCTCGAATGGAGACGCAATGGTATATCGGCCTCAGTCGATAACCAAAAACACAAAGACTGCCCTCAGACTTTGTAAAAGAGACAAACTGACCTCAATCAATAAGCTCAAAATGGTCTATCATCTTCGAACGATAACCACAACAACAAGACCAACCTTAGAAGAACTTAAAGAAAATAATGCCTTCCTCGAATGACAATTCTCAAAAGATCCTCGGATCTAACACGAAACCATCCTCAAATGGAGACGCAATGGTATACCGACCTTAGTCGATAAACAAAAACACAAAGACTGACCTCATACTTTGCAAATGAAACAAACTGACCTCAATCACTAAGCTCAAAATGGTCTATCATCCTCGAATGATAACCCCAAAAACAAGACCAACCTCAGAAGGACTTGAAAAAAGAATGCAATCCTAGAATGAAAATTCTCAAAAGATCCTCGGATCTAACATGAAACCATCCTCGAATGGTGACACAATGGTATACCGGCCTCAGTCGATAACCAAACACACAAACACTGACCTTAGACTTTGCAAAAGAGAAAAACTGACCTCAATAAATAAGCTCAAAATGGTTTATCATCCTCGAATGATACCCACAACTACAAGACCAACCTCAAAAGGACTTGAAGAAAAGAATTCCATCCTCGAATAACAATTCTCAAAAGATCCTCGGATCTAACATGAAACCATCCCCGAATGGAGACGCAATGGTATACTGACCTCAGTAGATAACATAAAACACAAAGACTAACCTCAGACTTTGCAAAAGAGACACACTGACCTCAATCAATCAGCTCAAAATGGTCTATCATCCTCGAATGATAACCACAACAACAAGACCAACCTCAGAAGGACTTGAAGAAAAGAATGCCATCCTGTAATGACAATTCACAAAAGATCTTCGGATCTAAAACGTAACCATCCTCGAATGGAGACGCAATGGTATACCGGCCTTAGTCGATAACCAAAAACACAAAGACTGACCTCATACTTTGCAAAAGAGCAAAACATACCTCAATAAATAAACTCAAAATAGTCTATCATCCTCGAATGATACCCACAATAACAAGACCAACCTCAGAAGGACTTGAAGAAAAGAATTCCATCCTCGAATGACAATTCTAAAAAGATCCTCGGATCTAACATGAAACCATCCTCGAATGGAGACGCAATGGTATACCGACCTCAGTCGATAACATAAAACACAAAGACTAACCTCAGACTTTGCGAAAGAGACACACTGACCTCAATCAATCAGCTCAAAATGGTCTATCATCCTCGAATGATAACCACAACAACAAGACCAACCTCAGAAGGACTTGAAGAAGATAATGCCATCTTGGAATGACAATTCTCAAAAGATCCTCGGATCTAACACGTAACCATCCTCGAAAGGAGACACAATGGTATACCGGTTTCAGTCGATAACCAAAAACACAAAGACTGACCTCAGACTTTGCAAAAGAGCAAAACTGACCTTAATAAATAAGCTCAAAATGGTCTATCATCCTCGAACGATAACCACAACAACAAGACCAACCTCAGAAGGACTTGAAGAAAAGCATTCCATCCTCGATTGAAAATTCTCATAATTTCCTCGGATCTAACACGTAACCATCCTCGAATGGAGACGCAATGGTATATCGGCCTCAGTCGATAACCAAAAACACAAAGACTGACCTCAGACTTTGCAAAAGAGACAAACTAACCTCAATCAATAAGCTCAAAATGGTCTATCATCCTCGAACGATAACCACAATAACAAGACCAACCTTAGAAGAACTTAAAGAAAATAATGCCTTCCTCGAATGACAATTCTCAAAAGATCCTCGGATCTAACACGAAACCATCCTCAGATGGAGACGCAATGGTATACTGGCCTTAGTCGATAACCAAAAACACAAAGACTGACCTCATACTTTGCAAATGAAACAAACTGACCTCAATCACTAAGCTCAAAATGGTCTATCATCCTCGAATGATAACCACAAAAACAAGACCAACCTCAGAAGGACATGAAAAAAGAATGCCATCCTAGAATGAAAATTCTCAAAAGATCCTCGGATCTAACATGAAACCATCCTCGAATGGAGACGCAATGGTATACCGGCCTCAGTCGATAACCAAACACACAAACACTGACCTTAGACTTTGCAAAATCGAAAAACTGACCTCAATAAATAAGCTCAAAATGGTTTATCATCCTCGAATGATACCCACAACTACAAGACCAACCTCAAAAGGACTTGAAGAAAAGAATTCCATCCTCGAATAACAATTCTCAAAAGATCCTCGGATCTAACATGAAACCATCCTCGAATGGAGACGCAATCGTATACCGACCTCAGTCGATAACATAAAACACAAAGACTAACCTCAGACTTTGCAAAAGAGACACACTGACCTCAATCAATCAGCTCAAAATGGTCTATCATCCTCGAATGATAACCACAACAACAAGACCAACCTCAGAAGGACTTGAAGAAGATAATGCCATCCTGTAATGACAATTCTCAAAAGATCTTCGGATCTAACACGTAACCATCCTCGAATGGAGACGCAATAGTATACCGGCCTCAGTCGATAACCAAAAACACAAAGACTGACCTCATACTTTGCAAAAGAGCAAAACTTACCTCAATAAATAAGCTCAAAATAGTCTATCATCCTCGAATGATACCCACAATAACAAGACAAACCTCATAAGGACTTGAAGAAAAGAATTCCACCCTCGAATGACAATTCTCAAAAGATCCTCGGATCTAACATGAAACCATCCTCGAATGAGGACGCAATGGTATACCGACCTCAGTCGATAACATAAAACACAAAGACTAACCTCAGACTTTGCAAAAGAGACACACTGACCTCAATCAATCAGCTCAAAATGGTCTATCATCCTCGAATGATAACCACAACAACAACACCAACCTCAGAAGGACTTGAAGAAGATAATGCCATCTTGGAATGACAATTCTCAAAAGATCCTCGGATCTAACACGTAACCATCCTCGAATGGAGACACAATGGTATACCGGCCTCAGTCGATAACCAAAAACACAAAGACTGACCTCAGACTTTGCAAAAGAGACAAATTGACCTCAATCAATAAGCTCAAAATGGTCTATCATCCTCGAACGATAACCACAACAACAAGACCAACCTTAGAAGAACTTAAAGAAAATAATGCCATCCTCGAATGACAATTCTCAAAAGATTCTCTGATCTAACACGAAACCATCCTCAAAAGGAGACGCAATGGTATACCGGCCTTAGTCGATAACCAAAAACACAAAGACTGACCTCATACTTTGCAAATGAAACAAACTGACCTCAATCACTAAGCTCAAAAAGGTCTATCATCCTCGAATGATAACCACAAAAACAAGACCAACCTCAGAAGGAATTGAAAAAAGAATGCCATCCTAGAATGAAAATTCTCAAAAGATCCTCGGATCTAACATGAAACCATCCTCGAATGGAGACACAATGGTATACTGGCCTCAGTCGATAACCAAACACACAAACACTGACCTTAGACTTTGAAAAAGAGAAAAACTGACCTCAATAAATAAGCTCAAAATGGTTTATCATCCTCGAATGATACCCACAACTACAAGACCAACCTCAAAAGGACTTGAAGAAAAGAATTCCATCCTCGAATAACAATTCTCAAAAGATCCTCGGATCTAACATGAAACCATCCTCGAATGGAGACGCAATGGTATACTGACCTCAGTCGATAACATAAAACACAAAGAATAACCTCAGACTTTGCAAAAGAGACACATTGACCTCAATCAATCAGCTCAAAATGGTCTATCATCCTCGAATGATAACCACAACAACAAGACCAACCTCAGAAGGACTTGAAGAAAAGAATGCCATCATGTAATGACAATTCTCAAAAGATCTTCGGATCTAACACGTAACCATCCTCTAATGGAGACACAATGGTATACCGGCCTCAGTCGATAACCAAAAACACAAAGACTGACCTCATACTTTGCAAAAGAGCAAAACATACCTCAATAAATAAGCTCAAAATAGTCTATCATCCTCGAATGATACCCACAATAACAAGACCAACCTCAAAAGGACTTGAAGAAAAGAATTCCATTCTCGAATGACAATTCTAAAAAGATCCTCGGATCTAACATGAAACCATCCTCGAATGGAGACGCAATGGTATACCGACCTCAGTCGATAACATAAAACACAAAGACTAACCTCAGACTTTGCGAAAGAGACACACTGACCTCAATCAATCAGCTCAAAATGGTCTATCATCCTCGAATGATAACCACAACAACAACACCAACCTCAGAAGGACTTGAAGAAGATAATGCCATCTTGGAATGACAATTCTCAAAAGATCCTCGGATCTAACACGTAACCATCCTCGAATGGAGACACAATGGTATACCGGCCTCAGTCGATAACCAAAAACACAAAGACTGACCTCAGACTTTGCAAAAGAGACAAATTGACCTCAATCAATAAGCTCAAAATGGTCTATCATCCTCGAACGATAACCACAACAACAAGACCAACCTTAGAAGAACTTAAAGAAAATAATGCCATCCTCGAATGACAATTCTCAAAAGATTCTCTGATCTAACACGAAACCATCCTCAAAAGGAGACGCAATGGTATACCGGCCTTAGTCGATAACCAAAAACACAAAGACTGACCTCATACTTTGCAAATGAAACAAACTGACCTCAATCACTAAGCTCAAAAAGGTCTATCATCCTCGAATGATAACCACAAAAACAAGACCAACCTCAGAAGGAATTGAAAAAAGAATGCCATCCTAGAATGAAAATTCTCAAAAGATCCTCGGATCTAACATGAAACCATCCTCGAATGGAGACACAATGGTATACTGGCCTCAGTCGATAACCAAACACACAAACACTGACCTTAGACTTTGAAAAAGAGAAAAACTGACCTCAATAAATAAGCTCAAAATGGTTTATCATCCTCGAATGATACCCACAACTACAAGACCAACCTCAAAAGGACTTGAAGAAAAGAATTCCATCCTCGAATAACAATTCTCAAAAGATCCTCGGATCTAACATGAAACCATCCTCGAATGGAGACGCAATGGTATACTGACCTCAGTCGATAACATAAAACACAAAGAATAACCTCAGACTTTGCAAAAGAGACACATTGACCTCAATCAATCAGCTCAAAATGGTCTATCATCCTCGAATGATAACCACAACAACAAGACCAACCTCAGAAGGACTTGAAGAAAAGAATGCCATCATGTAATGACAATTCTCAAAAGATCTTCGGATCTAACACGTAACCATCCTCTAATGGAGACGCAATGGTATACCGGCCTCAGTCGATAACCAAAAACACAAAGACTGACCTCATACTTTGCAAAAGAGCAAAACATACCTCAATAAATAAGCTCAAAATAGTCTATCATCCTCGAATGATACCCACAATAACAAGACCAACCTCAAAAGGACTTGAAGAAAAGAATTCCATTCTCGAATGACAATTCTAAAAAGATCCTCGGATCTAACATGAAACCATCCTCGAATGGAGACGCAATGGTATACCGACCTCAGTCGATAACATAAAACACAAAGACTAACCTCAGACTTTGCGAAAGAGACACACTGACCTCAATCAATCAGCTCAAAATGGTCTATCATCCTCGAATGATAACCACAACAACAAGACCAACCTCAGAAGGACTTGAAGAAGTTAATGCCATCTTGGAATGACAATTCTCAAAAGATCCTCGGATCAAACACGTAACCATCCTCGAAAGGAGACACAATGGTATACCGGCCTCAGTCGATAACCAAAAACACAAAGACTGACCTCAGACTTTGCAAAAGCGACAAATTGACCTCAATCAATAAGCTCAAAATTGTCTATCATCCTCGAACGATAACCACAACAACAAGACCAACCTTAGAAGAACTTAAAGAAAATAATGCCATCCTCGAATGACAATTCTCAAAAGATTCTCTGATCTAACACGAAACCATCCTCAAAAGGAGACGCAATGGTATACCGGCCTTAGTCGATAACCAAAAACACAAAGACTGACCTCATACTTTGCAAATGAAACAAACTGACCTCAATCACTAAGCTCAAAATGGTCTATCATCCTCGAATGATAACCACAAAAACAAGACCAACCTCAGAAGGACTTGAAAAAAGAATGCGATCCTAGAATGAAAATTCTCAAAAGATCCTCGGATCTTACATGAAACCATCCTCGAATGGAGACGCAATTGTATACTGGCCTCAGTCGATAACCAAACACACAAACACTGACCTTAGACTTTGCAAAAGAGAAAAACTGACCTCAATAAATAAGCTCAAAATGGTTTATCATCCTCGAATGATACCCACAACTACAAGACCAACCTCAAGAGGACTTGAAGAAAAGAATTCCATCCTCGAATAACAATTCTCAAAAGATCCTCGGATCTAACATGAAACCATCCTCGAATGGAGACGCAATGGTATACTGACCTCAGTCGATAACATAAAACACAAAGACTAACCTCAGACTTTGCAAAAGAGACACACTGACCTCAATCAATCAGCTCAAAATGGTCTATCATCCTCGAATGATAACCACAACAACAAGACCAACCTCAGAAGGACTTGAAGAAAAGAATGCCATCCTGTAATGACAATTCTCAAAAGATCTTCGGATCTAACACGTAACCATCCTCGAATGGAGACGCAATAGTATACCGGCCTCAGTCGATAACCAAAAACACAAAGACCGACCTCATACTTTGCAAAAGAGCAAAACTTACCTCAATAAATAAGCTCAAAATAGTCTATCATCCTCGAATGATACCCACAATAACAAGACAAACCTCATAAGGACTTGAAGAAAAGAATTCCATCCTCGAATGACAATTCTCAAAAGATCCTCGGATCTAACATGAAACCATCCTCGAATGAGGACGCAATGGTATACCGACCTCAGTCGATAACATCAAACACAAAGACTAACCTCAGACTTTGCAAAAGAGACACACTGACCTCAATCAATCAGCTCAAAATGGTCTATCATCCTCGAATGATAACCACAACAACAACACCAACCTCAGAAGGACTTGAAGAAGATAATGCCATCTTGGAATGACAATTCTCAAAAGATCCTCGGATCTAACACGTAACCATCCTCGAATGGAGACACAATGGTATACCGGCCTCAGTCGATAACCAAAAACACAAAGACTGACCTCAGACTTTGCAAAAGAGACAAATTGACCTCAATCAATAAGCTCAAAATTGTCTATCATCCTCGAACGATAACCACAACAACAAGACCAACCTTAGAAGAACTTAAAGAAAATAATGCCATCCTCGAATGACAATTCTCAAAAGATTCTCTGATCTAACACGAAACCATCCTCAAAAGGAGACGCAATGGTATAGCGGCCTTAGTCGATAACCAAAAACACAAAGACTGACCTCATACTTTGCAAATGAAACAAACTGACCTCAATCACTAAGCTCAAAATGGTCTATCATCCTCGAATGATAACCACAAAAACAAGACCAACCTCAGAAGGACTTGATAAAAGAATGCCATCCTAGAATGAAAATTCTCAAAAGATCCTCGGATCTAACATGAAACCATCCTCGAATGGAGACGCAATGGTATACTGGCCTCAGTCGATAACCAAACACACAAACACTGACCTTAGACTTTGCAAAAGAGAAAAACTGACCTCAATAAATAAGCTCAAAATGGTTTATCATCCTCGAATGATACCCCCAACTACAAGACCAACCTCAAAAGGACTTGAAGAAAAAAATTCCATCCTCGAATAACAATTCTCAAAAGATCCTCGGATCTAACATGAAACCATCCTCGAATGGAGACGCAATGGTATACTGACCTCAGTCGATAACATAAAACACAAAGACTAACCTCAGACTTTGCAAAAGAGACACACTGACCTCAATCAATCAGCTCAAAATGGTCTATCATCCTCGAATGATAACCACAACAACAAGACCAACCTCAGAAGGACTTGAAGAAAAGAATGCCATCCTGTAATGACAATTCTCAAAAGATCTTCGGATCTAACACGTAACTATCCTCGAATGGAGACGCAATGGTATACCGGCCCCAGTCGATAACCAAAAACACAAAGACTGACCTCATACTTTGCAAAAGAGAAAAACTTACCTCAATAAATAAGCTCAAAATAGTCTATCATCCTCGAATGATACCCACAATAACAAGACCAACCTCAGAAGGACTTGAAGAAAAGAATTCCATCCTCGAATGACAATTCTCAAAAGATGTCTCGGATCTAACATGAAACCATCCTCGAATGGAGACGCAATGGTATACCGACCTCAGTCGATAACATAAAACACAAAGACTAACCTCAGACTTTGCAAAAGAGACACACTGACCTCAATCAATCAGCTCAAAATGGTCTATCATCCTCGAATGATAACCACAACAACAACACTAACCTCAGAAGGACTTGAAGAAGATAATGCCATATTGGAATGACAATTCTCAAAAGATCCTCGGATCTAACACGTAACCATCCTCGAATGGAGACACAATGGTATACCGGCCTCAGTCGATAACCAAAAACACAAAGACTGACCTCAGACTTTGCAAAAGAGACAAACTGACCTCAATCAATAAGCTCAAAATGGTCTATCATCCTCGAACGATAACCACAACAACAAGACCAACCTTAGAAGAACTTAAAGAAAATAATGCCATCCTCGAATGACAATTCTCAAAAGATTCTCTGATCTAACACGAAACCATCCTCAAAAGGAGACGCAATGGTATACCGGCCTTAGTCGATAACCAAAAACACAAAGACTGACCTCATACTTTGCAAATGAAACAAACTGACCTCAATCACTAAGCTCAAAATGGTCTATCATCCTCGAATGATAACCACAAAAACAAGACCAACCTCAGAAGGACTTGATAAAAGAATGCCATCCTAGAATGAAAATTCTCAAAAGATCCTCGGATCTAACATGAAACCATCCTCGAATGGAGACGCAATGGTATACTGGCCTCAGTCGATAACCAAACACACAAACACTGACCTTAGACTTTGCAAAAGAGAAAAACTGACCTCAATAAATAAGCTCAAAATGGTTTATCATCCTCGAATGATACCCACAATAACAAGACAAACCTCATACGGACTTGAAGAAAAGAATTCCATCCTCGAATGACAATTCTCAAAAGATCCTCGGATCTAACATGAAATCATCCTCGAATGGAGACGCAATTGTATACTGACTTCAGTCGATAACATAAAACACAAAGACTAACCTCAGACTTTGCAAAAGAGACACACTGACCTCAATCAATCAGCTCAAAGTGGTCTATCATCCTCGAATGATAACCACAACATCAAGACCAACCTCAGAAGGACTTTAAGAAAAGAATGTCATCCTGTAATGACAATTCAAAAAAGATCTTCGGATCTAACACGTAACCATCCTCGAATGGAGACGCAATGGTATACCGGCCTCAGTCGATAACCAAAAACACAAAGACTGACCTCACACTTTGCAAAAGAACAAAACTTACCTCAATAAATAAGCTCAAAATAGTCTATCATCCTCGACTGATACCCACAATAACAAGACAAACCTCATAAGGACTTGAAGAAAAGAATTCCATCCTCGAATGACAATTCTCAAAAGATCCTCGGATCTAACATGAAACCATCCTCGAATGGAGACGCAATAATATACCGACCTCAGTCGATAACATAAAACACAAAGTCTTACCTCAGACTTTGCAAAAGAGACACACTGACCTCAATCAATCAGCTCAAAATGGTCTATCATCCTCGAATGATAACCACAACAACAACACCAACCTCAGAAGGACTTGAAGAAGATAATGCCATCTTGGATTGACAATTCTCAAAAGATCCTCGGATCTAACACGTAACCATCCTCGAATGGAGACACAATGGTATACCGGCTTCAGTCTATAACCAAAAACACAAAGACTGACCTCAGACTTTGCGAAAGAGCAAAACTGACCTTAATAAATAAGCTCAAAATGGTCTATCATCCTCGAACGATAACCACAATAACAAGACCAACCTCAGAAGGACTTGAAGAAAAGCATTCAATCCTCGAATAAAAATTCTCATAAGATCCTCGGATCTAACACGTAACCATCCTCGAATGGAGACGCAATGGTATATTGGCCTCAGTCGATAACCAAAAACACAAAGAGTGACCTCAGACTTTGCAAAAGAGACAAACTGACCTCAATAAATAAGCTCAAAATGGTCTATCATCCTCGAACGATAACCACAACAACAAGACCAACCTTAGAAGAACTTAAAGAAAATAATGCCATCCTCGAATGACAATTCTCAAAAGATCCTCGGATCTAACATGAAACCATCCACAAATGGAGACGCAATGGTATACCGGCCTTAGTCGATAACCAAAAACACAAAGACTGACCTCATACTTTGCAAATGAAACAAACTGACCTCAATCACTAAGCTCAAAATGGTTTATCATCCTCGAATGATAACCAAAAAAACAAGACCAACCTTAGAAGGACTTCAAAAAAGCATGCCATCCTAGAATGAAAATTCTCAAAAGATCCTCGGATCTAATATGAAACCATCCTCGAATGGAGACGCAATGGTATACCGGCCTCATTCGATAACCAAACACACAAACACTGACCTTAGACTTTGCAAAAGAGAAAAACTGACCTCAATAAATAAGCTCAAAATAGTTTATCATCCTCGAATGATACCCACAACTGCAAGACCAACCTCGAAAGGACTTGAAGAAAAGAATTCAATCCTCGAATAACAATTCTCAAAAGATCCTCGGATCTAACATGAAGTCATCCTCGAATGGAAACGCAATGGTATACCGACCTGAGTCGATAACATAAAACACAAAGACTAACCTCAGACTTTGCAAAAGAGACACACTGACCTCAATCAATAAGCTCAAAATGGTCTATCATCCTCGAATGATAACCATAACAACAAGACCAACCTAAGAAGGACTTGAAGAAAAGAATGCCATCCTGTAATGACAATTATAAAAAGATCTTCGGATCTAACACGTAACCATCCTCGAATGGAGAAGCAATGGTATACCAGCCTCAGTCGATAACCAAAAACACAAAGACTGACCTCATACTTTGCAAAAGAGCAAAACTGACCTCAATAAATAAACTCAAAATAGTCTATCATCCTCGAATGATACCCACAATAACAAGACCAACCTCAGAAGGTCTTGAAGAAAAGAATTCCATCGTCGAATGACAATTCTCAAAAGATCCTCGGATCTAACATGAAACCATCCTCGAATGAGGACGCAATGGTATACCGACCTCAGTCGATAACATAAAACACAAAGACTAACCTCAGACTTTGCAAAAGAGACACACTGACCTCAATCAATCAGCTCAAAATGGTCTATCATCCTCGAATGATAACCACAACAACAACACCAACCTCAGAAGGACTTGAAGAAGATAATGCCATCCTGGAATGACAATTCTCAAAAGATCCTCGGATCTAACACGTAACCATCCTCGAATGGAGACGCAATGGTATACCGGCCTCAGTCGATAACCAAAAACACAAAGACTGACCTCAGACTTTGCAAAAGAGAAAAACTTACCTCAATAAATAAGCTCAAAATAGTCTATCATCCTCGAATGATACCCACAATAACAAGACCAACATCAGAAGGACTTGAAGTAAAGAATTCCATCCTCGAATGACAATTCTCAAAAGATCCTCGGATCTAACACGAAACCATCCTTGAATGGAGACGCAATTGTATACCATCCTTAGTCGATAACCAAAAACACAAAGACTGACCTCAAACTTTGCAAAAGAGACAAACTAGCCTCAATAAATAAGCTCAAAATGGTTTATCATCCTCGAATGATAACCACAACAACAAGACCAACCTCAAAAGGACTTGAAGAAAAGAATGCCATCCTGGAATGACAATTTTCAAAAGATCTTCGGATCTAACACGAAACCATCCTCGAATGGAGATGCTATGGTATACCGATCTAATTCGATAAACAAAAACACAAAGACTGACCTCAGTCTTTTCAAAAGAGCAAAACTGACCTCAATAAATAAGCTCAAAATGGTCTATCATCCTCGAATGATACCCACAACAACAAGACCAACCTTAGAAGGACTTGAAGAAAAGAATTCTATCTTCGAATGACAATTCTCAAAAGATCCTCGGATCTAACATGAAACCATCCTCGAATGGAGACACAATGGTATACCGGCCTCAGTCGATAACGAAAAAAAAAAAAACCTCAGACTTTACAAAAGAGACAAACTGACCTCAATCAATAAGCTTAAAATGGTATATCATCCACTAATGATAACCAAAACAACAAGACCAACCTCAGAAGAACTTAAAGAAAAGAATGCCATCCTCGAATGACAATTCTCAAAAGATCCTAGGATCTAAGACAAAACCATCCTCGAACGGAGACGCAATGGTATACCGGCCTCAGTCGATAAAAAAAATATAATGACTGACCTCAGACTTTGCAAAAGAGACAAACTGACCTTAATCAATAAGCTCAAAATGGTCTATCATCCTCGAATTATAACCACAACAACAAGACCAACTTCAGAAGAATTTAAAGAAAAGAATGCCATCCTCGAATGACAATTCCCAAAAGATCCTCAGATCTAACACAAAACCATTCTCGAATGTAGACGCAATGGTATACCGGCCTTAGTTGATAACCAAAAACAAAAAGACTGACCTCAAACTTTGCAAAAGAGACAAACTGACCTCAATCAATAAGCTCAAAATGGTCTATCATCCTCGAATTATAGCCACAACACCAAAACCAACCTCAGAAGGACATAAAGAAAAGAATTCCATCCTCGAATGACAATTCTCAAAAGATTCTAGGATCTAAGACAAAACCATCCTCAAATGGAGACGCAATGGTATACCGACCTCAGTCGATAACCAAAAACACAAAGACTGACCTCATACTTTGCAAAAGAGACAAACTGACCTTAATCACTAATCTCAAAATGGTCTATCATCCTCGAATTATAACCATAACAACATGACCACCGTCAGAAGGACTTGAAGAAACGAATGCCATCCTGGAATGACAATTTTCAAAATATCCTCGGATCTAACACAAAACCATCCTCGAATGGAGAAGCAATGGTATACTGGCCTCAGTCGATAATCAAAAACACAAAGACTGACCTTAGACTTTGCAAAAGAACAAAACTGACCTCAATAGATAAGCTCAAAATGGTCTATCATCCTCAAATGATACCTACAACAACAAGACCAACCTCAGAAGGACTTGAAGAAACGAATTCCATCCTCGAATGACAATTCTCAAAAGATCCTCGGATCTAACAGGAAACCATCCTCTAATGGAGACGCAATGGTATACCCGCCTCAGTCGATAACCAAAAACACAAAGACTGACCTCAGACTTTGCAAAAGAGACAAACTGACCTCAATCAATAAGCTCAATATTGTATATCATCCTCGAATGATAACCACAACAACAAGACAAACCTCAAAAGAACTTGAAGAAAAGAATGCCATCCTCGAATGACAATTCTCAAAAGATCTTCATATCTAAAATAAAACCAGCCTCGAATGGAGACGCAATGGTATACCGGCCTCAGTCGATAACCAAAATCACAAAGAATGGACTCATACTTTGCAAAAGAGAAAAACTTACTTCAATAAATAAGCTCAAAATAGTCTATCATCCTCGAATGATACCCACAATAACAAGACCAACCTCAGAAGGACTTGAAGAAAATAATTCCATCCTCGAATGACAATTCTCAAAAGATCTTTGGATCTAACACGAAACCATCCTCGAATGGAGACGCAATTGTATACCAACCTTAGCCGATAACCAAAAACACAAAGACTGACCTCAGAATTTGCAAAAGAGACAAACTGACCTCAATCAATAAGCTCAAAATGGTCTATCATCCTCGAATGATAACCACAACAACAAGACCAACCTCAAAAGGACTTGAAGAAAAGAATGCCATCCTGGAATGACAATTTTCAAAAGATCCTCGGATCTAACACGAAACCATCCTCGAATGGAGACGCTATGGTATACCGGTCTAAGTCGATAAACAAAAACACAAAGACTGACCTCAGACTTTTCAAAAGAGCAAAACTGACCTCAATAAATAAGCTCAAAATGGTCTATCATCCTCGAATGATACCCACAACAACAAGACCAACCTTAGAAGGACTTGAAGAAAATAATTCTATCTTCGAATGACAATTCTCAAAAGATCCTCGGATCTAACACGAAACCATCCTCGAATGGAGACACAATGGTATACCGGCCTCAGTCGATAACCAAAAACACAAAGACTGACCTCAGACTTTGCAAAAGAGACAAATTGACCTCAATCAATAAGCTCAAAATTGTCTATCATCCTCGAACGATAACCACAACAACAAGACCAACCTTAGAAGAACTTAAAGAAAATAATGCCATCCTCGAATGACAATTCTCAAAAGATTCTCTGATCTAACACGAAACCATCCTCAAAAGGAGACGCAATGGTATAGCGGCCTTAGTCGATAACCAAAAACACAAAGACTGACCTCATACTTTGCAAATGAAACAAACTGACCTCAATCACTAAGCTCAAAATGGTCTATCATCCTCGAATGATAACCACAAAAACAAGACCAACCTCAGAAGGACTTGATAAAAGAATGCCATCCTAGAATGAAAATTCTCAAAAGATCCTCGGATCTAACATGAAACCATCCTCGAATGGAGACGCAATGGTATACTGGCCTCAGTCGATAACCAAACACACAAACACTGACCTTAGACTTTGCAAAAGAGAAAAACTGACCTCAATAAATAAGCTCAAAATGGTTTATCATCCTCGAATGATACCCCCAACTACAAGACCAACCTCAAAAGGACTTGAAGAAAAAAATTCCATCCTCGAATAACAATTCTCAAAAGATCCTCGGATCTAACATGAAACCATCCTCGAATGGAGACGCAATGGTATACTGACCTCAGTCGATAACATAAAACACAAAGACTAACCTCAGACTTTGCAAAAGAGACACACTGACCTCAATCAATCAGCTCAAAATGGTCTATCATCCTCGAATGATAACCACAACAACAAGACCAACCTCAGAAGGACTTGAAGAAAAGAATGCCATCCTGTAATGACAATTCTCAAAAGATCTTCGGATCTAACACGTAACTATCCTCGAATGGAGACGCAATGGTATACCGGCCCCAGTCGATAACCAAAAACACAAAGACTGACCTCATACTTTGCAAAAGAGAAAAACTTACCTCAATAAATAAGCTCAAAATAGTCTATCATCCTCGAATGATACCCACAATAACAAGACCAACCTCAGAAGGACTTGAAGAAAAGAATTCCATCCTCGAATGACAATTCTCAAAAGATGTCTCGGATCTAACATGAAACCATCCTCGAATGGAGACGCAATGGTATACCGACCTCAGTCGATAACATAAAACACAAAGACTAACCTCAGACTTTGCAAAAGAGACACACTGACCTCAATCAATCAGCTCAAAATGGTCTATCATC
Source organism: Lathyrus aphaca (assembly GCA_963966055.1). Taxonomy (NCBI): domain Eukaryota; kingdom Viridiplantae; phylum Streptophyta; class Magnoliopsida; order Fabales; family Fabaceae; genus Lathyrus; species Lathyrus aphaca. Next base: position 449,453,926 of record OZ014524.1, read on the forward strand.
CTCGAATGATAACCACAACAACAACACTAACCTCAGAAGGACTTGAAGAAGATAATGCCATATTGGAATGACAATTCTCAAAAGATCCTCGGATCTAACACGTAACCATCCTCGAATGGAGACACAATGGTATACCGGCCTCAGTCGATAACCAAAAACACAAAGACTGACCTCAGACTTTGCAAAAGAGACAAACTGACCTCAATCAATAAGCTCAAAATGGTCTATCATCCTCGAACGATAACCACAACAACAAGACCAACCTTAGAAGAACTTAAAGAAAATAATGCCATCCTCGAATGACAATTCTCAAAAGATTCTCTGATCTAACACGAAACCATCCTCAAAAGGAGACGCAATGGTATACCGGCCTTAGTCGATAACCAAAAACACAAAGACTGACCTCATACTTTGCAAATGAAACAAACTGACCTCAATCACTAAGCTCAAAATGGTCTATCATCCTCGAATGATAACCACAAAAACAAGACCAACCTCAGAAGGACTTGATAAAAGAATGCCATCCTAGAATGAAAATTCTCAAAAGATCCTCGGATCTAACATGAAACCATCCTCGAATGGAGACGCAATGGTATACTGGCCTCAGTCGATAACCAAACACACAAACACTGACCTTAGACTTTGCAAAAGAGAAAAACTGACCTCAATAAATAAGCTCAAAATGGTTTATCATCCTCGAATGATACCCACAATAACAAGACAAACCTCATACGGACTTGAAGAAAAGAATTCCATCCTCGAATGACAATTCTCAAAAGATCCTCGGATCTAACATGAAATCATCCTCGAATGGAGACGCAATTGTATACTGACTTCAGTCGATAACATAAAACACAAAGACTAACCTCAGACTTTGCAAAAGAGACACACTGACCTCAATCAATCAGCTCAAAGTGGTCTATCATCCTCGAATGATAACCACAACATCAAGACCAACCTCAGAAGGACTTTAAGAAAAGAATGTCATCCTGTAATGACAATTCAAAAAAGATCTTCGGATCTAACACGTAACCATCCTCGAATGGAGACGCAATGGTATACCGGCCTCAGTCGATAACCAAAAACACAAAGACTGACCTCACACTTTGCAAAAGAACAAAACTTACCTCAATAAATAAGCTCAAAATAGTCTATCATCCTCGACTGATACCCACAATAACAAGACAAACCTCATAAGGACTTGAAGAAAAGAATTCCATCCTCGAATGACAATTCTCAAAAGATCCTCGGATCTAACATGAAACCATCCTCGAATGGAGACGCAATAATATACCGACCTCAGTCGATAACATAAAACACAAAGTCTTACCTCAGACTTTGCAAAAGAGACACACTGACCTCAATCAATCAGCTCAAAATGGTCTATCATCCTCGAATGATAACCACAACAACAACACCAACCTCAGAAGGACTTGAAGAAGATAATGCCATCTTGGATTGACAATTCTCAAAAGATCCTCGGATCTAACACGTAACCATCCTCGAATGGAGACACAATGGTATACCGGCTTCAGTCTATAACCAAAAACACAAAGACTGACCTCAGACTTTGCGAAAGAGCAAAACTGACCTTAATAAATAAGCTCAAAATGGTCTATCATCCTCGAACGATAACCACAATAACAAGACCAACCTCAGAAGGACTTGAAGAAAAGCATTCAATCCTCGAATAAAAATTCTCATAAGATCCTCGGATCTAACACGTAACCATCCTCGAATGGAGACGCAATGGTATATTGGCCTCAGTCGATAACCAAAAACACAAAGAGTGACCTCAGACTTTGCAAAAGAGACAAACTGACCTCAATAAATAAGCTCAAAATGGTCTATCATCCTCGAACGATAACCACAACAACAAGACCAACCTTAGAAGAACTTAAAGAAAATAATGCCATCCTCGAATGACAATTCTCAAAAGATCCTCGGATCTAACATGAAACCATCCACAAATGGAGACGCAATGGTATACCGGCCTTAGTCGATAACCAAAAACACAAAGACTGACCTCATACTTTGCAAATGAAACAAACTGACCTCAATCACTAAGCTCAAAATGGTTTATCATCCTCGAATGATAACCAAAAAAACAAGACCAACCTTAGAAGGACTTCAAAAAAGCATGCCATCCTAGAATGAAAATTCTCAAAAGATCCTCGGATCTAATATGAAACCATCCTCGAATGGAGACGCAATGGTATACCGGCCTCATTCGATAACCAAACACACAAACACTGACCTTAGACTTTGCAAAAGAGAAAAACTGACCTCAATAAATAAGCTCAAAATAGTTTATCATCCTCGAATGATACCCACAACTGCAAGACCAACCTCGAAAGGACTTGAAGAAAAGAATTCAATCCTCGAATAACAATTCTCAAAAGATCCTCGGATCTAACATGAAGCCATCCTCGAATGGAAACGCAATGGTATACCGACCTGAGTCGATAACATAAAACACAAAGACTAACCTCAGACTTTGCAAAAGAGACACACTGACCTCAATCAATAAGCTCAAAATGGTCTATCATCCTCGAATGATAACCATAACAACAAGACCAACCTAAGAAGGACTTGAAGAAAAGAATGCCATCCTGTAATGACAATTATAAAAAGATCTTCGGATCTAACACGTAACCATCCTCGAATGGAGAAGCAATGGTATACCAGCCTCAGTCGATAACCAAAAACACAAAGACTGACCTCATACTTTGCAAAAGAGCAAAACTGACCTCAATAAATAAACTCAAAATAGTCTATCATCCTCGAATGATACCCACAATAACAAGACCAACCTCAGAAGGTCTTGAAGAAAAGAATTCCATCGTCGAATGACAATTCTCAAAAGATCCTCGGATCTAACACGAAACCATCCTCGAATGGAGACGCAATTGTATACCAACCTTAGTCGATAACCAAAAACACAAAGACTTACCTCAAACTTTGCAAAAGAGACAAACTAGCCTCAATAAATAAGCTCAAAATGGTTTATCATCCTCGAATGATAACCACAACAACAAGACCATCCTCAAAAGGACTTGTTGAAAAGAATGCCATCCTGGAATGACAATTTTCAAAAGATCTTCGGATCTAACACGAAACCATCCTCGAATGGAGACGCTATGGTATACCGGTCTAAGTCGATAAACAAAAACACAAAGACTGACCTCAGACTTTTCAAAAGAGCAAAACTGACCTCAATAAATAAGCTCAAAATGGTCTATCATCCTCGAATGATACCCACAACAACAAGACCAACCTTAGAAGGACTTGAAGAAAAGAGTTCTATCTTCGAATGACAATTCTCAAAAGATCCTCAGATCTAACACGAAACCATCCTCGAATGGAGACACAATGGTATACTGGCCTCAATCGATAACGGAAAAAAAACTGACCTCAGACTTTACAAAAGAGACAAACTGACCTCAATCAATAAGCTTAAAATGGTATATCATCCACGAATGATAACCAAAACAACAAGACCAACCTCAGAAGAACTTAAAGAAAAGAATGCCATCCTTGAATGACAATTCTCAAAAGATCCTTGGATCTAAGACAAAACCATCCTCGAATGGAGACGCAATGGTATACCGGCCTCAGTCGATAACAAAAAATATAATGACTGACCTCAGACTTTGCAAAAGAGACAAACTGACCTTAATCGATAAGCTCAAAATGGTCTATCATCCTCGAATGATAACCACAACAACAAGACCAACTTCAGAAGAACTTAAAGAAAAGAATGCCATCCTCGAATGACAATTCCCAAAAGATCCTCAGATCTAACACAAAACCATTCTCGAATGTAGACGCAATGGTATACCGGCCTTAGTTGATAACCAAAAACAAAAAGACTGACCTCAAACTTTGCAAAAGAGACACACTGACCTCAATCAATCAGCTCAAAATGGTCTATCATCCTCGAATGATAACCACAACAACAAGACCAACCTCAGAAGGAGTTGAAGAAAAGAATGCCATCATGTAATGACAATTCTCAAAATATCTTCGGATCTAACACGTAACCATCCTCTAATGGAGACGCAATGGTATACCGGCCTCAGTCGATAACCAAAAACACAAAGACTGACCTCATACTTTGCAAAAGAGCAAAACATACCTCAATAAATAAGCTCAAAATAGTCTATCATCCTCGAATGATACCCACAATAACAAGACCAACCTCAAAAGGACTTGAAGAAAAGAATTCCATTCTCGAATGACAATTCTAAAAAGATCCTCGGATCTAACATGAAACCATCCTCGAATGGAGACGCAATGGTATACCGACCTCAGTCGATAACATAAAACACAAAGACTAACCTCAGACTTTGCGAAAGAGACACACTGACCTCAATCAATCAGCTCAAAATGGTCTATCATCCTCGAATGATAACCACAACAACAAGACCAACCTCAGAAGGACTTGAAGAAGTTAATGCCATCTTGGAATGACAATTCTTAAAAGATCCTCGGATCTAACACGTAACCATCCTCGAAAGGAGACACAATGGTATACCGGCCTCAGTCGATAACCAAAAACACAAAGACTGACCTCAGACTTTGCAAAAGCGACAAATTGACCTCAATCAATAAGCTCAAAATTGTCTATCATCCTCGAACGATAACCACAACAACAAGACCAACCTTAGAAGAACTTAAAGAAAATAATGCCATCCTCGAATGACAATTCTCAAAAGATTCTCTGATCTAACACGAAACCATCCTCAAAAGGAGACGCAATGGTATACCGGCCTTAGTCGATAACCAAAAACACAAAGACTGACCTCATACTTTGCAAATGAAACAAACTGACCTCAATCACTAAGCTCAAAATGGTCTATCATCCTCGAATGATAACCACAAAAACAAGACCAACCTCAGAAGGACTTGAAAAAAGAATGCGATCCTAGAATGAAAATTCTCAAAAGATCCACGGATCTAACATGAAACCATCCTCGAATGGAGACGCAATTGTATACTGGCCTCAGTCGATAACCAAACACACAAACACTGACCTTAGACTTTGCAAAAGAGAAAAACTAACCTCAATAAATAAGCTCAAAATGGTTTATCATCCTCGAATGATACCCACAACTACAAGACCAACCTCAAAAGGACTTGAAGAAAAGAATTCCATCCTCGAATAACAATTCTCAAAAGATCCTCGGATCTAACATGAAACCATCCTCGAATGGAGACGCAATGGTATACTGACCTCAGTCGATAACATAAAACACAAAGACTAACCTCAGACTTTGCAAAAGAGACACACTGACCTCAATCAATCAGCTCAAAATGGTCTATCATCCTCGAATGATAACCACAACAACAAGACCAACCTCAGAAGGACTTGAAGAAAAGAATGCCATCCTGTAATGACAATTCTCAAAAGATCCTCGGATCTAACATGAAACCATCCTCGAATGGAGACGCAATGGTATACTGGCCTCAGTCGATAACCAAACACACAAACACTGACCTCATACTTTGCAAAAGAGCAAAACTTACCTCAATAAATAAGCTCAAAATAGTCTATCATCCTCGAATGATACCCACAATAACAAGACAAACCTCATAAGGACTTGAAGAAAAGAATTCCATCCTCGAATAACAATTCTCAAAAGATCCTCGGATCTAACATGAAACCATCCTCGAATGGAGACGCAATGGTATACTGACCTCAGTCGATAACATAAAACACAAAGACTAACCTCAGACTTTGCAAAAGAGACACACTGACCTCAATCAATCAGCTCAAAATGGTCTATCATCCTCGAATGATAACCATAACAACAACACCAACCTCAGAAGGACTTGAAGAAGATAATGCCATCTTGGAATGACAATTCTCAAAAGATCCTCGGATCTAACACGTAACCATCCTCGAATGGAGACACAATGGTATACCGGCCTCAGTCGATAACCAAAAACACAAAGACTGACCTCAGACTTTGCAAAAGAGACAAATTGACCTCAATCAATAAGCTCAAAATGGTCTATCATCCTCGAACGATAACCACAACAACAAGACCAACCTTAGAAGAACTTAAAGAAAATAATGCCATCCTCGAATGACAATTCTCAAAAGATTCTCTGATCTAACACGAAACCATCCTCAAAAGGAGACGCAATGGTATACCGGCCTTAGTCGATAACCAAAAACACAAAGACTGACCTCATACTTTGCAAATGAAACAAACTGACCTCAATCACTAAGCTCAAAATGGTCTATCATCCTCGAATGATAACCACAAAAACAAGACCAACCTCAGAAGGACTTGAAAAAAGAATGCCATCCTAGAATGAAAATTCTCAAAAGATCCTCGGATCTAACATGAAACCATCCTCGAATGGAGACGCAATGGTATACTGGCCTCAGTCGATAACCAAACACACAAACACTGACCTTAGACTTTGCAAAAGAGAAAAACTGACCTCAATAAATAAGCTCAAAATGGTTTATCATCCTCGAATGATACCCACAACTACAAGACCAACCTCAAAAGGAATTGAAGAAAAGAATTCCATCCTCGAATAAAAATTCTCAAAAGATCCTCGGATCTAACATGAAACCATCCTCGAATGGAGACGCAATGGTATACTGACCTCAGTCGATAACATAAAACACAAAGACTAACCTCAGACTTTGCAAAAGAGACACACTGACCTCAATCAATCAGCTCAAAATGGTCTATCATCCTCGAATGATAACCACAACAACAACACCAACCTCAGAAGGACTTGAATAAGATAATGCCATCTTGGAATGACAATTCTCAAAAGATCCTCGGATCTAACACGTAACCATCCTCGAATGGAGACACAATGGTATACCGGCCCCAGTCGATAACCAAAAACACAAAGACTGACCTCATACTTTGCAAAAGAGCAAAACTTACCTCAATAAATAAGCTCAAAATAGTCTATCATCCTCGAATGATACCCACAATAACAAGACCAACCTCAGAAGGACTTGAAGAAAAGAATTCCATCCTCGAATGACAATTCTCAAAAGATGTCTCGGATCTAACATGACACCATCCTCGAATGGAGACGCAATGGTATACCGACCTCAGTCGATAACATAAAACACAAAGACTAACCTCAGACTTTGCAAAAGAGACACACTGACCTCAATCAATCAGCTCAAAATGGTCTATCATCCTCGAATGATAACCACAACAACAACACCAACCTCAGAAGGACTTGAAGAAGATAATGCCATCTTGGAATGACAATTCTCAAAAGATCCTCGGATCTAACACGTAACCATCCTCGAATGGAGACACAATGGTATACCGGCCTCAGTCGATAACCAAAAACACAAAGACTGACCTCAGACTTTGCAAAAGAGACAAACTGACCTCAATCAATAAGCTCAAAATGGTCTATCATCCTCGAACGATAACCACAACAACAAGACCAACCTTAGAAGAACTTAAAGAAAATAATGCCATCCTCGAATGACAATTCTTAAAAGATTCTCTGATCTAACACGAAACCATCCTCAAAAGGAGACGCAATGGTATACCGGCCTTAGTCGATAACCAAAAACACAAAGACTGACCTCATACTTTGCAAATGAAACAAACTGACCTCAATCACTAAGCTCAAAATGGTCTATCATCCTCGAATGATAACCACAAAAACAAGACCAACCTCAGAAGGACTTGATAAAAGAATGCCATCCTGTAATGACAATTCTCAAAAGATCCTCGGATCTAGCATGAAACCATCCTCGAATGGAGACGCAATGGTATACTGGCCTCAGTCGATAACCAAACACACAAACACTGACCTCATACTTTGCAAAAGAGCAAAACTTACCTCAATAAATAAGCTCAAAATAGTCTATCATCCTCGAATGATACCCACAATAACAAGACAAACCTCATAAGGACTTGAAGAAAAGAATTCCATCCTCGAATGACAATTCTCAAAAGATCCTCGGATCTAACATGAAACCATCCTCGAATGAGGACGCAATGGTATACCGACCTCAGTCGATAACATAAAACACAAAGACTAACCTCAGACTTTGCAAAAGAGACACACTGACCTCAATCAATCAGCTCAAAATGGTCTATCATCCTCGAATGATAACCACAACAACAACACCAACCTCAGAAGGACTTGAAGAAGATAATGCCATCCTGGAATGACAATTCTCAAAAGATCCTCGGATCTAACACGTAACCATCCTCGAATGGAGACGCAATGGTATACCGGCCTCAGTCGATAACCAAAAACACAAAGACTGACCTCAGACTTTGCAAAAGAGAAAAACTTACCTCAATAAATAAGCTCAAAATAGTCTATCATCCTCGAATGATACCCACAATAACAAGACCAACATCAGAAGGACTTGAAGTAAAGAATTCCATCCTCGAATGACAATTCTCAAAAGATCCTCGGATCTAACACGAAACCATCCTTGAATGGAGACGCAATTGTATACCATCCTTAGTCGATAACCAAAAACACAAAGACTGACCTCAAACTTTGCAAAAGAGACAAACTAGCCTCAATAAATAAGCTCAAAATGGTTTATCATCCTCGAATGATAACCACAACAACAAGACCAACCTCAAAAGGACTTGAAGAAAAGAATGCCATCCTGGAATGACAATTTTCAAAAGATCTTCGGATCTAACACGAAACCATCCTCGAATGGAGATGCTATGGTATACCGATCTAATTCGATAAACAAAAACACAAAGACTGACCTCAGTCTTTTCAAAAGAGCAAAACTGACCTCAATAAATAAGCTCAAAATGGTCTATCATCCTCGAATGATACCCACAACAACAAGACCAACCTTAGAAGGACTTGAAGAAAAGAATTCTATCTTCGAATGACAATTCTCAAAAGATCCTCGGATCTAACATGAAACCATCCTCGAATGGAGACACAATGGTATACCGGCCTCAGTCGATAACGAAAAAAAAAAAAACCTCAGACTTTACAAAAGAGACAAACTGACCTCAATCAATAAGCTTAAAATGGTATATCATCCACTAATGATAACCAAAACAACAAGACCAACCTCAGAAGAACTTAAAGAAAAGAATGCCATCCTCGAATGACAATTCTCAAAAGATCCTAGGATCTAAGACAAAACCATCCTCGAACGGAGACGCAATGGTATACCGGCCTCAGTCGATAAAAAAAATATAATGACTGACCTCAGACTTTGCAAAAGAGACAAACTGACCTTAATCAATAAGCTCAAAATGGTCTATCATCCTCGAATTATAACCACAACAACAAGACCAACTTCAGAAGAATTTAAAGAAAAGAATGCCATCCTCGAATGACAATTCCCAAAAGATCCTCAGATCTAACACAAAACCATTCTCGAATGTAGACGCAATGGTATACCGGCCTTAGTTGATAACCAAAAACAAAAAGACTGACCTCAAACTTTGCAAAAGAGACAAACTGACCTCAATCAATAAGCTCAAAATGGTCTATCATCCTCGAATTATAGCCACAACACCAAAACCAACCTCAGAAGGACATAAAGAAAAGAATTCCATCCTCGAATGACAATTCTCAAAAGATTCTAGGATCTAAGACAAAACCATCCTCAAATGGAGACGCAATGGTATACCGACCTCAGTCGATAACCAAAAACACAAAGACTGACCTCATACTTTGCAAAAGAGACAAACTGACCTTAATCACTAAGCTCAAAATGGTCTATCATCCTCGAATTATAACCATAACAACATGACCACCGTCAGAAGGACTTGAAGAAACGAATGCCATCCTGGAATGACAATTTTCAAAATATCCTCGGATCTAACACAAAACCATCCTCGAATGGAGAAGCAATGGTATACTGGCCTCAGTCGATAATCAAAAACACAAAGACTGACCTTAGACTTTGCAAAAGAACAAAACTGACCTCAATAGATAAGCTCAAAATGGTCTATCATCCTCAAATGATACCTACAACAACAAGACCAACCTCAGAAGGACTTGAAGAAACGAATTCCATCCTCGAATGACAATTCTCAAAAGATCCTCGGATCTAACAGGAAACCATCCTCTAATGGAGACGCAATGGTATACCCGCCTCAGTCGATAACCAAAAACACAAAGACTGACCTCAGACTTTGCAAAAGAGACAAACTGACCTCAATCAATAAGCTCAATATTGTATATCATCCTCGAATGATAACCACAACAACAAGACAAACCTCAAAAGAACTTGAAGAAAAGAATGCCATCCTCGAATGACAATTCTCAAAAGATCTTCATATCTAAAATAAAACCAGCCTCGAATGGAGACGCAATGGTATACCGGCCTCAGTCGATAACCAAAATCACAAAGAATGGACTCATACTTTGCAAAAGAGAAAAACTTACTTCAATAAATAAGCTCAAAATAGTCTATCATCCTCGAATGATACCCACAATAACAAGACCAACCTCAGAAGGACTTGAAGAAAATAATTCCATCCTCGAATGACAATTCTCAAAAGATCTTTGGATCTAACACGAAACCATCCTCGAATGGAGACGCAATTGTATACCAACCTTAGCCGATAACCAAAAACACAAAGACTGACCTCAGAATTTGCAAAAGAGACAAACTGACCTCAATCAATAAGCTCAAAATGGTCTATCATCCTCGAATGATAACCACAACAACAAGACCAACCTCAAAAGGACTTGAAGAAAAGAATGCCATCCTGGAATGACAATTTTCAAAAGATCCTCGGATCTAACACGAAACCATCCTCGAATGGAGACGCTATGGTATACCGGTCTAAGTCGATAAACAAAAACACAAAGACTGACCTCAGACTTTTCAAAAGAGCAAAACTGACCTCAATAAATAAGCTCAAAATGGTCTATCATCCTCGAATGATACCCACAACAACAAGACCAACCTTAGAAGGACTTGAAGAAAATAATTCTATCTTCGAATGACAATTCTCAAAAGATCCTCGGATCTAACACGAAACCATCCTCGAATGGAGACACAATGGTATACCGGCCTCAGTCGATAACGGAAAAAAAACTGACCTCAGACTTTACAAAAGAGACAAACTGACCTCAATCAATAAGCTTAAAATGGTATATCATCCACGAATGATAACCAAAACAACAAGACCAACCTCAGAAGAACTTAAAGAAAAGAATGCCATCCTCGAATGATAATTCTCAAAAGATCCTAGGATCTAAGAAAAACCCTTCCTCGAATGGAGACGCATTGGTATACCGGCCTCAATCGATAACAAAAAATATAATGACTGACCTTAGACTTTGCAAAAGAGACAAACTGACCTTAATCAATAAGCTCAAAATGGTCTATCATCCTCGAATGATAACCACAACAACAAGACCAACTTCAGAAGAACTTAAATAAAAGAATGCCATCCTCGAATGACAATTCCCAAAAGATCCTCAGATCTAACACAAAACCATTCTCGAATGTAGACGCAATGGTATACCGGCCTTAGTTGATAACCAAAAACCAAAAGACTGACCTCAAACTTTGCAAAAGAGACAAACTGACCTCAATCAATAAGCTCAAAATGGTCTATCATCCTCGAATGATAGCCACAACACCAAAACCAACCTCAGAAGGACATAAAGAAAAGAATTTCATCCTCGAATGACAATTCTCAAAAGATCCTAGGATCTAAGACGAAACTATCCTCAAATGGAGACGCAATAGTATACCGACATCAGTCGATAAGCAAAAACACAAAGACTGACCTCATACTTTGCAAAAGAGACAAACTGACCTTAATCACTAAGCTCAAAATATTCTATCATCCTCGAATGATAACCATAACAACATGACCACCGTCAGAAGGACTTGAAGAAACGAATGCCATCCTAGAATGACAATTCTCAAAATATCCTCGGATCTAACACAAAACCATCCTCGAATGGAGAAGCAATGGTATACAGGCCTCAGTCGATAACCAAAAACACAAAGACTGACCTTAGACTTTGCAAAAGAACAAAACTGACCTCAATAGATAAGCTCAAAATGGTCTATCATCCTCGAATGATACCTACAACAACAAGACCAACCTCAGAAGGACTTGAAGAAACGAATTCCATCCTCGAATGACAATTCTCAAAAGATCCACGGATCTAACAGGAAACCATCCTCTAATGGAGACACAATGGTATACCGGCCTTAGTCGATAACCAAAAACACAAAGAATGACCTCAGACTTTGCAAAAGAGACAAACTGACCTCAATCAATAAGCTCAATATTGTATATCATCCTCGAATGATAACCACAACAACAAGACCAACCTCAAAAGAACTTGAAGAAAAGAATGCCATCATTGAATGACAATTCTCAAAAGATCTTCATATCTAAAATAAAACCAGCCTCGAATGGAGACGCAATGGTATACCGACCTCAGTCGATAACCAAACACACAAACACTGACCTTATACTTTGCAAAAGAGAAAAAATGACCTCAATAAATAAGCTCAAAATGGTTTATCATCCTCGAATGATACCCACAACTACAAGACCAACCTCAAAAGGACTTGAAGAAAAGAATTTCTTCCTCGAATAACAATTCTCAAAAGATCCTCGGATCTAACATGAAACCATCCTCGAATGGAGACGCAATGGTATACCGACCTCAGTCGATAACATAAAACACAAAGACTGACCTCAGACTTTTCAAAAGAGACAAACTGACCTCAATCAATAAGCTTAAAATGGTATATCATCCACGAATGATAACCAAAACAACAAGACCAACCTCAGAAGAACTTAAAGAAAAGAATGCCATCCTGGAATGACAATTCTCAAAAGATCCTAGGATCTAAGACAAAACCATCCTCGAATGGAGACGCAATGGTATACCGGCCTTAGTCGATAACAAAAAATATAATGACTGACCTCAGACTTTGCAAAAGAGACAAACTGACCTTAATCAATAAGCTCAAAATGGTCTATCATCCTCGAATTTTAACCACAACAACAAGACCAACTTCAGAAGAATTTAAAGAAAAGAATGCCATCCTCGAATGACAATTCCCAAAAGATCCTCATATCTAACACAAAACCATTCTCGAATGTATACGAAATGGTATACCGGCCTTAGTTGATAACCAAAAACAAAAAGACTGACCTCAAACTTTGCAAAAGAGACAAACTGACCTCAATCAATAAGCTCAAAATGGTCTATCATCCTCGAATGATAGCCACAACACCAAAACCAACCTCAGAAGGACATAAAGAAAAGAATTCCATCCTCGAATGACAATTCTCAAAAGATCCTAGGATCTAAGACGAAACCATCCTCAAATGGAGACACAATGGTATACCGACCTCAGTCGATAACCAAAAACACAAAGACTGACCTCATACTTTGCAAAAGAGAAAAACTGACCTTAATCACTAAGCTCAAAATGGTCTATCATCCTCGAATGATAACCATAACAACATGACCACCGTCAGAAGGACTTGAAGAAACGAATGCCATCCTGGAATGACAATTCTCAAAATATCCTCGGATCTAACACAAAACCATCCTCGAATGGAGAAGCAATGGTATACTGGCCTCAGTCGATAACCAAAAACACAAAGACTGACCTTAGACTTTGCAAAAGAACAAAACTGACCTCAATAGATAAGCTCAAAATGGTCTATCATCCTCAAATGATACCTACAACAACAAGACCAACCCCAGAAGGACTTGAAGAAACGAATTCCATCCTCGAATGACAATTCTCAAAAGATCCTCGGATCTAACAGGAAACCATCCTCTAATGGAGACGCAATGGTATACCCGCCTCAGTCGATAACCAAAAACACAAAGACTGACCTCAGACTTTGCAAAAGAGACAAACTGACCTCAATCAATAAGCTCAATATTGTATATCATCCTCGAATGATAACCACAACAACAAGACCAACCTCAAAAGAACTTGAAGAAAAGAATGCCATCATTGAATGACAATTCTCAAAAGATCTTCATATCTAAAATAAAACCATCCTCGAATGGAGACGCAATGGTATACCGGCCTCAGTCGATAACCAAACACACAAACACTGACCTTATACTTTTCAAAAGAGAAAAACTGACCTCAATAAATAAGCTCAAAATGGTTTATCATCCTCGAATGATACCCACAACTACAAGACCAACCTCAAAAGGACTTGAAGAAAAGAATTTCATCCTCGAATAACAATTCTCAAAAGATCCTCGGATCTAACATGAAACCATCCTCGAATGGAGACGCAATGGTATACCAACCTCAGTCGATAACATAAAACAGAAAGACTGACCTCAGACTTTGCAAAAGAGACAAACTGACCTCAATCAATAAGCTCAAAATGGTCTATCATCCTCGAATGATAACCACAACAACAAGACCAACCTCAGAAGGACTTGAAGAAAAGAATGCCATCCTGGAATGAAAATTCTCAAAAGATCTTCGGATCTAACACGTAACCATCCTCGAATGGAGACGCAATGGTATACCGGCCTCAGTCGATAACCAAAAACACAAAGACTGACCTCAGACTTTGCAAAAGAGAAAAACTTACCTCAATAAATAAGCTCAAAATAGTCTATCATCCTCGAATGATACCCACAATAACAAGACCAACATCAGAAGGACTTGAAGTAAAGAATTCCATCCTCGAATGACAATTCTCAAAAGATCCTCGGATCTAACACGAAACCATCCTTGAATGGAGACGCAATTGAATACCAGCCTTAGTCGATAACCAAAAACACAAAGACTGACCTCAAACTTTGCAAAAGAGACAAACTAGCCTCAATAAATAAGCTCAAAATGGTTTATCATCCTCGAATGATAACCACAACAACAAGACCAACCTCAAAAGGACTTGAAGAAAAGAATGCCATCCTGGAATGACAATTTTCAAAAGATCCTCGGATCTAACACGAAACCATCCTCGAATGGAGACGCTATGGTATACCGATCTAATTCGATAAACAAAAACACAAAGACTGACCTCAGACTTTTCAAAAGAGCAAAACTAACCTCAATAAATAAGCTCAAAATGGTCTATCATCCTCGAATGATACCCACAACAACAACACCAACCTTAGAAGGACTTGAAGAAAAGAATTCTATCTTCGAATGACAATTCTCAAAAGATCCTCGGATCTAACACGAAACCATCCTCGAATGGAGACACAATGGTATACCGGCCTCAGTCGATAACGAAAAAAAAAAAACCCCCAGACTTTACAAAAGAGACAAACTGACCTCAATCAATAAGCTTAAAATGGTATATCATCCACTAATGATAACCAAAACAACAAGACCAACCTCAGAAGAACTTAAAGAAAAGAATGCCATCCTCGAATGACAATTCTCAAAAGATCCTAGGATCTAAGACAAAACCATCCTCGAACGGAGACGCAATGGTATACCGGCCCCAGTCGATAAAAAAAATATAATGACTGACCTCAGACTTTGCAAAAGAGACAAACTGACCTTAATCAATAAGCTCAAATTGGTCTATCATCCTCGAATTATAACCACAACAACAAGACCAACTTCAGAAGAATTTAAAGAAAAGAATGCCATCCTCGAAAGACAATTCCCAAAAGATCCTCATATCTAACACAAAACCATTCTCGAATGTAGACGCAATGGTATACCGGCCTTAGTTGATAACCAAAAAAAAAAAGACTGACCTCAAACTTTACAAAAGAGACAAACTGACCTCAATCAATAAGCTCAAATTGGTCTATCATCCTCGAATGATAGCCACAACACCAAAACCAACCTCAGAAGGACATAAAGAAAAGAATTCCATCCTCGAATGACAATTCTCAAAAGATCCTAGGATCTAAGACGAAACCATCCTCAAATGGAGACGCAATGGTATACCGACCTCAGTCGATAACCAAAAACACAAAGACTGACCTCATACTTTGCAAAAGAGACAAACTGACCTTAATCACTAAGCTCAAAATGGTCTATCATCCTCGAATGATAACCATAACAACATGACCACCATCAGAAGGACTTGAAGAAACGAATGCCATCCTGGAATGACAATTCTCAAAATATCCTCGGATCTAACACAAAACCATCCTCGAATGGAGAAGCAATGGTATACTGGCCTCAGTCGATAACCAAAAACACAAAGACTGACCTTAGACTTTGCAAAAGAACAAAACTGACCTCAATAGATAAGCTCAAAATGGTCTATCATCCTCAAATGATACCTACAACAACAAGACCAACCCCAGAAGGACTTGAAGAAACGAATTCCATCCTCGAATGACAATTCTCAAAAGATCCTCGGATCTAACAGGAAACCATCCTCTAATGGAGACGCAATGGTATACCCGCCTCAGTCGATAACCAAAAACACAAAGACTGACCTCAGACTTTGCAAAAGAGACAAACTGACCTCAATCAATAAGCTCAATATTGTATATCATCCTCGAATGATAACCACAACAACAAGACCAACCTCAAAAGAACTTGAAGAAAAGAATGCCATCATTGAATGACAATTCTCAAAAGATCTTCATATCTAAAATAAAACCATCCTCGAATGGAGACGCAATGGTATACCGGCCTCAATCGATAACCAAAAAAACAAAGACTGACCTCAAACTTTACAAAAGAGACAAACTGACCTTAATCAATAAGCTCAAAATGGTCTATCATCCTCGAATGATAACCACAACAACAAGACCAACCTCAGAAGGACTTGAAGAAGATAATGCCATCTTGGAATGACAATTCTCAAAAGATCCTCGGATCTAACACGTAACCATCCTCGAATGGAGACACAATGGTATACCGACTTCAGTCGATAACCAAAAACACAAAGACTGACCTCAGACTTTGCAAAAGAGCAAAACTGACCTTAATAAATAAGCTCAAAATGGTCTATCATCCTCGAATGATACCCACAACAACAAGACCAACCTCAGAAGGACTTGAAGAAAAGAATTCCATCCTCGAATGAAAATTCTCATAAGATCCTCGGATCTAACACGAAACCATCCTTGAATGAAGACGCAGTGGTATATCAGCCTCAGTCGATAACCAAAAACACAAAGACTGACCTCAGACTTTGCAAAAGAGATAAACTGACCTCAATCAATAAGCTCAAAATGGTCTATCATCCTCGAACGATAACCACAACAACAAGACCAACCTCAGAAGAACTTAAAGAAAATAATGCCATCCTCGAATGAAAATTCTCAAAAGATCCTCGGATCTAACACGAAACCATCCTCAAATGGAGACGCAATGGTATACCGGCCGTAGTCGATAACCAAAAACACATAGACTGACCTCATACTTTGCAAATGAAACAAACTGACCTCAATCACTAAGCTCAAAATGGTCTATCATCCTCTAATGATAACACAAAAACAAGACCAACCTCAGAAGGAATTGAAAAAAGAATGCCATCGTAGAATGAAAATTCTCAAAAGATCCTCGGATCTAACATGTAACCATCCTCGAATGGAGACGCAATGGTATACCGGCCTCAGTCGATAACCAAACACACAAACACTGACCTTATACTTTGCAAAAGAGAAAAACTGACCTCAATAAATAAGCTTAAAATGGTTTATCATCCTCGAATGATACCCACAACTACAAGACCAACCTCAAAAGGACTTGAAGAAAAGAATTTCATCCTCGAATAACAATTCTCAAAAGATCCTCGGATCTAACATGAAACCATCCTCGAATGGAGACGCAATGGTATACCGACCTCAGTCGATAACATAAAACAGAAAGACTGACCTCAGACTTTGCAAAAGAGACAATTTGACCTCAATCAATAAGCTCAAAATGGTCTATCATCCTCGAATGATAACCACAACAACAAGACCAACCTCAGAAGGACTTGAAGAAAAGAATGCCATCCTGGAATGACAATTCTCAAAAGATCTTCGGATCTAACACGTAACCATCCTCGAATGGAGACGCAATGGTATACCGGCCTCAGTCGATAACCAAAAACACAAAGACTGACCTCAGAATTTGCAAAAGAGAAAAACTTACCTCAATAAATAAGCTCAAAATAGTCTATCATCCTTGAATGATACCCACAATAACAAGACCAACATCAGAAGGACTTGAAGTAAAGAATTCCATCCTCGAATGACAATTCTCAAAAGATCCTCGAATCTAACACGAAACCATCCTTGAATTTAGACGCAATTGTATACCAGCCTTAGTCGATAACCAAAAACACAAAGACTTACCTCAAACTTTGCAAAAGAGACAAACTAGCCTCAATAAATAAGCTCAAAATGGTTTATCATCCTCGAATGATAACCACAACAACAAGACCAACCTCAAAAGGACTTGAAGAAAAGAATGCCATCCTGGAATGACAATTTTCAAAAGATCCTCGGATCTAACACGAAACCATCCTTGAATGGAGACGCTATGGTATACCGGTCTAAGTCGATAAACAAAAAAACAAAGACTGACCTCAGACTTTTCAAAAGAGCAAAACTGACCTCAATAAATAAGCTCAAAATGGTCTATCATCCTCGAATGATACCCACAACAACAAGACCAACCTTAGAAGGACTTGAAGAAAAGAATTCTATCTTCGAATGACAATTCTAAAGAGATCCTCGGATCTAACACGAAACCATCCTCGAATGGAGACAGAATGGTATACCGGCCTTAGTCGATAACGAAAAAAAAAAAAAACCTCAGACTTTACAAAAGAGACAAACTGACCTCAATCAATAAGCTTAAAATGGTATATCATCCACTAATGATAACCAAAACAGCAAGACCAACCTCAGAAGAACTTAAAGAAAAGAATGCCATCCTCGAATGACAATTCTCAAAAGATCCTAGAATCTAAGAAAAAACCATCCTCGAACGGAGACGCAATGGTATACCGGCCTCAGTCGATAACAAAAAATATAATGACTGACCTCAGACTTTGCAAAAGAGACAAACTGACCTTAATCAATAAGCTCAAAATGGTCTATCATCCTTGAATTATAACCACAACAACAAGACCAACTTCAGAAGAATTTAAAGAAAAGAATGCCATCCTCGAATGACAATTCCCAAAAGATCCTCATATCTAACACAAAACCATTCTCGAATGTAGACGCAATGGTATACCGGCCTTAGTTGATAACCAAAAACAAAAACACTGACCTCAAACTTTGCAAAAGAGACAAACTGACCTCAATCAATAAGCTCAAAATGGTCTATCATCCTCGAATGATAGCCACAACACCAAAACCAACCTCAGAAGGACATAAAGAAAAGAATTCCATCCTCGAATGACAATTCTCAAAAGATCCTAGGATCTAAGACGAAACCATCCTCAAATGGAGACGCAATGGTATACCGACCTCAGTCGATAACCAAAAACATAAAGACTGACCTCATACTTTGCAAAAGAGACAAACTGACCTTAATCTCTAAGCTCAAAATGGTCTATCATCCTCGAATGATAACCATAACAACATGACCACCATCAGAAGGACTTGAAGAAACGAATGCCATCCTGGAATGACAATTCTCAAAATATCCTCGGATCGAACACAAAACCATCCTCGAATGGAGAAGCAATGGTATACTGGCCTTAGTCGATAACCAAAAACACAAAGACTGACCTTAGACTTTGCAAAAGAACAAAACTGACCTCAATAGATAAGCTCAAAATGGTTTATCATCCTCGAATGATACCTACAACAACAAGACCAACCTCAGAAGGACTTGAAGAAACGAATTCCATCCTCGAATGACAATTCTCATAAGATCCTTGGATCTAACAGGAAACCATCCTCTAATGGAGACGCAATGGTATACCGGCCTCAGTCGATAACCAAAAACACAAAGACTGACCTCAGACTTTGCAAAAGAGACAAACTAACCTCAATCAATAAGCTAAAAATGGTCTATCATCCTCGAATGATAACCACAACAACAAGACCAACCTCAGAAGGACTTGAAGAAGATAATGCCATCTTGGAATGACAATTCTCAAATGATCCTCGGATCTAACACGTAACCATCCTCAAATGGAGACACAATGGTATACCGACTTCAGTCGATAACCAAAAACACAAAGACTGACCTCAGACTTTGCAAAAGAGCAAAAGTGACCTTAATAAATAAGCTCAAAATGGTCTATCATCCTCGAATGATACCCACAACAACAAGACCAACCTCAGAAGGACTTGAAGAAAAGAATTCCATCCTCGAATGAAAATTATCATAAGATCCTCGGATCTAACACGAAACCATCCTTGAATGAAGACGCAATAGTATATTAGCCTCAGTCGATAACCAAAAACACAAAGACTGACCTCAGACTTTGCAAAAGAGACAAACTGACCTCAATCAATAAGCTCAAAATGGTCTATCATCCTCGAACGATAACCACAACAACAAGACCAACCTCAGAAGAACTTAAAGAAACTAATGCCATCCTCGAATGACAATTCTCAAAAGATCCTCGGATCTAACACGAAACCATCCTCAAATGGAGACGCAATGGTATACCGGCTTTAGTCGATAACCAAAAACACATAGACTGACCTCATACTTTGCAAATGAAACAAACTGACCTCAATCACTAAGCTCAAAATGGTCTATCATCCTCGAATGATAACACAAAAACAAGACCAACCTCAGAAGGACTTGAAAAAGGAATTCCATGGTAGAATGAAAATTCTCAAAAGATCCTCGGATCTAACATGTAACCATCCTCGAATGGAGACGCAATGGTATACCGGCCTCAGTCGATAACCAAACACACAAACACTGACCTCAGACTTTGCAAAAGAGAAAAACTTACCTCAATAAATAAGCTCAAAATAGTCTATCATCCTCGAATGATACCCACAATAACAAGACCAACATCAGAAGGACTTGAAGAAAAGAATTCCATCCTCGAATGACAATTCTCAAAAGATCCTCGGATCTAACACGAAACCATCCTTGAATGGAGACGCAATTGTATACCAGCCTTAGTCGATAACCAAAAACACAAAGTCTTACCTTAAAATTTGCAAAAGAGACAAACTAGCCTCAATAAATAAGCTCAAAATGGTTTATCATCCTCGAATGATAACCACAACAACAAGACCAACCTCAGAAGGACTTGTAGAAAGAAATGCCATCCTGGAATGACAATTTTCAAAAGATCCTCGGATCTAACATGAAACCATCCTCGAATGGAGACGCAGTGGTATACCGGTCTCAGTCGATAAACAAAAACACAAAGACTGACCTCAGACTTTTCAAAAGAGCAAAACTGACGTCAATAAATAAGCTCAAAATGGTCTATCATCCTCGAATAATACCCACATCAACAAGACCATCTTTAGAAGGAATTGAAGAAAAATATTCTATCTTCGAATGACAATTCTCAAAAGATCCTCGGATCTAACACGAAACCATCCTCGAATGGAGACACAATGGTATCCCGGCCTCAGTCGATAAAGAAAAAAAAACTGACCTCAGACTTTACAAAAGAGACAAACTGACCTCAATCAATAAGCTTAAATTGGTATATGATCTTCAAATGATAACCAAAACAACAAGACCAACCTCAGAAGAACTTAAAGAAATGAATGCCATCCTCGAATGACAATTCTAAAAAGATCCTAGGATCTAAGACAAAACCATCCTCGAATGGAGACGCAATGGTATACCGGCCTCAGTCGATAACCAAAAACATAATGACTGACCTCAGACTTTGCAAAAGAGACAAACTGACCTTAATCAATAAGCTCAAAATGGTCTATCATCCTCAAATGATAACCACAACAACAAGACCAACTTCAGAAGAACTTAAAGAAAATAATGCCATCCTCGAATGATAGCCACAACACCAAGACCAACCTCAGAAGGACATAAAGAAAAGAATGCCATCCTCGAATGGAGACGCAATGGTATACCGACCTCAGTCGATAACCAAAAACACAAAGACCGACCACATACTTTGCAAAAGAGACAAAGTGACCTTAATCACTAAGCTCAAAATGGTCTATCATCCTCGAATGATAACCATAACAACATGACCACTGTCAGAAGGACTTGAAGAAACGAATGCCATCCTGGAATGACAATTCTCAAAATATCCTCGGATCTAACACAAAACCATCCTCGAATGGAGAAGCAATGGTATACTGGCCTCAGACTTTGCAAAAGAACAAAACTGACCTCAATAGATAAGCTCAAAATGGTCTATCATCCTCGAATGATACCTACAACAACAAGACCAACCTCAGAAGGACTTGAAGAAAAAAATTCTATCCTCGAATGACAATTCTCAAAAGATCCTCGGATCTAACAGGAAACCATCCTCTAATGGAGACGAAATGGTATACCGGCCTCAGTCGATAACCAAAAACACAAAGACTGACCTCAGACTTTGCAAAAGAGCAAAACTGACCTCAATAAATATGCTCAAAATGGTCTATCATCCTCGAATGATACCCACAACAACAAGACCAACCTTAGAAGGACTTGAAGAAAAGAGTTCCATCCTCGAATGACAATTCTCAAAAGATCCTCGGATCTAACACGAAACCATCCTCGAATGGAGACACAATGGTATACCAGCCTCAATCGATAACGGAAAAAAAAACTGACCTCAGACTTTACAAAAGAGACAAACTGACCTCAATCAATAAGCTCAAAATGGTATATCATCCTCGAATGATAACCAAAACAACAAGACCAACCTCAGAAGAACTTAAAGAAAAGAATGCCATCCTCGAATGACAATTCTCAAAAGATCCTAGGATCTAAGACAAAACCATCCTCGAATGGAGACGCATTGGTATACCGGCCTTAATCGATAACCAAAAACACAAAGACTGACCTCAAACTTTGCCAAAATGACAAACTGACCTCAATCAATAAGCTTAAAATGGTCTATCATCCTCGAATGATAGCCACAACAACAAGACCAATCTCAGAAGGACTTAAAGAAAAGAATTCCATCCTCGAATGACTATTTTCAAAAGATCCTCGGATCTAACACAAAACCATCCTCAAATGGAGACGCAATGGTATACCGGCCTCAGTCGATAACCAAAAACACAAAGACTGACCTCATACTTTGCAAAAGAGACAAACTGACCTCAATCACTAAGCTCAAAATGGTTTATCATCCTCGAATGATAACCATAACAACATGACCACACTCAGAAGGACTTGAAGAAACGAATGCCATCCTGGAATGACAATTCTCAAAATATCCTCGTATCTAACACAAAACCATCCTCGAATGGAGAAGCAATGGTATACTGGCCTCAGTTGATAACCAAAAACACAAAGACTGACCTCAGACTTTGTAAAAGAACAAAACTGACCACAATAGATAACCTCAAAATGGTCTATCATCCTCGAATGATACATACAACAACAAGACCAACCTCAGAAGGACCTGAAGAAAAGAATTCCATCCTCGAATGACAATTCTCAAAAGATCCTCGGATCTAACACGAAACCATCCTTGAATGGAGACCCAATGGTATACCGGCCTAATTCGATAACCAAAAACACAAAGACAGACCTCAGACTTTACAAAAGAGACAAACTGACCTTAATCAATAAGCTTAAAATGGTCTATCATCCTCGAATGATAACCACAACAACAAGACCAACCTCAGAAGAACTTAAAGAAAAAAATGCCATCCTCGAATGACAATTCTCAAAAGATCCTCGGATCTAACACAAAACCATCCTCGAATGGAGACGCAATGGTATACCGGACTCAGTCGTTAAAAAAAAACACAAAGATTGACCTCAAACTTTGCAAAAGAGGCAAACTGGCCTCAATCAATAAGCTCAAAATGGTCTATCATCCTCGAATTATAGCCACAAGAACAAGACCAACCTCTGAAGGACATAAAGAAAATCATGCCATCCTCGAATGACAATTCTCAAAAGATCCTAGGATCTAAGACAAAACCATCCTCGAATGGAGACGCAATGGTATACCGGCCTCAATCGATAACCAAAAACACAAAGACTGACCTCAAACTTTGCCAAAGAGACAAACTGACCTCAATCAATAAGCTTAAAATTGTCTATCATCCTCGAATGATAGCCACATTAACATGACCAATATCAGAAGGACTTAAAGAAAAGAATTCCATCCTCGAATGACTATTCTCAAAAGATCCTCGGATCTAACACAAAACCATCCTCAAATGGAGACGCAATGGTATACCGGCCTCAGTCGATAACCAAAAACACAAAGACTGACCTCATTCTTTACAAAAGAGACAAACTGACCTCAATCACTAAGCTCAAAATGGTCTATCATCCTCGAATGATAACCATAACAACATGACCACCCTCAGAAGGACTTGAAGAAACGAATGCCATCCTGGAATGACAATTCTCAAAATATCCTCGTATCTAACACAAAACCATCCTCGAATGGAGAAGCAATGGTATACTGGCCTCAGTTGATAACCAAAAACTCCAAGACTGACCTCAGACTTTGCAAAAGAACAAAACTGACCACAATAGATAACCTCAAAATGGTCGATCATCCTCGAATGATACATACAACAACAAGACCAACCTCAGAAGGACCTGAAGAAAAGAATTCCATCCTCGAATGACAATTCTCAAAAGATCCTCGGATCTAACACGAAACCATCCTTGAATGGAGACCCAATGGTATACCGGCCTCATTCGATATCCAAAAACACAAAGACTGACTTCAGACTTTACAAAAGAGACAAACTGACCTTAATCAATAAGCTTAAAATGGTCTATCATCCTCGAATGATAACCACAACAACAAGACCAACCTCAGAAGAACTTAAAGAAAAAAATGCCATCCTCGAATGACAATTCTCAAAAGATCCTCGGATCTAACACAAAACCATCCTCGAATGGAGACGCAATGGTATACCGGCCTCATTCGATAACAAAAAACACAAAGACTGACCTCAAACTTTGCAAATGAGGCAAACTGGCCTCAAACAATAAGCTCAAAATGGTCTATCATCCTCGAATGATAGCCACAAGAACAAGACCAACCTCTGAAGGACATAAAGAAAAGAATGCCATCCTCGAATGACATTTCTCAATAGATCCTAGGATCTAAGACAAAACCATCCTCGAATGGAGACGCAATGGTATACCGGCCTCAATCGATAACCAAAAACACAAAGACTGACCTCAAACTTTGCCAAAGAGACAAACTGACCTCAATCAATAAGCTTAAAATTGTCTATCATCCTCGAATGATAGCCACATTAACATGACCAATATCAGAAGGACTTAAAGAAAAGAATTCCATCCTCGAATGACTATTCTCAAAAGATCCTCGGATCTAACACAAAACCATCCTCAAATGGAGACGCAATGGTATACCGGCCTCAGTCGATAACCAAAAACACAAAGACTGACCTCATTCTTTACAAAAGAGACAAACTGACCTCAATCACTAAGCTCAAAATGGTCTATCATCCTCGAATGATAACCATAACAACATGACCACCCTCAGAAGGACTTGAAGAAACGAATGCCATCCTGGAATGACAATTCTCAAAATATCCTCGTATCTAACACAAAACCATCCTCGAATGGAGAAGCAATGGTATACTGGCCTCAGTTGATAACCAAAAACTCCAAGACTGACCTCAGACTTTGCAAAAGAACAAAACTGACCACAATAGATAACCTCAAAATGGTCGATCATCCTCGAATGATACATACAACAACAAGACCAACCTCAGAAGGACCTGAAGAAAAGAATTCCATCCTCGAATGACAATTCTCAAAAGATCCTCGGATCTAACACGAAACCATCCTTGAATGGAGACCCAATGGTATACCGGCCTCATTCGATATCCAAAAACACAAAGACTGACTTCAGACTTTACAAAAGAGACAAACTGACCTTAATCAATAAGCTTAAAATGGTCTATCATCCTCGAATGATAACCACAACAACAAGACCAACCTCAGAAGAACTTAAAGAAAAAAATGCCATCCTCGAATGACAATTCTCAAAAGATCCTCGGATCTAACACAAAACCATCCTCGAATGGAGACGCAATGGTATACCGGCCTCATTCGATAACAAAAAACACAAAGACTGACCTCAAACTTTGCAAATGAGGCAAACTGGCCTCAAACAATAAGCTCAAAATGGTCTATCATCCTCGAATGATAGCCACAAGAACAAGACCAACCTCTGAAGGACATAAAGAAAAGAATGCCATCCTCGAATGACATTTCTCAATAGATCCTAGGATCTAAGACAAAACCATCCTCGAATGGAGACGCAATGGTATACCGACCTCAATCGATAACCAAAAACACAAAGACTGACCTCAAATTTTGCCAAAGAGACAAACTGACCTCAATCAATAAGCTTAAAATGGTCTATCATCCTCGAATGATAGCCACATTAACATGACCAATCTCAGAAGGACTTAAAGAAAAGAATTCCATCCTCGAATGACAATTCTCAAAAGATCCTCGAATCTAACAGGAAACCATCCTCAAATGGAGACGCAATGGTATACCGACCTCAGTCGATAACCAAAAACACAAAGACTGACCTCATACTTTGCAAAAGAGACAAACTGACCTCAATCACTAAGCTCAAAATGGTCTATCATCTTCGAATGATAACCATAACAACATGACCAACCTCAGAAGGACTTGAAGAAACGAATGCCATCATGGAATGACAATTCTCAAAAGATCCTCGGATCTAACACAAAACCATCCTCGAATGGAGAAGCAACGGTATACTGGCCTCAGTCGATAACCAAAAACATAAAGACTAACCTCAGACTTTGCAAAAGAACAAAACTGACCTCAATAAATAAGCTCAAAATGGTCTATCATCCTCGAATGATACCTACAACAACAAGACCAACCTCAGAAGGACTTGAAAAAAAGAATTCCATCCTCGAATGACATTTCTCAAAAGATCCTCGGATCTAACATGAAACCATCCTTGAATGGAGACCCAATGGTATACCGGCCTCAGTCGATAACCAAAAACACAAAGACTGACCTCAGACTTTACAAAAGAGACAAACTGACCTTAATCAATAAGCTCAAAATGGTCTATCATCCTCGAATGATAACCACAACAACAAGACCAACCTCAGAAGAACTTAAAGAAAAGAATTCCATCCTCGAATGACAATTCTCAAAAGATCCTCGGATCTAACACAAAACTATCCTCGAATGACAATTCTCAAAAGATCCTCGGATCTAACACAAAACTATCCTCGAATGGAGATGCAATGGTATACCGGCCTCAGTCGATAACCAAAAACACAAAGACTAACCTCAGAAGGACATAAAGAAAAGAATGCCATCCTCGAATGACAATTCTCAAAAGATCCTAGGATCTAAGACAAAACCATTCTCGAATGGAGACGCAATGGTATACTGGCCTCAATCGATAACCAAAACCACAAAGACTGACCTCAAATTTTGCCAAAGAGACAAACTGACCTCAATCAATAAGCTTAAAATGGTCTATCTTCCTCGAATGATAGCCACAACAACAAGACCAATCTCAGAAGGATATAAAGAAAAGAATTCCATCCTCGAATGACAATTCTCAAAAGATCCTCGAATCTAACACGAAACCATCCTCAAATGGAGACGCAATGGTATACCAACCTCAGTCGATAGCCAAAAACACAAAGACTGACCTCATACTTTGCAAAAGAGACAAACTGACCTCAATCACTAAGATCAAAATGGTCTATCATCCTCGAATGATAGCCATAAAAACATGACCAACCTCAAAAGGACTTAAAGAAACGAATGCCATCATGGAATGACAATTCTCAAAAGTTCCTCGGATCTAACACAAAACCATCCTCGAATGGAGAAGAAATGGTATATTGGCGTCTGTCGATAACCAAAAACACAAAGACTGACCTCAGACTTTGCAAATGAACAAAACTGACCTCAATAAATAAGCTCAAAATGGTCTATCGTCCTTGAATGATACCTACAACAACAAGACCAACCTCATAAGGGCTTGAAGAAAAGAAATCCATCCTCGAATGACAATTCTCAAAAGATCCTCGGATCTAACACGAAACCATCCTTGAATGGAGACCCAATGGTATACCGGCCTCAGACGATAACAAAAAACACAAAGACTGACCTCATACTTTACAAAAGAGACAAACTGACCTTAATCAATAAGCTCAAAATGGTCTATCATCCTCGAATGATAAACACAACAAAAAGACCGACCTCAGAAGAACTTAAAGAAAAGAATGCCATCCTCGAATGACAATTCTCAAAAGATCCTCGGATCTAACACAAAACCATCCTCGAATGGAGACGCAATGGTATACCGGCCTCAGTCGAAAACCAAAAACACAAAGACTGACCTCAAACTTTGCAAAAGAAACAAACTGACCTCAATCTATAAGCTTAAAATGGTCTATCGTCCTAGAATTATAGCCACAACAACAAGACCAATCTCAGAAGGACTTAAAGAAAAGAATGCCATCCTCGAATGACAATTCTCAACAGATCCTCGGATCTAACACAAAACCATCCTCGAATGGAGTCGCAATGGTATACTGGCCTCAGTCGATAACAAAAAACACAAAGACTGACCTCAAACTTTGCAAAAGAGGCAAACTGGCCTCAATCAATAAGCTCAAAAGGGTCTATCATCCTCGAATGATAGCCACAAGAACAAGACCAACCTCTGAAGGAAATAAAGAAAATAATGCCATCCTCGAATGACATTTCTCAAAAGATCCTAGGATCTAAGACAAAACCATCCTCGAATGGAGACGCAATGGTATACCGGCCTCAATCGATAACCAAAAACACAAAGACTGACCTCAAATTTTGCCAAAGAGACAAACTGACCTCAATCAATAAGCTTAAAATGGTCTATCATCCTCGAATGATTGCCACATTAACATGACCAATCTCAGAAGGACTTAAAGAAAAGAATTCCATCCTCGAATGACAATTCTCAAAAGATCCTCGGATCTAACAGGAAACCATCCTCAAATGGAGACGCAATGGTATACCGACCTCAGTCGATAACCAAAAACACAAAGACTGACCTCATACTTTGCAAAAGAGACAAACTGACCTCAATCAATAAGCTCAAAATGGTCTATCATCTTCGAATGATAACCATAACAACAAGACCAACCTCAGAAGGACTTGAAGAAATGAATGCCATCATGGAATGACAATTCTCAAAAGATCCTCGGATCTAACACAAAACCATCCTCGAATGGAGAAGCAATGGTATACCGGCCTCAGTCGATAACGAAAAAAAAACTGACCTCAGAATTTACAAAAGAGACAAACTGACCTCAATCAATAAGCTCAAAATGGTATATCTTCCTCGAATGATAACCAAAACAACAAGACCAACCTCAGAAGAACATAAAGAAAAGAATGCCATCCTCGAATGACAATTCTCAAAAGATCCTAGGATCTAAGACAAAACCATCCTCGAATGGAGACGCAATGGTATACCGGCCTCAATCGATAACCAAAAACACAAAGACTGACCTCAAACTTTTCCAAAGAGACAAACTGACCTCAATCAATAAGCTTAAAATTGTCTATCATCCTCGAATGATAGCCACAACAACAAGACCAATCTCAGAAGGACTTAAAGAAAAGAATTCCATCCTCGAATGACTATTCTCAAAAGATCCTCGGATCTAACACAAAATCATCCTCAAATCGAGATGCAATGGTATACCGGCCTCAGTCGATAACCAAAAACACAAAGACTGACCTCATACTTTGCAAAAGAGACAAACTGACCTCAATCACTAAGCTCAAAATGGTCTATCATCCTCGAATGATAACCATAAAAACATGACCACCCTCAGAAGGACTTGAAGAAACGAATTCCATCCTGGAATGACAATTCTCAAAATATCCTCGTATCTAACACAAAACCATCCTCGAATGGAGAAGCAATGGTATACTGGCCTCAGTTGATAACCAAAAACACAAAGACTGACCTCAGACTTTGCAAAAGAACAAAACTGACCACAATAGATAACCTCAAAATGGTCTATCATCCTCGAATGATACATACAACAACAAGACCAACCTCAGAAGGACCTGAAGAAAAGAATTCCATCCTCGAATGACAATTCTCAAAAGATCCTCGGATCTAACACGAAACCATCCTTGAATGGAGACCCAATGGTATACCGGCCTCATTCGATAACCAAAAACACAAAGACTGACTTCAGACTTTACAAAAGAGACAAACTGACCTTAATCAATAAGCTTAAAATGGTCTATCATCCTCGAATGATAACCACAACAACAAGACCAACCTCAGAAGCACTTAAAGAAAAAAATGCCATCCTCGAATGACAATTCTCAAAAGATCCTCGGATCTAACACAAAACCATCCTCGAATGGAGACGCAATGGTATACCGGCCTCATTCGATAACAAAAAACACAAAGACTGACCTCAAACTTTGCAAAAGAGGCAAACTGGCCTCAATCAATAAGCTCAAAATGGTCTATCATCCTCGAATGATAGCCACAAGAACAAGACCAACCTCTGAAGGACATAAAGAAAAGAATGCCATCCTCGAATGACATTTCTCAAAAGATCCTAGGATCTAAGACAAAACCATCCTCGAATGGAGACGCAATGGTATACTGGCCTCAATCGATAACCAAAAACACAAAGACTGACCTCAAATTTTGCCAAAGAGACAAACTGACCTCAATCAATAAGCTTAAAATGGTCTATCTTCCTCGAATGATAGCCACAACAACAAGACCAATCTCAGAAGGATATAAAGAAAAGAATTCCATCCTCGAATGACAATTCTCAAAAGATCCTCAAATCTAACACGAAACCATCCTCAAATGGAGACGCAATGGTATACCAACCTCAGTCGATAACCAAAAACACAAATACTGACCTCATACTTTGCAAAACAGACAAACTGACCTCAATCACTAAGATCAAAATGGTCTATCATCCTCGAATGATAGCCATAAAAACATGACCAACCTCAAAAGGACTTAAAGAAACGAATGCCATCATGGAATGACAATTCTCAAAAGTTCCTCGGATCTAACACAAAACCATCCTCGAATGGAGAAGCAATGGTATATTGGCGTCTTTCGATAACCAAAAACACAAAGACTGACCTCAGACTTTGCAAATGAACAAAACTGACCTCAATAAATAAGCTCAAAATGGTCTATCATCCTTGAATGATACCTACAACAACAAGACCAACCTCATAAGGGCTTGAAGAAAAGAAATCCATCCTCGAATGACAATTCTCAAAAGATCCTCGGATCTAACACGAAACCATCCTTGAATGGAGACCCAATGGTATACCGGCCTCAGTCGATAACAAAAAACACAAAGACTGACCTCATACTTTACAAAAGAGACAAACTGACCTTAATCAATAAGCTCAAAATGGTCTATCATCCTCGAATGATAACCACAACAAAAAGACCGACCTCAGAAGAACTTAAATAATAGAATGCCATCCTCGAATGACAATTCTCAAAAGATCCTCGGATCTAACACAAAACCATCCTCGAATGGAGACGCAATGGTATACCGGCCTCAGTCGAAAACCAAAAACACAAAGACTGACCTCAAACTTTGCAAAAGAGACAAACTGACCTCAATCTATAAGCTCAAAATGGTCTATCGTCCTCGAATTATAGCCACAACAACAAGACCAATCTCAGAAGGACTTAAAGAAAAGAATGCCATCCTCGAATGACAATTCTCAACAGATCCTCGGATCTAACACAAAACCATCCTCGAATGGAGTCGCAATGGTATACTGGCCTCAGTCGATAACAAAAAACACAAAGACTGACCTCAAACTTTGCAAAAGAGGCAAACTGGCCTCAATCAATAAGCTCAAAAGGGTCTATCATCCTCGAATGATAGCCACAAGAACAAGACCAACCTCTGAAGGAAATAAAGAAAAGAATGCCATCCTCGAATGACATTTCTCAAAAGATCCTAGGATCTAAGACAAAACCATCCTCGAATAGAGACGCAATGGTATACCGGCCTCAATCGATAACCAAAAACACAAAGACTGACCTCAAATTTTGCCAAAGAGACAAACTGACCTCAATCAATAAGTTTAAAATGGTCTATCATCCTCGAATGATAGCCACATTAACATGACCAATCTCAGAAGGACTTAAAGAAAAGAATTCCATCCTCGAATGACAATTCTCAAAAGATCCTCGGATCTAACAGGAAACCATCCTCAAATGGAGACGCAATGGTATACCGACCTCAGTCGATAACCAAAAACACAAAGACTGACCTCATACTTTGCAAAAGAGACAAACTGACCTCAATCAATAAGCTCAAAATGGTCTATCATCTTCGAATGATAACCATAACAACAAGACCAACCTCAGAAGGACTTGAAAGAAATGAATGCCATCATGGAATGACAATTCTCAAAAGATCCTCGGATCTAACACAAAACCATCCTCGAATGGAGAAGCAATGGTATACCGGCCTCAGTCGATAACGAAAAAAAAACTGACCTCAGAATTTATAAAAGAGACAAACTGACCTCAATCAATAAGCTCAAAATGGTATATCTTCCTCGAATGATAACCAAAACAACAAGACCAACCTCAGAAGAACATAAAGAAAAGAATGCCATCCTCGAATGACAATTCTCAAAAGATCCTAGGATCTAAGACAAAACCATCCTCGAATGGAGACGCAATGGTATACCGGCCTCAATCGATAACCAAAAACACAAAGACTGACCTCAAACTTTGCCAAAGAGACAAACTGACCTCAATCAATAAGCTTAAAATTGTTTATCATCCTCGAATGATAGCCACAACAACAAGACCAATCTCAGAAGGACTTAAAGAAAAGAATTCCATCCTCGAATGACTATTCTCAAAAGATCCTCGGATCTAACACAAAACCATCCTCAAATGGAGACGCTATGGTATACCGGCCTCAGTCGATAACCAAAAACACAAAGACTGACCTCATACTTTGCAAAAGAGACAAACTGACCTCAATCACTAAGCTCAAAATGGTCTATCATCCTCGAATGATAACCATAACAACATGACCACCCTCAAAAGGACTTGAAGAAACGAATGCCATCCTGGAATGACAATTCTCAAAATATCCTCGTATCTAACACAAAACCATCCTCGAATGGAGAAGCAATGGTATACTGGCCTCAGTTGATAACCAAAAACACAAAGACTGACCTCAGACTTTGCAAAAGAACAAAACTGACCACAATAGATAACCTCAAAATGGTCTATCATCCTCGAATGATACATACAACAACAAGACCAACCTCAGAAGGACCTGAAGAAAAGAATTCCATCCTCGAATGACAATTCTCAAAAGATACTCGGATCTAACACGAAACCATCCTTGAATGGAGACCCAATGGTATACCGGCCTCATTCGATAACCAAAAACACAAAGACTGACTTCAGACTTTACAAAAGAGACAAACTGACCTTAATCAATAAGCTTAAAATGGTCTATCATCCTCGAATGATAACCACAACAACAAGACCAACCTCAGAAGCACTTAAAGAAAAAAATGCCATCCTCGAATGACATTTCTCAAAAGATCCTCGGATCTAACACAAAACCATCCTCGAATGGAGACGCAATGGTATACCGGCCTCATTCGATAACAAAAAACACAAAGACTGACCTCAAACTTTGCAAAAGAGGCAAACTGGCCTCAATCAATAAGCTCAAAATGGTCTATCATCCTCGAATGATAGCCACAAGAACAAGACCAATCTCTGAAGGATATAAAGAAAAGAATGCCATCCTCGAATGACATTTCTCAAAAGATCCTAGGATCTAAGACAAAACCATCCTCGAATGGAGACGCAATGGTATACCGGCCTCAATCGATAACCAAAAACACAAAGACTGACCTCAAATTTTGCCAAAGAGACAAACTGACCTCAATCAATTAGCTTAAAATGGTCTATCATCCTCGAATGATAGCCACAAGAACAAGACCAACCTCTGAAGGAAATAAAGAAAAGAATGCCATCCTCGAATGACATTTCTCAAAAGATCCTAGGATCTAAGACAAAACCATCCTCGAATGGAGACGCAATGGTATACCGGCCTCAATCGATAACCAAAAACACAAAGACTGACCTCAAATTTTGCCAAAGAGACAAACTGACCTCAATCAATAAGCTTAAAATGGTCTATCATCCTCGAATGATAGCCACATTAACATGACCAATCTCAGAAGGACTTAAAGAAAAGAATTCCATCCTCGAATGACAATTCTCAAAAGATCCTCGGATCTAACAGGAAACCATCCTCAAATGGAGACGCAATGGTATACCGACCTCAGTCGATAACCAAAAACACAAAGACTGACCTCATACTTTGCAAAAGAGACAAACTGACCTCAATCAATAAGCTCAAAATGGTCTATCATCTTCGAATGATAACCATAACAACAAGACCAACCTCAGAAGGACTTGAAGAAATGAATGCCATCATTGAATGACAATTCTCAAAAGATCCTCGGATCTAACACAAAACCATCCTCGAATGGAGAAGCAATGGTATACCGGCCTCAGTCGATAACGAAAAAAAAACTGACCTCAGAATTTACAAAAGAGACAAACTGACCTCAATCAATAAGCTCAAAATGGTATATCTTCCTCGAATGATAACCAAAACAACAAGACCAACCTCAGAAGAACATAAAGAAAAGAATGCCATCCTCGAATGACAATTCTCAAAAGATCCTAGGATCTAAGACAAAACCATCCTCGAATGGAGACGCAATGGTATACCGGCCTCAATCGATAACCAAAAACACAAAGACTGACCTCAAACTTTTCCAAAGAGACAAACTGACCTCAATCAATAAGCTTAAAATGGTCTAGCATCCTCGAATGATAGCCACAACAACAAGACCAATCTCAGAAGGACTTAAAGAAAAGAATTCCATCCTCGAATGACTATTCTCAAAAGATCCTCGGATCTAACACAAAACCATCCTCAAATGGAGACGCAATGGTATACCGGCCTCAGTCGATAACCAAAAACACAAAGACTGACCTCATACTTTGCAAAAGAGACAAACTGACCTCAATCACTAAGCTCAAAATGGTCTATCATCCTCGAATGATAACCATAACAACATGACCACCCTCAAAAGGACTTGAAGAAACGAATGCCATCCTGGAATGACAATTCTCAAAATATCCTCGTATCTAACACAAAACCATCCTCGAATGGAGAAGCAATGGTATACTGGCCTCAGTTGATAACCAAAAACACAAAGACTGACCTCAGACTTTGCAAAAGAACAAAACTGACCACAATAGATAACCTCAAAATGGTCTATCATCCTCGAATGATACATACAACAACAAGACCAACCTCAGAAGGACCTGAAGAAAAGAATTCCATCCTCGAATGACAATTCTCAAAAGATACTCGGATCTAACACGAAACCATCCTTGAATGGAGACCCAATGGTATACCGGCCTCATTCGATAACCAAAAACACAAAGACTGACTTCAGACTTTACAAAAGAGACAAACTGACCTTAATCAATAAGCTTAAAATGGTCTATCATCCTCGAATGATAACCACAACAACAAGACCAACCTCAGAAGCACTTAAAGAAAAAAATGCCATCCTCGAATGACAATTCTCAAAAGATCCTCGGATCTAACACAAAACCATCCTCGAATGGAGACGCAATGGTATACTGGCCTCATTCGATAACAAAAAACACAAAGACTGACCTCAAACTTTGCACAAGAGGCAAACTGGCCTCAATCAATAAGCTCAAAATGGTCTATCATCCTCGAATGATAGCCACAAGAACAAGACCAACCTCTGAAGGATATAAAGAAAAGAATGCCATCCTCGAATGACATTTCTCAAAAGATCCTAGGATCTAAGACAAAACCATCCTCGAATGGAGACGCAATGGTATACCGGCCTCAATCGATAACCAAAAACACAAAGACTGACCTCAAATTTTGCCAAAGAGACAAACTGACCTCAATCAATTAGCTTAAAATGGTCTATCATCCTCGAATGATAGCCACAAGAACAAGACCAACCTCTGAAGGAAATAAAGAAAAGAATGCCATCCTCGAATGACATTTCTCAAAAGATCCTAGGATCTAAGACAAAACCATCCTCGAATGGAGACGCAATGGTATACCGGCCTCAATCGATAACCAAAAACACAAAGACTGACCTCAAATTTTGCCAAAGAGACAAACTGACCTCAATCAATAAGCTTAAAATGGTCTATCATCCTCGAATGATAGCCACATTAACATGACCAATCTCAGAAGGACTTAAAGAAAAGAATTCCATCCTCGAATGACAATTCTCAAAAGATCCTCGGATCTAACAGGAAACCATCCTCAAATGGAGACGCAATGGTATACCGACCTCAGTCGATAACCAAAAACACAAAGACTGACCTCATACTTTGCAAAAGAGACAAACTGACCTCAATCAATAAGCTCAAAATGGTCTATCATCTTCGAATGATAACCATAACAACAAGACCAACCTCAGAAGGACTTGAAGAAATGAATGCCATCATGGAATGACAATTCTCAAAAGATCCTCGGATCTAACACAAAACCATCCTCGAATGGAGAAGCAATGGTATACCGGCCTCAGTCGATAACGAAAAAAAAACTGACCTCAGAATTTACAAAAGAGACAAACTGACCTCGATCAATAAGCTCAAAATGGTATATCTTCCTCGAATGATAACCAAAACAACAAGACCAACCTCAGAAGAACATAAAGAAAAGAATGCCATCCTCGAATGACAATTCTCAAAAGATCCTAGGATCTAAGACAAAACCATCCTCGAATGGAGACGCAATGGTATACCGGCCTCAATCGATAACCAAAAACACAAAGACTGACCTCAAACTTTTCCAAAGAGACAAACTGACCTCAATCAATAAGCTTAAAATTGTCTAGCATCCTCGAATGATAGCCACAACAACAAGACCAATCTCAGAAGGACTTAAAGAAAAGAATTCCATCCTCGAATGACTATTCTCAAAAGATCCTCGGATCTAACACAAAACCATCCTCAAATGGAGACGCAATGGTATACCGGCCTCAGTCGATAACCAAAAACACAAAGACTGACCTCATACTTTGCAAAAGAGACAAACTGACCTCAATCACTAAGCTCAAAATGGTCTATCATCCTCGAATGATAACCATAACAACATGACCACCCTCAGAAGGACTTGAAGAAACGAATTCCATCCTGGAATGACAATTCTCAAAATATCCTCGTATCTAACACAAAACCATCCTCGAATGGAGAAGCAATGGTATACTGGCCTCAGTTGATAACCAAAAACACAAAGACTGACCTCAGACTTTGCAAAAGAACAAAACTGACCACAATAGATAACCTCAAAATGGTCTATCATCCTCGAATGATACATACAACAACAAGACCAACCTCAGAAGGACCTGAAGAAAAGAATTCCATCCTCGAATGACAATTCTCAAAAGATCCTCGGATCTAACACGAAACCATCCTTGAATGGAGACCCAATGGTATACCGGCCTCATTCGATAACCAAAAACACAAAGACTGACTTCAGACTTTACAAAAGAGACAAACTGACCTTAATCAATAAGCTTAAAATGGTCTATCATCCTCGAATGATAACCACAACAACAAGACCAACCTCAGAAGCACTTAAAGAAAAAAATGCCATCCTCGAATGACAATTCTCAAAAGATCCTCGGATCTAACACAAAACCATCCTCGAATGGAGACGCAATGGTATACCGGCCTCATTCGATAACAAAAAACACAAAGACTGACCTCAAACTTTGCAAAAGAGGCAAACTGGCCTCAATCAATAAGCTCAAAATGGTCTATCATCCTCGAATGATAGCCACAAGAACAAGACCAACCTCTGAAGGACATAAAGAAAAGAATGCCATCCTCGAATGACATTTCTCAAAAGATCCTAGGATCTAAGACAAAACCATCCTCGAATGGAGACGCAATGGTATACCGGCCTCAATCGATAACCAAAAACACAAAGACTGACCTCAAATTTTGCCAAAGAGACAAACTGACCTCAATCAATAAGCTTAAAATGGTCTATCATCCTCGAATGATAGCCACATTAACATGACCAATCTCAGAAGGACTTAAAGAAAAGAATTCCATCCTCGAATGACAATTCTCAAAAGATCCTCGAATCTAACACGAAACCATCCTCAAATGGAGACGCAATGGTATACCGACCTCAGTCGATAACCAAAAACACAAAGACTGACCTCATACTTTGCAAAAGAGACAAACTGACCTCAATCAATAAGCTCAAAATGGTCTATCATCTTCGAATGATAACCATAACAACAAGACCAACCTCAGAAGGACTTGAAGAAATGAATGCCATCATGGAATGACAATTCTCAAAAGATCCTCGGATCTAACACAAAACCATCCTCGAATGGAGAAGCAATGGTATACCGGCCTCAGTCGATAACGAAAAAAAAACTGACCTCAGAATTTATAAAAGAGACAAACTGACCTCAATCAATAAGCTCAAAATGGTATATCTTCCTCGAATGATAACCAAAACAACAAGACCAACCTCAGAAGAACATAAAGAAAAGAATGCCATCCTCGAATGACAATTCTCAAAAGATCCTAGGATCTAAGACAAAACCATCCTCGAATGGAGACGCAATGGTATACCGGCCTCAATCGATAACCAAAAACACAAAGACTGACCTCAAACTTTGCCAAAGAGACAAACTGACCTCAATCAATAAGCTTAAAATTGTTTATCATCCTCGAATGATAGCCACAACAACAAGACCAATCTCAGAAGGACTTAAAGAAAAGAATTCCATCCTCGAATGACTATTCTCAAAAGATCCTCGGATCTAACACAAAACCATCCTCAAATGGAGACGCAATGGTATACCGGCCTCAGTCGATAACCAAAAACACAAAGACTGACCTCATACTTTGCAAAAGAGACAAACTGACCTCAATCACTAAGCTCAAAATGGTCTATCATCCTCGAATGATAACCATAACAACATGACCACCCTCAAAAGGACTTGAAGAAACGAATGCCATCCTGGAATGACAATTCTCAAAATATCCTCGTATCTAACACAAAACCATCCTCGAATGGAGAAGCAATGGTATACTGGCCTCAGTTGATAACCAAAAACACAAAGACTGACCTCAGACTTTGCAAAAGAACAAAACTGACCACAATAGATAACCTCAAAATGGTCTATCATCCTCGAATGATACATACAACAACAAGACCAACCTCAGAAGGACCTGAAGAAAAGAATTCCATCCTCGAATGACAATTCTCAAAAGATACTCGGATCTAACACGAAACCATCCTTGAATGGAGACCCAATGGTATACCGGCCTCATTCGATAACCAAAAACACAAAGACTGACTTCAGACTTTACAAAAGAGACAAACTGACCTTAATCAATAAGCTTAAAATGGTCTATCATCCTCGAATGATAACCACAACAACAAGACCAACCTCAGAAGCACTTAAAGAAAAAAATGCCATCCTCGAATGACAATTCTCAAAAGATCCTCGGATCTAACACAAAACCATCCTCGAATGGAGACGCAATGGTATACTGGCCTCATTCGATAACAAAAAACACAAAGACTGACCTCAAACTTTGCAAAAGAGGCAAACTGGCCTCAATCAATAAGCTCAAAATGGTCTATCATCCTCGAATGATAGCCACAAGAACAAGACCAACCTCTGAAGGATATAAAGAAAAGAATGCCATCCTCGAATGACATTTCTCAAAAGATCCTAGGATCTAAGACAAAACCATCCTCGAATGGAGACGCAATGGTATACCGGCCTCAATCGATAACCAAAAACACAAAGACTGACCTCAAATTTTGCCAAAGAGACAAACTGACCTCAATCAATTAGCTTAAAATGGTCTATCATCCTCGAATGATAGCCACAAGAACAAGACCAACCTCTGAAGGAAATAAAGAAAAGAATGCCATCCTCGAATGACATTTCTCAAAAGATCCTAGGATCTAAGACAAAACCATCCTCGAATGGAGACGCAATGGTATACCGGCCTCAATCGATAACCAAAAACACAAAGACTGACCTCAAATTTTGCCAAAGAGACAAACTGACCTCAATCAATAAGCTTAAAATGGTCTATCATCCTCGAATGATAGCCACATTAACATGACCAATCTCAGAAGGACTTAAAGAAAAGAATTCCATCCTCGAATGACAATTCTCAAAAGATCCTCGGATCTAACAGGAAACCATCCTCAAATGGAGACGC
This sequence comes from Lathyrus aphaca, assembly GCA_963966055.1. Classification (NCBI taxonomy): domain Eukaryota; kingdom Viridiplantae; phylum Streptophyta; class Magnoliopsida; order Fabales; family Fabaceae; genus Lathyrus; species Lathyrus aphaca. The sequence goes on from OZ014524.1 coordinate 449,494,302, forward strand.
AATGGTATACCGACCTCAGTCGATAACCAAAAACACAAAGACTGACCTCATACTTTGCAAAAGAGACAAACTGACCTCAATCAATAAGCTCAAAATGGTCTATCATCTTCGAATGATAACCATAACAACAAGACCAACCTCAGAAGGACTTGAAGAAATGAATGCCATCATGGAATGACAATTCTCAAAAGATCCTCGGATCTAACACAAAACCATCCTCGAATGGAGAAGCAATGGTATACCGGCCTCAGTCGATAACGAAAAAAAAACTGACCTCAGAATTTACAAAAGAGACAAACTGACCTCGATCAATAAGCTCAAAATGGTATATCTTCCTCGAATGATAACCAAAACAACAAGACCAACCTCAGAAGAACATAAAGAAAAGAATGCCATCCTCGAATGACAATTCTCAAAAGATCCTAGGATCTAAGACAAAACCATCCTCGAATGGAGACGCAATGGTATACCGGCCTCAATCGATAACCAAAAACACAAAGACTGACCTCAAACTTTTCCAAAGAGACAAACTGACCTCAATCAATAAGCTTAAAATTGTCTAGCATCCTCGAATGATAGCCACAACAACAAGACCAATCTCAGAAGGACTTAAAGAAAAGAATTCCATCCTCGAATGACTATTCTCAAAAGATCCTCGGATCTAACACAAAACCATCCTCAAATGGAGACGCAATGGTATACCGGCCTCAGTCGATAACCAAAAACACAAAGACTGACCTCATACTTTGCAAAAGAGACAAACTGACCTCAATCACTAAGCTCAAAATGGTCTATCATCCTCGAATGATAACTATAACAACATGACCACCCTCAGAAGGACTTGAAGAAACGAATTCCATCCTGGAATGACAATTCTCAAAATATCCTCGTATCTAACACAAAACCATCCTCGAATGGAGAAGCAATGGTATACTGGCCTCAGTTGATAACCAAAAACACAAAGACTGACCTCAGACTTTGCAAAAGAACAAAACTGACCACAATAGATAACCTCAAAATGGTCTATCATCCTCGAATGATACATACAACAACAAGACCAACCTCAGAAGGACCTGAAGAAAAGAATTCCATCCTCGAATGACAATTCTCAAAAGATCCTCGGATCTAACACGAAACCATCCTTGAATGGAGACCCAATGGTATACCGGCCTCATTCGATAACCAAAAACACAAAGACTGACTTCAGACTTTACAAAAGAGACAAACTGACCTTAATCAATAAGCTTAAAATGGTCTATCATCCTCGAATGATAACCACAACAACAAGACCAACCTCAGAAGCACTTAAAGAAAAAAATGCCATCCTCGAATGACAATTCTCAAAAGATCCTCGGATCTAACACAAAACCATCCTCGAATGGAGACGCAATGGTATACCGGCCTCATTCGATAACAAAAAACACAAAGATTGACCTCAAACTTTGCAAAAGAGGCAAACTGGCCTCAATCAATAAGCTCAAAATGGTCTATCATCCTCGAATGATAGCCACAAGAACAAGACCAACCTCTGAAGGACATAAAGAAAAGAATGCCATCCTCGAATGACATTTCTCAAAAGATCCTAGGATCTAAGACAAAACCATCCTCGAATGGAGACGCAATGGTATACCGGCCTCAATCGATAACCAAAAACACAAAGACTGACCTCAAATTTTGCCAAAGAGACAAACTGACCTCAATCAATAAGCTTAAAATGGTCTATCATCCTCGAATGATAGCCACATTAACATGACCAATCTCAGAAGGACTTAAAGAAAAGAATTCCATCCTCGAATGACAATTCTCAAAAGATCCTCGAATCTAACACGAAACCATCCTCAAATGGAGACGCAATGGTATACCGACCTCAGTCGATAACCAAAAACACAAAGACTGACCTCATACTTTGCAAAAGAGACAAACTGACCTCAATCAATAAGCTCAAAATGGTCTATCATCTTCGAATGATAACCATAACAACAAGACCAACCTCAGAAGGACTTGAAGAAATGAATGCCATCATGGAATGACAATTCTCAAAAGATCCTCGGATCTAACACAAAACCATCCTCGAATGGAGAAGCAATGGTATACCGGCCTCAGTCGATAACGAAAAAAAAACTGACCTCAGAATTTATAAAAGAGACAAACTGACCTCAATCAATAAGCTCAAAATGGTATATCTTCCTCGAATGATAACCAAAACAACAAGACCAACCTCAGAAGAACATAAAGAAAAGAATGCCATCCTCGAATGACAATTCTCAAAAGATCCTAGGATCTAAGACAAAACCATCCTCGAATGGAGACGCAATGGTATACCGGCCTCAATCGATAACCAAAAACACAAAGACTGACCTCAAACTTTGCCAAAGAGACAAACTGACCTCAATCAATAAGCTTAAAATTGTTTATCATCCTCGAATGATAGCCACAACAACAAGACCAATCTCAGAAGGACTTAAAGAAAAGAATTCCATCCTCGAATGACTATTCTCAAAAGATCCTCGGATCTAACACAAAACCATCCTCAAATGGAGACGCAATGGTATACCGGCCTCAGTCGATAACCAAAAACACAAAGACTGACCTCATACTTTGCAAAAGAGACAAACTGACCTCAATCACTAAGCTCAAAATGGTCTATCATCCTCGAATGATAACCATAACAACATGACCACCCTCAAAAGGACTTGAAGAAACGAATGCCATCCTGGAATGACAATTCTCAAAATATCCTCGTATCTAACACAAAACCATCCTCGAATGGAGAAGCAATGGTATACTGGCCTCAGTTGATAACCAAAAACACAAAGACTGACCTCATACTTTGCAAAAGAACAAAACTGACCACAATAGATAACCTCAAAATGGTCTATCATCCTCGAATGATACATACAACAACAAGACCAACCTCAGAAGGACCTGAAGAAAAGAATTCCATCCTCGAATGACAATTCTCAAAAGATACTCGGATCTAACACGAAACCATCCTTGAATGGAGACCCAATGGTATACCGGCCTCATTCGATAACCAAAAACACAAAGACTGACTTCAGACTTTACAAAAGAGACAAACTGACCTTAATCAATAAGCTTAAAATGGTCTATCATCCTCGAATGATAACCACAACAACAAGACCAACCTCAGAAGCACTTAAAGAAAAAAATGCCATCCTCGAATGACAATTCTCAAAAGATCCTCGGATCTAACACAAAACCATCCTCGAATGGAGACGCAATGGTATACCGGCCTCATTCGATAACAAAAAACACAAAGACTGACCTCAAACTTTATAAAAGAGGCAAACTGGCCTCAATCAATAAGCTCAAAATGGTCTATCATCCTCGAATGATAGCCACAAGAACAAGACCAACCTCTGAAGGACATAAAGAAAAGAATGCCATCCTCGAATGACATTTCTCAAAAGATCCTAGGATCTAAGACAAAACCATCCTCGAATGGAGACGCAATGGTATACCGGCCTCAATCGATAACCAAAAACACAAAGACTGACCTCAAATTTTGCCAAAGAGACAAACTGACCTCAATCAATAAGCTTAAAATGGTCTATCATCCTCGAATGATAGCCACATTAACATGACCAATCTCAGAAGGACTTAAAGAAAAGAATTCCATCCTCGAATGACAATTCTCAAAAGATCCTCGAATCTAACACGAAACCATCCTCAAATGGAGACGCAATGGTATACCGACCTCATTCGATAACCAAAAACACAAAGACTGACCTCATACTTTGCAAAAGAGACAAACTGACCTCAATCACTAAGCTCAAAATGGTCTATCATCTTCGAATGATAACCATAACAACATGACCAACCTCAGAAGGACTTGAAGAAACGAATGCCATCATGGAATGACAATTCTCAAAGGATCCTCGGATCTAACACAAAACCATCCTCGAATGGAGAAGCAATGGTATACTGGCCTCAGTCGATAACCAAAAACACAAAGACTGACCTCATACTTTGCAAAAGAGACAAACTGACCTCAATCAATAAGCTCAAAATGGTCTATCATCTTCGAATGATAACCATAACAACAAGACCAACCTCAGAAGGACTTGAAGAAATGAATGCCATCATGGAATGACAATTCTCAAAAGATCCTCGGATCTAACACAAAACCATCCTCGAATGGAGAAGCAATGGTATACCGGCCTCAGTCGATAACGAAAAAAAAACTGACCTCAGAATTTATAAAAGAGACAAACTGACCTCAATCAATAAGCTCAAAATGGTATATCTTCCTCGAATGATAACCAAAACAACAAGACCAACCTCAGAAGAACATAAAGAAAAGAATGCCATCCTCGAATGACAATTCTCAAAAGATCCTAGGATCTAAGACAAAACCATCCTCGAATGGAGACGCAATGGTATACCGGCCTCAATCGATAACCAAAAACACAAAGACTGACCTCAAACTTTGCCAAAGAGACAAACTGACCTCAATCAATAAGCTTAAAATTGTTTATCATCCTCGAATGATAGCCACAACAACAAGACCAATCTCAGAAGGACTTAAAGAAAAGAATTCCATCCTCGAATGACTATTCTCAAAAGATCCTCGGATCTAACACAAAACCATCCTCAAATGGAGACGCAATGGTATACCGGCCTCAGTCGATAACCAAAAACACAAAGACTGACCTCATACTTTGCAAAAGAGACAAACTGACCTCAATCACTAAGCTCAAAATGGTCTATCATCCTCGAATGATAACCATAACAACATGACCACCCTCAGAAGGACTTGAAGAAACGAATGCCATCCTGGAATGACAATTCTCAAAATATCCTCGTATCTAACACAAAACCATCCTCGAATGGAGAAGCAATGGTATACTGGCCTCAGTTGATAACCAAAAACACAAAGACTGACCTCAGACTTTGCAAAAGAACAAAACTGACCACAATAGATAACCTCAAAATGGTCTATCATCCTCGAATGATACATACAACAACAAGACCAACCTCAGAAGGACCTGAAGAAAAGAATTCCATCCTCGAATGACAATTATTAAAAGATACTCGGATCTAACACGAAACCATCCTTGAATGGAGACCCAATGGTATACCGGCCTCATTCGATAACCAAAAACACAAAGACTGACTTCAGACTTTACAAAAGAGACAAACTGACCTTAATCAATAAGCTTAAAATGGTCTATCATCCTCGAATGATAACCACAACAACAAGACCAACCTCAGAAGCACTTAAAGAAAAAAATGCCATCCTCGAATGACAATTCTCAAAAGATCCTCGGATCTAACACAAAACCATCCTCGAATGGAGACGCAATGGTATACCGGCCTCATTCGATAACAAAAAACACAAAGACTGACCTCAAACTTTGCAAAAGAGGCAAACTGGCCTCAATCAATAAGCTCAAAATGGTCTATCATCCTCGAATGATAGCCACAAGAACAAGACCAACCTCTGAAGGACATAAAGAAAAGAATGCCATCCTCGAATGACATTTCTCAAAAGATCCTAGGATCTAAGACAAAACCATCCTCGAATGGAGACGCAATGGTATACTGGCCTCAATCGATAACCAAAAACACAAAGACTGACCTCAAATTTTACCAAAGAGACGAACTGACCTCAATCAATAAGCTTAAAATGGTCTATCTTCCTCGAATGATAGCCACAACAACAAGACCAATCTCAGAAGGATATAAAGAAAAGAATTCCATCCTCGAATGACAATTCTCAAAAGATCCTCAAATCTAACACGAAACCATCCTCAAATGGAGACGCAATGGTATACCAACCTCAGTCGATAACCAAAAACACAAATATTGACCTCATACTTTGCAAAACAGACAAACTGACCTCAATCACTAAGATCAAAATGGTCTATCATCCTCGAATGATAGCCATAAAAACATGACCAACCTCAAAAGGACTTAAAGAAACGAATGCCATCATGGAATGACAATTCTCAAAAGTTCCTCGGATCTAACACAAAACCATCCTCGAATGGAGAAGCAATGGTATATTGGCGTCTTTCGATAACCAAAAACACAAAGACTGACCTCAGACTTTGCAAATGAACAAAACTGACCTCAATAAATAAGCTCAAAATGGTCTATCATCCTTGAATGATACCTACAACAACAAGACCAACCTCATAAGGGCTTGAAGAAAAGAAATCCATCCTCGAATGACAATTCTTAAAAGATCCTGGGATCTAACACGAAACCATCCTTGAATGGAGACCCAATGGTATACCGGCCTCAGTCGATAACAAAAAACACAAAGACTGACCTCATACTTTACAAAAGAGACAAACTGACCTTAATCAATAAGCTCAAAATGGTCTATCATCCTCGAATGATAACCACAACAAAAAGACCGACCTCAGAAGAACTTAAAGAATAGAATGCCATCCTCGAATGACAATTCTCAAAAGATCCTCGGATCTAACACAAAACCATCCTCGAATGGAGACGCAATGGTATACCGGCCTCAGTCGAAAACCAAAAACACAAAGACTGACCTCAAACTTTGCAAAAGAGACAAACTGACCTCAATCTATAAGCTCAAAATGGTCTATCGTCCTCGAATTATAGCCACAACAACAAGACCAATCTCAGAAGGACTTAAAGAAAAGAATGCCATCCTCGAATGACAATTCTCAACAGATCCTCGGATCTAACACAAAACCATCCTCGAATGGAGTCGCAATGGTATACTGGCCTCAGTCGATAACAAAAAACACAAAGACTGACCTCAAACTTTGCAAAAGAGGCAAACTGGCCTCAATCAATAAGCTCAAAAGGGTCTATCATCCTCGAATGATAGCCACAAGAACAAGACCAACCTCTGAAGGAAATAAAGAAAAGAATGCCATCCTCGAATGACATTTCTCAAAAGATCCTAGGATCTAAGACAAAACCATCCTCGAATAGAGACGCAATGGTATACCGGCCTCAATCGATAACCAAAAACACAAAGACTGACCTCAAATTTTGCCAAAGAGACAAACTGACCTCAATCAATAAGTTTAAAATGGTCTATCATCCTCGAATGATAGCCACATTAACATGACCAATCTCAGAAGGACTTAAAGAAAAGAATTCCATCCTCGAATGACAATTCTCAAAAGATCCTCGGATCTAACAGGAAACCATCCTCAAATGGAGACGCAATGGTATACCGACCTCAGTCGATAACCAAAAACACAAAGACTGACCTCATACTTTGCAAAAGAGACAAACTGACCTCAATCAATAAGCTCAAAATGGTCTATCATCTTCGAATGATAACCATAACAACAAGACCAACCTCAGAAGGACTTGAAAGAAATGAATGCCATCATGGAATGACAATTCTCAAAAGATCCTCGGATCTAACACAAAACCATCCTCGAATGGAGAAGCAATGGTATACCGGCCTCAGTCGATAACGAAAAAAAAACTGACCTCAGAATTTATAAAAGAGACAAACTGACCTCAATCAATAAGCTCAAAATGGTATATCTTCCTCGAATGATAACCAAAACAACAAGACCAACCTCAGAAGAACATAAAGAAAAGAATGCCATCCTCGAATGACAATTCTCAAAAGATCCTAGGATCTAAGACAAAACCATCCTCGAATGGAGACGCAATGGTATACCGGCCTCAATCGATAACCAAAAACACAAAGACTGACCTCAAACTTTGCCAAAGAAACAAACTGACCTCAATCAATAAGCTTAAAATTGTTTATCATCCTCGAATGATAGCCACAACAACAAGACCAATCTCAGAAGGACTTAAAGAAAAGAATTCCATCCTCGAATGACTATTCTCAAAAGATCCTCGGATCTAACACAAAACCATCCTCAAATGGAGACGCAATGGTATACCGGCCTCAGTCGATAACCAAAAACACAAAGACTGACCTCATACTTTGCAAAAGAGACAAACTGACCTCAATCACTAAGCTCAAAATGGTCTATCATCCTCGAATGATAACCATAACAACATGACCACCCTCAAAAGGACTTGAAGAAACGAATGCCATCCTGGAATGACAATTCTCAAAATATCCTCGTATCTAACACAAAACCATCCTCGAATGGAGAAGCAATGGTATACTGGCCTCAGTTGATAACCAAAAACACAAAGACTGACCTCAGACTTTGCAAAAGAACAAAACTGACCACAATAGATAACCTCAAAATGGTCTATCATCCTCGAATGATACATACAACAACAAGACCAACCTCAGAAGGACCTGAAGAAAAGAATTCCATCCTCGAATGAAAATTCTCAAAAGATACTCGGATCTAACACGAAACCATCCTTGAATGGAGACCCAATGGTATACCGGCCTCATTCGATAACCAAAAACACAAAGACTGACTTCAGACTTTACAAAAGAGACAAACTGACCTTAATCAATAAGCTTAAAATGGTCTATCATCCTCGAATGATAACCACAACAACAAGACCAACCTCAGAAGCACTTAAAGAAAAAAATGCCATCCTCGAATGACAATTCTCAAAAGATCCTCGGATCTAACACAAAACCATCCTCGAATGGAGACGCAATGGTATACCGGCCTCATTCGATAACAAAAAACACAAAGACTGACCTCAAACTTTGCAAAAGAGGCAAACTGGCCTCAATCAATAAGCTCAAAATGGTCTATCATCCTCGAATGATAGCCACAAGAACAAGACCAACCTCTGAAGGACATAAAGAAAAGAATGCCATCCTCGAATGACATTTCTCAAAAGATCCTAGGATCTAAGACAAAACCATCCTCGAATGGAGACGCAATGGTATACCGGCCTCAATCGATAACCAAAAACACAAAGACTGACCTCAAATTTTGCCAAAGAGACAAACTGACCTCAATCAATAAGCTTAAAATGGTCTATCATCCTCGAATGATAGCCACATTAACATGACCAATCTCAGAAGGACTTAAAGAAAAGAATTCCATCCTCGAATGACAATTCTCAAAAGATCCTCGAATCTAACACGAAACCATCCTCAAATGGAGACGCAATGGTATACCGACCTCAGTCGATAACCAAAAACACAAAGACTGACCTCATACTTTGCAAAAGAGACAAACTGACCTCAATCACTAAGCTCAAAATGGTCTATCATCTTCGAATGATAACCATAACAACATGACCAACCTCAGAAGGACTTGAAGAAATGAATGCCATCATGGAATGACAATTCTCAAAAGATCCTCGGATCTAACACAAAACCATCCTCGAATGGAGAAGCAATGGTATACCGGCCTCAGTCGATAACGGAAAAAAAACTGACCTCAGAATTTATAAAAGAGACAAACTGACCTCAATCAATAAGCTCAAAATGGTATATCTTCCTCGAATGATAACCAAAACAACAAGACCAACCTCAGAAGAACATAAAGAAAAGAATGCCATCCTCGAATGACAATTCTCAAAAGATCCTAGGATCTAAGACAAAACCATCCTCGAATGGAGACGCAATGGTATACCGGCCTCAATCGATAACCAAAAACACAAAGATTGACCTCAAACTTTGCCAAAGAGACAAACTGACCTCAATCAATAAGCTTAAAATTGTTTATCATCCTCGAATGATAGCCACAACAACAAGATCAATCTCAGAAGGACTTAAAGAAAAGAATTCCATCCTCGAATGACTATTCTCAAAAGATCCTCGGATCTAACACAAAACCATCCTCAAATGGAGACGCAATGGTATACCGGCCTCAGTCGATAACCAAAAACACAAAGACTGACCTCATACTTTGCAAAAGAGACAAACTGACCTCAATCACTAAGCTCAAAATGGTCTATCATCCTCGAATGATAACCATAACAACATGACCACCCTCAGAAGGACTTGAAGAAACGAATGCCATCCTGGAATGACAATTCTCAAAATATCCTCGTATCTAACACAAAACCATCCTCGAATGGAGAAGCAATGGTATACTGGCCTCAGTTGATAACCAAAAACACAAAGACTGACCTCAGACTTTGCAAAAGAACAAAACTGACCACAATAGATAACCTCAAAATGGTCTATCATCCTCGAATGATACATACAACAACAAGACCAACCTCAGAAGGACCTGAAGAAAAGAATTCCATCCTCGAATGACAATTCTCAAAAGATACTCGGATCTAACACGAAACCATCCTTGAATGGAGACCCAATGGTATACCGGCCTCATTCGATAACCAAAAACACAAAGACTGACTTCAGACTTTACAAAAGAGAATAACTGACCTTAATCAATAAGCTTAAAATGGTCTATCATCCTCGAATGATAACCACAACAACAAGACCAACCTCAGAAGCACTTAAAGAAAAAAATGCCATCCTCGAATGACAATTCTCAAAAGATCCTCGGATCTAACACAAAACCATCCTCGAATGGAGACGCAATGGTATACCGGCCTCATTCGATAACAAAAAACACAAAGACTGACCTCAAACTTTGCAAAAGAGGCAAACTGGCCTCAATCAATAAGCTCAAAATGGTCTATCATCCTCGAATGATAGCCACAAGAACAAGACCAACCTCTGAAGGACATAAAGAAAAGAATGCCATCCTCGAATGACATTTCTCAAAAGATCCTAGGATCTAAGACAAAACCATCCTCGAATGGAGACGCAATGGTATACCGGCCTCAATCGATAACCAAAAACACAAAGACTGACCTCAAATTTTGCCAAAGAGACAAACTGACCTCAATCAATAAGCTTAAAATGGTCTATCATCCTCGAATGATAGCCACATTAACATGACCAATCTCAGAAGGACTTAAAGAAAAGAATTCTATCCTCGAATGACAATTCTCAAAAGATCCTCGAATCTAACACGAAACCATCCTCAAATGGAGACGCAATGGTATACCGACCTCAGTCGATAACCAAAAACACAAAGACTGACCTCATACTTTGCAAAAGAGACAAACTGACCTCAATCACTAAGCTCAAAATGGTCTATCATCTTCGAATGATAACCATAACAACATGACCAACCTCAGAAGGACTTGAAGAAACGAATGCCATCATGGAATGACAATTCTCAAAAGATCCTCGGATCTAACACAAAACCATCCTCGAATGGAGAAGCAATGGTATACTGGCCTCAGTCGATAACCAAAAACACAAAGACTAACCTCAGACTTTGCAAAAGAACAAAACTGACCTCAATAAATAAGCTCAAAATGGTCTATCATCCTGGAATGATACCTACAACAACAAGACCAACCTCAGAAGGACTTGAAAAAAAGAATTCCATCCTCGATTGACATTTCTCAAAAGATACTCGGATCTAACACGAAACCATCCTTGAATGGAGACCCAATGGTATACCGGCCTCAGTCGATAACCAAAAACACAAAGACTGACCTCAGACTTTACAAAAGAGACAAACTGACCTTAATCAATAAGCTCAAAATGGTCTATCATCCTCGAATGATAACCACAACAATAAGACCAACCTCAGAAGAACTTAAAGAAAAGAATGCCATCCTCGAATGACAATTCTCAAAAGATCCTCGGATCTAACACAAAACTATCCTCGAATGGAGATGCAATGGTATACCGGCCTCAGTCGATAACCAAAAACACAAAGACTGACCTCAAACTTTGCAAAAGAGACAAACTAACCTCAATCAATAAGCTCAAAATGGTTTATCATCCTCGAATGATAGCCACAACAACAAGACTAACCTCAGAAGGACATAAAGAAAAAAATGCCATCCTCGAATGGCAATTCTCAAAAGATCCTAGGATCTAAGATAAAACCATCCTCGAATGGAGACGCAATGGTATACTGGCCTCAATCGATAACCAAAACCACAAAGACTGACCTCAAATTTTGCCAAAGAGACAAACTGACCTCAATCAATAAGCTTAAAATGGTCTATCTTCCTTGAATGATAGCCACAACAACAAGTCCAATCTCAGAAGGATATAAAGAAAAGAATTCCATCCTCGAATGACAATTCTCAAAAGATCCTCGAATCTAACACGAAACCATCCTCAAATGGAGACGCAATGGTATACCAACCTCAGTCGATAACCAAAAACACAAATACTGACCTCATACTTTGCAAAAGAGACAAACTGACCTCAATCAATAAGCTCAAAATGGTCTATCATCTTCGAATGATAACCATAACAACATGACCAACCTCAAAAGGACTTAAAGAAACGAATGCCATCATGGAATGACAATTCTCAAAAGATCCTCGGATCTAACACAAAACCATCCTTGAATGGAGAAGCAATGGTATACTGGCCTCAGTCGATAACCAAAAACACAAAGACTGACCTCAGACTTTGCAAAAGAACAAAACTGACCTCAATAAATAAGCTCAAAATGGTCTATCATCCTGGAATGATACCTACAACAACAAGACCAACCTCAGAAGGACTTGAAAAAAAGAATTCCATCCTCGATTGACATTTCTCAAAAGATACTCGGATCTAACACGAAACCATCCTTGAATGGAGACCCAATGGTATACCGGCCTCAGTCGATAACCAAAAACACAAAGACTGACCTCAGACTTTACAAAAGAGACAAACTGACCTTAATCAATAAGCTCAAAATGGTCTATCATCCTCGAATGATAACCACAACAACAAGACCAACCTCAGAAGAACTTAAAGAAAAGAATGCCATCCTCGAATGACAATTCTCAAAAGATCCTCGGATCTAACACAAAACTATCCTCGAATGGAGATGCAATGGTATACCGGCCTCAGTCGATAACCAAAAACACAAAGACTGACCTCAAACTTTGCAAAAGAGACAAACTAACCTCAATCAATAAGCTCAAAATGGTTTATCATCCTCGAATGATAGCCACAACAACAAGACTAACCTCAGAAGGACATAAAGAAAAAAATGCCATCCTCGAATGGCAATTCTCAAAAGATCCTAGGATCTAAGATAAAACCATCCTCGAATGGAGACGCAATGGTATACTGGCCTCAATCGATAACCAAAACCACAAAGACTGACCTCAAATTTTGCCAAAGAGACAAACTGACCTCAATCAATAAGCTTAAAATGGTCTATCTTCCTCGAATGATAGCCACAACAACAAGTCCAATCTCAGAAGGATATAAAGAAAAGAATTCCATCCTCGAATGACAATTCTCAAAAGATCCTCGAATCTAACACGAAACCATCCTCAAATGGAGACGCAATGGTATACCGACCTCAGTCGATAACCAAAAACACAAAGACTGACCTCATACTTTGCAAAAGAGACAAACTGACCTCAATCAATAAGCTCAAAATGGTCTATCATCTTCGAATGATAACCATAACAACATGACCAACCTCAAAAGGACTTAAAGAAACGAATGCCATCATGGAATGACAATTCTCAAAAGATCCTCGGATCTAACACAAAACCATCCTCGAATGGAGAAGCAATGGTATACTGGCCTCAGTCGATAACCAAAAACACAAAGACTGACCTCAGACTTTGCAAAAGAACAAAACTGACCTCAATAAATAAGCTCAAAATGGTCTATCATCCTCGAATGATACCTACAACAACAAGACAAACCTCAGAAGGACTTGAAAAAAAGAATTCCATCCTCGATTGACATTTCTCAAAAGATCCTCGGATCTAACACGAAACCATCCTTGAATGGAGACCCAATGGTATACCGGCCTCAGTCGATAACCAAAAACACAAAGACTGACCTCAGACTTTACAAAAGAGACAAACTGACCTTAATCAATAAGCTCAAAATGGTCTATCATCCTCGAATGATAACCACAACAACAAGACCAACCTCAGAAGAACTTAAAGAAAAGAATGCCATCCTCGAATGACAATTCTCAAAAGATCCTCGGATCTAACACAAAACTATCCTCGAATGGAGATGCAATGGTATACCAGCCTCAGTCGATAACCAAAAACACAAAGACTGACCTCAAACTTTGCAAAAGAGACAAACTAACCTCAATCAATAAGCTCAAAATGGTTTATCATCCTCGAATGATAGCCACAACAACAAGACTAACCTCAGAAGGACATAAAGAAAAGAATGCCATCCTCGAATGACAATTCTCAAAAGATCCTAGGATCTAAGATAAAACCATCCTCGAATGGAGACGCAATGGTATACTGGCCTCAATCGATAACCAAAACCACAAAGACTGACCTCAAATTTTGCCAAAGAGACAAACTGACCTCAATCATTAAGCTTAAAATGGTCTATCTTCCTCGAATGATAGCCACAACAACAAGTCCAATCTCAGAAGGATATAAAGAAAAGAATTCCATCCTCGAATGACAATTCTCAAAAGATCCTCGAATCTAACACGAAACCATCCTCAAATGGAGACGCAATGGTATACCAACCTCAGTCGATAACCAAAAACACAAATACTGACCTCATACTTTGCAAAAGAGACAAACTGACCTCAATCAATAAGCTCAAAATGGTCTATCATCTTCGAATGATAACCATAACAACATGACAAACCTCAAAAGGACATAAAGAAACGAATGCCATCATGGAATGACAATTCTCAAAAGATCCTCGGATCTAACACAAAACCATCCTCGAATGGAGAAGCAATGGTATACTGGCCTCAGTCGATAACCAAAAACACAAAGACTGACCTCAGACTTTGCAAAAGAACAAAACTGACCTCAATAAATAAGCTCAAAATGGTCTATCATCCTCGAATGATACCTACAACAACAAGACCAACCTCAGAAGGACTTGAAAAAAAGAATTCCATCCTCGATTGACATTTCTCAAAAGATCCTCGGATCTAACACGAAACCATCCTTGAATGGAGACCCAATGGTATACCGGCCTCAGTCGATAACCAAAAACACAAAGACTGACCTCAGACTTTACAAAAGAGACAAACTGACCTTAATCAATAAGCTCAAAATGGTCTATCATCCTCGAATGATAACCACAACAACAAGACCAACCTCAGAAGAACTTAAAGAAAAGAATGCCATCCTCGAATGACAATTCTCAAAAGATCCTCGGATCTAACACAAAACTATCCTCGAATGGAGATGCAATGGTATACCAGCCTCAGTCGATAACCAAAAACACAAAGACTGACCTCAAACTTTGCAAAAGAGACAAACTAACCTCAATCAATAAGCTCAAAATGGTTTATCATCCTCGAATGATAGCCACAACAACAAGACTAACCTCAGAAGGACATAAAGAAAAGAATGCCATCCTCGAATGACAATTCTCAAAAGATCCTAGGATCTAAGATAAAACCATCCTCGAATGGAGACGCAATGGTATACTGGCCTCAATCGATAACCAAAACCACAAAGACTGACCTCAAATTTTGCCAAAGAGACAAACTGACCTCAATCATTAAGCTTAAAATGGTCTATCTTCCTCGAATGATAGCCACAACAACAAGTCCAATCTCAGAAGGATATAAAGAAAAGAATTCCATCCTCGAATGACAATTCTCAAAAGATCCTCGAATCTAACACGAAACCATCCTCAAATGGAGACGCAATGGTATACCAACCTCAGTCGATAACCAAAAACACAAATACTGACCTCATACTTTGCAAAAGAGACAAACTGACCTCAATCAATAAGCTCAAAATGGTCTATCATCTTCGAATGATAACCATAACAACATGACCAACCTCAGAAGGACATAAAGAAACGAATGCCATCATGGAATGACAATTCTCAAAAGATCCTCGGATCTAACACAAAACCATCCTCGAATGGAGAAGCAATGGTATACTGGCCTCAGTCGATAACCAAAAACACAAAGACTGACCTCAGACTTTGCAAAAGAACAAAACTGACCTCAATAAATAAGCTCAAAATGGTCTATCATCCTCGAATGATACCTACAACAACAAGACCAACCTCAGAAGGACTTGAAAAAAAGAATTCCATCCTCGATTGACATTTCTCAAAAGATCCTCGGATCTAACACGAAACCATCCTTGAATGGAGACCCAATGGTATACCGGCCTCAGTCGATAACCAAAAACACAAAGACTGACCTCAGACTTTACAAAAGAGACAAACTGACCTTAATCAATAAGCTCAAAATGGTCTATCATCCTCGAATGATAACCACAACAACAAGACCAACCTCAGAAGAACTTAAAGAAAAGAATACCATCCTCGAATGACAATTCTCAAAAGATCCTCGGATCTAACACAAAACTATCCTCGAATGGAGATGCAATGGTATACCGGCCTCAGTCGATAACCAAAAACACAAAGATTGACCTCAAACTTTGCAAAAGAGACAAACTAACCTCAATCAATAAGCTCAAAATGGTTTATCATCCTCGAATGATAGCCACAACAACAAGACTAACCTCAGAAGGACATAAAGAAAAGAATGTTATCCTCGAATGACAATTCTCAAAAGATCCTAGGATCTAAGACAAAACCATCCTCGAATGGAGACGCAATGGTATACTGGCCTCAATCGATAACCAAAACCACAAAGACTGACCTCAAATTTTGCCAAAGAGACAAACTGACCTCAATCAATAAGCTTAAAATGGTCTATCTTCCTCGAATGATAGCCACAACAACAAGACCAATCTCAGAAGGATATAAAGAAAAGAATTCCATCCTCGAATGACAATTCTCAAAAGATCCTCGAATCTAACACGAAACCATCCTCAAATGGAGACGCAATGGTATACCAACCTCAGTCGATAACCAAAAACACAAATACTGACCTCATACTTTGCAAAAGAGACAAACTGACCTCAATCACTAAGATCAAAATGGTCTATCATCCTCGAATGATAGCCATAAAAACATGACCAACCTCAAAAGGACTTAAAGAAACGAATGCCATCATGGAATGACAATTCTCAAAAGATCCTCGGATCTAACACAAAACCATCCTCGAATGGAGAAGCAATGGTATACTGGCGTCTGTCGATAACCAAAAACACCAAGACTGACCTCAGACTTTGCAAAAGAACAAAACTGACCTCAATAAATAAGCTCAAAATGGTCTATCGTCCTTGAATGATACCTACAACAACAAGACCAACCTCATAAGGGCTTGAAGAAAAGAAATCCATCCTCGAATGACAATTCTCAAAAGATCCTCGGATCTAACACGAAACCATCCTTGAATGAGACCCAATGGTATACTGGCCTCAGTCGATAACAAAAAACACAAAGACTGACCTCATACTTTACAAAAGAGACAAACTGACCTTAATCAATAAGCTCAAAATGGTCTATCATCCTCGAATGATAACCACAACAAAAACACCGACCTCAGAAGAACTTAAAGAAAAGAATGCCATCCTCGAATGACAATTCTCAAAAGATCCTCGGATCTAACACAAAACCTTCCTCGAATGGAGACGCAATGATATACCGGCCTCAGTCGAAAACCAAAAACCCAAATAATGACCTCAAACTTTGCAAAAGAGACAAACTGACCTCAATCTATAAGCTCAAAATGGTCTATCGTCCTCGAATTATTGCCACAACAACAAGACCAATCTCAGAAGGACTTAAAGAAAAGAATGCCATCCTCGAATGACAATTCTCAAAAGATCCTCGGATCTAACACAAAACCATCCTCGAATGGAGTCGCAATGGTATACCGGCCTCAGTCGATAACAAAAAACACAAAGACTTACCTCAAACTTTGCAAAAGAGGCAAACTGGCCTCAATCAATAAGCTCAAAATGCTCTATCATCCTCGAATGATAGCCACAAGAACAAGACCAACCTCTGAAGGAAATAAAGAAAAGAATGCCATCCTCGAATGACATTTCTCAAAAGATCCTAGGATCTAAGACAAAACCATCCTCGAATGGAGACGCAATGGTATACCGGCTTTAATCGATAACCAAAAACACAAAGACTGACCTCAAATTTTGCCAAAGAGACAAACTGGCCTCAATCAATAAGCTTAAAATGGTCTATCATCTTCGAATGATAGCCACATTAACATGACCAATCTCAGAAGGACTTAAAGAAAAGAATTCCATCCTCGAATGACAATTCTCAAAAGATCCTCGAATCTAACACGAAACCATCCTCAAATGGAGACGCAATGGTATACCGACCTCAGTCGATAACCAAAAACACAAAGACTGACCTCATACTTTGCAAAAGAGACAAACTGACCTCAATCAATAAGCTCAAAATGGTCTATCATCTTCGAATGATAACCATAACAACATGACCAACCTCAGAAGGATTGAAGAAACGAATGCCATCATGGAATGACAATTCTCAAAAGATCCTCAGATCTAACACAAAACCATCCTCGAATGGAGAAGCAATGGTATACTGGCCTCAGTCGATAACCAAAAACACAAAGACTGACCTCAGACTTTGCAAAAGAACAAAACTGACCTCAATAAATAAGCTCAAAATGGTCTATCATCCTCGAATGATACCTACAACAACAAGACCAACCTCAGAAGGACTTGAAGAAAAGAATTCCATCCTCGAATGACATTTCTCAAAAGATCCTCGGATCTAACACGAAACCATCCTTGAATGGAGACCCAATGGTATACCGGCCTCAGTCGATAACCAAAAACACAAAGACTGACCTCAGACTTTACAAAAGAGACAAACTGACATTAATCAATAAGCTCAAAATGGTCTATCATCCTCGAATGATAACCACAACAACAAGACCAACCTCAGAAGAACTTAAAGAAAAGAATGCCATCCTCGAATGAAAATTCTCAAAAGATCCTCGGATCTAACACAAAACCATCCTCGAATGGAGAAGCAATGGTATACTGGCGTCAGTCGATAACCAAAAACACAAAGACTGAACTCAGACTTTGCAAAAGAACAAAATTGACCTCAATAAATAAGCTCAAAATGGTCTATCATCCTTGAATGATACCTATAACAACAAGACCAACCTCACAATGGCTTGAAGAAAAGAATTCCATCCTCGAATGACAATTCTCAAAAGATCCTCGGATCTAACACGAAACCATCCTTGAATGGAGACCCAATGGTATACCGGCCTCAGTCGATAACCAAAAACACAAAGACTGACCTCAGACTTTACAAAAGAGACAAACTGACCTTAATCAATAAGCTCAAAATGGTCTATCATCCTCGAATGATAACCACAACAAAAAGACCGACCTCAGAAAAACATAAAGAAAACAATGCCATCCTCGAATGACAATTCTAAAAAGATCCTCGGATCTAACACAAAACCATCCTCGAATGGAGACGCAATGGTATACCGGCCTCAGTCGAAAACCAAAAACACAAAGACTGACCTTAAACTTTGCAAAAGAGACCAACTGACCTCAATCTATAAGCGTAAAATGGTCTATCATCCTCGAATTATAGCCACAACAACAAGACCAATCTCAGAAGGACTTAAAGAAAAGAATGCCATCCTCGAATGACAATTCTCAAAAGATCCTCGGATCTAACATGAAACCATCCTCAAATGGAGACGCAATGGTATACCGACCTCAGTCGATAACCAAAAACACAAAGACTGACCTCATACTTTGCAAAAGAGACAAACTGACCTCAATCACTAAGCTCAAAATGGTCTATCATCCTCGAATGATACCCACAACAAATAGACCAACCTCAGAAGGACTTGAAGAAAAGAATGCCACCCTAGAATTATAATTCACAAAAGATCCTTGGATCTAACACAAAACCATCCTCGAATGGAGAAGCAATGGTATACTGGCCTCATTCGATAACCAAAATCACAAAGACTGACCTCAGACTTTGCAAAAGAACAAAACTGACCTCAATAAATAAGCTCAAAATGGTCTATCATCCTCGAATGATACCTACAACAACAAGACCAACCTCAGAAGGACTTGAAGAAAAGAATTCCATCCTCGAATGAAATTTCTCAAAAGATCCTCGGATCTAACACGAAACCATCCTTGAATGGAGACCCAATGGTATACCGACCTCAGTCGATAACCAAAAACACAAAGACTGACCTCAGACTTTACAAAAGAGACAAACTGACCTTAATCAATAAGCTCAAAATGGTCTATCATCCTCGAATGATAACCACAACAAAAAGACCGACCTCAGAAAAACTTAAAGAAAACAATGCCATCCTCGAATGACAATTCTCAAAAGATCCTCGGATCTAACACAAAACCATCCTCGAATGGAGACGCAATGGTATACCGGCCTCAGTCGAAAACCAAAAACACAAAGACTGACCTCAAACTTTGCAAAAGAGACAAACTGACCTCAATCTATAAGCTCAAAATGGTCTATCGTCCTCGAATTATAGCCACAACAACAAGACCAATCTCAGAAGGACTTAAAGAAAAGAATGCTATCCTCGAATGACAATTCTCAAAAGATCCTCGGATCTAACATGAAACCATCCTCAAATGGAGACGCAATGGTATACCGACCTCAGTCGATAACCAAAAACACAAAGACTGACCTCATACTTTGTAAAAGTGACAAACTGACCTCAATCACTAAGCTCAAAATGGTCTATCATCCTCGAATGATACCCACAACAAATAGACCAACCTCAGAAGGACATGAAGAAAAGAATGCCACCCTAGAATTATAATTCACAAAAGATCCTTGGATCTAACACAAAACCATCCTCGAATGGAGAAGCAATGGTATACTGGCCTCATTCGATAACCAAAATCACAAAGACTGACCTCAGACTTTGCAAAAGAACAAAACTGACCTCAATAAATAAGCTCAAAATGGTCTATCATCCTCGAATGATACCTACAACAACAAGACCAACCTCAGAAGGACTTGAAGAAAAGAATTCCATCCTCGAATGAAATTTCTCAAAAGATCCTCGGATCTAACACGAAACCATCCTTGAATGGAGACCCAATGGTATACCGACCTCAGTCGATAACCAAAAACACAAAGACTGACCTCAGACTTTACAAAAGAGACAAACTGACCTTAATCAATAAGCTCAAAATGGTCTATCATCCTCGAATGATAACCACAACAAAAAGACCGACCTCAGAAAAACTTAAAGAAAACAATGCCATCCTCGAATGACAATTCTCAAAAGATCCTCGGATCTAACACAAAACCATCCTCGAATGGAGACGCAATGGTATACCGGCCTCAGTCGAAAACCAAAAACACAAAGACTGACCTCAAACTTTGCAAAAGAGACAAACTGACCTCAATCTATAAGCTCAAAATGGTCTATCGTCCTCGAATTATAGCCACAACAACAAGACCAATCTCAGAAGGACTTAAAGAAAAGAATGCTATCCTCGAATGACAATTCTCAAAAGATCCTCGGATCTAACATGAAACCATCCTCAAATGGAGACGCAATGGTATACCGACCTCAGTCGATAACCAAAAACACAAAGACTGACCTCATACTTTGTAAAAGTGACAAACTGACCTCAATCACTAAGCTCAAAATGGTCTATCATCCTCGAATGATACCCACAACAAATAGACCAACCTCAGAAGGACATGAAGAAAAGAATGCCACCCTAGAATTATAATTCACAAAAGATCCTTGGATCTAACACAAAACCATCCTCGAATGGAGAAGCAATGGTATACTGGCCTCATTCGATAACCAAAATCACAAAGACTGACCTCAGACTTTGCAAAAGAACAAAACTGACCTCAATAAATAAGCTCAAAATGGTCTATCATCCTCGAATGATACCTACAACAACAAGACCAACCTCAGAAGGACTTGAAGAAAAGAATTCCATCCTCGAATGACATTTCTCAAAAGATCCTCGGATCTAACACGAAACCATCCTTGAATGGAGACCCAATGGTATACCGGCCTCAGTCGATAACCAAAAACACAAAGACTGACCTCAGACTTTACAAAAGAGACAAACTGACATTAATCAATAAGCTCAACATGGTCTATCATCCTCGAATGATAACCACAACAACAAGACCAACCTCAGAAGAACTTAAAGAAAAGAATGCCATCCTCGAATGACAATTCTCAAAAGATCCTCGGATCTAACACAAAACCATCCTAAAATGGATAAGCAATGGTATACTGGCGTCAGTCGATAACCAAAAACACAAAGACTGACCTCAGACTTTGCAAAAGAACAAAATTGACCTCAATAAATAAGCACAAAATGGTCTATCATCCTTGAATGATACCTATAACAACAAGACCAACCTCATAAGGGCTTGAAGAAAAGAATTCCATCCTCGAATGACAATTCTCAAAAGATCCTCGGATCTAACACGAAACCATCCTTGAATGGAGACCCAATGGTATACCGGCCTCAGTCGATAACCAAAAACACAAAGACTGACCTCAGACTTTACAAAAGAGACAAACTGACCTTAATCAATAAGCTCAAAATGGTCTATCATCCTCGAATGATAACAACAACAAAAAGACCGACCTCAGAAAAACATAAAGAAAACAATGCCATCCTCGAATGACAATTCTCCAAAGATCCTCGGATCTAACACAAAACCATCCTCGAATGGAGACGCAATGGTATACCGGCCTCAGTCGAAAACCAAAAACATAAAGACTGACCTCAAACTTTGCAAAAGAGACAAACTGACCTCAATCTATAAGCTCAAAATGGTCTATCGTCCTCGAATTATAGCCACAACAACAAGACCAATCTCAGAAGGACTTAAAGAAAAGAATACCATCCTCGAATGACAATTCTCAAAAGATCCTCGGATCTAACATGAAACCATCCTCAAATGGAGACTTAATGGTATACCGACCTCAGTCGATAACCAAAAACACAAAGACTGACCTCATACTTTGCAAAAGAGACAAACTGACCTCAATCACTAAGCTCAAAATGGTCTATCATCCTCGAATGATACCCACAACAACAAGACCAACCTTAGAAGGACTTGAAGAAAAGAATGCCACCCTGGAATTATAATTCACAAAAGATCCTCGGATCTAAAACGAAACCATCCCTGAATGGAGACACAATGGTATACCGGCCTCAGTCGATAACCAAAAAAATAAAGATTGGCCTCAGACTTTGGAAAAGAGAAAAATTTACCTCAATCAATAAGCTCAAAATGGTCTATCATCCTCGAATGATACCCACAAAAACAAGACCAACCTCAAAAGGACTTGAAGAAAAGAATTCCATCATCGAATGACAATTCTCAAAAGATCCTCGTATCTAACATGAAACCATCCTCGAATGGAGACGCAATGGTATACCGGCCTCAGTCGATAACCAAAAATACAAAGACTGACCTCAGACTTTGCAAAAGAGACAAACTGACCTCAATCAATAAGCTCAAAATGGTCTATCATCCTCGAATGATAACCACAACAACAAGACCAACCTCAGAAGGAATTGAAGAAAAGAATTCCATCCTCGAATGACAATTCTAAAAAGATCCTCGGATCTAACACAAAACTATCCTCGAATGGAGACGCAATGGTATACCGGCCTCAGTCGATAACCAGAAACACAAAGACTGACCTCAGACAGACTTTACAAAAGAGTCAAACTAACCTCAATCGATAAGCTCAAAATGGTCTATCATTCTCGAATGATAGCCACAACAACAAGACCAACCTCAAAAGAACTTGAGGAAAAGAATGCCATACTTGAATGACAATTCTCAAAAGATCCTCGGATCTAACACCAAACCATCATCGAATGGAGACGCAATGGTATACCGGCCTCAGTCGATAACCAAAAACACAAAGACTGACCTCAGACTTTTTAAAAGAGACAAACTGGCCTTAATCAATAAGCTCAAAATGGTCTATCATCCTCGAATGATAACCACAACAACAAGGCAAACCTCAGAAACACTTGAAGAAAAGAATGTCATCCTCGAATGTAAATTCTCAAAAGATTCTCGGATCTAACACGAAACAATCCTCGAATGGAGACGCAATGGTATACCGACCTCAGTCAATAACCAAAAACACAAAGACTAATCTCCTACAGACTTTGCAAAACAGACAAACTGACCTCAATCAATGAGCTCAAAATGGTCTATCATCCTCGAATGATAGCCACAACAACAATACTAACCTCAGAAGAACTTGAAGAAAAGAATGCCATCCTCGAATGACAATTCTCAAAAGATCCTCGAATCTAACACGAAACCATCCTCGAATGGAGATGCAATGGTATACCGGCCTCAGTCGATAACCAAAAAAATAAATACTGAACTCAGACTTTGTAAAAGAGACAAACCGACCTAAATAAATAAGCTCAAAATGGTCTATCATCCTCAAATGATAACCACAATAACAAGACCAACCTCATAAGGAATTGAAAAAAAGAATGCCATCCTCGAATGACAATTCTCAAAAGATTCTCGGATCTAACACGACACCATCCCCGAATGGAGATGCAATGGTTTACCGGCCTCAGTTGATAACCATAATAACAAAAAATGACCTTAGACTTTGCAAAAGAGACAAACCGACCACAATCAATAAGCTCAAAAGGGTCTATCATCCTCGAATGATAACCAAAACAACAAGACCAACCTCAGAAGGACTTGAAGAAAAGAATTCCATCCTCGAATGACAATTCTCAGAAGATCCTCGGATCTAACACGAAACCATCCTCGAATGGAGACACAATGGTATACCGGCCTCAGTCGATAACCAAAAATACAAAGGCTTACCTCAGACAGACTTTGCAAAAGAGACAAACTGACCTCAATCAATAAGCTCAAAATGGTCTATCATCCTCGAATGATAGCCACAACAACAAGACCAACCTCAGAAGGACTTGAAGAAAATAATTCTATCCTCGAATGACAATTCTCAAAAGAGGATCTAACACGAAACTATCCTCGAATGGAGACGCAATGGTATACCGGGGTCAGTCAATAACCAAAAACACAAAGACTGACCTCAAACAAACTTTGCAAAAGAGACAAACTGACCTCAATCAATAAGCTCAAAATGGTCTATCATCCTCGAATGATAGCTATAAAAACAAGACCAACCTCAGAAGGACTTGAAGAAAAGAATTCCATCCTCGAATGACAATTCTCAAATGGTCCTCGGATCTAACACGATTTCATCCTTGAATGGAGACGCAGTGATATACCGGCCTCAGTCGATAACCAAAAACACAATGGTATTGGTATCCTCCATGGGGAGAACTTCAAGTTGAGAAGATGTTACGGGTTTTACCTAATAGCTCAAAACTGACCCATGATGGCATGCACATGTTTGGATTTATGGCGTCATGCTACATGACAATGGAAATGCTACGCTTTGGAGGATGCAAATGTAATGATGACTATGCATATGCAAATGCAAAGGGATCTCCTGATGAGGAGACTGCAAGTATCCCAGGTGACTTGACCGGGGAGAACAGATGAACACTGCATTGATCTTGGTCAATCCTTGTGAGTAGGAAACAACTCTGCGGGGGATGTTGTTAATGATACACCGGCTCTGAACTGCCGCCACTACCAAAAATAAATTGGACTTTGAGGTTAGAGAGCCAAGACCCTACTGGAGATGGACTCTTCTTGCTAGGTATGCCACCCGTTGAGCTCCACTGGGGAAGTGAAACTTTCCGGTTTGTTCTAGGGAACCAGATGTAAGGCATTGCTGAGGAATCAACCTGATGGAGAGGAAAGACACTCCTAACACTGCTGGGGATTGCCCCTGTATTGAAGGGGAGTCCTTTCTTGGGGAACACACCAATCTTTTGTTGTTACTATTGGGTAAGATTTCAACTTCCCACTCTACTGGGGATAACAGGAGACACACGGGAAGACCCCTGTTCTTGTTCAAGCATATGGTTGAGATATTCCTCCTGGAAGTTCACTTTAGCTCTACTAGCAACGCCTGTACATACACCTGCACAACTGATAGCCTGCAACATGAAGAGTTAGTTTGGACCTGTATGCCCCAGGCTTATGGTGTGAATCACTATCCTGGTCACTCAACCCTTTTTAGAGTTATATTAAATGTTTCTATCTTCCTGCATGAATTAGAAAGCATTCAAATGTTCATAACACAATTTTAAATCATAATATGTTGGAAGATTTCACAATCAATCAATGTTAGATGAAAAACAAAAACAAAAGCAACTAGTCACAAGTTTGACTGAAACTGAATTTTATTAATTTGGAAAAAGGCCATGAATAGGTATTACATCAGGAAACAATTCCCTGGAAAGAGGAAATCGTCCAAAAAGGAAAACAAACTATCCTATTGGCAATGTGAAAAATGAATCTCATCAAGTTTTGACCCAGCTATGACTTATATATCTTCAAGACCATCTGCTTGCTCTGCCCCTTGAGAAAGGTGATTGGACTGGTCTTCAACCCTTGGAATAACCTTGGTTGCAAATGGATCTCAAATCTCGCAGACTGCAGTCGTTCGTGTTAGTCCCTCTTTTGCGTGGATCGCCCTTTTGGTTTTCAATCCACCAGGATACCCGTTTTGGCCTGAGTTGTCCGATGTGGCTTTTTAGCTCAGCGGGTGTACATTTTTTCAATATTTCCCTAATTTTTTCCTGAGCCTTTTATTCTGTTTTTGGCTCGCCGGGATGCCCATTTTTGCCTGGATCTTTATTCGGTTATTATCCAGCGGGTCTTTTTTACACGAAGTATTTTCTTATTGTGGCTGCATTGACAGGGGAATGGAAGTCTTCGCCATCCATGGTTGTTAGCATCAAGGCTCCACCTGAGAAGACCTTTTTAACCACAAATGGACCTTCATAGTTGGGTGTCCACTTGCCCCTGTGAACGTTGAGAGGAGGAAGATTCCTTTTCAGCACCAGGTCACCTGGTATATACCGTTGAGGTCGTACTTTCTTATCGAAATCATGTTTCATCCGCCGTTGATACAACTGTCCATGGCATACAGTTGTTAGGCGTTTCTCTTCAATGAGGCTCAATTTATTATACCTGGATCGGAGCCATTCAGATTCATCTAGCTTAACGTCTGTAAACACCCCAAATTTGCCCTCACCCATTCACACCATGGCTTGTGATCATTTCATATGCATAAATCCAATCATAGCATCTCATATCACATTTTTGATTCATTGCATTTGTTCAAAGTCATCTGCATCTAGGGTTTGTGATCTGAGCAATCCAAGAGCTTCTTGAGCCACTCCAAAGGCCATCAATCACTTCAAAGGGGTCCATGTATGTCCAAGCATCATATTATATCCTCTCAAAGTCAAGAATGTCAAAGAATCACAAGAACTGAGAATGGCATGGAAGCAGGGCCAGGCTTAACTGCACAGATGACCTAGAATTAGGGTTTTGGTTTCAAAGGCCATAACTCCAAATTTTTTGGTCATTCTTGTTTCTATTGGTCTCCATATGGTATAGGGAGTATGCATATCAATTTTCATGAAGAAATTCCATGGGGAAGTCATCTGATCAAGAGTTGACTTTTCAAGCAAGTCAGTGCAAAATCAGGGCATCTGAGGCCCCCAATGACCCAACCAAAGGGTGTTCTTCATCATTTTGATTGTATATGATCTTTATTTGATCATAGAAGAAGTTGGAAGTTCACCAAATTGAAGAATTTCAAGTCATTTGCAAAGTTGACTTTTTGGGAAAGTTTGACTTTTAATGGAATTGCCATTTTAGGAAACTTTTTCAACCTTTACTTTTTGATTCAAAAATGCTTCAAATAAAAAAACTTTGGTCATGAAAGTTGTAGAATGGATCATTCCCTTTTCAAAAAGTACAAGAACATGACCTAATTCATTTTGGATCAAAAGTTATGGCTTGTCAAAGTTGGCAAAAATCACAAAATTTGAAGTTTTCTACCAAAGAGGCAAAGTTGCAAATTCACTTGTCAAGGCAAATTGAGCTATCAAACAAACTTCTAATCTTCACACAAACATGTACCAAGACCTAAAAGTCAGATTGCACCAAAGTATCACTCATTTCTATGGCTTATGGAGCAAGATTTCTCAAAGGAAGCAAAAGTGAGGCAAGTTGCAAAAACTCACTCAAGTGTGAATCCACTTGCTGGCTGACTTCACAAACAATCCAAGGGTTCTCCACACATCTTGCTGCGCAGGACACCCCATATGTCCTTGGCTAGCAAGTAGCCCATGCCTCTCTTACACAACTTTGACATTTTGGCAACTTGAGCCATACCAATCACTAAAGCACACATCAACTCATCTGACCTATCACAATTGTTTATGCAAACAAAAAGCAAGCCAAAACACATACAACACAAGCCTGAAACACTCCCCAACACAGCTCTCTCATTTTCACCTCATTTTGCAAAAGCTTTCGAAAAACCTTCCACAGACTGCAAACATACAAACAAACTTCACAAACATACTCAGCACATTCCACTGATCAAAAACCACCCATCACCATAGCCTGAAAGTCACTGAATCACAAATACGATTTCTGTCCCTCATTGAACAGAACTTCTGCCAACTCTCAAACCATCCATTATAAACTTCAAACAAGCATTGAAAGCTTCTCAGGGGGTCCAGTGGAGTTGATTGCAAGCAAGAAACCAGCCAGAAAGTACCAGAAACTAAAGCTTCAGTTCAGGTAGCAATCTCAAACTTTTTTTCCAGAAACTCCATTTTAAGTTCTTAAAAGCTTCTATGCACTCCCCTGATCATGGGGATGTGATTATTTTTGAAAATGTTTGAGAAACCAGGATGTATGAATGCTCTGAAACTTTTTGCCCTAAGAATGTTTTGATTCGATTTGGCTGATTAATGAAAGAAAAATGATGTTTGTTTGGGGGGTTTGATTCGGTTTTGAATGGGGATGAATTATGGGCAGTTAGATTTCATTTTTATTGCGTGTAGAGAGAGTTAGAGGTTTGGGCTTGCCGGAGAAGACGACCGGAACAGTGTTCCGGTCGCCTGAAAGTCATTAGGGCATGTAATTAGGGTTTAATCATAAATAGGAGATTTTGAATGTCAGCCCTTGGATATGGCGCCAAGTCAATTCGCGCGCGTGTAGGTTTGAATTCCAGCCATTGATCTTGCTGACTTTTCTATTTTTCAGTTTTATTTCATTTTTATTTCATTTAATTGCTTTTGTTTTCTTCATTTTATTAAAAATAGTAAAACATTTTCAAAAATTCTAAAAATTTTTATACAAACTTGTATTAATTTTCAGAAACCAAAAACATTTCTATTTTTATTTTTTGCATTAAAAATATTTTTAAATCATTTAAAAGTTTATTTTTAATTAATTAATGAGAATTAATTAATTAAAAATACTTTTAGGTATTTAAAAATCACCAAAAAATTCATGAAACCTTTAAAATCATTTAGAAACATTGTCCAACCCTCAAACCAAATTTCATTTTTGATCTTGATGACTTTTGATAATTTTTCATGGAATTAAAATCATTTCAAGGCAATATTTTGTCCCAAGCTTCCAAAATTCATTTCTGCCTAACCATTGAGAGTTGGACTTTGATTCTTTTTGCATTGTGTCTTGCATATCATGTAGTTCATAGGATTAAATTGGCATAATTTGATTTTGCATTTTCAATTTGTTTGACATTTTTCTTGACAAGGTACCTTAAAACCCTAGCATTCTTAAGAAATTCATAACTTTCATTGGGTTAAGAGTTAGAACCCCTCCTTTGGGCAGTGAGTTTGTATAGGTTTAAGGTTCCCTTGGATGCATTTTCAATTTTTTATCTTGATGTTTGCTTCTGGTTTTTGGTTTTTGTTTGGTGCATTGATCATAAAGCCTAATTTGGGCTTTCTTATGCATTCATCTTGCATTTGCTTGCATACCATGACTTGCTATGACATTTTATGCATCCATTTGATTCATTAGACATCTTAAGACATATTAGAAGCATGTTTGATCATTGCATCTTTCATTTTCCATGTTGTATGTCATTTGCATTTCATAACTTTTCATGTATGTTCATGATTCTAAGCTTGCTTCTCTTGCATCCACATGCTTGAATGATCATCTCCATGCCTTGTTTCATGTTTGCATCATCTCATAGCATCATTATCATCTCATATATGCTTCTGGTTTTGTTTTACATCATCACATTTCATTCCATTTTGCATTGCATTACATTTGTTTCACTAACTTTTCAGGTGGTAAGTCACTTTGAGAAGTGAATTTGCCTTCACTTCTCACATTTTCTTTTCATCTCCCTTATGCATCATTGCTGCATTTTATCTTGTGTTTGAGATTGAGCTTGCTCTTTCTTCTTCTTCTTACCTTCTTTCCTCAAGTGACTTGTCTTCTTAAATGAAGCAAGTTACTTTGCTTCTCTTTGCTCCTTTCATCTGCTTCCTGGTGGTTCCTCTGAAGATGTCTCTTGTAAACCTCACAAACCTTAGGAAAAACCAAGCATGACAATGATTAGGGTTTTTGATTAGTCCCCCCACTTAGTTTTACCTTTGTGTCTCATTGAGTCTTCTCTTCTCATCTCATAATCAGGGACTAAACCCTAAAGGTTTTAAGGCTTTGTGATTAAGCTTATGCTTGCATCCTTCTATTAGGATGGAGTGTATAACTTTAATCCTAAGTGTTAAACCCTTAATGTGTTTAAATCCTTTAATCAATCCATCATAATAATCATCAAGACATCAAGCTTGTAACTTGGGCCTTGCATTAGGGTTCTAATTCTTCCTTAATTGGTTAAGAAGGACTAACCCTAGTGTTAATGGACAAGTCCCTCTCAAGTTGTCTTACAAATCATAAAATTCACTTCATCATCTTACCATTAACTAAAATCCACTTAATAAAGGCTTTGTTTTGTCATGAGTTTAATCCCTAATCATGAATTAAGTTGAGGAGCTTTCCTCAGCTTAAACATTCTCATCTATTATCCTTCTATTAGGATGGTGTAATGAGTCTGTTTAATCCTTTATTATGGCTTAACCTCATTACTTAACCCTAAACAAAAACACCAAAAACACCTAAATAATCACAAGTAGGTTAATGATCTTAATCCTACACCAAAGGTGATTAAGTGTGAGAAGCTGACTTCACACTTAAGGCATTCTCATTACCCCTAATCAGAGGGAAGATGTGATGAGTTTACTAACCCATTGGTTTAGGCTTAAGTTCATTAATCTATGACAAACCTTCAAAAAGCAATAAAAGACTGAAAATACAAAAACAAACAATAATCGTCTCCTTTGGGATTCTTTTTTCACCTCATTCACTCACAAACGAGAACTTGCTCCTTCCGTCTAATGCAAGACAGTTTGCACCTGAGCCAGACAGGTCATACACTTGAGCATAGACAGGTAAGCAGTTCACAAGTCAATTCATCTTTCAGTCTCTTTGGGTCGAACTACGGTGTTCTGACTTCCTCATTGCACAAGAGGATACGTAGGCATAACTTAACAGTTATCGAACAAAAGTCTCTGTATATTCCCCCTCTTTCCAGCTTCATTCTTTAAGCCTCATTATCATGAGCATTTCATTCTTGTTCTCACACTGACACATCACTTATACACTTTACTTCTCTTACACTGACACCTGTACATCCTTTTCCAGCTCTTTATACACAAATTGCACCGACACTACCCCTTTAAAACACAAATCTTTTAAGCGTGGATCCCGTCGAGTACGACGGACAATCTGGGTGCTAATACCTTCCCAGGTTGTAACCAACCCCCTTTCTCAGACTCTCTGGTTCGCAACCGTCTTATCCATATCTTTCTTAGGTTTATGCAGCATTACCTTTCCCTCGGGATAAAAATGCCTAGCTGGCGACTCTATTCTTTTCCTGTGAGTTCACTCCTGTGTGTTCTCACATCCTCCTTTCGCCGACCGTTCGCGTCTGTACCTTTATTTGGGCCATTTCCCATTTATCGGGAGCGACAACGTCCATCATTAATCTCAATGAGGGGATCTCCACTTCGACTGGTAGGACTGCCACTATACCATATATTAATGAGAACGGGGTTGCCCCTGTTAAGGTATGCATAGATGTTCGGTACCCACGTAGCTCAAACGGTAGCATGTCATGCCAATCTTTATATGTCACAACCATCTTCTGCACGATTTTCTTGATGTTCTTGTTGGTCGTCTCGATGGCGCCATTCATTTTCGGGTGATATGGTGAAGAGTTATGATGCTCTATTTTGAAATCCCGACACAAGTCAGCCATCATCTTGTTATTGAGGTTAGAACCATTATCAGTAATGATCCTTTCGGGAATTCCATACCGATAAATGATATCTCTTTTGACAAACCAGGCTACCACTTGCTTTGTAATGTTGGCATAAGACGCCGCTTCGACCCAATTCGTGAAATAGTCTATAGCAACCAGGATGAAGCGGTGACCGTTGGAAGTTGTCGGCTCAATCTTGCCAATCATATCAATGCCCCACATGGAGAACGACCAAGGTGAAGACATGACACTCAATGGATTCGGAGGTACATGGACCTTATCAGCGTAGATATGGCACTTGTGACATTTGCAGGAATATTTACAACAATCGGATTCCATGGTGATCCAATAATATCCTGATCTCAGCAGTTTCTTTGCCATAGCATGTCCTCCAGCATGGGTACCAAAGGAGCCTTCATGAACTTCTTGCATCAACAAATCTGCTTTGTGTCTGTCCACGCATCTAAGCAGAACCATGTCGAAGTTTCGCGTGTATAGCACATCATCTTGATTCACAAAGAACCCACCTGCTAGCCTTCTGAGAGTCTTATTGTCTTTACTGGACGCCCCAGTCGGATACTCTTGAGACTCCAAGATTTGTTTGATATCGTGATACCAAGGTTTGTTATCTTCACCACTGTCAACTGCGAAGACATAGACAGGTATTTAAGGATAAGAGACCATGATTCGAGGCACGTAATTCTCTTGACAAACTTTAATCATGGATGACAAAGTTACTAGAGCATCAGCGAACTAATTTTCATCTCGAGGAATATAACTCAACATGACTTTGGTGAAGAAAGTTAGCAATCTCCTGGTATAATCCATGTAAGGAACCAAGTGAGGTTGATGAACTAACCACTTGACATTGACTTGGTTCACCACCAGAGCAGAATCTCCGAAGATCTCGAGGTTCTTGATTCGCAAGTTGATTTCCTCCTCAACCCCCATGATGCAAGCTTCATACTCTGCTTCGTTGTTTGTACATTCAAAAGTCAACTGAGCAGCGAAAGGCACATGGACACCCTCTAATGAGATGATGACAACACCCACTCTGCTTCCATTTACGTTCACAGCTCCGTCAAACACCAGCTTCCATTTGGATTCAGGGTCTGGCCCCTCCTCCGGAAGTGGTTCTTCACAATCTTTCAACTTGAGGAACATGATTTCCTCATCCGGAAACTCGAATCTCATGGGCTGATAATCGTCAATTGGCTGCTGAGCTAGGTATTCTGATAATACACTCCCTTTGATTGCTTTTTGCGAAGTGTAATGATATCATATTCTGTTAGAATCATCTGCCATTGGGCTATCCTTCCTGTTAGAGACGGCTTCTCGAAGATATACTTTACAGGATCCATCTTAGAAATTAGGAGAGTGGTGTGAGTCAGCATGTACTATCTTAGTCAGAGAGCAGCCCATGCCAAAGTGCAACAAGTTTTCTCGAGTAGTGAGTAGCGTGTCTCACAATCGGTAAACTTTTTTCTAAGGTAATAAATGGCATGCTTTTTTCGACCAGACTCGTCTTGCTTCCCCAACACACATCTCATTGATCCTTCAAGTACGGTAAGGTACATGATTAAGGGTCTCCCTGGCACTAGAGGCATGAGAATTGGAGGTTCTAACAAATACTCCTTGATTCGGTCAAAGGCTTGTTGGCAGTCTTCATTCCATTTGATAGCCTGATTCTTCCTCAAATGCTTGAAAATAGGCACACACGTGGTTGTTACGTGCGAGATAAATTGTGCAATATAGTTTAGTCTCCCTAAGAAACCACGTACTTGCTTCTCAGTTCTTGGTTCAGGCATCTCCTGGATGGCTTTTACTTTGGTTGGATCAACCTCGATTCCCCGCTCACTAACAATGAAACCCAGTAGCTTGCCGAAACATACCCAAAAGGTGCATTTGTTAGGATTCAACCTCAGTTTGAATTTCCTGAGCCTGTCAAACAGCCTTGCTAGATTAACCAGATGCTCTTCTTCTGTTTGGGACTTTTCTATCATATCATCAACATAGACCTCAATCTCGTGATGAATCATGTCGTGAAATAACGTCACCATTGCTCGTTGGTACGTGGCTCCAGCGTTCTTAAGACCAAACGGCATGACTTTATAACAGAAGGTGCCCTAAGGCGTAATGAAGGTAGTCTTTTCCATATCATCGGGAGACATTTTAATCTGGTTATAACCTTAAAATCCGTCCATGAAAGAGAATACAGAAAACTGAGCAGTGTTTTCAACAAGCACGTCTATATGAGGCAGAGGGAAATCATCTTTAGGGTTGGCCCGGTTCAAGTCCCTGTAGTCTACACACATTCTGACTTTATCGTCCTTTTTAGGGACCGACACAATACTGGCAACCCACGGAGGGTAACTGGTCATGCTAAGAATCCAGCATCGAATTGTGTATGTACTTCCTCTTTAATTTTGATTTCCATATCAGGGCATGTGCGTCTCAACTTTTGTTTCACTGGTGGGCAGTCTTCTCTCAAAGGCAGCTTGTGCACCACAATAATTGTATCCAAACTGGGCATGTCTTGATAAGACCAGGCGAAGACATCAACATATTCTCGAATCATGGCAATTAAACGAGTCTTGATAGATTCTTCTAATGCGGCCCCGATCTTTACCTCTTTCTTGTCTTCTTCGATACCCAGGTTTATCACCTCAATAGCCTCTTCATGCGGTTGAATCATCTTTTCCTCTTATTTAAGAAATCTGGCTAACTCTTCAGGTAGTTCGCAATCTTCTTCACCTTCCTCATCGGCTTGGTAAATCGTATTGTCAAAGTCATACTTAGCCATAGCAGGGTCGTCATTGATGAGACCCGGTGACGAGCACCTTCATGAATGATGATTCATGCAAGGCTTTAGAAAGAGTTTGAGAAAATGAAAACATTGCCATTTTAAAACTTTTCTTTCTCTTTTTGGAAAACAAAGGAAAAAAAATGAAAGACAAGGAACAACATGGATGAATGCAAAACGTCCGCTTTATTAATGATCATGGTATTCTGTTATGAACAATGGAACCCTTACAATGACCTACTATGCCCCGGGTAAGGCATAACGCTTGAATACAGGAAAGACAAAAACAAACACCATTACTCTTCAAAGGAAGTGACTGAAATGAGCCTTTCAGATGACCAATTGTTGAGCTGAGTCTCTGGAGCATAATGCCTGATCCACTCGTCCAAGTCACAATCACTATCAACTGTGTCATCTTGCACTGCACTGATACTCCCATAATCAACCCATCCTGCACTTATGAAGGTAATCGGGCCTTGTCGACCTCTGGTGCTCTGTTCAGATGATGACTGCCCAGGATGATAGCCAACACCAATGATGTCCTTCTTTTCTGATACTTCCACTGGATTTCCCCATCCTTCTCGTATTCCTGACTCCACCACCTTTAGAGCCTGTTTGTAAGAAGCTATGGAGACTTCTTTCTTTGATTCTTCAGAAGAAATGGCTAATGAAGATGCCAGTTCAGTTTTCAAGGGCTCGAAAGCTTGACATGGAGTCTCAACAATCTCACCGTCCATCTCTACATATTTAATGAAGCCATATGACTGATAAAGATATCCTCCTCTCCACAGATCGTTACGATTTTCCCTTCCCAAACGAATTTCAATTTCTGATGAAGCGTAGACAATACTGACCCTGCCGAATGGATCCAAGGCCTTCCCAGCAAACAGTTGTACGCATGCTAGATATCCATTACATAGAATGTGGTATTGAAGATTTTTGGCCCTACCTTGATTGGCAAGTCCACTTCCCCGAACAATGATCTTCTAGATCCATCAAACGCTCGAACCACCAAGTCACTGGGCTTCAGAATAACTCCGTCGTAATCCAGTTTCATTAATGCCTTCTTAGGAAGAACATTCAGTGATGACCATGTGTCCACCAACACATGGGATAACACTGCACCGTTGCACTCCAAAGAAATATGCAGTGCCCGATTGTGAGAGCGACCCTCAGATGTCAGGTCCATGTCAGTAAATACTAGTCCATGACTAGCGTTAACACTAGACACCACAGTTTCTAACTGGTTCACTGAGATATCCTAAGGTACATAGGCTTTGTTCAGGATGTTTAAGAGAGTTTTTCTATGAGAGTCCGAACACATTAACAGAGACAAGATGGAGATCTTTGATGGAGTTTGTTGCAAATGGTCCACGATTTTATAATCGCTCTTTTTGATGATTCTTAAAAACTCTTCTTATTCTTTGTCAAATGTAATGTTAGGGTCAACCACAGGTGTGGGCTCATTAGTAGTTACTGGCTGCTTGCCCCTAGCCTTAGCTTGGGCCTCAGCAGTATCTCTAGGTGGCACTATGCTGTTTCTCAGTGTCTCTGCACAAACAATCTCCCACTCCTAGTAAAATATCCTACTCCAACATTCTCTACCTGAGCTGGAGATATACTAGGTGTGGCCAAGTCTTGCTTCTGTCCATTGCAATACACCTCACCCCCCGTAATGCCATGGGATGGCCTTATCACTTTGGCACATCATTGGCCCTGCAGTAGTAATAGTTATTGGTGCCTGTAAACACCCCAAATTTGCCCACTCTTTTTTCTCACACCTTGGCTTGTGATCCTTCATGTTGCATTGCATAAGCATACCATCTCACACTGTATAGTTATCTCATTGCATAGCTGCATAGCTAGGGTTTGTGATCAGATGAACCCAAGAAGTGTTCTGAGAAATCCCAAAGGCCATGAAGCATGCAAAGGGGGTCCATGAGTGTTCTATGGTCATATTATGCCTCTAAAATGTTGCTTTGAAGTCACAAAGTCTCAGAGGATTGCACAGTTGCCCAAGCAGGCTCAGAGCTCCTGCACAGATGACCATAAATTAGGGTTTTGGATTTAAGGCCCTTACACTCAAAAATTTTGGCCATTCTTATTCTATTGGTCTATATATGTTATAAGGAGCATGTGTATCAAATTTGAAGCAAAAATTCCTTGTGGAAGTCATCTGATCAAATGGTAACTTGTTGTGCAAGAAAAGTCAGAATCAGGGCATCTAAGGCCACCAACAAGGGTTCCAAAGGGTCATCTTCATCAATTTGAGGTCCTGTGATCTTTATTTTATCTTAGGAATGCTTAGAAGTTCACAATATTGAAGAATTTTGAGCCATTTGAAAACTTGTCATTGTTGGACATGACTTGTAATGGAAACTTTCCATTTTGGGAAAGATCTTCAACCTCCTCTTTCTTGATCAAAAAGGCTTCAAATGAATTTTCTTCAAACATGAAAGTTGTAGATTGAATCTTCCCATTTTCAAAAAGTACAAGAACTCCTCTTAATTCATCCTAGACCTCAAGATATGGAAAGTCAAAGTTGGGAAAATCTTGTAATTTTCAAGTTCATACCAAAGAGGGAAATATGCAAAATGGTATTACAGGCCTTTATGTGACCTCTAATCCACTCAAACACTTCATAACATGTCAATACAACTTGCCTAGACCAGAATTGGCCCAAGAATTTGGCATTTTCATGGCTTGATTCACAAAAAATTTCAAAGTGGCCAATATGCATAAACATTGAAATCTCTTCATCCAAGCATCACAACTCACTTCTATTGATCCAAAGGCTCTCCATGAAGCATGCTGAAGAGATATAACCACAAAAATCTATGTTGCACCAGCCCATACCTCAAGTACACATATGTTGACATTTTTGCATTTCAAGCCATACTAATCCCACAGTGCCACAACAACTCTTCTGGCCAATAACAATTGTTTATTCAAGCCCTAAGCACTATAAATGGACACCATTCATGGCCTAAAACAACACACAACTTCAGAATCAAGAAATTGCTCCCAAACATTAGCTCTTCGAATTTCTCAATCTAGCCACTCAAATCTAGAAATTCTTTCACCAATCAACTCCATATAACCTCAGGAACAATTCCCACCCATCACCATAGCCTGAAACAAGCCCAAACATAAACACGACTTCGGCAAACTCAGAACTGAAACACACAAACCAGCCACTCTAAGCTCCATTCAAGCTTGTCAATAGCCTCAAGAGGTCAAAAGCGACTGGATTGCACAAAGGGGAGGCCCAGAAAGCTCCATTCAAAGAACTCCATCTCAGGTAACCTTCATGAACTTTTTTTCCAGAAGCATGATTTTAAGTTCTAGAATGAATCTGCATGCTTCCCTGATCACACTGATATGATTAGAATTGAAAATAGGTTAGAACTGAGGATTTCATGATGTTCTAAAATTTTTGACCTAGAACTTGATTGCTTCGATTCAGCCTGATGATGCATGATAAATGATTTTTGATTGTTGATTAGAGTTGTATGATGTTAGGAGAGTGTTTTTGGGAAAGAAAATTAGAGATTAGAAGCCTGTAGTGGATTATGGGAATTTGGCTTGCCGGAGAAGATGACTGGAGCTTAGCTCCGGTCACCTGAAAGTGACTAGGGCTTAATTAGGGTTAACTGCCCAGATTAAATCTCCACCCTTGGATCTTGTTTAAATTAATGTACGGATGGCTCAGATAATCCACTTAATTTTAATTTTGATTAATTAGGTTATTTATGATTAATTAAGTCAATTTAAATGTCAGCCAATGGATCACGCGCGAAACACAACTTCAAACCTGAGCCTTAGATCTTTCATACCCCAAGTCAATGTGACTTTGAATCTGGAACGTTGATCCCTCCCCCCCCCCTTTGATCTCAGCCTTCCATTTTGCATACTTTTCATTTTCTGTTATTTTATTTTATTTCTTTTGTTTTAATTATTAAAAATAGCAAAAATCATTTAAAAATTCTGAAAATTTTATCATCACTTTAATTAATTTTCAGAAACCAACATTATTTTTATTTTTATTTTTCATCAAAAAATGCCTTTTTAAATATTTTAATTGTATATTTTAATTAATTAATTCCATTTAATTGATTAAAAATACTTTAAAGTATTTAAAAATCACAAAAAAATTCAAAGAGGTTTCTTAAATATTTAGAAACATTTTAAAACTCATCTAACAAATTTCTTTTTGGTTTTGATCAAACTTTGCCAATTTTCTTTGAATTAGGGTTTATAAATTTCTTATTTTTCAACCCTAACTTCAAAAATTCATAACTTTCAAACAAAGATGAGTTTGCATTTGATTCTTTTTTAAATCTTTCACATTTGACCCCTAGTTTCTAAAAATATTTTTGTCTCATTTTTATCTTGCATTTTCAAATTAATGTGCATTTTCCCTTTGAGAAGTATTCAAAACCCTAGTCAATCTTAGGATAACCATAACTTGAACTTGGTAAGCCTTTAGACCTCCCCCTTTGGATGGTATTCTCATGAGTGCTTAGGGTCCCATTGGATGCATTTTCAATTTCTTACCTCTTGATTTTCTTATGCTTTTGAATTTGTACATATCTTGCTTTCAAACAAACCATTTCAGGTGCATTTGGTAAGTTAATCAGGATGTGGATGTGCATCCACATCCAACCTCTCTTTCTATCTTTATTTTTATGCACTTTGTTTGTGTTTGAAGGGAATCTCATTAACTTATGTTATATCTTGTTCTTAGGTTACTTAACTTCTTCATGAAGTAAGTAACATAATCCATCTCTCTCTCTCTCTCTCTCTTTTCATCTACTTCCCCTCCTCTGGTGGCCAACTTGAAGATTTCTCTTGATGCCTCACAAACCATAGGAATATCCAAGCATGATAAATTTAGGGTTGTACATATTCCCCCCTAGTTTTTACCTTTTGAGTCTCCTTGAGTCTCTCCCTCTCATCTCATAATCAAAGGCTAAATAGTTAAAGTTTTGGGACTCTGAATTAGGGTTATGCTTCCATCCTTATCTTAGGATGGAGTGTATAACTTTAATACTTAGTGTTAAACCTTTAAGTTGTTTACACCCTTCAATCAAAAACAACTAATAATCATTAAATACTTAAGCTTGTAACTTGGGCCTTATATTAGGGTTACATCTCTGCCCGGTGGTTCAGAGGGACTAACCCTAGTATTCAATGAA
Organism: Lathyrus aphaca; assembly: GCA_963966055.1. NCBI lineage: Eukaryota > Viridiplantae > Streptophyta > Magnoliopsida > Fabales > Fabaceae > Lathyrus > Lathyrus aphaca. The sequence goes on from OZ014524.1 coordinate 449,534,375, forward strand.
CAAGTCCCCCTCATGCTAAAGTCTTGAAAACATAAAAAACACTTCTGCATCCAATCTTTAATTAAAAACCACTTAATAAAGGCTTGTTATATAATGAATTTAATCCCTAACCATGGATTAAGCTGAGGTATCTTCTTCAGCTTAAGTGTTCTCATCTATCATCCTTCTCTTAGGATGGTGTAATGAGTTCACTAATCTTTGATTGGAGATTAAACTCATTACTTAACACTAAAAAAAAACAACCAAAAACACTTAATAATTACCAAAGTAGGTTAATGATCTTAATCCTATATCATCATGGTAATTAAGTTGGGATCTTCATCTCATTATCCCTGTTCAGGGAGGATATAATGAGTTTACAACCTTTGATTTAGGCTTAAGCTCATTAACTTATGCAAAACACCAAAAACAATAAAAACTGAAAACACAAGAACAAACAATAAATGTCTCCTCCGAGATTCTTTTCTCGTCACACTCACTCTGGAAATGAGAACTTGCTTCTTCCGTCTAATGCAAGACAGTTAGCACTCGAGTCAAACGAGTCATACACTTGAGCATAGACAAGTAAGCAGTTCACAACAAATTCATTCAGTCTCTTTGAGTCGAACTACAGTGTTCTGACTTCCTCATTGCACGAGAGGATATGTAGGCATAACTTAAAGGTTATCGAACAAAAGTCCCCTGGTCTTCCCATCTCTCCTTCCTCCAGCTTTTCTTTTCAAAATCGTAATCTTGAATTCCATATCCTTTTTGCACTGACACTTTGTACATCTTTTTCACCTTAGTTCAGCACATACACTACCCCCTTTTAAACACAATCAAGTAAGCGTGGATCCCATCGAGTACGACAGACGATCTGGGTGCTAATACCTTCCCAGGTCGTAACCAACCCCCTTTCTCAGTTTCTTTGGTTCGCAACCGTCTTATCCATATCGTTCCATTTTTATGCAGCATTACCTTGCCTTCGGGATAAAAATGCCTAGCTGACGACTCTATTTAACCTCAACCTCCAACATCACCAACGATTCACGTTTGCACCGGGACGAATGTCCGGGGAGCGACAAGTTGGCGACTCTACTGGGGATCTTTGCAACCAGGGCTTCTGGTTCTCTTGTGGGTTTATCCTAGCGCTTGTTTGATTTTTTTTACTAGGGGTGTTATGTGCATACCTTTTTATTGCTTTATTTTTTGCTTTTTGTACAACTTTATTTATCGCTTTCATTTACTGCTTTACGCATTTCATTTTTATCATATCATATGTGCTGGATTTGTTGGTTTGCCTTGGTGGGTGGGGTATTCCAGTGAGAAAGGCTCAACACAAAGGCCTGAATGACACCTAGGATTAGAGTGGTTTTGTATTCTTTCCCATTCCATTTCGGTCTGGTACGGGAATATGAAAACACGGTTCAGACATGGGTTTCTTTTTGAGAACTTTGTGCTACGGATTTCCTGTAGTACTAGGGCTATATGAGAAGCCTGCTAAGTCTGGATGACCTTTTTATATGACCTTCAGCATCTGAGGTGAATTAGAGAAGGATCCTTTATGATTAATGTAAACACTGTACCTCCGGGTTAGAAGTGTTTACACTTCTCATAATAGATCTGAATTTGAGGATCCTTGTTCTAGAACAATACCTGTGAATGGGTTGGGTTGTTTACAGGTTTGCAGGAACCCTTGACCTCATCATACCTTGCTACTGGAATGTTATAAGGTTGTACTATGTTGGATTAATTCTTTGAAACTTTGGACTACTGAATCTTTATTTGAGTCCCCCACCTGGTTACTGGTTCTCAAGACTTCATTTGAAACTCTGAACACTCATGGATCCTACCAAGAGCAACAGATTATCCAGCACATGATCAAAAACCCTTGCATATCATAAACATACATCATATTTCATCATTTAACATCTTTTCTATTTGTTTTACAGGGTATCCATCTCTTCTTGGTTTGGTTTTGACCGTTCTTCTGCTCAGCTTATCTGCTTCAACACTTCTTCAGCTATCCTCTTCAGTTGTCTCCTTCAGCACCCATTTTTCAGCATGGATTCAACCAGGAAAAGCAACATCACCTACCATATCTTTGAGTATCCTCTGGCAGGCATCAAGCAGATACAAGCTCTTATCACCCCTGATCATGTTCCCTTATTCAGAGAGCGTTATGGTGGGATCCTGGACATGATCATGGATTTGGACACATTACAGAGGAGCATGATTCACACCTGTCTTTAGTTTTATGACCCTCCTCTTCGTTGCTTCACTTTCCCATATTTTTAGATAGGTCCTTTGCTGGAAGAGTATTCTATGTTATTAGGTGTCCCTATCAGAAGAGGAATCCCTTTCAACCCTGAAATCACCCCTCCAAAGAATGAAGACATAGCTAAGGCACTACATCTGGAAGTAGCTACTATTGATGATCACCTAACTTCTAAGGCTAGAATCCCAGGCCTTCATCTGGATTTCTTGATCACTCAGGCTACAAAGCAAGCTGCAGTAGGGAATTGGGGGACTGTGTGTGCTCTCCTGGCTCTCAGTATTTATGGTATCATCTTGTTTGCAGACGAGCCCAAGTTTGTGAGCAAAAATGCCATCCACATCTTCATGCTCAAGAACCCAGTGCCTACCTTATTGGGAGACTTCTACTACTCAGTTCATCAGAGGAATGAGAAACAGAGAGGGAGACTGGTAAGATGTTGTGCACCTCTTTTCTACAGTTGGTTGATGAGACATATGCCAAAGATGGAAGCTTTACTGAACTCACATCAGACAAGGAATTGGGATAAGAGGATGATTGCCCTTACTTCAGAGGATATCAGATGGTGTACTCAGAACACCAAAGGTCGAGACATAATAACAAGTTATGGTCAGTACCCAAATGTTCCACTTATTGGAGGGAAAGGTTGCATCAACTACAATCCTTTACTTTTCAAAAGAAAGTTGGGATATGCATTGATACATCCACCAAGGGAGCAGGACTTAACAGAGTCTCTTTATTGTGCCTTTCAGAATAATCATACCATTGTCTGACAAGCAGCCTAGGCTTGGGACAACATATAGACTAAAGGGACAGCCATTTTGGGGAGGTGAAACAACATAGCTTCTGCTCAGTACACTGAATGGTCCCTCATCAGAGGACAAGTTACTCGTATGCATTCACCCAAGAGGAAGTGCAGAGGCCATCAGCAGTTTAGCCTTTAGCCACAGTCAGTCTGGAAGATTTTAAACGATGAATGAGAGAAATGCACAGCTAGCTGAAGCTTTGAAGAAGACCCATTGGGAAAGGAATGATGGTCGTCTAGACATTGAGAGGTTAGAAAAGCTACGCATCGAGCATGTAACCAAGATTGAGAAGACTGAAGACTACATCAGGAAAGCCCAAGCAGGGGAACTTGTGTTGAAGAATGCATGCAAGGAAGCAAAGATTCAAAATGCGAGAGCTGAGCATTATCTGGAAGAGAGTCAGGATAGATGGGTCAGGATAATTGAGGCTTGTATGACAGAAGACCAAAAGATTCAAGCCAAAATAGAGAAGTTGGAAGCCAATGAGAAAAGAAGCCAAAAGGCATTGTTAGCAGCTCAGAAGGAGATCTCAGAGTTGAAACTCCGGGCGGGGTTGAAGATATCCAAAGAACAAGACAGGTATCAGAAGATGACAAATGCCATTACAACCAAAAACCTTCTCATCAGAACCATCACAGAGCATCCAGTTGGACCAGTAACTGATGCTCTCTTGAAGGAAGTCAAGGAGGATGCTTTTGGACTGGATGTCGGATTTTCTTTGCTTGTACCTATTTACTTCTGTTGTAACTCACCATGGTGATTTTGTTTGTTGTATTCTTGAATTTAGTTGTATTTTGATTCACCATGGGAGTTTGTTTGGTTGTAATTCATGAACTATTTGGCAATACCACTTGTACTTTTATGATTATGTATTGGGTTTTCTCATGGACTTTGTCCACTTCAACATCTTGATTCCCCAGAGGTCTGGAAGGTCAAAACCAAGAACCAAACTGGATACCCTCTGAAGACAAATAGACATATGGAATTACATGCTAACTTCATATTCTTTGTGTTGCAGGAGTTTTGTTGTTGTTTTCTCACCCTGTTGGTTGTTTCAGGAAATATTGCTCGCAGGAGGGTCTTTCCCGTCAATCACATCCACAGATATCTGACTCGCAACAACCTTCTGAGTCTACAAATGGATCAGTTACAACATGAGTTGACATATGTGAGGACTCAGATGACTGATGTAAGGACAAAAGTAAGGACTAAGATGAAACAATTCATGGCTGTGATGACTGGGCTGGCACAGACCCAAGAAAGATTGAGGGAGTTAGTCGAGCGGAAAACTCCAGAAGATAACCATGCAGGCACTGGAGGTACAAGTAACAATGCGCACAATCAGCCGCAAACTAATCCACTAGATTTTGGGCCCCACAACAACTCTAAAGTCAATGTTATTGGAAATACCTAGAGAAACACTGGAGATCGTGTTCTACAGGAAGATCCTCAGGACGAGTAGTTTACAGTGTTAGGTGCTGAGGCTGATGAAGTTTATGACCGTCGTCTGGACGAGATATCTGAGAAGCTGAGATCCCTAGAATCACAAAATTCTTTGGGTTTTGATGTGATGGATATGGGCCTAGTTGAAGGGGTAAGGATTCCTCACAAGTTCAAACCTCCATGCTTTGAAAAGTATAATGGTACTTCCTTTCCTCGTACCCATTTACAATCTTTTCTGGGAAGATTGAAAGCATACACTATGGATGAGAAGCTGTGGATGTTTTACTTTGAAGATAGCTTTATTGGGGCATCCAGAGAGTGGTATTCACACCTATCGAGGGCTACTGTCAAGAACTGGAAAGACTTAGCTGAGGCCTTTATACGCCAATATCAATACAACCTGGATATGGCACCCAACAAGACCCTCTTGATGGGTATGTCTCAGTCCTCGAGAGAAAGTTTCCATGAGTACGCTCAAAGATGGAGACAACTTGCTGCTACTGTCTAGCCACCTATGTCTGAAAGGGAAATGGCTTATATGTTTATGAATCCCTTGCAAGATACCTACATTGATAGACTTGCTGCTTTCTCTTCCACTAGCTTTGCTGATGTGGTCATAGCAGGAGAGATAATTGAAAGCCAATTGAAGATGGGTAAGATTTCTGACAACGGTGCTAGCTCCAGTAATGCAAGGAAACCCTTCTCATGACCTAGAAGGACAAGGGAGACTAATGCAGTACATGTTAACAGAGGTAGACCCTAGTACCTGCAAAGATCAGTGGCCGCAGTCACCATTCCTACTCCAGCACCTCAGCAACAACAGTATCCTCAGCAACAACAGACATCTTATAACAGCAACCAGCAGCAACGTCCTTTCCAACAAAGGCATTCTCAAGTTAACAGGGTGATCGATCCCATCTAGATGCCCTATGCAACTTTACTCCCACAACTATTGAAGCTTAACCTGACCAAACTAAGAACTTTGGCTCCACTAGATCCTCTGAATCTTCCAAGGAACTATGATTTCAACGTCAGGTGTGCTTTTCACTCCAATGCATCTTGCTATTCAACAGAGAAATGCAGCGCCTTGCACATGAAAGTCCAAGATCTGATTGATTCCAAAGCTTTGAATTTTGCACCTCCACCAAATGTTACAAAGAATCCAATACCAAACCATGGTGGACCGAGGATTAATTCTATTGAGGAAGACCAACCAACAATTCTGATTGATGACATTGAAAACATTCAAACACCACTGGCCGAAGTAAAAGCTCAGCTATTGAAGTGCCAATTGTTTCCAAGTTGTGAGGCCTGTTGTGAAGCTTGCAAAGTTTCTACCAATCGTTGTGCAAATCTAAGGAATGGTATCAACAGTCTTATCAGAGAAGGCAATTCTACAAATCACATCAACGGTTCCATCTTCTATAACTGCAACAAAAATCCCTCCTACAACACCAGCAAACATTATCTCAATAGAGTCTTCTACAACAACAGCAAACACCACCAGTGACGACATCTCCACAGTTAACATCTATTACGATCCAACAATGATCCATGTTCCAGATTCTTCCAACAACAACTTTCAACAACACCCTCCTCAATATCAACAATTTCCTGCACCTGCACCATCTTCAGTCAGACCCCCTGTCACCATCTACTATGATCCACAGACTATCACAACCCCTTCTTCTGCTGAAATCAGTCTGGTGACCATCACGGTGCTTGGACCAGTTCCTTATGATAACAACAGTGGTGTGCCTTGGCATTATGGTTCGGATCTTTACTGCCATGGAAAGAAGATAACTCTTGACTCCTCAGTACCTGTACCACAAGTTGACAATGTCGGGGGAGGCGGAGGCTTCAGTCGAACCGGACGTCTCTTCGCTTCACAGTTTCCCAGAGTTAATGCTGAAGCAAAAGCTGCTGCCAAAGCAAAAGGAAAAAATGTGGTGCCAGAAGAACCTATTGTAAAATAAACTCAGAAGACACCCTTTGATCAGGATGTAGACGAGTTTATGAGGATTATTAAGAGAAGTGACTACAAAGTTGTGGATCAACTCCATCAAACACCCTCCAAGATCTCTATATTATCTATGCTCATGTGCTCCGAGGCTCACCGGAATGCACTACTCAAGGTCTTGCACGCAACTTATGTGCCTGAGGAGATCACAGTTAATCAGTTAGAAACGGTGGTCACAAATGTTAATACTAGTCATGGACTAGGTTTCACCGATGCTGACTTGACTACGGAGGGGCGTCATCACAACAAAGCTTTACATATCACTCTGGAATGTAAAGGTGTTGTGTTGTCTCATGTCCTTGATAATCACTCAATGTGCTACCCAAGAAAGCCTTAGTCAAGCTGGAGTATAATGGTCTTGCACTTCGTCCAAGCAACCTAGTTGTCAGAGCTTTCGATAGCTCTAAGAGATCAGTTCTCGGATATATTGAGCTGCCTGTGGTAATTGGCCCAAAAATTTTCAAAACTACCTTCTATGTGATGGACATACAGTCGGCCTACAGATGTTTGTTGGGTCGACCCTGGATTCATGCCGCCGACGCAGTAACATCAACCCTTCACCAGAAGTTAAAATATGAGTGGGAAGGCCAGATTATCACCATTTGTGGAGAAGAGGACATCTTAGTCAGTCACTTGGCTACATACAAGTACATAGAGATGGATGGTGAGATCCATGAAACCATGATTCAGGGTTTCTAAGCTTTGAACATCAACGAGGCTACAACTGAGGTGTTTGCTGCATCTCAAGAGGAGAGGATAGGCACCTCAATTGCTTCTTACAAACAGGCTCGGAAGGTTGTGGAAGTAGGGAATGCCCAAGGTTGGGGCAAGCTGCTAAAGGTGGAGATGAAAGAAGACAAATTCGGTTTGGGTTACAGACCATCCCGACAAGTTCCAGAGGAGGCTGCTGAAGCTCCCAAGTTCATAAGTAGGGGAATGTTGACCCCAGATGTTGTTAACACTTTGGAAGACGAGGCTGAGAGCGACTACAACCTGGAAAGCTGGATCCGTCCAAGACTCTCGGGCCAACAAGTCCTCAACTGGTCTTCCCAGGAAATTATAAGGGTTACTGCTGCATAGTAATTATTATTTCCTATTTTAAGCTTGCATCAAAGTCTTGCATCTTGCCCAAGATATTTTGAACTGATTTTGTAATATGGCCATATATATTTGTGCAAATTGAATATTAATGAACAATGGACATCTTTTTGCAAACAATCTCTTTTGCTCACTGTCTTTTCATTTTTGCTATTTTCGCACAAAACAATAAATGGCAATGTTTTTCTCAATAATAACTTCATTCACTTTTTCTAAATAAGATAAAATCAATCACTAAAATGAACCAAATCTCAACCCTTGTAGAGATAGCCCTCCAGATTGCACCGACAACAACACTGTTATGACCTTCTATGACTTCGACAATCTGATTAATCAAGCAGATGAAGGGGGTTGAAGAAGACTACGATTTACCTGAAGAGTTAACCAGGTTATTGAGACAAGAGGAAAAGATGATTGCTCCTCATCAGGAGGAGGTTGAGACTATCAATCTTGGTACTGAGGAAGATGTGAAAGAAGTGAAGATCAGGGCCAGTCTGCAAGCTCCGGTAAAAGAACAACTTATCAGTATACTGCGAGAATATGTCGATGTGTTCGCTTGGTCCTATCAAGATATGTCGGGTTTGGATATAAATATTGTCATGGACAAGCTGCCATTGAAAGAGGATTGTCCGCTAGTTAAACAAAAGTTGTGTCGTACTCGCCCAGACATGGCCATGAAAATCAAAGAAGAAGTACAAAAGCAGTGGGACACCGGTTTTCTCGCTGTAACTAGTTACCCGCCTTGGGTTGCTAACATTGTACCCATACCTAAGAAGGATGGCAAGGTGCGTATGTGTGTTGATTACCGGGATCTGAATAGAGCAAGCCCGAAAGATGACTTCCCATTACATCACATTGATGTATTGGTAGACAACACAACTCAGTTCTCGGTATTTTCCTTCATGGACGTATTTTCTGGATACAATCAGATCAAGATGTCACCTGAAGACATGGAGAAAACAACCTTCATCACACCATCGGGCACGTTCATCTATAAAGTGATGCTGTTTGGTTTGAAGAACGCCGGTGCAACATATCAACGGGCTATGGTAACATTATTCCACGACATGATCCATAAAGAAATCGAGTGCTACATGGATGACATGATTGCCAAGTCCTAAACAGAGGAAGATCATTTGGTAAATCTGTTGAAATTGTTCAAGCGTCTGAGGAAGTATCAGTTAAGGTTGAACCCCAACAAATGCACATTTGGGGTATGTTCTGGTAAGCTGCTTGGTTTTATCGTAAGTGGAAAATGAATTGAGGTTGATCTCGACAAAGTCAAAGCAATTCAGGAAATTCCTGCACCTAAGACTGAGAAAGAAGTTCGGGTGTTCGTAGGTAGATTGAACTACATTTCAAGGTTCATATCTCATCTCACTGCAACCTGCGAACCCTTGTTCAAACTACTAAGAAAGGAACAAACAATCAGGTGGAACGATGATTGTCAGAAAGCTTTCGACAAGATCAAAGAGTATCTGCAAGAACCTCCAATTCTCATGCCACCAGTTGAAGGAAGACCTCTAATAGTGTACCTGACAGTATTAGATGAATCAATGGGGTGTGTGTTTGGCCAACATGACGAGTCTGATCGAAAAGAGTATGCAATATACTACCTAAGCAAAAAGTTTACCGACTGTGAACAATGTTATTCCCTGCTCGAGAAAACTTGTTGTGCTTTAGCGTGGGCTACTCGCCGACTAAGACAATATATGTTGACTCATACTACCTTGTTGATCTCAAAAATGGACCCAGTCAAGTACATATTTGAGAAGCCAGCACTTACCGGAAGGGTTGCAAGATGGAAAATGATTCTAACAGAGTATGATATTCAGTACACCTCTAAAAAAGCCATCAAGGGCAGTGTATTGTCTGACTATCTGGCCAAGCAACCCATTGATGACTACCAGCCTATGAGATTTGATTTTCCTGATGAAGACATCATGTTCTTAAAGTCAGAAGATTGTGAAGAGCCTATTCACACTGAAGGGCATGATCCAGAAGAAGCATGGACTATGAGTTTGATGGGGCGGTCAATTGTAACGGTCGTGGAGTTGGTGCAGTGCTCATTACACCCAAAGGAGTCCATATGCCTTTCTCAACAAGGCTCAACTTTGCCTGCACTAACAACGAAGCAGAGTACAAAGCTTGTATCATGGGTCTTGAAGAAGCCATTGACCTCAGGATCAAAACCTTGAATGTATTCGAAGATACAACTTTGGTGATCAACCAAACTAATGGCAAGTGGTATACTCATTAAGAGCATCTGGTTCCCTACCGTGACTATACGAGGAGATTGTTGACTTTCTTCACAACAGTCAAGCTCGAATACATCCCTCGAGATGAGAATCAGTTTTCAGACACCTTGGCCACTATTTCATCTATGATCAATGTACAAACTGCTAACTATGTACCTCGAATTTTAGTATCCAGACTAGACCGACCAACGTATGTATTCTCTATGGACACCATCATTGACAAGAAACCTTGGTTCCACGACATCAAATGCTTCTTGGAGACTCAGACATACCCACCTGGGGCATTGTCTATTGATAAGAAGACATTGAGAAGGCTAGCCGGCAGTTTCTTCCTCAATATTGATGGCTCCTTATACAAGCGAAACTTTGACATGGTCTTGCTCAGATGTGTTGACAAGAAGGAAGAAGACCTACTAATGCACGAAGTATACGAGGGTTCTTTCGGTACCCATGCCGGAGGACATGCAATGGCGAAGAAATTGTTGAGATCAGGTTACTACTAGATCACAATGGATGCAGACTGTTGTGCCTATGCCAGAAAGTGCCATAAATGCCAGATCTACGCAGGCAAAGTACATGTGCCTCCAAATCCTTTGAATATATTGTCTTCACCCTGGCCCTTCTCCATGTGGGGCATTGATATGATTGGAAAGATCGAACCGACTTCTTCAAATGGTCACAGATTCATCGTGGTAGCCATTGATTACTTCACCAAATGGGTTGAAGCAGCTTCGTATGCAAATTTTCACTTGCCAAGTAATAGCCTGATTTCTGAAAAGGGATATCATTTGTCGATATGGAGTTCCCGAGCGAATCATTACTGATAATGGTTCAAACCTTAACAACAAGATGATGGCAGAACTGTGTCGGGATTTCAAGATCCAACATCACAACTCTTCTCCTTACAAGCCAAAGATGAATGACGCTGTTGAGGCGGCTAACAAGAACATTAAGAAGATTGTGCAAAAGATGGTAGTCACATACAAAGACTGGCATGAAAGGTTACCATTTGCTTTGCATGGGTACCGAACTTCCATTAGAACCTCTACCGGGGCAACACCTTATCAACTTGTGTATGGTATGGAAGTAGTCCTACCCGTTGAAGTTGAATTACCCTCCTTACAGGTAATGATAGATGTAAAACTGGACGAAGCAGAATGGGTCTGATCCCGTTATAACCAACTGAGCCTGATTGAAGAAAAGAGATTAGCAATAATCTGTCATGGTCAATTATATATGAAATGGATGAAGAAAGCCTTCGATCAAAAAGTCAGACCTCGAGTATATCAAGTGGGAGAGCTTGTATTGAAAAGACTCCTTCCTCCTCATACAGACCACAGGGGCAAGTGGATGCCAAACTATGAAGGTCCCTTTGTGATAACTAAAGTCTTCTCAGGCGGAGCACTGATGCTCGCATCCATGGATGGCGAAAAATTCCTATCTCCTGTGAATTCAGATGCAATTAAAAGATACTTCGCATAAATAACCCGTTGGACATAAAAATAGAATGTAAGTCCATGCAAAAATAGGGCATCCTGGTGAGTCAAAAACAGAATAAAAGACTCGGGCAAAAAAAAGGGAAAAATTGAAGAAAAAAAATGTACACCCGCTGAGTTGAAAAGCCACATCGGACAGCTCAGGCAAAAATGGGTATCCCGGTGGATTGAAAACCCGAAAGGGCGATCCATGAAAAATCAGGGAATAAGCAAACAACTGCATTCTGAATTCGTCTGTATCACTCACATAACACGGAAAGCTTCGAAAGGACAAAGCGTCAGTCAAAATCAACTTTCTTCAGAAAGCAGGATAAGAAGAGCGTTCAGGTCATACATGTCATAGCAAAGGAAGCTCATCGAAGCGTCAATTTTAGTATTGCCAAATAGGGTTTTTATTTTCTCAATTTTGTAGCAATCTCCTCCTTTCAAGGATTAGCTTCCTTACTGTACTCTCCTATTCAAGGCACACAAATCAATAAAGTCAAATATTCATTTACAATTTGTTTTCTACCTTTTTGTTTTATTTGAAAAATGTCCTAAAGTTCGTAATACAACATTTGCATAAAAACATATAAGCCATTTTTAATAAATGCTTGCAGGAAATATGTGCTCTTAAGCAAACCTAACTCCTATGACGGAATCCGGTTGAGGATACCTCATGGCAATTGTGCGTTTCTTTTGTTTAAAAGGTTGCAGGTACTCAAGGCGGACAACCTTTCACAGCATGGGGCATATCAGGCACCATATCCCCAGCAAAGCCGACAGTCACATCATCAGAAGGACTACTTGACGAAGGTATTCCCCACGGAGCTCTTTATCCCCTCAGAGTATCCCCGCGAAGCTGATCCTCCGGCAGATTGCTTCCCAGAAGTTCTCTCCTCCCCCAAGCGGGATCTCCAAAGCAATGCCTGAATCACTTTTCCCCAGCAAGTTGCCAGATCCTCCGATCCCCGACATTGGATCCCCACAGAGTTCTTTCCCTAGATTTCTCCAGAAAGATCGTGCAGTGATCCTTTCTCCCCACAGATCGCCAGTAGATTTCAGATCACAAATCTCGTTTCTTTTGCATAATCATAGCATTCACATCATTTCTCCCCAAATAGAGCGTAACATTCCATCTAATACGGAGCATTACAACAAAAAATCAAACATTTGCATGATCATAAGCCATGTTCAAACTAGTCACCTGCAAATACCAAATTACCTCTCCAGCAATACGCAAAAGCTTATTCCCCGCAGATAAAAGCCAAAATACTCGTTTGCACTCTCAATACAAAGAACTTGTACATAATTATACACAATCCTTCTGATACTCGTTCGTATCCTACTTATACATAATTCTTGGATACTCGTCCGTATCTTATGCATCTCCCTGACAGAATAACACTCGTTTGTGTTCCTTGTTCAAACAATTGATACTCGTCCATATCATCACTCCTTAAACAATCATCGGCGTTTGTTTCTATCGATACACATCCATATCGTGGTTCTAAGGATACTTGTCTATATCATTAATCTATACACACTGTCAAAACACTTACCATTTTATTTTCTAGGGCTTAAACACTCGTCTGTGTTTATCTATCCCCAGAAGTCACCAACAAAACAACTTTCTATCCGACATTCGTCCTATGTCGTGATATCTTTTAGGTGATTGTCCTTCACCTTTTGATGACCGTACCTCATCACTCATCCGATGGTCGTCCCCGTCGTCGATCTTTTTTTTTTATCCGGCATTCGTCCTATGTCGAGATAATCCCCAACAGAGTAGCCGTCCCATGCTAAGTGATTGTCCTTCACCTCTTGATGACCGTCCTTCATCATTTATTTTGATGACCGTCCCTCATCATTTTATCCGATGGCCGTCCCCACCGTTGATCTTATTTATCCGACATTCGTCCTATGTCGCGATAATTCACAGCAGCCGTCCACTACCAGGTGATTGTCCTTCACCTTTTGATGATCGTACCTCATCATTCATCTGATGGTCATCCCTATCGTCGATCCTTCGATCCGATATTCGTCCTATGTCGTGATCATTTTTAGCAGTCGTCCCCTGATAGGTGATCGTCCTTCACCTTTTGATGACAGTCCCTCATCATTGATTTATCTACTCTTCGCCAAATGGCCGTCCCCGTCGTGGGTTCTTTATCCTTCAACATGACGGTCGTCCCTGTTAGTGCTTTGAAATCCCCAGTAAAGTCACCTTTCTTTACCCGATGGCCGCAGATTCTTTATTCCCCAGCCTGATGGTCGTCCCCGTCAGTGCGTTTCTCACTATATATTTCCCCAGCAGTCGTCTTCTGCTCGATGGCCGTTCTTCGTCGCTGCCATTTAATATTCAATCTACACTGTCTATTACAATTTATATCCCTTTTCTTCTTATAATAAAGAGTGCGAATTTTGGACTGTCTTGGTATTCAACCACAATTTATCTTATTTGTCTGTTAAGCTAGGCGCTTACATCCTACATAGCTAACTCATGGCTTATGATCTTTCTTGTTGCATTGCATAAGCATACCATCTCACAATGCATAGTTATCTCATTTCATAGCTGCATAACTAAGGTTTGTGATCAGATGAACCCAAGAAGTGTTCTGAGCAATCCCAAAGGCCATGAAGCATGCCAAGGGGGTCCATGAGTGTTGTATTGTCATATTATGCCTCTAAAAGTTTGCTTTGAAGTCACAAAATCTCAGAGGATTGCACAGTTGCCCAGGCAGGCTCAGAGCTTCTGCACAGATAACTAGAAATTAGGGTTTTGGGTTTAAGGCCCTTTGTCGTACCTCGAAAAATACGATCCTAAAACAAACAACAGAGCCGCCACCTAATTCTATTTATTCTACGAGAGAAAAGGGAGATATATATACAACCTAATAAAGGATAAGAAATGGTTTACGAAACCAAGTTATAAGTTCGGGAGTCGGTTACGCAAGGGGAAGGTATTAGAACCCCTCACGTCCGTTGTACTCAACGGGAACCTCTTAGCTAATTATGCGATTAAATGTTTGATCTTAAGTTTTTGTCTTCTAAATGATTGTTATTAATGTTTGTTCTAAGAAAATTAAAGTTTTTTATTATTAAGGCGGAGAAACGATTAAAGTTTATTATTATTGTTACGACGAAGAAAATGTTGATTTTTTATAGGGTGCCGGAGAGATAGTTAATTTTTTATTATTGTGCTCGCGAAGGATTAAAATCCTCGTGCCTACGTATTCCCTTGTGCAATGGGAAAGTCAGAGCTTCGTAGTTCGTGCGACTACGGTTTGTGATTTTTATTAAACAGTTGTTTTAAAACGCGTTCTTCTGCTAAGCATTGGCTTATACTCGCGGTGAAGGCTGAATCACTAGCTTATTTGCGAGATAGAAATATTTAAACAATGTTCGTTTTTAAAAAAAAAAGTATTTGACTTTGGTTAAGATGTTTTAAACGAAAGGGCGAATGAAACACGTCGCGTGGGGCAAGCCCAGGAGCATTTCATTCCGAAACGTGCGGAGTGCTAGACTCCGGAGTTCCGTCTTTCAATAATTAATTACAAAAATGATTGGTTGGTAAATTTTAAGTTGTTTTTTTTAAGATATGAAAGAGCGAATGGACTACGTTGCATGGGGCTAGCCCAGTTGCAGTCCATCTTAGAACGTGCGGAGTGCTAGACTCCGGAGTTCTGTTTCCGTATTTGAATTTATAAAAATGATTTATATATTTTGATATACGAATGGTAATTGAACACATCGCATGGGGCTAGCCCAATAGCGGTTCAATCCAGAACGTGCGGAATTCTAGACTCCGGAGTTCCATTTTCGTACATTAATTTATGCGATTAGATATTTTAAAAAATAGGAAACCGAATGGACCACATTGCGTGGGGCTAGCCCATATGTAGTCCATTTTAGAACATGCGGAATGCTAGACTCCGAAGTTCTATTTTCTTGTTAAAATTTTGTTAAAGCGCGATAAGTCGTGCAGATGGCAATCGCATATGATCGGCTTACGTGTGTGCAAAAGAGATGTAGGCGTATGAAACGGATTTCTCACTTGGCGTTGGACCAAGATTTAAATTATTTTGAAACGGTTATTTTTGGTGATGATTGTATTTATTTTCATATATTTTTTTTTGTTCATGGTCATCGACTCAAGAACAAAACCATGGGAGTAAGCAAAACAAAATAACGTCATCCGACCACATAAAAAATGGGCGAAGATCACCAAGCATGTACCATATAGATCATATGAGCGAAATCAACCAAAATAAAATAAATAAATAAAAAATGAAAGGAAAAAAAATAATAATCAGCTAGGTGAATAAAAAGAATTATAAAATCGATTAATAAATTACCTAGACGAATTAAATAAAATAATTGATTTGCAAGAATTTACTTTTATATTATTATATTGCTAAAAATTAAAAGAATTAAATAGCCAAAACATTTAATAAAAAAACAAGTGAAGGGTGCAAAAGGAAAATGGGCTAGAAACGGAATAAGACGCAAGCCCACAAAAGTGAAGCCTGGGCGGACCTGCCTTGGGGAGAAGGCCGGGTCAGGGTTGACCCGGTTCGGCACAGTGGGTTTATTAAAAAAGGGAAAGGAAAATTAGGGTTTCCTGCGGCTGCAGACAACACCCTCAATCTATTCCTCTGAACTCAATTCACACTCATCGTAGAACCCATAAACTCAATAAACAGAGAAAAGAAAAAATCAATCAAACCAAAAACTCCATATCACCATCGTCAACGATTCATGGTAAAAAAAAACTACCTCTAATGAAGGGCGGAGGTGTCTTCTTCAACACGAGACAAACGGCTCTGTCTCTCGTTCTCCTTCGATTCCTTCTCGTCTCTTCGCGAATCTCTCGTCTCTTCGCGACTTCGCACGACCGTGGTTGTTTTGGTGATGCTCCTCCGATTTTCGTTCGTGGAAAACGACGAAGATAAGTCTTGGCTGGTGGCGGTGATGAACAGTTATGGTTTCGGAGGTTCTGTTTCGTGGTTGCGGGTGGTAAAGGTAGGTTTGGGCATGCTGATGGCCGGCGGTGAGTGTTGAAGGTTAGGCGAAGAAGAGGGTTTTAGATTTTGCAGTTTTCTGGACGGCGGTTTTTGCGAAGGTTTGCTGCGTTTGATTGGTGGTAGATTGACAGTGAGTTTGGGTTGGGGTGGTTGTTTGGAAGGATGGGGTGATGGCTGGTGTTTGAGAGTTTGAAGAGTTTTTAAAGGATGGTAGCGGAGGTTTTCTGCTGCGATGTGTTTTGACGGAAGAATGAGAGAATTCGTTGTTGAAGGTAAACTTTTCACAGTAAATTTCTCTGTTTTTAATGAACTCTCCTAAGTTCCAGGTTTTTTCGTTGTGAAGTTTTTTTTTGCTCTCTGTTTTTTCATGGTCTTTTTTCATTGATGAACGAATCCCTTTTATATTGACAGAAATAAGGTTTAAGTTTTGAAAATGTACTGATGACCCCTCTTTCATTGTATGGTTCATATTAGCCTTCTGATGTTCAAATTTTTTTTTACCAAAACCATGAAACTTACTCTGTGAAGCTTAAAAACATGATGATCTCTTTTCATATTCTATGTTGACCCTTTGACTTGTATATGGATTGATGCTAAAGCTACTGTTGTTCTGCTTCTGCAATTTACAGGTCTAGACTGGTGAAAAGTGATAGCAGACAAAACCAGACAAAACCAGCTTGAGGGGTCCTTTTCAAGTCTAAGATGACGTTTTCTCTTTCATGTTTTTCTTCTTCAAAAGCTGCTTTTAAAAATTTCAAAATTTCCCCTGTTTTATTACTACATTCATCACTTTCTCCTCATGACAACTTTAATTAAACTTGATGTTTCTGAATTTACCTTCACATCTTGTGATGCAGGACCAACAAAGTTAAATGGTGGACACAAGATAAAAGACACGACACTAAGGCCTGATTGGGAACCAAGCCAATTAATCACAATTTGTTCTTATGCAAACTCGCTTGTAGCTACGGTGAGGTTTGGTACTGTGAAGGCAAAATGGGCGCCCTAGGCCGAGAGTAATATATTTTGGGCATATGAAGGATACACACACTCAAAAGCAACAATTGGCTTGGGCATTAGAATTAAGGGCCATGGATTGTCACATTTAGGATTTTAGGACAATGTCAAAGTTTTTTTTTATGACATGTGAACAATTGCTATATAATCTTTGCAACACAATGCTTTAATATTGGACTTTAAACACCCCTGAGTGTTTCTTGATTTATTTGGTGTAGTTGAATAAAAAAATGAAAAAATCTTGAAAATGAAATGCTTAGGCTTTGAAAGAGAAATTGGAAGTTTGTTACGGAATTTGGTATGAAGTTTGTGAATCGGAATTGAAATTCGAAAATGGAACTTAGAAAATACTTGAAATGAGAATTAAATTTGGAACTTTAAACTTTGAATAAAAATTGAAATGTGACTTGAAACATGAATGAAAAATTGGACTTTAATTCTAAAAAATGAAAATGCATCTAGAATATGACTTAAAATGGGAATTAAATTTTGAACTTTAAACTTAGAATAAAATTGAAATGTGACTTGAAACATGAATGAAAAATTGGAATTTAATTCTAAAAAATGAAAATGCAACTAGAATATGACTTGAAATGGGAATTAAATTTTGAGGTGGAATCTTAAAATTAGAATAGGAATTGGAATTGAATAGAAAACGAATTGAATTGGGATTTGAAAATGAAGACAAAATGATTAAATTGAGACCTTGTATTTGGACTTGAATGGAATTTGAATCTTAAATAAAATGAATTGGAATGGAAATAATCCTTGAAATGTAGGAATAAACTTAAACTAGAAATTAGGATTAGAAATTTGAAATGAATTTTGGAAACAAATTTGGACTATGGCCTTGGAATTAAATTTGAACTTGGAATTAAATTTGCACTTGGAATAATAAAAAAAAGAAAAGAGAACTAGAATTTGAAAATTAAACTTGGAGTAGAAGTTTAAATTTAAAAAAAAATGCAAATGAATATGTGAAGGAAAATGAATTGTTACTTGAATCATGAAGGACGAAAAAGAAAAAAATATGAACTGTAATTTAGCTTGAAATTGAAATGGAAATTTGCGATGTGAACTTAAAATTAGAATTGAAATTGCGACTGGAAATGAAAACTATAAATATGTTCTAAACTTGCATGAAGTCAAGTGGTCTCGGCCCTGTAACCCATGAATTGGGTCAACCTTCCCCTTGAATTGAATCATGAATGAAAACATAATTGAACCAAGCTCAACTTCTTACTTCACAACCAAAATCCTACCCTAACATCTCCAACATGACTAATATGCACAAAGATACGTTAATAACTAGACGAAATGCGTGAATGAAGGTTAGGGGTAAACTTTTTTGGGTGTGACAGTTGCCCCTATTTAAATAACTTTATCCGATGGAATGAGTGATGCTAATCCTCATAGAAACAGAGTGAAAGGTATTTAAATATAGAAAACCGAAAATTTTGCCCTTAAATGCAATGACATGCCATGAACTTATGAGGGACTCCTTATTTTGATGGGGATATGATGTGCGACATGCAATGAACCCAAACATGCTGATTTTTTTTAATGATGAATATGCTGGATATGGTATGATGCAGATAAATGCGACGGTGATCCACATAAACACGAACTGAGGGTGAAGACTCACTAGGGATAACAATATGCTGGGGATGAAAAGACGAAAACAAGATGTACTCAAAGTGATAAATCTACAGGTTCAAGTGTAACTATTGGCACTAAGAATGACAGAAGATGGAGAACAAATCGCAAGATTAAAGACAGACTAACTGAAGTGATGGGTTAGCAAGTTCAAGGTGGTTGCTGGGGATCCCAATACAACAATTCGAAGATTGAGAAAAATAGAGAAGACGTCAACTCGGCAGTCAGGAGAACAAAGTAGCAGATATCGACACGGCGGTCAGGAATAAACAAAATATCGACACAGCGGTCGGGAAATAAAAATAGCAGACCTCGACAACGGTGGTCGGGAAATAAAATAACAGACATCGACAACGGTGGCCGGGAAAATAAAATGACAGGCGTCGACAACGGCGGTCGGGAAAATAAAATGACAGACATCGACAACGGCGGTCGGGAAAATAAAATGACAGACATCAACAACGGCGGTCGGGGAAGCAATTCAACACGGCGGTTGAGGAAATAAAATAACTGGTATCGACGCGGCTATCGGAAAACAAAACTCAACACGGCGGTTGAGGAAATAAAATAACTGGTATCGACGCGGCGGTCGGAAAACAAAACTCAACACGGCGGTTGAAGAAAATAAATAACTGTCATCGACACGGCGGTCGGAAAACAAAACTCAACACGGTGGTTGAAGAAAAAAAATAAAATAACTGTCATCGACGCAGCGGTTGGAAATCAAAACTCAAAACGGCGGTTGAAGAAATAAATAACTGGCATCGACGCGGCGGTTGGAAAACAAAACTCAACACGGCGGTTGAAGAAATAAATAACTGGCATCGACGCGGCGGTCGGAAAACAAAACTCAACACGACGGTTGAAGAAATAAATATCTGTCATCGACGCAGCGGTCGAAAAACAAAACTCAGCACGGTGGTTGAAGAAATAAATAATTGGCATCGACGCGGCGGTCGGAAAACAAAACTCAACACGACGTTTGAAGAAATAAGTAACTGGCATCGACGCGGCGGTCGGAAAACAAAACTCAACATGGCGGTTGAAGAAATAAATAATTGTCATCGACGCAGCGGTCGAAAAACAAGACTCAACACGGTGGTTGAAGAAATAAATAACTGTCATCGACGCGGCGGTCGGAAAATTATCAGATAAATAATCCCTAGTAATAAATCAACAGGTTCAAGTGTAACTGTTGAGACCGAGGATAAAGAAAATGAACACAACATTTGGGCAGTGGTTTTGTGCGACCAACTGATACCGGGAGCAAAATGCAAAACATTTTAAAGATAAACCAAACGGTTCTAGGCAATCAGCCGGAAAAAAAATAAAAATGTTTGAGTTTTCAATGAAATAAACGACCAACCTCTGGGAATTCCTTTACATGAAGAGTTTAAAGAAGAACTTTCAGGAATTATTAGGAGAACACGGGTGCGTGTGGAATTTAAACAACATTAAATCTTAAGCAAACAGCTTAAAGGATTTAATGCCAATGATAAATGGGCTTCAAAGAAGTATTTGTCAATGAAGGCCTCTGCGGGGAATACCGGTGTTGCTAGAAAATCCTAGGTTAACCAAACTACGGGGTACCAACAACAGTGGACTTTAAAATAACAAGAGACAGTAATTCGGACCTGGAGTTAGACAGACGACGACTGGGGATAGACAAACGATTATGTCAAATGCGTATGATCGAACATGATGCGAATGATCATGATATGAAAATGCTGACTCTAGGGAGACAGAGAACTTTGATAAAGCGGGAAGAGTAGGATCTCAGTGCATATACTCAGACGAGCAATAAGAAAGATGTTGGGGGATGTCTTCAAATTTGGGAATCGATGTTTGGTCCAAGGATCCATCCAGGAGTGCTACCAGCTCTTAATTCTCTGTGGGGATTTCTGTAATAATTGTATGAGAGTGTTGCTGCAAGCCAGAGGTTTTTTTTTTCAGGAGACAGAAAAATCTTTTAATTTTCTACAGTCAAAGAAATTTGCATGTTTTCCATTACGTTTTCAAAACTGTTTTCTAAAATTTTTTTTTGTCATTTTCAAAGTTAAATTGTAATTCAGTAAAGACATTTTGCATAACAAAGAAAAATAAGAAGCTGAAAGACAAAGTTTAAAGGCAAAGGTTGTATTTCATTAAAGAATGGTAGCTTGCCAATAGCAAAAACTCCATGGGAAATTACAATTTGAAAATGGCAATGGGGAAAGGTCTACATTGAACCCAACGACCACTATAATCCCTAATAACTAAAAACCACCCAACACCTTGCTTCTGACAAGAGCGACTGGATTGGTCTTCAAGTAATGATCTTCGGTAATGATAACCCCATCTGATACAGTCAAATGCCTTTGTCCCTAATTTTTGCCTGGACCGCCCTTTCGAGTTTTCAATCCACCGGGACGCTCTTTTTTGCCTAAGCCGCCCTTTCGGGTTTTCAACTTAACGAGCACTATTTTTTATTTTTATCCCTAACTTTTGCCTAGATCTCCTTCATAGGTTATGATCCACTGGGATACCCATTTTTGCATAGGTTGCCATTTCTGGTTTTCGACCTATCGGGCTTTATTTAGGCATAATATTTTTTGACTGCATCAGAATTCACCGGGTGTTTCAGTTGTTCACCATCCATAGTTGTGAGGATTAAGGAACCTCCGGAGAATGCCACATTCACAACATATGGGCCTTCATAGTTAGGGCTCCCTTTTCCACGCAAGTCTTTGTGGACTGGTAAAATTTTCTTGAGTACAAGGTCTCCTTCTTTGAATTCTCGGAGACAGACTTTCTTATCAAATGCTCTCTTGATGCGCTTCTGGTACAACTGGCCATGGCACATGGTGGTCATTCTCTTCTCATCAATGAGATTCAGTTGGTCATATCTGCTCTGGACCCACTCAGCTTCTTCCAGTTTGGTTTCCATCAAGATCCTTAAAGATGGTATCTCTACTTCAATAGGGAGAACTGCATCCATCCCATATACCAAAGAGAAAGGGGTTTCCCCTGTTGAAGTGCGAACTGAAGTTCTATATCCGTGTAAGGCATACGGTAACATCTCATGCCAGTCTTTATAAGTCTTCACCATCTTCTGCAAGATCTTTTTGATGTTCTTGTTCGCAGCTTCGACAACTCCATTCATCTTCGGACGATAAGGAGAAGAGTTATGATGTTCAATCTTGAATGTATCACACAACTCCTTCATTGTCTTATTGTTCAAATTGGTCCCATTATCTGTGATAATTCGGCTTGGAATTCCATAACGACAGATAATTTGGTTCTTGAGGAAACGAGCGACCACTTGCTTTGTCACATTGGCATAGGAAGCTGCTTCTACCCATTTGGTGAAGTAATCGATTGCGACCAAGATAAACAGATGACCATTGGAAGCTTTAGGCTCAATTGCCCCTATTATGTCAATGCCCCACATTTAGAAAGGCCATGGCGACGACAGAACATTCAAAAGGGTCGGAGGTACGTGTACCTTGTCGGCATAAATCTGGCATTTATGACACTTCCTGGCATACTTGAAACAATCTGATTCCATGGTCAAATAGAAGTATCTAGCTCTTAAATTCTTTCTGGACATGGCATGTCCATTGGCATGTGTTCCAAATGATCCTTCATGGATTTCCCTGATCAATAAGTCTGCTTCGCGCTTGTCCACACATCTGAGCAGAACCATATCATGATTTCTTTTGTAAAGCACATTGTTGCTGAGGAAAAACTTGGATGCCAATCTCCTCAAAGTCTTCTTGTCTAGAGTTGTTGCATCAGCTGGGTACTCCTGTTTTTGCAAGTAGTTCTTGATGTCGTAGAACCATGGTTTCTCATCAGTTTCTTCTTCGACCAGTAGACAGTAGGCTGGTGTAGTTTTTCGCTCGATCGTAATGAGTGGAGCTTCATTAAGAAATCTGACTTGAAACATACAGGCCAACATAGCCAAAGCGTCTGCAATTTGATTCTCTGCCCTTGGAACATGATGGAAAGTTACTTCATCAAAGTATTTAATTAATTCCACAATGTGGGCACGGTAAGGGATCAACTTCTCATCACGGGTCTCCCATTCACCTTTAACTTGGTAGATTACTAAAGTTGGGTCTCCATATACTTCAAGGATCTTGATTCTGGTATCAATCGCAGCTTCGATACCCAAAACACATGCTTCATACTCAACGATGTTGTTTGTACATTCAAAACATAATCTGGCCGTGAAGGGAGTATAACCACCATCAGGATTCATCAAAACAGCTCCCACACCATGCCCCATGTAATTAGAGGAACCATCAAACATCATCTTCCAACGAGAACCTGGCTCGGGACCTTCATCTGGACCTGGAACTTCACAATCCTTTATCAACATGATGTCTTTGTCTGGGAAATCGAATTTCAAAGGTTCATAGTCCTCAACAGGGTGATCAGCAAGGTAGTCAGATAAAACACTGCCTTTGATAGACTTCTGGGTTACATACTGGATGTCATATTCGGATAACAACATGTGCCAACGGGCGAGTCTTCCAGTCAAGGCAGGCTTCTCAAAAATGTACTTTATTGGATCCATTTTCGAGATCAACAAAGTAGTGTGACAAATCATATACTGCCTGAGACGTTTGGCCGCCCATGCCAAAGCACAACAAGTCTTCTCTAAAATCGAATATCTGCTTTCACAATCTGTGAACTTCTTGCTTAAGTAATAAATGGCATGCTCCTTACGACCGGTTTCATCCTGTTGGCCTAATACACAACCCATAGATCCCTCAAGTACAGTCAGGTACATGAAAAGAGGCTTCCCTGGAGTAGGTGGGATTAAGATAGGAGGTTCCTGCGGGTAAACCTTAATCTTCTCAAAAGCCAGTTGACAATCGGGACTCCACTCAATTGCTTGATTCTTCCGGAGCAACTTGAATAAAGGCTCACAAGTAGCGGTCATGTTGGAGATAAATCTGGAGATGTAGTTCAATCTTCCAAGGAAGCCTCTGACTTGCTTTTCTATTTTTGGAGCTGGCATCTCTTGAATTTCTCTAACCTTATCCGGATCTACCTCAATTCCTTGTCGACTAACAATAAAACCAAGTAACTTTCCTGATTGGACACCAAAGGTACACTTAGCTGGATTCAGACGCAGTTGGAACTTTCCGAGACGCTCAAATAACTTCAGGAAATGATTCAAATGATCCTCCTCACTCTGTGATTTGGCAATCATATCATCCACATAAACTTCTATTTCCTTATGCATCATATCATGGAAAATGGTGACCATTGCCCTTTGATAAGTGGCTCCTGCATTTCTAAGACCGAATGGCATAACTTTGTAACAATACGTGCCCCATGGTGTGATGAAAATGGTATTTTCCATATCATCAGGATCCATCTTGATCTGGTTATATCCTGAAAATCCATCCATGAAGGAGAAAACAACAAACTTAGCAGTGTTGTCAACCAAAGTATCAATGTGCGGAAGAGGGAAATCATCCTTGGGACTGGCTTTGTTTAAATCTCTATAGTCCACGCACATCCTAACCTTGCCATCCTTCTTGGGGACAGGCACGATGTTAGCTACCCACTCAGGGTACTTTGCAACTGCGAGGAATTCAGCATCAAACTGTCTTTTGACCTCTTCTCGAACCTTCAGAGCCATGTCTGGTCTTGTTCTTTGATGCTTTTGCTTTACTGGCAGACAATCTGGTCGAAGCGGTAACTTATGAACAACTATATCTGTGTCCAAACCGGGCATATCCTGATATGACCATGCAAACACATCCACATACTCTTTGAGAAGCTTGACCAATCTTTCTCTGATGTCTGCCCCAAGTGTTGTACCAATCTTGACTTCCTTCTTGTCTTCATCAGTGCCAAGGTTGATGGTCTCTAACTGCTCCTTATGCGGCTGAAGATCTATGTGCTCATACTCAACTAATCTTGCCAGTTCTTCGGAAATGTCACAATCTTCCTCACTTCCATCTTCCGCTTGGTAGATGGGTGAATCGAAGTTAGGAGAGAATATAGAGTCAATGGATTCAACAGGGTTTTCATTTGTTCTGCATATGGGAATGATTTGCTTTTATTAAAAGTGAAAATAGAGGGATGCAAGAAAAAAATTTATTAGCTTTGAAAGATTGCCATTTTCTTATAAAAGTGAAAAGAGAAAAACAGTAAATTAAAACAAAGCAAGAATTTAACAAAATGCCTTCATTGATTGAATAACTTGAAAATGAGAAGGGGCCCTACAAAATGATCCCATAGCCTTGGGCAGAGCTAGGGAACTTTGAAAACACTTAAAGAAAACAATAAATTACTTTGATAATGGAAACAATTCCGGGATCTCAACTGCCTCCCAATTGCCCAAAGTTGCTTCACACTGATAAACCAAATGATCCACATCTTCATCTTTAGCATCCCCATTAATTGCATTGATCTGATAGCCGGCACTGGAAAACACCTTTTGAATGGTCTTTGGACGTCCTTTGACGGAGGTTGACGCTCCTTCTTTCCCATGAGTTGGTTTGTAACCCAACCCGTAGCGGTCTAGCTTCTGTTTGACTTCAATGACATCACCCCAACCTTCATGGCTTCCTTCTTCAATTGTGGAAATGGTAATTTTCAAAGATGCAAAAGATGGAATACCTTGCCCCTTTGGTTCCTCTACTTCCATAAGGACGACATTGGCTATCTCTAGAGCTTGGAAAGCAGTTTCCAAAGCATCTTCATCAGCCTCAATGTAACTAAAGGAGGAGAGGTTGCTGACCATGAGATCTTCTTCACCGGACACAGTTACCAGCTTATTATTGACCACAAACTTCATCTTCTGGTGCAAAGTAGAAGTGACTGCCCCAGCAGCATGGATCCAAGGTCTTCCCAGCAAACAACTATAATTAGGGTTGATGTCCATAACCTGGAAAGTGACTTTGAAAACCTGTGGCCCAATAAAGATTGGTAAGTCTACTTCCCCAATAACAGTTCTCCTCGACCCATCAAAAGCTTTTACAATCAGTGCACTGGGCCTCATCTCTGCCCCTTGATAAGATAACTTGGCAAGCGTTCTTTTCGGCAAAACATTCAATGAAGATCCTGTATCCACAAGAACTCTTGCTAAAGTATCCTCCTGGCATTTTACAGATATGTGGAGAGCACGGTTATGGTCCAAGACATCCTTTGGAAGATCCTCCATGCTGAAGCTGAGATTGTTACATGCAGTGATATTGGAAATGACTCCATCAAACTGATTCACAGTTATATCATGCGTAACATGGGCTTGGGCTAGTAATTTTTGGAGAGCACCTCGATGGGCCGGTGAATGCATAAGAAGTGATAAGATAG
Source organism: Lathyrus aphaca (assembly GCA_963966055.1). Classification (NCBI taxonomy): domain Eukaryota; kingdom Viridiplantae; phylum Streptophyta; class Magnoliopsida; order Fabales; family Fabaceae; genus Lathyrus; species Lathyrus aphaca. Next base: position 449,560,746 of record OZ014524.1, read on the forward strand.
ATATTTTGGAAGGTGTTTGATGTAGCTGATCAATAACCTTATAATCACTCTTCTTAATGATTCTAAGAAATTCTACATCCTCTTCTTCCAAAACCAACCCTTTATCCTGGTTGACAACAGCGGGAATGACTTCTTTAGGTGGGACTGTATTGGCTTGCTGGGTATAAACACGACCACTGCGAGTTAAACGACCTGCACCTACCATGTCAGCACTGGCCACCTTTGAACCTTCTTTCTAACTAGCTTGTTCAAACTTTTGATGAACTCCCCCTGTATCATACTTCCACGGAACTGCTTTGGTATCTTCATAGAGGAAAGGGTTACTCCTCTTCTCAAACCTAGATTCAGGTATATTGAAAATGGGCACCACAGGTTCTTGTATATTAAAGATTGGTTGAACTCTTGAGGACTCAGGCAGGTGGAACATTGGTACCAAGGCAGAATCAGATTCTGGCAAGTTGAAAATAGGTTCAATCATTGCCACCTCATTCCTCTTCACACGACCGCTTACTTGTAAAACACCCAGATTAATTAAACTTTGAACATCTCTCAAGACCAATTCACATCCCTTTGGATTATTCGCACAAGCTTCACAATTCTTATGACAGTTCTTCAGCATACCCACTTCTACCAACTTCGCATGGAAGTCTCTAAGCGGGGTTTTGATCTCTATGGAGTTGAAAATCAAATCTTCGTCAGACTCATCAACAATGGCATTTATGGACCCATGCTTAGGGAAAGGATTATTTTTTACATTCGGTCCAGTATCTCCAAATGACAAAATGTTTTTATCCATTAGATATTTCACAACATACCTCAAAGCAATACAATTTTCCAAATCGTGCCCCGGAGCACCTTCATGGAACAAACAGTGGGCACTTGAGTTGTAACCCGGTGGAAGCGGATCTGGTGGAGGACCCAAAGGCCTTGGAGTAACCAAACCTTTCTTCAGTAGTGAGGGATACAAATCAGTATAGATCATAGGGATCCGAGGATGGGGAGGCCTTCCTCCTGGTCTTCTATTCTGAAAGTTGGAATTCAGATGAGGAGCTGGAGTCCTCTGCTGGTGGGCTGGAGCATTGGGCGCTCGTTGATAGCCTGGATTGTTGAGCATTAGTTGATAAGTTGGAATCACTGGAACCGCTTGCTGATACATCGGTACTGCTTGAGTTGGCCGATACACTGGGACTTGTGGATTATATGATGGTTGAACTGCCGCCACATAAGGATGTTGAACATACTGTGGTGGGTAGACATACTGGTGTTGAGCCACATGTGGAGGCCTCTGCCAAAGCGGATTTCTCCTTTGACTTGTCATTATGGCGTTTGTCTCGCCCTCTTTCTTCTTGTGGAAATTGCTAGTAAATTTCTTGACATTATTTCCACTACCATTGCTGGAACCGCTAGATATACCACTCATCTTTCCACTTTTTAGCCCAAGTTCAACCTTGATTCCCACGGCTACAAGGTCAGAGAAGCTAGCAGTTATGCTTCCCACCATTCTCTCGAAGAATTCTGGTCGCACCGTTTCAACAAACCAATCAGCTAACTCCTTTTCAGACAACGGGGGATCTACCTGAGAAGCGGTCCCTCTCCACCTCTGAGCATATTCTTTAAATGATTCAGAATCCTTCTGTTACATACTCAACAACTGCCTTCTATCGGGAGCAAGGTCCATATTGTATTTGTATTACTGGATGAAAGCATATGTCAAGTCTTGAAAACTGCGAATCTTCGACTGGTCTAGCGTTAGATACCACTTGGAGGAGATTCCCTTCAGACTGTCCTGGAAGCAGTGGATCATTAATTTGTCATTGTCCACCTGTGCAGCCATTCTTCGATAATACATCAAGAGGTGGTTCTTAGGACACTTCGCGCCCTCGTACATGTCAAAAGTGGGTATCTTGAACTTTGGAGGTATTACCAGTCCAGACACCAGACACACCTCTCTAGCAGCAGCCCCAAAGATCTGGTCGCCTTCGATCACTCTTAATCTTTTCTCAAGGGTCTCAAAATTCTCTTGCATCTACTCATGTTTCTCATTTCCATTCTCCGACATATCTGGCACGTCATACACCTGAGGGTCATTAAAGTATGGTTGGGCACGGGACAATGTCTGGTGTAAAATTAGTAACCATATGGTTCTCTTCATTAGTCACAGGAATAGTCTGCTTAGCAGCAAATCCTTTAGGGGGAGGTACAAAACCTTGGGAAGGAAATGCAAGACCCTGAGAAGGAGGTGCGAAACTTTGAGAAGCGAAACCTTGGGAAGGAGGGAAGAAACCCTGAGCAGTAAGTCCTTGGGAAGAAGGAATAAAACATTGAGAAGCAAAGCCTTGAGGAGGAGGTACAAATCCATGGGGAAGCCCAAAAGGAGGCCAGGTCACAGGAGGAGTGACTGATGGCGTAGGCTCAGTCGTTGCAGTGACAATCTCTGACACTACAGTCTGTTGGGTATCTAATTTTGCTTGGATGACTTGCAGCATTTCCATCATCTGACCCATATTTCCACGAAGATCAGAAAGCTCATCATTAACTCTGTCCATCTCTAGGTCTCTTTTAGCCAACTTCTTCTTGGTCTGAGCTCGGGTGGAATACTTGCGTGAGATCCTCAGTGTGACAGCTGGAAAGGAGTTGACGAGAATGAGTTTTGACAAATGCACATGCGGAGATGCACTCATGAGTAAAAAAAATGCAAATGCTTCAAGGGACTTAAAAAACTATCGCAAAACATCAAAATGGATAAAGCTTTCTTATTATTTTTTCAAAAACTAAAAACTCAAGTCCATTCATTGAAAAATATATGAGGTTTGCAACAAGAACTTCTTTGTTCCTTGAAGCATTTGCTAAAATGATGCATATGATGCTGAGATGCAAAGATGCAAGGGTGCAAGGATGCAAGGTGCCACAGGTAAATTCGGAGCTTTCTTAACGAGTGGGCTGTAAGATAGTTGTTCTACGCTTTACTACCCATAAGTCCCACTCACGGGAGGGTTTCTACGGCGATGGTTTAAGGAAACTCAAGGTCACGGACGTTTATCGTATTAACGCCCCGCCGCAGGCTAGCTGCATTGTGACGATAATAATGATAAGGTCCACCTTGAGTGGAGTTCTCATGCTAGGCGTGCAAGGAGCGAGTCCTCGGAGCCTGACATTACACAACTACCAAGATTGAAACAGGTCCTATGGGGTCCCAGAATCACAACCCTTTCGTGAATCAGGTCACGCGACAGGCTAGCTGCGTTGCGACAAGACCTACGAAAAGTCTAACTATATGGGGGAGCTTTCATGCTAGGCATGCAAGGAGCGAGTCCTCGGAGACTATCACTAATAACATCCAATTCTAAACTTAGGTGTTCCCTCTGCTTTTTCAAATCTCAAATTTTACTTTTAATGTGGACCCCGAGATCCCACAGACACATAATATAATGGGCAATAAAGGAAAGCGGTAAAAGAACAGATAAACAAACATAAACATAGATAAGACAAGAAATAGACAAGACCAAACAAATAAAACACACAAGGCTAAGTTAGGCTCGACTCTCTCTAGCATGGAGCTAGTCCCCAGCAGAGTCGCCAACTGTCGTACCTCGAAAAATACGATCCTAAAACAAACAACAGAGCTGCCACCTAATTCTATTTATTCTACGAGAGAAAAGGGAGATATAAATACAACCTAATAAAGGATAAGAAATGGTTTACGAAACCAAATTCTAAGTTCGGGAGTCGGTTACGTAAGGGGAAGGTATTAGCACCCCTCACGTCCGTTGTACTCAACGGGAACCTCTTAGCTAATTATGCGATTAAATGTTTGATCTTAAGTTTTTGTCTTCTAAATGATTGTTATTAATGTTTGTTCTAAGAAAATTAAAGTTTTTTATTATTAAGGCGGAGAAACGATTAAAGTTTATTATTATTGTTACGACGAAGAAAAGGTTGATGGTCTCTAACTGCTCCTTATGCGGCTGAAGATCTATGTGCTCATACTCAACTAATCTTGCCAGTTCTTCGGGAATGTCACAATCTTCCTCACTTCCATCTTCCGCTTGGTAGATGGGTGAATCGAAGTTAGGAGAGAATATAGAGTCAATGGATTCAACAGGGTTTTCATTTGTTCTGCATATGGGAATGATTTGCTTTTATTAAAAGTGAAAATAGAGGGATGCAAGAAAAAAATTTATTAGCTTTGAAAGATTGCCATTTTCTTATAAAAGTGAAAAGAGAAAAACAGTAAATTAAAACAAAGCAAGAATTTAACAAAATGCCTTCATTGATTGAATAACTTGAAAATGAGAAGGGGCCCTACAAAATGATCCCATAGCCTTGGGCAGAGCTAGGGAACTTTGAAAACACTTAAAGAAAACAATAAATTACTTTGACAATGGAAACAATTCTGGGATCTCAACTGCCTCCCAATTGCCCAAAGTTGCTTCACACTGATAAACCAAATGATCCACATCTTCATCTTTAGCATCCCCATTAATTGCATTGATCTGATAGCCGGCACTGGAAAACACCTTTTGAATGGTCTTTGGACGTCCTTTGACGGAGGTTGACGCTCCTTCTTTCCCATGAGTTGGTTTGTAACCCAACCCGTAGCGGTCTAGCTTCTGTTTGACTTCAATGACATCACCCCAACCTTCATGGCTTCCTTCTTCAATTGTGGAAATTGTACTTTTCAAAGATGCAAAAGATGGAATACCTTGCCCCTTTGGTTCCTCTACTTCCATAAGGACGACATTGGCTATCTCTAGAGCTTGGAAAGCAGTTTCCAAAGCATCTTCATCAGCCTCAATGTAACTAAAGGAGGAGAGGTTGCTGACCATGAAATCTTCTTCACCGGTCACAGTTACCAGCTTATTATTGACCACAAACTTCATCTTCTGGTGCAAAGTAGAAGTGACTGCCCCAGCAGCATGGATCCAAGGTCTTCCCAGCAAACAACTATAATTAGGGTTGATGTCCATAACCTGGAAAGTGACTTTGAAAACCTGTGGCCCAATCAAGATTGGTAAGTCTACTTCCCCAATAACAGTTCTCCTCGACCCATCAAAAGCTTTTACAATCAGTGCACTGGGCCTCATCTCCGCCCCTTGATAAGATAACTTGGCAAGCGTTCTTTTCGGCAAAACATTCAATGAAGATCCTGTATCCACAATAACTCTTGCTAAAGTATCCTCCTGGCATTTTACAGATATGTGGAGAGCACGGTTATGGTCCAAGACATCCTTTGGAAGATCCTCCATGCTGAAGTTGAGATTGTTACATGCAGTGATATTGGAAATGACTCCATCAAACTGATTCACAGTTATATCATGCGTAACATGGGCTTGGGCTAGTAATTTTTGGAGAGCACCTCGATGGGCCGGTGAATGCATAAGAAGTGATAAGATAGATATTTTGGAAGGTGTTTGATGTAGCTGATCAATAACCTTATAATCACTCTTCTTAATGATTCTAAGAAATTCTACATCCTCTTCTTCCAAAACCAACCCTTTATCCTGGTTGACAACAGCGGGAATGACTTCTTTAGGTGGGACTGTATTGGCTTGCTTGGTATAAACACGACCACTGCGAGTTAAACGACCTGCACCTACCATGTCAGCACTGGCCACCTTTGAACCTTCTTTCTGACTAGCTTGTTCAAACTTTTGATGAACTCCCCCTGTATCGTACTTCCACGGAACTGCTTTGGTATCTTCATAGAGGAAAGGGTTACTCCTCTTCTCAAACCTTGGTTCAGGTATATTGAAAATGGGCACCACAGGTTCTTGTATATTAAAGATGGGTTGAACTCTTGAGGACTCAGGCAGGTGGAACATTGGTACCAAGGCAGAATCAGATTCTGGCAAGTTGAAAATAGGTTCAATCATTGCCACCTCATTCCTCTTCACACGACCGCTTACTTGTAAAACACCCAGATTAATTAAACTTTGAACATCTCTCAAGACCAATTCACATCCCTTTGGATTATTCGCACAAGCTTCACAATTCTTATGACAGTTCTTCAGCATACCCACTTCTACCAACTTCGCATGGAAGTCTCTAAGCGGGGTTTTGATCTCTATGGAGTTGAAAATCAAATCTTCGTCAGACTCATCAACAATGGCATTTATGGACCCATGCTTAGGTAAAGGATTATTTTTTACATTCGGTCCAGTATCTCCAAATGACAAAATGTTTTTATCCATTAGATATTTCACAACATACCTCAAAGCAATACAATTTTCCAAATCGTGCCCCGGAGCACCTTCATGGAACAAACAGTGGGAACTTGAGTTGTAACCCGGTGGAAGCGGATCTGGTGGAGGACCCAAAGGCCTTGGAGTAACCAAACCTTTCTTCAGTAGTGAGGGATACAAATCAGTATAGATCATAGGGATCCGAGGATGGGGAGGCCTTCCTCCTGGTCTTCTATTCTGAAAGTTGGAATTCGGATGAGGAGCTGGAGTCCTCTGCTGGTGGGCTGGAGCATTGGGCGCTCGTTGATAGCCTGGATTGTTGAGCATTAGTTGATAAGTTGGAATCACTGGAGCCGCTTGCTGATACATCGGTACTGCTTGAGTTGGCCGATACACTGGGACTTGTAGATTATATGATGGTTGAACTGCCGCCACATAAGGATGTTGAACATACTGTGGTGGGTAGACATACTGGTGTTGAGCCACATGTGGAGGCCTCTGCCAAAGCGGATTTCTCCTTTGACTTGTCATTATGGCGTTTGTCTCGCCCTCTTTCTTCTTGTGGAAATTGCTAGTAAATTTCTTGACATTATTTCCACTACCATTGCTGGAACCGCTATATATACCACTCATCTTTCCACTTTTTAGCCCAAGTTCAACCTTGATTCCCACGGCTACAAGGTCAGAGAAGCTAGCAGTTATGCTTCCCACCATTCTCTCGAAGAATTCTGGTCGCACCGTTTCAACAAACCAATCAGCTAACTCCTTTTCAGACAACGGGGGATCTACCTGAGAAGCGGTCCCTCTCCACCTCTGAGCATATTCTTTAAATGATTCAGAATCCTTCTGTTACATACTCAACAACTGCCTTCTATCGGGAGCAAGGTCCATATTGTATTTGTATTACTGGATGAAAGCATATGTCAAGTCTTGAAAACTGCGAATCTTCGACTGGTCTAGCGTTAGATACCACTTGGAGGAGATTCCCTTCAGACTGTCCTGGAAGCAGTGGATCATTAATTTGTCATTGTCCACCTGTGCAGCCATTCTTCGATAATACATCAAGAGGTGGTTCTTAGGACACTTCGCGCCCTCGTACATGTCAAAAGTGGGTATCTTGAACTTTGGAGGTATTACCAGTCCAGACACCAGACACACCTCTCTAGCAGCAGCCCCAAAGATCTGGTCGCCTTCGATCACTCTTAATCTTTTCTCAAGGGTCTCAAAATTCTCTTGCATCTACTCATGTTTCTCATTTCCATTCTCCGACATATCTGGCACGTCATACACCTGAGGGTCATTAAAGTATGGTTGGGCACGAGACAATGTCTGGTGTAAAATTAGTAACCATATGGTTCTCTTCATTAGTCACAGGAATAGTCTGCTTAGCAGCAAATCCTTTAGGGGGAGGTACAAAACCTTGGGAAGGAAATGCAAGACCCTGAGAAGGAGGTGCGAAACTTTGAGAAGCGAAACCTTGGGAAGGAGGGAAGAAACCCTGAGCAGTAAGTCCTTGGGAAGAAGGAATAAAACATTGAGAAGCAAAGCCTTGAGGAGGAGGTACAAATCCATGGGGAAGCCCAAAAGGAGGCCAGGTCACAGGAGGAGTGACTGATGGCGTAGGCTCAGTCGTTGCAGTGACAATCTCTGACACTACAGTCTGTTGGGTATCTAATTTTGCTTGGATGACTTGCAGCATTTCCATCATCTGACCCATATTTCCACGAAGATCAGAAAGCTCATCATTAACTCTGTCCATCTCTAGGTCTCTTTTAGCCAACTTCTTCTTGGTCTGAGCTCGGGTGGAATACTTGCGTGAGATCCTCAGTGTGACAGCTGGAAAGGAGTTGACGAGAATGAGTTTTGACAAATGCACATGCGGAGATGCACTCATGAGTAAAAAAAATGCAAATGCTTCAAGGGACTTAAAAAACTATCGCAAAACATCAAAATGGATAAAGCTTTCTTATTATTTTTTCAAAAACTAAAAACTCAAGTCCATTCATTGAAAAATATATGAGGTTTGCAACAAGAACTTCTTTGTTCCTTGAAGCATTTGCTAAAATGATGCATATGATGCTGAGATGCAAAGATGCAAGGGTGCAAGGATGCAAGGTGCCACAGGTAAATTCGGAGCTTTCTTAACGAGTGGGCTGTAAGATAGTTGTTCTACGCTTTACTACCCATAAGTCCCACTCACGGGAGGGTTTCTACGGCGATGGTTTAAGGAAACTCAAGGTCACGGACGTTTATCGTATTAACGCCCCGCCGCAGGCTAGCTGCATTGTGACGATAATAATGATAAGGTCCACCTTGAGTGGAGTTCTCATGCTAGGCGTGCAAGGAGCGAGTCCTCGGAGCCTGACATTACACAACTACCAAGATTGAAACAGGTCCTATGGGGTCCCAGAATCACAACCCTTTCGTGAATCAGGTCACGCGACAGGCTAGCTGCGTTGCGACAAGACCTACGAAAAGTCTAACTATATGGGGGAGCTTTCATGCTAGGCATGCAAGGAGCGAGTCCTCGGAGACTATCACTAATAACATCCAATTCTAAACTTAGGTGTTCCCTCTGCTTTTTCAAATCTCAAATTTTACTTTTAATGTGGACCCCGAGATCCCACAGACACATAATATAATGGGCAATAAAGGAAAGCGGTAAAAGAACAGATAAACAAACATAAACATAGATAAGACAAGAAATAGACAAGACCAAACAAATAAAACACACAAGGCTAAGTTAGGCTCGACTCTCTCTAGCATGGAGCTAGTCCCCAGCAGAGTCGCCAACTGTCGTGCCTCGAAAAATACGATCCTAAAACAAACAACAGAGCTGCCACCTAATTCTATTTATTCTACGAGAGAAAAGGGAGATATAAATACAACCTAATAAAGGATAAGAAATGGTTTACGAAACCAAATTCTAAGTTCGGGAGTCGGTTACGTAAGGGGAAGGTATTAGCACCCCTCACGTCCGTTGTACTCAACGGGAACCTCTTAGCTAATTATGCGATTAAATGTTTGATCTTAAGTTTTTGTCTTCTAAATGATTGTTATTAATGTTTGTTCTAAGAAAATTAAAGTTTTTTATTATTAAGGCGGAGAAACGATTAAAGTTTATTATTATTGTTACGACGAAGAAAAGGTTGATTTTTTATAGGGTGCCGGAGAGATAGTTAATTTTTTATTATTGTGCTCGAGAAGGATTAAAATTCTCATGCCTACGTATTCCCTTGTGCAATGTGAAAGTCAGAGCTTCGTAGTTCGTGCGACTACGGTTTGTGATTTTTATTGAATAGTTGTTTTAAAACACATTCTTTTGCTAAGCGTTAGCTTATACTCGCGGTGGAGGCTGAAGCACTAGCTTATTTGCGAGATAGAAAGATTTAAACAATGTTCGTTTTTAAAAAAAAAAGTATTTGACTTTGGTTAAGATGTTTTAAACGAAAGGGCGAATGAAACACGTCACGTGGGGCAAGCCCAGGAGCATTTCATTCCGAAACGTGCAGAGTGCTAGACTCCGGAGTTCCGTCTTTCAATAATTAATCACAAAAAGGATTGGTTGGTAAATTTTAAGTTGTTTTTTTTAAGATATGAAAGAGCGAATGGACTATGGTGCGCGGGGCTAGCCCAGTTGCAGTCCATCTTAGAACGTGCGGAGAGCTAGACTCCGGAGTTCTGTTTCCGTATTTTAATTTATAAAAATGATTTGTATATTTTGATATACGATTGGTGATTGAACACATCGCATGGGGCTATCCCAGTAGCGGTTCAATCCAGAACGTGCGGAATGCTAGACTCCTGATTTCCGTTTTCGTACGTTAATTTATGCGATTAGATATTTTAAAAAATTGGAAAGCGAATGGACCACGTTGCGTGGGGCTAGCCCAGTTGTAGTCCATTTTAGAACGTGCAGAATGCTAGACTCCGGAGTTCTATTTTCCTGTTAAAATTTAGTTAAAGCACGATAAGTCGTGCAGATGGCGATCGCATATGATCGGCTTAAGTGTGTGCAAAAGAAATGTAGGCGTATGAAACGGATTTCTCACTTGGCGTTGGACCGAGATTTAAATTAATTTGAAAAGATTATTTTTGGTGATGATTGTATTTATTTTCATTTTTTTTTTTAGTTCATGGTCATCGACTCAAGAACAAAACCATGGGAGTAAGCAAAACCAAATAACATTATCCGACCACATAAAAAATGGGCGAAGATCACCAAGCTTGTACCATATAGATCATATGAGCGAAATCAAGCAAAATAAAATAAATAAATAAAAAATTAAAGAAAAAATAATAATAATCAGCTAGGTGAATAAAAATAATTATAAAATCGATTAATAAATTACCTAGACGAATTAAATAAAATAATTGATTTGCAAGAATTTACTTTTATGTTTTTTATATTGCTAAAACTTAAAAGAATTAAATAGCCAAAACATTTAATAAAAAAAACAAGTGAAGGGTGCAAAAGGAAAATGGGCTGGAAACGGAATAAGACGCAAGCCCACAAAAGTGAAGCCTGAGCGGACCTGCCTTGGGGAGAAGGCCGGGTCAGGGTTGACCCGGTTCGGCACAGTGGGTTTATTAAAAAAGGGAAAGGAAAATTAGGGTTTCCTGCGGCTGCGGACAACACCCTCAATCTATTCCTTTGAACTCAACTCACACACATCATAGAACCCAGAAACTCAATAAACAGAGAAAAGAAAAAATCAATCAAACCAAAAACTCCATATCACCTTCGTCAATGATTCATGGTAAAAAAAAAAAACTACCTCTAACGAAGGGCGGAGGTGTCTTCTTCAACACGAGACAAACGGCTCTGTGTCTCGTTCTCCTTTGATTCCTTCTCGTCTCTTCGCGACTCTCTCGTCTCTTCGTGACTTTGCACGGTCGTGGTTGTTTTGGTGATGCTCCTCCGATTTTCGTTCGTGGAAAACGGCGAAGATAAGTCTTGGTTGGTGGCGATGATGAACAATTATGGTTTCGGAGGTTCTGTTTGGTGGTTGCGGGTGGTAAAGGTAGGTTTGGGCGTGCAGATGGCCGGCGGTGAGTGTTGAAGGTTAGGCGAAGAAGAGGGTTTTAGATTTTGCGGTTTTTTGGACGGCGGTTTTTGCGAAGGTTTGCTGCGTTTGATTGGTGGTAGATTGACGGTGAGTTTGGGTTGGGGTGGTTGTTTGGAAGGATGGGGTGATGGCTGGTGTTTGAGAGTTTGAAGAGTTTTGAAAGGGTGGTAGCAGAGGTTTTGTGGTGCGATGTGTTTTGACGGAAGAATGAGAGAATTCGTTGTTGAAGGTAAACTTTTCACAGTAAATTTCTCTGTTTTTAATGAACTCTCCTAAGTTCCAAGTTTTTTTCGTTGTGAAGTTTTTTTTTGCTCTCTGTTTTTTCGTGGTCTTTTTTCATTGATGAACGAATCCCTTATATATTGATAGAAATAAGGTTTAAGTTTTGAAAATGTACTGATGACTCCTCTTTCATTGTATGGTTCATATTAGCCTTCGGATGTTCAAATTTTTTTTTACCAAAACCATGAAACTTACTCTGTGAAGCTTAAAAACATGATGATCTCTTTTCATATTCTATGTTGACCCTTTGACTTGTATCTGGATTGATGCTAAAGCTGTTGTTGTTCTGCTTCTGCAATTTATAGGTCTAGACTGGTGAAAAGTGATAGCAGACAAAACCAGACAAAACCAGCTTGAGGGGTCCTTTTCAAGTCTAAGATGATGTTTTCTCTTTCTTGTTTTTCTTCTTCAAAAGCTGCTTTTAAAATTTTCAAATTTTCCCCTGTTTTATTACTACATTCATCACTTTCTCCTCATGACAACTTTAATTAAACTTGATGTTTTTGAATTTACCTACACATCTTGTGATAAAGGACCAACAAAGTTAAATGGTGGACACGAGATAAAAGACACGACACTAAGGCCTGATTGGGAACCAAGCCAATTAATCACAATTTGTTCTTATGCAAACTCGCTTGTAGCTACGGTGAGGTTTGGTACTGTGAAGGCAAAATGGACGCCCTAGGATGAGAGTAATATATTTTGGGCATATGAAGGATACACACACTCAAAAGCAACAATTGGTATGGGCATTAGAATTAAGGGCCATGGATTGTCACATTTAGGATTTTAGGACAATGTCAAAGTTTTTTTTATGACATGTGAACAATTGCTATATAATCTTTGCAACACAATGCTTTAATCTTGGACTTTAAACACCCCTGAGTATTTCTTGATTTATTTGGTGTAGTTGAATAAATAAATAAAAAAATCATGAAAATGAAATGCTTAGGCTTTGAAAGAGAAATTGGAAGTTTGTTACGGAATTTGGTATGAAGTTTGTGAATCGAAATTGAAATTCGAAAATGGAACTTAGAAAATACTTGAAATGAGAATTAAATTTTGAACTTTAAACTTTGAATAAAAATTGAAATGTGACTTGAAACATGAATGAAAAATTGGACTTTAATTCTAAAAAATGAAAATGCATCCAGAATATGACTTGAAATGGGAATTAAATTTTGAACTTTAAACATAGAATAAAATTGAAATTTGACTTGAAACATGAATGAAAAATTGGACTTTAATTCTAAAAAATGAAAATGCAACTAGAATATGACTTGAAATGGGAATTAAATTTTGAGGTGGAATCTTAAAATTAGAATAGGAATTGGAATTGAATAGAAAAAGAATTGAATTGGGATTTGAAAATGAAGACAAAATGATTAAATTGAGACCTTGTATTTGGACTTGAATGGAATTTGAATCTTAAATAAAATGAATTGGAATGGAAATAAACCTTGAAATGTAGGAATAAACTTAAACTAGAAATTAGGATTAGAAATTTTAAATGAATTTTGGAAACAAATTTGGACTATGGCCTTGGAATTAAATTTGAACTTGGAATTAAATTTGCACTTGGAATAATAAAAAAAGAAAAGAGAACTAGAATTTGAAAATTAAACTTGGAGTAGAAGTTGAAATTTAAAAAAAAAATGAAAATGAATATGTGAAGGAAAATGAATTGTTACTTGAATCATGAAGGACGAAAAAGAAAAAAAATGAACTTGAATTTAGCTTGAAATTGAAATGGAAATTTGCGATGTGAACTTAAAATTAGAATTGAAATTGCGACTGGAAATGAAAACTAGAAATATGTTCTAAACTTGCATGAAGTCAAGTAGTCTCGGCCATGTAACCCATGAATTGGGTCAACCTCCCCCTTGAATTGAATCATGAATGAAAGCATAATCGAACCAAGCTCCACTTCTTACTTCACAACCAAAATCCTACCCTAACATCTCCAACATGACTAATATGCACAAAGATACGTTAATAATGAGACGAAATGCGTGAATGAAGGTTAGGGGTAAAAGTTTTGGGGTGTGACACCCTTACACTCAAAAAATTTGTCCATTCTTGATCCTATTGGTCTATATATGTTATACGGAGCATATGTATCAAAAATCAAACAAAAATTCCTTGTGGAAGTAATATGATCAAATGGTAACTTGTTATGCAAGAAAAGTCAGAATCAGGGCATCTGAGGCCACCAACAAGGGTTCCAAAGGGTCATATTTATCAATTTGAGGTCCTATGATCTTTATTAGATCTTAGGAATGCTTATAAGTTCACAAGATTGAAGAATTTTGAGCCATTTGAAAACTTGCCATTTTTGGACATGACTTGTAATGGAAACTTTTCATTTTGGGAAAGATCTTCAACCTCCTCTTTCTTGATCAAAAAAGGCTTCAAATGAATTTTCTTCAAACATGAATGTTGTAAATTGAATATTCCCATTTTCAAAAAGTACAAGAACTCATCTTGATTCATCCTAGAACTCAAGATATGGCAAGTCAAAGTTGGGAAAAATCTTGTAATTTTCAAGTTCATGCCAAAGAGGGAAATGTGCAAAATGGTATTTCAGGCCTTTATGTGACCTCTAATCCACTCAAAGACTTCATAACATGTCGATACAACTTTCCTAGACCAGAATTGGCCCAAGAATTTTGAATTTTCATGGCTTGATTCACAAGAAATTTCAAAGTGGCCAATATGCATAAACATTGAAATCTCTTCATCCAAGCATCACATCTCACTTCTATTGATCCAAGGGCTCTCCATGAAGCATGCTGAAGAGATCTAACCAAAGAAATCTATGATGCATCAGCCCATACCTCAAGTACACATATGTTGACATTTTTGCATTTCAAGCCATACCAATCACACAGTGCCACAACAACTCTTCTAGCCAATAACAATTGTTTATTCAAGCCCTAAGCACTATAAATGGACACCCTTCATGGCCTGAAACAACACACAACTTTAGAATTAAGAAATTGCTCCCAAACTTTAGCTCTTCGAATTTCTCAATCTAGCCACTCAAATCGAGAAATTCTTTCACCAATCAACTCCATATAACCTCAGGAACAATTCCCACCCATCACCATAGCCTGAAACAAGCCCAAACATAAACATGATTTCTGCAAACTCAGAACTGAAACACACAAACCAACCACTCTAAGCTCCATTCAAGCTTACCAATAGCCTCAAGAGGTCAAAGGGGACTGGATTGCACAAAGGGAAGGCACAAAAAGCTCCATTTCAAAGAACTCCATCTCAGGTAACCTTCATGAATGTTTATTTTTCTAGAAGCATGATTTTAAGTTCTAGAATGAATCTGCATGCTTCCCTGATCACAGTGATATGATTAGAATTGAAAATAGGTTAGAAATGAGGATTTCATGATGTTCTGAAATTTTTGACCTAGAACTTGATTGCTTCGATTCACCCTGATGATGCATGATAAATGAATTTTGATTGTTGATTAGAGTTGTATGATGTTAGGAGAGTGTTTCTGGGAAAGAAAATTAGAGATTAGAAGCTTGTAGTGGATTCTGGGAATTTGGCCTGCCGGATAAGATGACCGGAGCTTAGCTCCGGTCACCTGAAAGTGATTAGGGCTTAATTAGGGTTAGCTGCCCAGATTGAATTTGCACCCTTGGATCTTATTTAAATTAATGTACGAATGACTCTGATAATCCACTTAATTTTAATTTTGATTAATTAGGTTAATTATAATTAATTAAGTCAGTTTAAATGTCAGCCACTGGATCACGCGCGAAACACAACTTCAAACCTGAGCCTTAGATCTTTCATACCCCAAGTCAATGTGACTTTGAATCTGGCACATTGAACCCTCCCCCCTTTGATCCCAGACTTCCATTTTGCATACTTTTCATTTTCTTTTATTTCTTTTGTTTTAATTATTAAAAATAGCAAAAATCATTTAAAAATTCTGAAAACTCTTACCATCACTTTAATTAATTTTCAGAAACCAAAAATATTTTTATTTTTATTTTTTCATCAAAAAATGCATTTTTAAATATTTTAATTGTATATTTTAATTAATTAATTTCATTTAGTTAATTAAAAATACATTAAAGTATTTAAAAATCACAAAAAAATTCAGAGAGGTTTCTTAAACATTTAGAAACATTTTCAAACTCATCTAACAAATTTATTTTTGGTTTTGATCAAACTTTGCCAATTTTCTTTGAATTAGGGTTTATAAATTTCTTATTTTTCAACCCTAACTTTAAAAATTCATAACTTTCAAACCAAGATGAGTTTGCATTTGATTCTTTTTGCAATCTTTCACATTTGACTCCTAGTTTCTAAAAATATTTTTGTCTCATTTTTATCTTGGATTTTCAAATTAATGTGCATTTTCCCTTTGAGAAATATCCAAAACCCTAGTCAATCTTAGGATAACCATAACTTGAACTTGGTAAACCTTTAGACCTCCTCCTTTGGATGGTATTCTCATGAGTGCTTAGGGTCCCCTTGGATGAATTTTCAATTTTTTTACCTCTTGATTTGCTTATGCTTTTGAATTTGTACATATCTTGCTTTCAAACTAACCATTTCAGGTGCATTTGGTAAGTTAATCAGGATGTGGATGTGCATCCACATCCAACCTCTCTTTCTCTCTTTATTTTTATGCACTTTGTTTGTGTTTGAAGGGAATCTCATTCACTTATGTTATCTTTTGTTCTTAAGTTACTAAACTTCTTCATGAAGTAAGTAACCTAATCCTTCTCTCTCTCTCTCTCTCTCTCTCTCTCTCTCCTTTCATCTGTTTCCCCTCCTCTGGTGGCCAACTTGAAGACTTATCTTGATGCCTCACAAACCATAAGAATATCCAAGCATGATAACTTTAGGGTTGTACACAGTCCCCCCCTAGTTTTTACCTTTTGAGTCTCCTTGAGTCTCTCCCTCTCATCTCATAATCAAAGGCTAAACAGTTAATGTTTTGGGACTCTAAATTAGGGTTATGCATGCATCCTTATCTTAGGATGGAGTGTATAACTTTAATACTTAGTGTTAAACCTTAATGTTGTTTACACCCTTCAATCTAAAACACATAATAATCATTAAAGACTTAAGCTTGTAACTTGGGCCTTATATTAGGGTTACATCTCTGCCCGGTGGTTCAGAGGGACTAACCCTAGTATTCAATGGACAATTCACCTCATGCTAAAGTCTTGCAAACATAAAAAACACTTCTTCATCCAATCTTTAATTAAAAACCACTTAATAATGGCTTGTTATATAATGAATTTAATCCCTAACCATGGATTAAGTTGAGTTATCTTCCTCAGCTTAAGTCTTCTCATCTATCATCCTTCTCTTAGGATGGTGTAATGAGTTCACTAATTTTTGATTGGAGATTAAACCCATTACTTAACACTAAACAAAAAAACTTAATAATTAACAAAGTAGGATAATGATCTTAATCCTATATTTCATGGTAATTAAGTTGGGATCTTCATCTCATTATCCCTGATCAGGGAGGATATAATGAGTTTACAACCATTGATTTAGGATTAAGCTCATTAACTTATGCAAAACACCTAAAACAATAAAAACTGAAAACACAAGAACAAACAATAAACATCTCCTTCGGGATTCTTTTCTCATCACACTCACTCTGAAAACGAGAACTTGCTTCTTCCGTCTAATGCAAGACAGTTAGCACTCGAGTCAGACGAGTCATACACTTGAGCATAGACAAGTAAGCAGTTCACAACAAAATCATTCAGTCTCTTTGAGTCGAACTACGGTATTCTGACTTCCTCATTGCACGAGAGGATACGTAGGCATAACTTAACGATTATCGAACAAAAGTCCCTAGGTCTTACCCCCTATCCTTCCTCCGGCTTTTCTTTTAAAAATCCTAATCTTGAATTCCATATCCGTTTTGCACTGACACTTTGTACATCTTTTTCCACCTTAGTTTTTAGGCACAGTTCAGCATATACACTACCATATTTTAAACACAATCAAGTAAGCATGGATCCCGTCGAGTACGACGGAGGATCTGGGTGCTAATACCTTCTCAGGTCGTAACCAACCCCCTTTCTCAGTTTCTTTGGTTCACAACCTTCTTATCCATATCGTTCCAGGTTTATGCAGCATTACCTTTCCTTCAGGATAAAAATGCCTAGCTGGCGACTCTATTAAACCTCAACCTCCAACATCGCCAACGGTTCGCGTTTGCACCGGGACGAAAGTCCGGGGAGCGACGTTGCCAATCTGGCTTGAGGAGGAGCTTGGGTTGGATTATAGAAAATGGTCACCGTGGAAACTTCTTTCTCTTTTGCAACTCTATCAAACTACAAGATCCCTTCATCAATCATGCTCTGTACCCCCGTTCTCAATTGCTTGCAACCATCAGGATCCTCAACACAATTTGGACAATCATTCTTACAACCTGGAAAGATACCCTTCTGGGCCAAACAATCATTGACAGTACTCAATAGGGTTTGCAAGTTATTGACATCATGCACCAAATTCAAATTCTCTCTGTCATCAATTGCCCCAACTGTACCTCCATGAGGAGGCATGGGGTTTTGTATCACATTCGGAGTGGGGGCGATATTAATCGCTTTGGACTCTATTAAATCTTGAGCAACGTGCTTCAAGGCTTTACAGTTTTCTATAGTATGACCGGGGGCTCCGGAATGGAATTCGCACCGGGCGTTTGTATCATAGCCTTCAGGGATTTGCCCCGGCCTCGGAGGTTGTAAAGTTCTAAGTTGGACCATTTGGAGCTGGAGAAGATTCTTCAAGAGTTGTGAGTAAGACATAGGTGGAGTGTCAAACTGCCTGTCTTTAGCCTTATGAGAATAATAGGGACGAGGAGCCCTCTATTGCTGATAACCCTGTTGGCGTTGCTGTTGTGGTTGCTGAACTTGTTGTTGATTAGGCTGAGCTGAAATAGTGACAAGGGCCACTTGCTGATAAACACCTCTATTGCCTCCGCTTCTCTATGCATATATTGTTCCATTTTCTCCCTCCCCCTTCTTCATGAAAGGTTTCTTGACACCAGAAGCTGAAGCACCGCCACTCTGGATCTTTTCATGCTTAATCTAGCTCTCTATCCTCTCACCAGTCAAGATAATATCTAAAAAACTTCTTGAAGAACACCCATCCAACCTTTCCATGAAGTGCCCTGGAAGGGTGTCCATGAAAAGGTCTACCATCTCTCTTTCTAGCAAAGGAGGTTGCACCCTGGCGGCCACCTCACACCATCTCTGGGCATAATCTTTGAAGCTTTATGAATTTTTCTCTGCCAAACTTTTGAGCTGAGTGTGGTTAGGCGCCATATCAATCTTATACTAATATTGTTTAAGAAAAGCTTCCCCCAACTCTTTCCAACTTCGAACAGAGCTTCTCTCCAACTTCATGTACCTTTCCAAGGAGCCTCCAGAGAGACTGTCCTGGAAATAGTACATCCAGAGTTTCTCGTCCCTAGTATGGGCAACAATCTTTCGGTAAAATGCTTGCAGGAGAGTTTTGGGGAAGGAGTTACCGTTATATTTATCAAACGTTGGTGGCCTGAATTTGGGAGGGATGACCACTCCAGGAACTAAGCCAATGTCAGATACATCTATCCCAAGAGTGTCTCTACACTCAAGGGTCTTGATCTTTTCAGCTAGCAACAAAAAGTCCTGAAAATTTCCTTCTACGCCAAATCCCATATCATTGTTAAGAGGAGGGAACTGATCCTCTTATCGGTCTACCACATGAATGAGGGTTGGTGTGCCAGCCTCTGGAACTGGAGGTCCACCTGCTCAACTATTGTTATTGGGGGGATTTACTTGAACCTCTGGAGTGACTACAGAAGGGTCAGTCTGAGGAGGAGTGAGTCCATGTATGGCATTCCTCAAATCCTGTTGCCCTTGGGCCATTCCTTGCATCATGACCATAAATTCCCCCATCCTGGTGCGAAATTCATTGAGCTCAGTTTGCATAGCGTCCATGATAGAATTTTGGTTGTTGCGTGTTGCATACGGATGATGAATATTTTGTCGGAAGTGCTAGGTCTTGGCAGCTGTCACAATCTTTTCCTGTTGAATAGATAAGTTAAATAACCTGGAGAAACCTGCAAAAAGAAAAATGAAAATGATATGTATGCAATGCAATTTATTCCTCTTATCCTTAAGGCTTTGTTTACTTTCCATTCCGATATTAAAAGAATAGCCTTTGAAAGAAGAGCTTGTATGACATTCAGATGTGAAGTGGCAATATTTAATATCCCGTGTCCGTGCAACAAATAACAATCAGAGACTTCAGGTAAATCAAAAGATAATTGGAATAGCAAATTCCCCATAGGGTACAAGTTCATACATCAAAGACAGAAAAGTACACCAGTAAGAGAGGAATCCCACAACAGGCCTGTGGGTAATCTAAGTCATATGAAGACAAGACTAAAGCCTAGGAATATCTACATCCTGCAACCTCCAGCTAAGGCGCTTGACACCTTGCAGCAACTGGGCTATATATGGATGGTCTGGTTCATGTATGAGCCTTTGAATCAGGATATCCCTAAGGTCAAAGGAGGCATGCAACTCCTTAATTTGTTGTAGGAATACCTTCTCACTATCCTTGTTTGTAATTGACTTAGTCTTGGTCTTCTTGACATTAGCTCTCAGCTTCAACTCTTTTATCTCTTTCTGAGCATCCCTCACTGCCTGTTGACTCTCTACTATATTTTGAATATGACTCTTCTCTTGGTGGTGAGCCTTCTGAAG
Source organism: Lathyrus aphaca (assembly GCA_963966055.1). Taxonomy (NCBI): domain Eukaryota; kingdom Viridiplantae; phylum Streptophyta; class Magnoliopsida; order Fabales; family Fabaceae; genus Lathyrus; species Lathyrus aphaca. The sequence continues at coordinate 449,581,038 of OZ014524.1, forward strand.
GAGCTCTCCCTGTTCAGCTAAATAATCTTGAAGACCTTTGATCTCTAACTTGTACCTGACTTCCTGCTCTTTCTGCCTCTTCAAGTTGTCTTTCCATTTCTCTTTCCATAAGGTGATAGTTTCATTAGCTTCATTCAACTCTTTCTTATCTTTTCGGTGCTGGACCTCCTTGTGAGTTTCAGCTAATCCCCTTTACTTGAAATAAAGCTCTCTCTCATAAAAGTCTTGCATATTGAGCTTGACCACTTCCTCAGCTTGGTGAGCTATTTCTTCCAATTTCTGGTTTTGAATCTTCAACTTCTAGCATGAGTTGTTGGCTTCTTGATTCTCCATCCTGAGTTGCTTAACCAAGGCCACCAATTTCTGATACTCCTGAAGAGGAACTGAAGTTATGGGGACTACTTCCTTAGGGTAGAGAGATGGTTCCTTAGGGAATGGGAGCAACCAAGTCTCTACATGATCTTCCAATCAGGTGGCAAAAGGATCATAAGTATTTGGATCTACTCTCCGAAAGTCCTTCTTTCCTTTCATCAATATGACCTCCCAAGCTTGGGATGCTAGTAAGCTCATCTTTAGGTTACCTTCTGCTGGAAAGTATAGTGACTCACTTATCTCTTCATCAATGGTACAACTCTTAAAGGATAACCAAATTGTTTTCTGGACAATATAGGATTGTAGCTGATTCCACCTTTCTTTCCTATCAAGGGTACATTTGGGAAGCTACCACAACTAACCATGATTTCTTTGCCTACAAGATCCCTGTTGCATCCCCAAGCAATGTCATCTGAGGTTAAGCCCATCAATCTTTTGGACCACTTCCAGGATTGTTTCAAATCTTGGAAAGGCCCTGATTTTGGGAGTTGCCTTACAAACCAGTTAGCAAATAAGGGAGCATAACAATTCACATGTCCCTTCCTCTTTTCATTCCTGTAGTGAACCCCGTAGTAGAAGTCACCCAACAATGTAGGCACTGGGTTTCTTTTGACAAAGATGGTGATAGCCTCCATGTTGATTAACCCTTTCTCTCCTGGAAATAAGCTAATCCCATACATTATCATAGCTAATAATGCTTTGAAATCTGCCCATTTGTTTCCTGATGCCATAACATGAGATTTTGTGATGAGAAACTCCAAAGAAATCCCCTTACCCTGGCTGGCTTCTAACCCCATCTTGAATCTGAGCATACTCAAGTGACAGGCACAAGTAATGTCTTCATAAGGAGGGATTCTCTCTGAAGCATAATAAGGCGTACCCTCTCTAATGGGAATATTTAAGATACTAGAGACCTCTTCCAATGTAGGTGCCAAAATGTAATCTGGAAAAACAAAGACTCATAGTTGTGGATCATAGAATTGCAACAAGGAATGCAGGCTATCCCTCTGATCAACTGTTGGCTTATTCACATAATCCAGAATCTTCCCAAACTCTCTTTTGAAGTCATCAAGAACTTTGTCACTCATCAAACTGATCAACTTCTGAATACCTTTTGTTTCTGGCTGTGGGAAAGTATAATGGACATTCTTCTTCCTTGGAGTCTCCATCTTGAAGCTGTTAGACGTTGTGGCGAGTGATCTAGAGGGGGGGGGGTGAATGGATCACCTCCTTGTTTTCAAGGATTTAAAACTTTTTTCAGAGTTTTTAAAGAATTACGGAAACGAAGGTCCCGAATAAAACAAGCGTCTATTCTGAACCGGCAACTAGAAGACCAGACAAGCGATAACGTGCTGGATTTTACGATTGCGATGATAAAGGATTAAACACACAATATGTAAAACAGTTGAATGCACCTATCACTAAAGCTATTTCCAATGAATCGAAAAAAAAATTAAAACGAAAGTAAAGATAGAGAAGAGAAACAATACGCTGAGATTTGGTAAGGAAGTTCCCCATGTTCGTCCTCGCGTGTGGGTACGTCTCCCTCTCAATTTCAAATCGAAATTGAGAATTCTTATATCAAAGTTGCTGAATCCGTCGATTACAAGGTTCCAATACAAACACCAGAATTCTAAACTCCTAGAATTTCCTATTGTATCAACCTCTACTTGATTTGAGCCCGATCAAGATTCCCTGCAAGTTATACAATCAATTCACCGGTTCCACGACCTATTTGCGAAATCCACCGATTCCCAAAACTCTCGCTGCGGCTGAATCTGACTTGTAAACGTGACTCACAAACCCTCAAGAACACGCCCGTTCTTGAAGGAAAACCCAGCTGGTTTTTCCTCGAAACCTTCTATCAATCTTCAACTCAGCTGGATCTCCGATCGTACCACTGAACGTTATCTCGAAAGCCTTCAATTCACAGGACAGCAAACACTTCCTTGTTGATGTTCTTGAATTAAGATCTTTGAGAAGATGATGAAGATATCTTTGATTCTAGGTTTCAAACTTGCTCAACATTGAAGTTCCAACACCCCAAAAACCCTATCTTGATGTGTTCTTCAATGCTTAATCACTGAAAAATTCGTCTCTAATTTTTCTGTGATCTGTAATCTGTGATTTATCTAAATGAAACACTTCACAAATATATATCAGATTCTGTTAGAGAAAAAACAGAATAATGAATCGATTCAAGACATAATGAATCGATACATACTGATCATTTTTAAGAAAACAGAATCATTTAAACAGCATGAATCGATACATCATAAGATGAATCGATTCATTTTGCAAAATCCAGAAACCTTTAAACAGCATGAATTGATTCAAGCTAGAATGCATCGATTCATTATGCGAATTTCAGAAACCTTCAAATAGCATGAATCGATTCATGCTAGAATGAATCGATTCATTTTGCGTGATTTTCCAAAAATTTATAAACATTGAAAAACAAAAGAACCAAAACTAAAGCAAGCATATTTCTTAATATGAAACAAACACAAACACTTAAAATTTATAATCAATCAAAAACTAAGGTTGCTCACAAACTCCCCCTTTTTGATGATGACAAAATTTTGAAGTGTGAGAGAGTACTCCCCCTGAGTTTGTGCCTGTCATTGTCTTTTCACACTTGCCTTTTTCTCCCCCTTTGTCAACAGCAAGAAAGAGTTATAGGTGAAGAACCAGAAACAACAAAACTAAGATACAGAAGCAAGTTCACTCACAAAGAATGAAGCATAAAGCGCAAACAGTGTAAACAAACGAAAAATTACATAATCATAGGCAGTGAAATTGTCAAATAAAGTTGCGAATTACAAAACCAAATCAAAACATAAATTGTTCAAACAAGAAAAGCAAAGAAACTTAAGCAACACACAATGATGAAATGCAAAATGAAATGCTTCAATGAGGAAAATGGCCACCACACGACTCCGCATCATCGGGATCAGGGTCATTGAAGCTTGGAGGAGGAGGTGGAGGAGGCGATTCATCTGGATTCTGCCCCATAAAAGCATAACGCCTGAAACGCCGCTGAACTTCTGTGCTTTGAAACCGTTCCATAATCGCCGGGTGCGAACGACAATCATCCATAAATCCAGACATCTCATTATAGAACACTTGATGCCACTTAACCAATTCAGTATGCCAGGAATATTGATCATGGTACATTCGAGTATGGTCATCATGCCATTCACGATGCTCCTTATACCATTCTGTTTGCTGGATATGCCACGCACGAGCTTCCTCATGCCGGGCATTGTTTGCAACTTCCAATTGTGCAAACATGTCAGTGAGATAGGCTGGAGCAGCAGTAGAGGAAGTCGGTGGAGTCGATGAGGGAGTAGGATCATAGTTTGTGGGAGACCACCTTTGTGGTATCCACTCACCCCATCCGGTATTGGCAGGCGCATCAGGAGGATTTTAAGCTTCTTCCATATCTTCATCCCTGTTTTCTTCAACATAGATGTGTTCAGCCGGAATGTCAAAGTTGTAAATGCGAGTACGTGTGCTGCGTTCAAAGAAGTAGTAGAGACTGATACGAGAGGCACAAGAGGAAAAGTGACTTTCCAAAACTTGAGAATCCTCATGATCTGAGCAGCATAGGCAAGGGTAATGTTTTTGGAGTTGTTTCGCGTAAGAAAGATACGCTTGACAAAGTAATTTGCCCAATTTAAGGGAATCTTTTTCTGCAAAATGTACAGCAAATGGATATCCGGCTTGTCCAAACGAGAATGTCCACCGGACCTTGGACGCAAGATATGCGAAAGGATCCAGTGCAGAATTCTTGGTACACTTTTGATCATGCCTGAAGTTAATGGCTCATCATCAGCAAGAGGTCTATCCAATTTAGAAATGGATGCACAAAATTCCTTCAAATTAAACTGAGTTTCAAAACTCTGGTCATGCCACATCTGCAAATCAGCCGCCACAGATGGCATACCGAACACTGTGGCCCAATCATAAGCCTCAAAATGATATGTTCTTGTTCCAATTGAACACTTAAACATATATCCTCTTCCAGTTTTCACACCAGCATAAAAAGCACGAATAAAATCTTCATGATACTCATCTTTAACATATAAAAAGAATCCAAGACTTTGTGCGTCGATTAAATCCGCAACTTCTTCCAAACATAGAGTACGAGCATCACTAGGATCAAACACATGTGGTTTCATTACTAATATTGATTTAAAGGAAGTTTCAAATTCTTCAATGATGGCCGGATGAAGGATTGCAGTCCCGGATGGAGGAATTTCAGGAATAGAAGGAGCCTGAGAAGAAGACCCAACAGGTTCCTTGCCTTTTCATTTACTTCTTTCTCTTGGAAGCAAAACTTTTGGAGGCATGGTGGAAGATTAGGGTTTGAGAGAAGAAGAGGGGTCTTTGGAACAGTTAGGGTTTGATGCAAATGATGTAAATAATGTAAATGAGATAATGAGAGAGACATAATGGAGATAATGGGGTTTTGTAACTGATACAAATGTCATGGCAGTTGCTGATGTGTCGATTCATTTTAAAAAATAACCTGAATTTTCGTCAGGATGAATCGATTCAACCCTGTATGTATCGATTCATTTCGCAAAAAATTTTAAGAGTCAAACTGCTATGTATCGATTCAAGTAACTATGAATCAATACATACTGTAACTGGTTTTGAAAGAAATTGTAAAATTAAATCATGAATCGATTCAAGCAGAATGGGATCGATTCATTATGCGAATTTTTTATTTTTCAGATGAGAATGAATCGATACAAGAATTATGAATCAATACATATTGTAACTGAAACCAACATGAATCGATTCATGAATGTTGGGATCGATTCATTATGCGAAAATTTGAAATTTCAGTGGTTATTTCAGGAATTGACACATTAATGAAGAAGCAAAATAACCATTATGCAGCAAAATGAAATACAACATTGTATACATGCTTAAGAATACTTTACAAATGACAACATCAATGTTCAAACATTCATATGAAAAGAAGTTCATGTAAACAAGAGATCATTTCTGAAACATACATTGATCATACAATATTACCAAAGTGAAGAGAGGAACGATATTACCTCCATCGTAGTATTCTCATGAGGCACTAGTGAAGACTACAATCAAAACTTAGCAAATATGATGAGATAAATAGAAACTCAGCAATCAAACTTAAGGCACCAATGCGGAGAGATCAAGAATCCCTAATTCGCGACGAATGTTGAAGAATGGTTCAGTTGCCAAATGTTTAGTGAAAATGTCAGCAAGCTGATTTTTAGTATCAACATGCTCAAAAACAACATCGCCTTTTTCAACATGATCGCGAAGGAAGTAATGTCGAATCTCAATATGTTTGGTGCGCGAGTGTAAAACAGGATTCTTAGTGAGATTAATGGCACTAGTGTTGTCACATTTAATTGGAATGCGTTTAAGTTCAATGTCAAAATCTTGTAGTTGTTGTCTTAGCCACAAAATTTGAGCACAACAGCTACCGGCTGCAACATACTCAGCCTGTGCAGTAGACAAAGCTACGAATACTTGCTTTTTATTGTGCCAAGTTATTAACGAATTTGAAAACAGATGACATGTGCCACTAGTGCTTTTCCTATCTGATTTGCAGCCAGCAAAATCAGAATCAGAATAACCTACTAAGCTGCAATCGCTTCCTTTGGAATACCAAAGCCCATATTTAGGTGTTCCATTAAGATACCTAAATATACGCTTGACTGATTTTAAGTGAGATTCCTTAGGATTTGATTGATATCTTGCACACATACACACACTAAACATGATGTCTGGTCTAGAAGCAGTAAGATACAAAAGAGATCTGATCATACCTCTATACCTCTTGACATCAACACACTTACCATGTTCATCTTTGTCCAAGTTTCCATTTGTAGGCATAGGAGTGTAAATTGATTTAGAATCATTCATTCCAAAACGTTTGAGCAGCTCTCTACAGTATTTTGTTTGACATACTGTTGTACCTTCATCAAGTTGCTTTATTTGGAGGCCTAAGAAGTAGTTCAACTCCCCCATGAGACTCATCTCAAACTCACCCTGCATAACATTAGAAAATTCCTCGACCAAGTGTATGTTAGTTGAACCAAAGATGATATCGTCTACATAAACTTGAACTAAAAGAATGTGTTTTCCTTTGTGTTTAATGAAGAGTGTATTATCCACTTTACCTCTAGAATATCCATGATCAAGTAGAAATTTGCTAAGTCTTTCGTACCACACACGGGGTGCTTGCTTAAGTCCATATAAAGCACGCTTTAATTTGTAAACGTGATCTAGATACTCAGAATTTTCAAAACCAGGAGGTTGTGAAACATACACTTCTTCATTTATAACACCATTTAAGAACGCACTCTTTACGTCCATTTGGTAAAGTTTGAAATTCATAGAACATGCATAGGCAAGCAAAAGACGTATGGTTTCAAGGCGAGCAACCACCTCATAATTTATGCCCTCCTCTTGGTTATACCCTTGTGCTACCAAGCGTGCCTTATTTCTAGTTATCACTCCGCTTTCATCAAGTTTATTCCTAAAAACCCATTTAGTACCTATGATGTGATGATCTCGCGGACGAGGGACAAGTTCCCAAACGTCCTTTCTTTTAAATTGATTTAGCTCTTCTTGCATGGCCATTAGCCAAAATTCATCAACCAAGGCCTCTTTAGCATTTTTAGGTTCCACTTGTGATACAAAAGCGAAGTGAGAACAAAAATTACTTATCTTAGAACGAGTCAACACTCCCTTTGAAATGTCTCCCAATATATTGTCTATTGGGTGGTCTTTAGAGGATTTCCAGGCTGGTGGAAGATCCTTCACTTTGGATGTTCCTTCCTCTTTATCTTTTTCAATACATGTATCTTACTCCTTCTCAATAGCAACCGCTTCGGATTGATCAATTTCCGAACCAGCTTCTTTGAGTATGTCTTGTGTAGATACACTTGTGTCATTAAAAGAGATACCTTTTCCGACAATTTTTGGGTAAGACTCATCAAAAGAAACATGGACAGATTCTTCAACAGAAAGTAAACGCCTATTATACACTCTATATGCTTTGCTTGATTGAGAGTAACCAAGAAAAATACCTTCATCAGCTTTAGCATCAAACTTCCCAAGATTTTCCTTACCGTTATTCAAAAACAAAACATTTACAACCGAACACATGAAGATGAGACAAGTTGGGCTTTCTACCTTTTAAAATTTCATAAGGAGTTTTATTTAAAATAGGACGAATTAGAATCCTATTGAGAACATAACAAGCCGTACTAATTGCATCGGCCCAAACGTATTTTGGTAATCCACCCTCATTGAGCATTGTTCTTGCCAATTCCTCTAAGACTCGATTTTTGCGTTCCACAACACCGTTTTGTTGTGGAGTTCGAGGAGATGAAAAGTTATGCTCAATGCCATACTTGTCACATAACTTATCAAAGAGGTGGTTTTGAAATTTACCTCCATGATCACTTCGGATTGTAACTATTTTAGAATACATTTTATTTTGGGACAGCTTTGCAAAACTTTTGAAAGCAGAAAAAATTTCATTTTTGCTATGAAGGAATATAGTCCAAGTGAATCTAGAGTAGTCATCTACTATTACGAACCCATAATAGTTTCCACCTAAGCTCTTTGTCCTAGATGGTCCAAAGAGATCCATATGAAGAAGCTCAAGGGGTCTTGAAGTTGAAATTATATTTTTAGATTTAAAAGAGACCCTTGTTTGTTTTCCCATTTGGCAAGCATCACATAGGTGGTCTTTTGAAAATTTTATTTTTGGAAGACCTACTACTAGATCCTTGGATACAACCTTATTAATCAAATCAAAATTAACATGCGCTAAGCGTCTATGCCATAGCCATGAATCATCATTTAAGGCCACTAGACATTTAGTGCTTGTTAAGGAAACACTCAAAAGATCAAGCATATATATTGTTTACTCTTACACCCTTAAACACGACATTTTGTTCGGTATGTTCAATTTTGCAACATGTTTTTGTGAAAGACACTTTATAGCCTTTGTCGCATAGTTGACTTATACTTAACAAATTGTGTTGAAGTCCCTCTACAAGATGTACATCAGAAATAGTAGTGGTAGAGGGATTACCTACACTACCTTTACCAAGTATAGCTCCTTTGTTATTGTCTCCATAAGTAACAATACCCCTTTTTCTTTGCTTTGAAGTCAATAAAAAGTGATATGTCACCCGTCATGTGCCTCGAACATCCGCTGTCCAGAAACCATCTTCTTTCCAAGGATGCAAGACACTCATCCTACAATATCAAAAGAGAGAGGTAGGTACCCAATTTTTATTGGGTCCAAGTGGGTAAGTAATAACATGGTTGTCTTTAGGCTTCCATTGATAAATGCCTTTAGGAACAAGAAATCTTCTAAACTTGCATTTCTCAATGGTATGGCCAGCATGACAACAATAATGACAAACACTACGATAATGATGATGTTTACTATTGGTCTTTAAATCCTTTGGAACAAAAGAATATTTTGCATATGGAGGATTTAATGACTTTTTGAACAACCTAGTATCAACGACATAAGTAATCTTAGGTTGCAAGGCTTTTTCCAATTTGGCTTTAAGAGAAATGACCTCTTGTTGCCAAATGTGGCACCTTTCACAATGCCTAATTTTACTACAACCATCAATATCAATAGCTTTTGAATTTTCTGCAATACTAGCTTTTAAGCATTCTAAATCTTTTTCAGCATATTGTACTTTACCTTCCAAGTATGAAAAAATTCTTTTATCGGAAGCTAACCTTTTAAATGCTTCTTTGGCTTCATTATGTAGTCTTTCAAAAGCTACTTTCAATTCAGAAAAAGACATGGAAGAAAAGTTGTTATAATAAGCTTGTTTTACCTTTTTATCATCACTTTTCTTCTTGTGGTGGGACTGATTTTTGGTGTGAGCCATAAGACACAAATTTGCGGTTTCATCGCTATCACTTGTGCATTGTCTACTTGATGAATCACTATCACTCTCCCAAGCAATGTAAGCTCTTCTTTGCTTATTATTATGCCTTCTTGGAGGAGATTTTTCTTTATCCTTTTTCTTTAAAGGGCAATCCGTTTTATAATGGTCGGACTTGCCACAATTAAAGCAAGACCCTCTTTCTCTATTCTTCTTAATCTCTTCCTGTTTTGAATCCATAGATTGTCTTCTAAAATTTATGAGATTTTTGTCGGAGTGCTTGATTCCATTCTTTCGAATGAGTCTATTATATCTCCTAACAAAAAGTCCCATTTCTTCGTCACCGGAGTCTTCGTCACTACTTGATTCATTTTTGCTTAGCTCTTTTTGTGAGGACTTTGAGTTTGAAGCCATAAGAGCTATAGGCCTCTTCTCACCCTCTTTGTCTTTATTCTTCTCTTTTCCCTTTTTACTTTTGTTTTCAAACTTTTCTAGACTTTCTAGTTCTTGCTGATGTTCCTCCAGCTTTCCAAACAAAGTAGTCATTGTGAGTGTCGTTAGATCATTGGCTTCCTTGATAGCTGTCACTTTAGGTTGCCATTCCCTGCTAAGACATCTCAGAATTTTATTAGTAGCAATATCATTGGAAACAGGTTTTCCAAGTGCATTCAAACGATTAATGAGATGAACAAATCTCTTTTGCATGTCGGGAATAGATTCTCCTTGTTTCATGCGAAAGAGTTCGAACTCTTGATTAAGTGTGTTAATGCGGGACTGTTTTACTTCAGTTGTGCCTTCATGAGCAATTTCTAAAGCATCCCACATTTCTTTAGCTGTCGAGCAATGGGAACTCGATAATACTCATCTGCACTAAGTGCTAAAATTAGCATATTTCGAGCTCTCCAATCACTTGACCACTTTTTCTCATCTTTTTCATCCCAATCGTCTTCTGGTTTAGGTACTATGGCACTTGCCTCATTCATCATGGTAATTTGAAAAGGACCATTTTGAATGGCAACCTATACGCTCCTATCAACAGAATTTATATGAACTCGCATGCAGTCTTTCTAGTAGCCATAATTTTCACCATTGAAAACAGGAGCTCTATTGTACGCCCCCTTTGATTCAGAATCCATAACGTTACAGGCAGCCACAAAGCACCAGCGAACCGGTGCTCTGATACCACTTGTTAGACGCTGTGGCGAGTGATCTAGAGGGGGGTGAATGGATCACCTCCTTGTTTTCAAGGACTTAAAACGTTTTTCAGAGTTTTCAAAGAATTACGGAAACGAAGGTCCCGAATAAAACAAGCGTCTATTCTGAACCGGCAACTAGAAGACCAGACAAGCGATAACGTGCTAGATTTTATGATTGCGATGATAAAGGATTAAACACACAATATGTAAAACAGTTGAATGCACCTATCACTAAAGCTATTTCTAATGAATCGAAAAACAAATTAAAACGAAAGTAAAGATAGAGAAGAGAAATAATACGCCGAGATTTGGTAAGGAAGTTCCCCACGTTCATTGTAACAGCCCGGGCCCCTCGCAAGGCAATCCCGGCACAGCCACCTCACGATCTTCTCTACCCCCCTCACTAGTAGAGTTTTTTCCTTCCGTGGGAATCGAACACTGTACCCTGGGGTTCAAGTACATGTTCATTCCATTCCCACTACCAATTGAGCTACTAGCTCAATTGGTAGTGGGAATGGAATGAACATGTACTTGAACCCCAGGGTATAGGGTTCGATTCCCACGGAAGGCAAAAACTCTACTAGTGACGGGGGTAGAGAAGATCGTGAGGTGGCAGTGCCGGGATTGCCTTGCGAGGGGCCCGGGCTGTTACATTCGTCCTCGCGTGTGGGTACGTCTCCCTCTCAATTTCAAATCGAAATTGAGAATTCTTATATCAAAGTTGTTGAATCCGTCGATTACAAGGTTCCAATACAAACACCAGAATTCTAAACTCCTAGAATTTCCTATTGTATCAACCTCCACTTGATTTGAGCCCGATCAAGATTCCCTGCAAGTTATACAATCAATTCACCGGTTCCACGACCTCAAGAACATGACTTGTAAACTTGACTCACAAACCCTCAAGAACATGCCCGTTCTTGAAGGAAAACCCAGCTGGTTTTTCCTTGAAACCTTCTATCAATCTTCAACTCAGCTGGATCTCCGATCGTACCACTGAACGTTATCTCGAAAGCCTTCAATTCACAGGACATCAAACACTTCCTTGTTGATGTTCTTGAATTAAGATCTTTGAGAAGATGATGAAGATGTCTTTGATTCTAGGTTTCAAACTTGCTCAACATTGAAGTTCCAACACCCCAAAAACCCTATCTTGATGTGTTCTTCAATGCTTAATCACTGAAAAATTCGTCTCTAATTTTTCTGTGATCTGTAATCTGTGATTTATCTAAATGAAACACTTCACAAATATATATCAGATTCTGTTAGAGAAAAAACAGAATAATGAATCGATTCAAGACATAATGAATCGATACATACTGATCATTTTTAAGAAAACAGAATCATTTAAACAACATGAATCGATACATCATAAGATGAATCGATTCATTTTGTGAAATCCAGAAACCTTTAAACAGCATGAATCGATTCAAGCTAGAATGCATCGATTCATTATGCGAATTTCAGAATCCTTCAAATAGCATGAATCGATTCATGCTAGAATGAATCGATTCATTTTGCGTGATTTTCCAAAAATTTATAAACATTGAAAAACAAAAGAACCAAAACTAAAGCAAGCATATTTCTTAATATGAAACAAACACAAACACTTAAAATTTATAATCAATCAAAAACTAAGGTTGCTCACAGAAGCAGCAATGTGACTGGGAATCAGAAGTAATATGAACCCTGAGAATAAAAAGAACACATATGATTAATGATGTTATGATGCTTATGCAAGGCAAGGCATGTGATCAGTGATGTGTCTATGTAGTGTCAATCATATAATCAAGTGTATGTGCAGGGTCACAACATCCTCACAAACATCTCTCTGATCAGAGGTTCAGATCTTAGAATCCGTGTGTAACATAACAGATCACCATACTGAAGCATGCTGGTACAGTGGGTATGCTGAAGGTTAGGGTTCCTACAATCCTATAAACCCCTCCCAATCTCACAGGTGGGCTACTCGGGTCAACATCACGGACTCTCAAAGCCGAGCATCAATAATACGTTCACCATCTCCAAGAAATGGCTCAAGAACAAATCAGGGAATCGGTTTGGCATTATATACTACTCAGGGAGGTCTCAGCTGAGTCCAAGGAAATAATCATCCCTCATAAGTCCCCAGCTTCAAGCACTGAATCAAGAAACAATAATACATTCATCCCGAAGGGTACAATACTATAGTCATATGAACAGTTTTCTTTAACTGGGTTCCTATGAAAGAACTAGGCCATCCTATGCGAGTTCCCAGTGGGCCCTCAGATGCGAGTGGGTTTGCCAAAAAATATGGTCTGCCACTGTCATCACTGGATTGTGATGTTTCCACAAAGGTTCTTAATGATCGGTCCCCTGACTGCACATAACTATCAAGGTTGTGTATTACCCCAGAAAGATTCTGGTATCAATACATTTCCGAGAAGGTCCCAAGTCAAGGTGTGGAACTCACTACTACCAACATAGCAAAATTCCATGAAGCCAAAGTGGAACCACTCTAAGTCCTAAGGTGCACTCGAGCCCCGATTAAGAGCTCATCTCACAGTAACAAACCCCATCCCACAGAAAAAATGAAACCAGCACAGTCCAGTATATGATGCATGTGAAAATAAATACTGTAAGCAGTAAATAAGTGTTGTAAAGTAAACTGTAAACGAAAACAGTAAATAAACACACAACAACACGCACATAACAACACACATATAAACACCCAAATAAACAAAAGAAAACATGCGCTAGGATTGACTCTACAAGGAAAACCAGTGATTCTGGGTTCGATCCCCAGCAGAGTCGCCAGCTGTCGCTCCCGGGATTTTCATTCTAGTATAAACGCGAAAGTGGCGTGGAAAAGGTAGAGTTGCCAGCCATAAATTTTTATCCCGGAGGAACGGAAAAGGTAATGCTGCACAAACCTGAGAAAGAAGGAAAGGACAAGGTCCTGCGACCCAAAGATCTGGGTTCGGGAGTCGGTTACGACCTGGGAAGGTATTAGCACCCCAGACTGTCTGTCGTACCCGACGGGATTCACGCTTGTTTGTATGTTTCAAAGGGTGAGAAATTAGATGTTGCTGAACAAATAAACTGCTAACTGGAAATGGAAATAAAATGAGAAAGGGAATTGGAAAGGAGAATTAAAGGGGAAATGTAGGGAAAATAAACAATGTGCTCGCATGGGCCCTACCCCACTGCCTACGTACATCATCGAGAAAATGAGGATCAGAGTCGACGTAGTTCGCCTAACTAAGGCGGGAACTATTTGTTTGTGTTTTTTATGGCTGGAACTGCGCATGTCTATGCTCAGGTGTTGCAGGCTCGTCTAGTACGAGTGCGTTTACCGTCTTGCATGATAGACAAGTCGTTGCAAGTTCGCGTTTAGAATGAATGAGGTGAGAAATGAAGTTCCTGCAGGAAAGTCGCTTATTGTTTGTGGTTTTCTTTTTAAGAGTTTTGTATGAATTTGGCACAAGGAAGTGAATTCAAACTCTTTTCCATGGAATGTGTACTTGATACTACATTCCAAGATGTAGTAATAGAACAAGCACACCAAGTAAGGAGAATTTATCCAAGACTTGTTTCCAAGGATTAGGGTCTAAGTTCACTAGCTTGTTGAACTTATTACATGTTTTTGTAGCTTATGAAGAAGTATCTTTTAGGTTTTTTTTGAGAAAATAATCTCTTGATCAGACTTGTACATCATGCTAGACAAGCCCACAATATTCCAAGATAGAATGAATGTAAGTGCCCCATGGAATAAGGCTATACATAAGAGATTCTTTCATGCATTTATTAAGTCTTTTTGATTTTATTTGAAGATGAGAAAAGAAGACTCAATAGGCAAAAGGTCAAAGCTAAAGGGGGACTAAGACACAACCCTAAGTCATCTTATTATGTACAAGAGGTGATCCTATGGTTTATGAGGTAATCTAAACCTAAGGCAAAGAGAAGCAAGTTAGAATTCAACGTACTTCCTAAGGAAGTTAAGTTGGATCTAAAGAATAAGAGGGAACCCTATGAACAAAGCAACAAGTTCTAAGGGAAATGTAATAACATGCATAAGAGATAGGAATGAAGAATGATTACCTCATCTTCCCTCCTACAAAAAAAAATGTTAGCATGATGAAGTAATATGAACAATTATAACATGGAAAACTTCACTTAAGAATTCTCATTAGCTTAAGAAAGATGTTGGTGAATTTCTAAGGCTAATACCTAAGTCTAAGGTATCTTCTAAGGTAACACTCTTCAAAAGTCAGTAGCTAAATTAAATTAAAAGTATCTAAAGGGATTAAGTGAATTAAAGTCAAACTATGCCCAAAAGTGCCACTAAACCCTAATAAAACCTAAGGATGGAGTTAAGAGGGAAACCTAAGTGTTTAGCATAATAAAATCTCCTAAAATCAAAGGTCAGTGAAAAATCCAGAACTTAACACTATATGGAAGTGAAAGATGATATTAGATCAAATGTGAAAGAAGAGATTCAATTCAAAGATGCTCTAACATTAGATTGAGAGGTGGAAGGATGCATATAGAAACATGGTTTTAAAGGTGAAGCAAATGATTTAAGATGACAAATCAAAAATGACCAAAGGGACTTGAATTGCCCATACAAAAACCAGAGGCTTGACAACAAGTTAGAATGGAAATTAGATTTGGAAAATGTTCACAAATGAGGTGGTAAGAGGCATCCTAAGGCTAGGTGTCTAAATTAGGGTTTTAAGGCCTTTTATATGACAAATGAAGTTCAAAAGAGTCAAACAAGCTCTAAAATTGAGATGAACATATGGGAATGATCACAAAACAATCATGAGACACAAAACAATGACATAATGAAGTTATCTTATGCACAAATGCAATTTGAGATGGCTAATGTGAACGGAGAAGTGAGATTAGGTTAAAATGGGACATAAGTGACTTAAGACTAAAGGAACCCTAAAAATCAAAGGTAAAAAAAATGAGGGTACTCAACCCTTGGGGACATCACCTGAGACCGATGAGACTCAAAATTAAGACCTCAAGGTAATGGCATAAATTCCTTATTCTAATGGGACCAAAGGAGGTGAAAGAAATAAACAAAAATGTGACTTATGAACTAAGCAGCTTGAAACATTACCAAATGATCGTGAAAAATTATGCTACTTGACACTTGAATACAAAATCCAGAGGGTGACTTATATCCAAAAAATCACAAAAATTCTTATTTTTGAGTGGTCAAATGAAGTGTAGAAGTGGATTAGGGTTTGTATGCATACATGTGAAAGGAAGGGACCAAAACTTGATTTCCAATTACCTAAAAATCAAAATGAAAATATTTTGGAGAATTTTAATGAGTCCTCTGACTAATGAAAAAAGGATGAATCATTTATCTTTTGTGGTTAAGGAGAACAAAAATGAACAAATGGATTGGTCAGAAATGGAGAAAATAAAGAAACAATTAATTGGAAAATTAATTCTGATTAAAAAATAAAATAAAAATGGGAACAAAAATTATGGAAAATTAGAAAAAAAAATATAAGGATCTCACATGAATTAATCTGGAATTTTTGATGAGGTTTTGATATTTTTATAAATACAAATCGAAAATGTAATAAAATGTGAAAAAAATAAATAAAAAGAAATTAAGAGAATTCTGGATTGGGCCTGGGGGGTTCTAACATCAATAAACATAACTGGAATGGGCTTGAACCACACACGCTAGGGGTGCTAATAACAATCTGAGATTTTTGTTCACAAAAACGCACACATGACTTGCATGCTTTCATTTATTTGCTTGCATAATTGGAACCATTGGATACACAAGATCAAACGACCGTGACTTAAAATGGAGTAAATGCTAGGACTACTGTTCAGATGGTCGGAGCTAGTCTCCGGTCATCTTCTCGGATCACACCTCACCTAGGGTTTCCTCAATACACCATGAAAATGAGAATCAATACCATCATTCTACTCCTCACACTTCATACATCAATAATCTGTCTTTAATTTTCATTTCTCACGCAAGAACAAGCAAGATCGAAGATCATAAAATCCAAACTGAAAACTGGAACTATGCCTCTAAGAGGCCTATCATCTAGCCCAAGTGAGCAATGCTTCTAATAAGCTTCAAGGTCTACTAATCCACTAAAACAGAAGCAAAATAAACAGATGGAAATTGAAGAAGAACCTGAATTGCAGAGCTGCTTTTAGTTGAAGAAAACCAGAGATCCTGCTTCTAATCTCCTTTGTGCTTGATCTGGATCCTTTGCAGAGTGAAGTAAACACTCTATTGAAGCCAAAATCTTGACGAAAAAGAACTGGTGCAAAAGATATGCAGAGACACGATCTTGATGCTTCAAGCCACTGCCACCATAGAACTCATTCTTGTGATGATTCTAAAGTTGTCTTGATGATGAGCTCAATGCTGGAAATGGAAACCAGTGAGGATTGAAGCCAAATGCATAAATGTGCAGTGATACCAATTGGGAGATTCAATGGAATATAGCCATGGAAACTATGCAGCTCATGATGATGATGAGTAGATGAAGGTTGAGTTATGTTAATGGAAGTTGAAGCTTGATCAAACCAAATTGCAATGCATTCTCTTCACAAAACCAAAGAGAAGTTCAGAGGAGAGCAATGAGAATGAGACTGAATTGTTCCAATGCAGAAACTTGCAATATCATGTATTGGAATTTTTACTTGGCTTGAATCCTCATGAGGTACATGGTGATCAACATATGTTGACATGTATGAGATCCTTTGGCCTACTTGAATGCAATGCAGTATGACACCAACATGTTAGCTGATGTGTACAAGCTGCCTGCACTTGAAAACTTCTAACAGTGCAATGCCTTATGCAGAAAGCAATCAGGTTTGATGCCATGCTCTTCCATGGAAGCTTTATTCATGACCAAGGCATCAAATGGTGCAGTTCTTGTGCCTAAATTGAATGTGATAATGTGTAGAGCAAGTTTGAGGTTTGTACCAAGATGAGATAGGTCCTCTAAGTCACTCAAATGAACCCTTGAAAAACATGTCACAAGGCTGCACACCTGGACCTAAAGAACATTGGCCTGCCTAGGCAAGTTGCTTGTGACTGAATCAGTGTAGGACCCTTACCTTAAGCTTCCATAACTCTCAAACTATTGATCAAATAAAAATTCCTTAAACATGAAAGTTGTAGAGGAGACAACAATGAACAACTTTGATGTTCAAAGAAAAATCATTTGAAGCTTTATTGATGGAGTAAAATGGCTTGACTTGTGGCACACCACCTGTTTGATGAAATGCTAGGCAGGGCGCGCGCGCAGGCTACAAGGCATGCCCTGCCTCTTGCCTTGTTTTGCCTTGATTTACCCAATCTTTGCATGATCATATCTTTCTCAATTTTAATGCTATGAATGAGTTCCACGTATGTATTTGAAGCTTAAGATGCCCTCTTTAATTGGCTCAAGGTAGAAATTTGATAGCCCTTGTATTTTGGGAGAAGGCATCTCTTGAAGTTGCTGCAAAAATGGCCAAAACTTGCCATTTTTGGAAACCCTAATTTTCCAAAAATGGTAAGTTTTGGTTTTCTTTATTTCTCTTGATTCCTCCATCATTTCTTGATCAAATTTGAACCATAGGATCATGGTAACCCTAATTTCATTATTTTGATCTCACAAAGTTAAGAGTTGACTTTTTTCTTAGCATGGTTGACTTTTCCTCAATTCCCTGATTTTCAATCATCTGGCCAATTGAACCTCTTCCAAAATGTTTCTATGGATGAAATTTGAACCCTACACACTTGAAATCATATATAAGACAATGGAATCCACTTTGGCTCAAAATTTCATTGAGAAACCTAGTGTAAATGAAACCCTAATTTGGCCCCTTTTCATCAGGAGATGTTACACTACTAGCCTCCTTTGGTCAATTCAAATCTTTTCATGACTTATGGCTTCAAGTTATGACTTATGGGATGTTGTGAACCCTTTGCACAAGGTTGATAAGCTTTGTGGCTTTTTGGTTGCCTCTGCATAGCCTTCAATTGCTCCAATCAATGATCACATGCCTATGCCTCAGCTATGATGCACATGATGCAATGTTCTTTTATTATTTCATGAATTTATTTATACTAAATGCTATGCAAAATGTTGAGGAAATGAGAGGTAAAATTTTGAGGTATTATAGTTATGTGTTTATGTTTTTTTTAATATAATAAGATAATAAAATCACGTGTTTACTTTTTGAATTATATATATGATTTCTTCATGTTGAGATGATAATAATTTAAATAAGAAAATTGAGATGATAATAATTTAAATAAGAAAATTGAGATGATAATAATTTAAATAAGAAAATTGAGATGATAATAATTTAAATAAGAAAATTGAGATTTAAATAAAAATCTATTATTAAAAAAATTCTATAGATAAAATTACGACGGTTATAACCGTTGCAACAACCCTAAATTATATTTAGAATTAATAAATAAAATTACGACGGTTGAAATCGTCTAACATGCATATATTATATTCAAAATTAGTAATTAAAATTACGACGGTTGAAACGGTCGTTTTTCTCAATTTACAACTGTCGCAACTTACAACCACAGTTGTAACGACGGTTTTGGCAACCGTCGCAGTAAAGCCTGGCAACACGCGTTTATGTGACATAACCAAAACCGTCGTGACTGGCAATTTACGACAGTTGGAACCGTCGTAACCTGCCAAAATTAACCGTCGTAACTTGCCAATTTTCTTGTAGTGATTAAGGATAATCTTACCCTTAAAAGGAATTAGAAAAACATGACAGACCAACTTAGGGTTTGTAGCAGTTAATTACTTGCTCACTCTTTTAAAACTCTTTTCACACCCCACTTTTAAAATATTTTCAAACTCAAGACTTTATATACATCCATACGAGGATCATTACAAATACTTCTGAAAATGAGGTGTTGTGGGGTTACTGTGTGAAAGATCCTAACCCGGATCTAGTGTACCTTAGGTAAGTAGCAATAGACCAAGGAAATTGTATAGTGTATACCGATATGGTTGATCTGGTGGCTATAGTTAGTGAGACTTCTTGGTTGGTGCTTACATTCCTTAAGTAAGTTGAGGATAATATGAGGATGTCATAAGTTGTCATTAACACTAACTACCCTTTAGAACCCTAATTGACCCATCTTGGCCATTAGAAAGTTGTGTGATAACCGGCTTTGGTGAAGTCTTAAGTTGGTTGATACTCGATGCTACGCTCATTGAGATTCTAATCTTGGGGAGTTTTGGTTGGCAAGTCAGTTGCTTACTGAACAACAACCCTTGAGAAAGATCAGTGATATTGAGATCCCCTAGAACCCGGTTACTTTTTCTAGGACAGGATGAACCAACTAAACTTCAGTAGGGAGGGTACTTACCTATGAACTTCAAGCAAGCCTTTAAACCTAAGGGCTATTGTGTGGTTTGTTTGTGTGTGCCACTTGTTTGTGATTGAACATAACATCATAACATCATGACATCATAAGCATAGCATTCTCACTAACCATTTCAAGGACCAAATGATTTATCTTTGTTCTTTGTTGCAGGTTATGGCTTCCATTCGTAGGAATACTATCTGGGTCAACTTTGTAAGGATACCTTCCAAGCTTAAGGATTTAGTCTCAAAACTTCCTGAAAGCTCCCAATTCATCAAGAAGCATGGTAATCTACTTGACTTGGTTACCTCTAGATTTGATGAAGATATGATGAGTGTCTTGTTCCAGTTCTTTGATCCTAAACATCATTGTTTCACATTTTCCGATTATCAGTTGGCGCCCACAATGGAAGAATTATCCACGCTACTTGGTGTGCCTATACTTGATCATAAACCTTTCAAAAGCTTAGAAAATGAGCCTAAACCTGAAGTCATTATTGCAGCCCTACATTTGAAGATATCAGACATTGTCCTAGAAACAAGAAGTGGAGTTAAGGGTATTCTTGCCAAAGTATTGATAGAGAAAGCTCAGGTGTTCTTGGATGCTATAAGTTATTATGCTTTTGAGGAGATATTGGCTTTGTTGATTTATGGTCTGGTGATATTCCCTAATCCATACAAATTCATACACATGCACGCCATTAAAATATTTCTGACTCACAATCATGTGCCTACCTTGCTTGGAGATATCTTGCACTCTCTTCACACTCGTACTATGAAGGCGTGAGGAACTCTGATGTATTTCATAACTCTACTATCAAGGTGGTTTATTTCACACCTTCCTTGATCTATAATGAAGAATGAACAAGGTTTAAGGTGGTCTAGAAGGATAATGTCACTTTCTCATTCAGATATTCATTGGTGTTCCAGATCTATGGAGAATATTACTATCATTGACCGTTGTGAAGAGTTCCCTAATGTACCATTCCTTGACATAAGAGGGGGCATTACCTACAATCCTTATTTAGCACTATGTCAGTTTGGTTATGCTCGGAGTAATGGTCCTCATGATATGATTATTCAAGGTATTGTGTTCGATTACGACAATGATCTTCAAGGTTACCGACAAAGGTTTATACGAGCTTGGAGTATGGTGAATAAAATTAACAGCAATACTCTGGAACAAAAATATTTCATTCCTATGGAACCTTACCTCATATGGGTGCGGTCTCATACTCAAACTCTTATGATGTCATATCCTGTTGTTCTACTGATGACTGTTGAGCCTATTATTGAAGGAGATGTTCCTTATACCATTCTTCATCCTGATATGCCTACTGATTTGGAAGAGCTGCAGAAGTCCTGGATCCAACTAAAGGAACAAAGAGATACCTTTGAAGCTCAATTCAAGGTTAGCCATGAAAGAGTGTTGGTGCAGATAAAGCAACTTCATGACGAGCGGAATCTCAACACATACCTCAACACCAAGAGGAAGTGTACATGGGAGACTTAAATCTCAGATGTTTTATTTTCTTTATAAGTTTTGTTCTCTTTCATTTGTATGCCCAAGGGGCAATATTATTTCAAACCTACTAATAAGAGCTTTTGTTTTTGTTTGTTTTAACAAATTTAAATCCTACTTGGTCCTTGAAAACATTGCATATGCATCTACATACCATATCATTGCATAGCAGGTTTTCACAGCAGGTTTCTCATCTTCTCGCTGTTTATTTCAGCAGAAATGGCTCTCAAACAATCTGTTAAGGATTTTCAAGCTCAGAACTCCCAATTCCAAGAGTTGATCCTGAACTTGTCCAAGGGACAAGAAGAGCTGAAGGCACTCTTGGCCAACAAAAAGAAGAAGAAGAGAAAACCCAGTTGGCTTCATCAACCTTGGAAGAAGGTTCAAAGCTCCAATCAAAACAGGTGATGAGGTTGAAAACCCTGGAGATGAATATTCTGCGAAAGAAGAAGAAAGTTCACATGGTACTATTGGGAATTCTGATTATGAGGAGAATTATTACAATGATTCAACTGGTGATGAGAAATATAAGTTACTGGAAGACCGTGTGAATGCCATGGAATTACATAAGACTTCTGGATTAGATTTTGAAGATCTGAGTTTGATTTCTGGAGTTGTCATCCCTATTGGTTTCAAGGTTCCTAATTTTGTGGTATATGATGGTGTTTCATGTCCAAAGCTGCATTTGAGATCTTATGTCCGAAGGATCCAACCACATACTGCTGACAGGAAGTTGTGGATTCATTTCTTTCAAGAGAGTTTATCCAGAGCTCAATTGGAATGGTACTATCAACTTGAGAGTACCAATATTTTTACTTGGAATGATCTTGTTAAGGCCTTCTATAGGAAATACTAGTATAACTCTGATTTAGCACCAACTCACATGCAACTTCAAAGCATGTCTATGGGTTCTAAAGAAAGTTTCAAGGAGTATGCCCAGAAGTGGAAAGATCTTGAAAGCAGAGTTCAACCTCCTTTAACTGACAGGGAATTAGTTTACATGTTTATGAGTACACTGACTTGTCCTTTCTATAGTCATCTAATTGGAAGTTCATCATCTGGTTTCACTGAGCTGATAATGATAGGAGAATGCGTGGATAGTGGAATATGAAGTGGTAAAATACAAACGGTTGCCTCTTCAAGTACCACCAAGAAGCCCTCTAATGGAAAGAAAGAATCTAATGATGTGTATGGCCAACAGGGTTGTAATAGGAATAGCCATTCTGTGGGAGAAGTCCTAATCTCCAATCCTGCACCTGCACAACAAGATCATCTACAGAATAGTCAGCCTAAGCAAGGTACACCTAGGAGACAATTCACCAAGAATAATATGTCACTAGCTCAGGCTCTACAAGACATGTTGAAGGGAGAGTTGATTACTTTGAGAGACCCTCCTCAGAATCCCAATACTACCTCTCCTTGTTATAATCCCAATGCAAGGTGTGCATATCACTCCAACTGCCTAGACTGTGATACTAATAATTGTTGGGCGTTGAAGAATAAGATTCAGGATATGATTGATGCTGGAGAAATTGATTTTGATCCTCCTGAGACTCCAAATGTGATTACTTCCCCCATGCCCAAACATGAGAAGACTGTTAATGTTGTTGATGATGGTTCTTATGTTTCTTCAGTGACTGATTTGATTACTCCTCTGGCAATTGTTAAGAAGAAGCTACTGCAAGCCGATTTTTTTTTGTTGTAATGAAGACTATTTTTATTGTGCCTCTCAACCCAATGATTGTTGGAAACTGAAAGAAGGTATACATCGTTTAATGAACAATCATACTATATTGTTTGAGAAGACCCCTTTTGTGGAGAGTTTATGTGAAGTTTTATCTGAAGGTCTGAAACTTGAAGATGTGTCTATGGTTACTAATACTCCTATGAAGATCACTTCTAAGGATCCTGTGAGGATTACTTCTAAAGGTCCTGTGAAGATTACTAATGAGCCAAAGGTGGCTCCCCTGATTATTACTACTCCTGGTCTAATTCCATATTCTTTTGACAATACTATCCCTTGGAATTATGGTTCTGATGTTTATATCCATGGTATCAAGCAAGATCCTCTAACTGATATACCTGGTGCAGATACTAATCTTGATGTCGACAATATTGTTGGGACTAGTGAGGTTACTATAAGTGGAAGAATTTTCTCTCCAGAAGACACTTCAAAGACCGATGTTGCTCCAGTTCATATCTCCAACCCTGGGCCAAGTATTGAAACTCGGGGCAAAGGACCAGTGATTGAGCTTGTTCAGGCTGAAACACCAGCTACTGAAGACCTCTCTAAACAAATGGATGAAGTACTGAAGATCATCTACATGAGTGATTATAATATTGTTGAACAATTAGGACATACTCCCTCTAAGATATCTATGTTGTCTTTGTTGTTGTGCTCTAAAGCACGTGCTAAGGCTATAGTGAAATTCCTAAAATCTGCCCATGTACCACATGAAATCTACGTGGACCAGTTTGAAAATTGTGTTGCTAACTTGACAACTGATAATGGCTTAGGCTATTCTGAATATGATTTAACTCCTGCAAAAAGGAACCACAACAGAGCTCTGCACATCTCCATTGAGTGTAGGGGCATTACTCTGTCTCATGTTTTGGTGGATAATGATTCCACATTAAATGTGTTACCAAAGGAGGTTCTGGACAAACTTAACTTTGAAGATGTTGTACTAAGACCCAGTAATGTGGTGGAGAAAGCCTTTGATGGTTCAAGAAGAATAGTGCACGGAGAAGTTGACCTCCCGATCAAAGTGGGTTCTCAAGTCTTTGATTCTACTTTATATGTTATGGATATTCGTCTTGCCTATTCATGCTTGCTTGGGCGCCCTTGCATACATGGGGCAGGTGCTGTGACTTCCAATTTACACCAGAAACTGAAATATCCTATGAAGAGTAAGATTGTCACTGTCTATGGTGAAGAAGAGTATATGGTCAGTCATGTAAACACTTTCAAGTATGTTGAGATGGAGGGTGAATTTGTTGAGACTCCTTGCCAAACATTTGAAGTGGTTCCTCAGGTTGTTCCTGCTGCTGAATCTGTTCCTGCTGCTAAACCAGTTCCTATTACTACTAGAGTACCACTTACAATGGCCTCTTTGAAGGATGATAGAGTTGTAGTTGAAGAAGGTAGTTGTACTATTTGGGGTCAGCTTCCTGACATTCCTTACAAGTCTAACAAGTTTGGTTTGTGTTTTACTGCAGAATCTCAGAAGGTTGTTCACCGTGCTTGTGCTATTCGTATAACCAACATGGGAGTTCAGAAGGATAAAGTCAATGTTGTGGAAGATTCTGATGAAGACTACAACCTGGACAGTTGGATCTTTGCTACCATTAGCAGTGGGCTCAATAATTGGAAGGATGAAGACATTATTCCTATCTCCTTTAGTCAGAAGTAAATACTATTTTTGTTTTTCTAATTTTGATTTTGTAATTTGAACAAATAAAACTTTTGAAGCCTTGTGCCTTACCCGGGGCACAATGGTATGCTTGTTAGAGATGTCATTTTATTTGCATATTTCCATTCAATAAAATTAATGGACGTTTTTGCTTTCATAAATGTTGCGCTCTTTATCTTTCTTTTATTTTTCCTTTATTAAAAGTTATGTATTCTTACACACACCCACGTTACTAAAATACAGATCCTCATCCACTCTGGATCCTATTGATAACAATTCTGCTATTGCCAATTATGATTTCGAGAATCCAATCTATCAAGTCGAGGATGGAAATGAGGAAGATTGTGAAGTGCTTGTAGAGCTTGCTAGGTTGCAACAATAAGAAGAGAAAGTTATACAGCCGCATGAGGAATCAATCGAAGTTGTGAATCTGGGAACTGAGAAAGACAGGAAAGAGGTCAAGATAGGAGCTGAATTAGAAGGCAGTGTTAAGAATAGGTTGATCCAGATGCTACATGATTATGTGTAAATCTTTGCTTGGTCTTATGAAGATATTCCAGGGCTTGAATGTGTACGGAGATTCAGCTTTAGTTGTTAGTCAGATTAAAGGTGAATGGGACACAATGAATCCAAATTTCATTCCTTACAGAGAGCCTGTGTTGTCTTTGATTCCATACTTTGAAGAGGTTACTTTTGGACATATTCCCCGAGAAGAGAATCAGTTGGCAGATGTGTTAGCTACTATGTCATCTATGTTTGAAATCAGTTGGGATGATGAAGCTCCTAGAATTACTATTGATCGATTAGATGAGCCAGCATACTATTATGAGGTTGATACTGAGGAATTAGAAGAAAAGCCTTAGTTCTACGAAGTAAAAAATATCTCGAAGCTCAGGAGTATCCTGAAGGAGCATCTATCAATGACAAGAAGTTTCTAAGGAGATTTTCTTCCAAGTTTTTCCTGAGTAATGGAAGTTTGTACAAGTGCAATCACGATTCGACATTGCTTCGTTGTGTGGATAAAAAGGAAGCAAGAGAAATTATGGAAGACATGCATGATGGGATCATTGGTACACATTCTAGTGGGCATACAATGGCTAAGCAAATTTTGAGAGCAAGTTATTATTGGTCTACCATGGAAGCTGATTGCTATCAGCACTCTAAAACTTGTCATAAGTATCAGATCTATACTGATAAAGTACATGTGCCTCCAGTTCCATTGAATGTTCTGACTGCTCCTTGGCCTTTTTCCATGTGGGGCATTGATATGATTGGTGAGATCAAACCTACCACTTTCAATGGACATCGTTTCATTCTTGTTGCTATTGATTACTTTACGAAGTGGGTAAAGGCGACCTCGTTTGCTTCTGTTACCAAGAATGTTGTGGCTCGATTCATCAAGCATAATATTATATGTAGGTATGGCATCCCTGAAAGGATTATCACATATAATGGTACTAATCTTAACAATATTATAATTACTGAACTTTCCACGCAGTTCAAGATTAAGCATCACAATTCTTCTCCATATCGACCAAAGATGAATGACGCAGTGAAAGCCGCCAACAAGAATATTAAGATCTTGCAGAAGATGACAATGATATAAAAAGATTGGTATGATATGTTACCATTTTCTCTTCATGGTTACCATACCACAATACGTATTTCAACTAGGGCAACCCCATTCTCTCTTGTCTTTGGGATGGAGGCAGTTTTACCTATTGAAGTTCAGATCCCTTCTCTGAGAATCATGAAAGATGCAGATCTAGATGAAGATGAAAGGATTCAGACTCGACTCGACCAGATAAACTTGATTGATGAAAAGAAGTTTGCAGCTGTTTGTCATGGTCAGATGTATCAGAAGCATATGATCAAAGCCTTTAATAAGAAGTTCAAACATCAAGTATACCAGGCTGGAGACTTTGTAATCAAGTGTATCATATTACCCTAGAGTGATCCTAAGGGCAAATGGACTCCCACATATGAAGGGCCATTTGTATTCAAAAGGGTATTTTCTGGAGGTGTTATGACGCTTACTACTATGGATGGTGAAGATTTCCCACAACCTGTGAACGCAGGCAGAGTCAAAAAATAATACACATAAAAAGAGACCCGCTAGGTTGAATGGACTAGGAAAAAATAAGGGCACCCCGGCGAACCAAAAGGGTTCGGGAAAAAATTAGGGATATATATAAGAAAATGTACACCCGGCAAGTCTAAAACCTGAAAAGGTGGCTTGGGCAAAAAAGGGTATCCCGGTGGACTGAAAACCTGAAAAGGCAGTCCAGACAAAAGTTAGGGGTTAAAGCGTACGACTATGTCTCGTTGGATCACCCATGTAACCTCAACTAGTTGTACTACCTATATCAAGTTCAAACAGGTGCATATCAATCCAATTATTTCTCTTTCGACAACAAAAGATGAGATACTTGAAGATAATGGCAATAGCAGAGTTGAAACTTGATGGGATCACTTACACATAGCTATTTTGCCTTGCTTTTGTACTCTTTTAAAATTTCTACGACGAATTCCTCTTACTAGGATTTTCGTCTCTTTATTCAAACTTGACGGTTTATAGTCCACTTTCAAATTAATACAATTCTATTTTCAGATTAAGGTTTACTTTTCCCTTTTTACTTAAGCGAAAACCTCTGTTGATTATGTTTGAATGTATATATGCTTTTGAATATGATTGATGTTTACCAGAAATGCATAAAATACAATAATAGCATTTACTAAGGACGATCAGAGGTAGGAATCCAATGGATATTCATCGGTTCATCCCTACAGAGTAATCTTTACTGATATATTCTAACGAAATACTCCAAGTAGCCTCTTGTAATTCCAACTCTACGAGATTATAAAGTAGATTCCTCTCAAGCATGATATCCTCCGAAGAACTAATACTTGGTCGGATAAGTCTCTCAGGGGAATGTCTGTATTTTTTATCCCCGGTCAAGGTATTTAGGAATCTTATCTTTCAATAAGAAGTACGACGAACGAGAGTCGAAAGATCCTAAGCACAATGTTCTGAAACAAGATGAGAACGATGTCTTCATACTCCACAACAACGAATCGGGATTTATTTTCCCTAGCCAGCAGTTGTTACATGGAGCTACTAACCAGCTTCGACTATATAATCCATACATACATCATTACATAGAATATGCATCCATAATGCATACGACATTCTCATTTACATTAGGAAAGTCATGCCATATATGCATACATCAAATAATCTTGAATGAAATAACCTTTCCATTTCAGGATAATTTACAGTCAGATAAACATTACCAAGTCCCTGAGACAGTTCAGAGACGATTTATACGAAGATATAATGCTGATACTTAGTACAGGATACATTTTTCTCCCTGAGACAGTTTAGAGACGATCTATACGAAGATCTAGTGTTGATACTTAGTGCAGGATATTTTCAGAGATAATCAAAACAAAGATTTATTTCTAATGCTTAAATCAAGATATTTTCTCAGAGACAGTTCAGAGACGATCGAGACGAAGATCTAGTGCTGATACTTAGTTCGAAGTATCTTTCCCCCCAGATATAATTCATAGAAGATCTACACAAATATCTAGTGCTGATATTTAGCTCAGATATGTTATAGAGACAGTTCAGAGACGATCTATACGAAGATCTAGTATTTATACTTAGTTCAGTTACAACATTCTGATACTTCTACCAACAAATACTTTAGATGGCATCTATAAGCCGATCTCCAGATTACTCTGAATGGCATCTCTAAGCCCATTCAAGTAATACAATCAACAAACAATATTACTTTCGCGCACCAACGAGTGCAAATTTTTGGGCTTTAGTGTTCAATCCTCTTCAACCTTCAAGTCATGAACGGCGTACGTGCCAATCTAACTCCTCCGGTTTCAGAAAATTGAACAGGGGCATATGTTGTATGTAACACCCACTTTTCCCATTTTCTAAAATAACATAAGTTTTTAGATAAATCAGAGTTTAATTAACAAGTGAGTAGTTACATTTTCAAAATCAACCAAAAATACAATCATTTATTAAAAACAGCGGAAATATATTTTTATTCAACAATCGGCAATTCGCCAAATATCCACAAATTTCATCAATTCACTTAATTTATAAGTTTCAACAAAATATGATACGCAACTATTACAACAAGAATAATTAAATAACAAATATCCCAATTTCTCGTGTTACGTATCAGAGCGACTCCTAGGACTCGACCAAACAACTTGTACTCTGAGCATACTCAAGTACCTGAATCATTTGTACTTCCGAAGAAGCACAGACGCAACCAAAAAACAAAGGGGTGAGAAAACAATTCAATAAATTAACGGTGCAAATAACATCTTACAGGGTAGTCTCACCTCTATTTATCAAATACATATCATACATCATACTATTAATCGATATCTCAAATAGTTCATCAACACATATCATACATCATTAATTCAATCAATGCAAAGTGACTCAATGACACAATGCAAATGCGGTACCGACTCACAATAATGGTTCATCAAATAGAACCCCGAATGCATCGTTAACGTCTCCAACAAGACACGATCATCCCTGCAACCACGATTCTCAACGAATCCC
Source organism: Lathyrus aphaca (assembly GCA_963966055.1). Classification (NCBI taxonomy): domain Eukaryota; kingdom Viridiplantae; phylum Streptophyta; class Magnoliopsida; order Fabales; family Fabaceae; genus Lathyrus; species Lathyrus aphaca. The sequence continues at coordinate 449,610,443 of OZ014524.1, forward strand.
GAATGATCACTTATGCTCCACCGAGACATGATCATTCCACCAAATGTGTATGCATATGCAGACTCAAACACATACACCATAATACAAATACGCATGACAACAGTCATGCCTTCACGATCCTCATGATCTTCATCAATTATCACACATCCCATCACATGGGTCACATAAACAATCAGACAATATTCACACATATTATCAACACAATTCATATGGTTCATCATCAAGAGTCATATAAATCAACATAAGCACATATATTCCTACACACTAATTACCAATTATCATATCCTATGAATTCCTCATTAATTCCACCCTCAATGATTTTCCATACATTTTCCAATATAACACGATCCTTCCGATCCTCACCGCTACCAACCTTACCTCATGGGGTCTACGCAAAGCATACAATCAACAATATTACCAATCAACATGATCCTCATGATCTTCATCGGTTATTAACCAACCCATCATATAGTTTGTACAAGAATTATAATAACATCACCATACTCAACACATTTTAAGTAACCAATTAATAAAGTTATATTATCTACAATAATCATATAAAACTCACACACTAATTATCGGTTGTCAGGTCCTATAGTTACTCATGGATGTTATTCTCAAAGCCTTAGACTAATGGTAAGAAAGTATACCAAGGGAACAGGACGAAACCGGATTAAAATATCATGAATTTCTCAAATACAGAGGCCTGACACGGCCCCCCATGTCCCCTGACACGGCCCATGTCACACGACCTGACGAACCATCCTGAAAACATAATTTTCCAAAGTACAGAACTGTGTCACGGCCACCCGTGTCGTGTGACACGGCCCGTGTCACACCCTCTGATCTCCAATCTTCTCAAAAATCCTCCCCATCTTGTTCCCGTAGCCTGACACGGCCACCCGTGTCGTGTGACACGGCCACCCGTGTCGTGTGACACGGCCACCCGTGTCGTGTGACACGGCCACCCGTGTCGTGTGACACGGCCACCCGTGTCGTGTGACACGGCCCGTGTCAGGAGCCCTGCGCCTAAAATCAACTTTTTCCCAAAAATCACTTTTCATTCCCCATCTCATACCAGTTCGGGTTCTATTGATTATATCTCACTTTTATCACTCAAAACAGTCCCAATGTCATTCTTATACTTATTTTAAGACCTTTAATACCACATATCTTTCCAACCTAATATTACTAATCAAATTAGGGATTTTAAGTTTCTCTTCCTCTTCTCAATTCACATCATCAACAACAACATTCATATAACAGTTTTCATATTAATCCAATTATATCAATTCAAACAATGATTATTCCAAATACAACAATCAATCATGCAATTCCATATTCATACCACAATTCATCAAATTATACCAAATCACATAATTCCTAGGAGAGTAAGGACCTCTCAACTACCCTTTCATGTTAGATCACCAATAAAGAACCCTTTCTCCCCCCTTACCTTAGATTCAATTGATTCTTTGAACAATCTTGATCTTGGAGCTTTAGGTCTCTTGCTCTTCTCTCTCTTTTTCCTCTTTCTCTAGAGCCAACTTCTTATTTCCACCCAAAACACGATGAATGAAAATGATTCCTTTTTCCCCTCTCATAAACCACACAAATTTACCACCTTGCCCCTTAGACCTCTAATTCTTACTATTTTATTTATTTAGTAATAATATTCAAATAATACCCTATTATCATTATATTGTTATTTAAATAAAAAATTATTCACTTATAATCTCAAAAACACCACCCATATACATAATAATTATTTTATTAAATAAATTATGAAATCGGGGTGTTACAACTCTCCCCCACTTATTTTATTTTCGTCCTCCAAAATAGTACTTAATGGAATTATCTAGATATACTATCGCACCCAGCTAATCACTCCCTTTCCATAATTGGTAATTCTATAATTAATCCAAAACAACAATATTAGTGCTACGAAACTACCACAACAACAAAAACACCACAATCATCAATTCACAACACGTAGGTATACACTTGAAATAAAACACAACAAAAACCTTTACCATCACCATATGTAACACTTCCCTAATCCTCATCATAGGAATTAGTTACTCGCACTCGTACCATCACCAAAGGTAACGAGGCGATAACAAGGACAAGCACCAAAATCTCATGATACACATTGTCTAGCTATAACAATACTGATAACGGACTAACCTTGCAGTTTCTCCACTAAAACAATATAATCATAACCCATCAATGAAGCACACACATCACATATATTAATATCTCTGCATATCCCGTAATTCTCGATGTGTAGATAACCTCTTACCATTACCCATTCATTCCGGGATGTTCAATAGTCTCAATACCTCAACAGGTCTTATCGCTCAATATCTTGGGCCTTTACTAGCCATTTACATACAAACAATTACACCACTTCACTCTTCCGTTGCGCACTCTGATTACTCGCAACTATCTATTCCATGAAGTTCACATCTAACTTTAACTCTTTCTAACCTTCACCACAATTATAACAATTCACTTAACATACCTCAATATTCGAATGCAAGTCTCTTGACTGCTAACTCAATTTCAACTCTTTCACTATTAATGTAAACATAGGAAAATTCCCAACTCCCTAACTCAAACATTCCGACCATCTTAGCTGCTTCATACTCCACTCTTCCCGATCAAATCGGAATTGTATGCTCATGTGGTTACTAAACACTTCAATCTCCAATCATGGCAACAATATTATCGAATACTCAACACCATTTTACTCTCATCCACTTCCAATCCATGGATAAGATAAATACTTTCATAATTCCTCTCTCATCATATAATACCAACTATGACTTCACGATCAAGTACTAATAACCTATCAACTTATCACATCATTATCCAACATTCTATCCACAGCTTGTCAGAATCAAACAAAATCATATTGTAACCGTAGTTAATTCTTACTCCGACTCTCCAGCGCTCTCCCTCAAAACAACCATTCTCAACGAACGAATTATCTTTCACAAGTTATCCGAACAACAAAATACGAACTTGTAAAACTTTTCATAACCTGCAATAACAACCAACTAAGTCCAAATACATTTTAATCTCTTATAACTTACTCGTTTCCATCCTTGTAGATCCATATCTACTTCGGACAGACTCCTACCTTCCTCTGAACAACACAATCAAACACATCTACACCTGTTCATAAAAATCATTCTTGATAGCTTAGTATATAACTGTATATTTCCCAATTCTTATACTTCAATTTCCAACATTCCACAAATCCTTTTTCTACTTTCATCATAGATAAGGATATCTTCTAAAACTTATCATCTCCAAAGTATCCAGATAAATGTGAAAGGTACAATCCATACTCCATATCCACTGTAATACATACCAGTCGCCACTATCTTCTACAACACATCCATGGTCATTTCATAGTTTCACATTACTTCTACTCACTCGTCGGATCATCCTTCCAACGTTTCAAATTCCATATTAATTAGACCCTTAATTCATAAATTCCAGAAAGATGATATTGCACAATTACTATTTTACTTTTGTCTTAATATTCCAACA